>JBBMOL010000022.1:3691039-4891039 GCA_037954665.1 Laguncularia racemosa | reverse complement strand
TATATGTATATACTGACACATAATAACATTAACATTGAATTAATACTAACTCTTGAGTCTATCCGATTGTTTTTTCTTAAACAAAATGCCTCTTAGAAGAATCAATAGATCAAGCTCAAAAAGGGGTGTTAGATGTAGCAACCTAAATGAGGGGAGCATCTAAGGTCAGTAGCTACAAGGGGGATAGGGTCAGGTAGAAAAATAGATCGCTAAACTTCTATAGACTATGAACAATCTTGTGGGATTGTTGACACAACAACAACAAGCCCAACATGTCCCACAAAACAGAATTGTAGATGAACCAATAAGCTTTCATAGGTTCGTTTAGGTGGCAAAAGAGTTCAACCTTAAGGAAGATGACCCGATTGAGGTAGAGGATTGGATATAGGAGGTTGAGAAAACATTTGATACTTTTTGGATAATTGAAGATAGGAAGGTAAATTATGTTGTGTTTATACTGAAGGGAATTGTAGAAAAATGGTAGGCATCAGTTACTAGATTGGCATGAGAGTGTATGAACTAGATGATATTTAGGGAACTATTCTATTATAGGTACTTCCCTAGCAGTTCTAGACATAGAATGGAGAATGAGTATTATAATTGTAAATAGGGGAATAAGACAGTGGAAAAAAATGAGGTGGAATTGAATTGCATAATTTAGTTCTTACCTAAAATTGTTCGTGCTGATGACAAATCTAGGGTTAGAAGATTTCTAAGGGGATTAGAGCTAAGTCTTTAACATAAGGTTGGAGCCTTTTAGTTGAACACATATACTTAAAGTGGTCGATAAGGCCAAGTGCTTGGAATAGAGCAGAAGAGGGATAGAGGAACTGAGGAACCGTAGAGTAGGGATAGCTTTAGGAAAGAGACTCGTCTTAAGTGTGAGGGGAGCAAGATAAGGGCAAGAGACCTCATATGTTCTAAGGTAGATCATTGGCTACTACAACCCTTCCTCTATAGATTAAACCAATGCCTTTGGCACTTCTTGTAGCAACACCTACCATTAGATGCACTAGGTGTTATGGGCCTCATGAATTAAGAGAATTTAGATGGCTAGAGGGTGTGTGTTTCTCCCATTGGAAGATAGGGCATATTAGCATGCACTGCAATGAAAGGTCAATTCCACTAGTATTCTGCCATGTGTGTAAGTAGAGGGGACACAAGATAGTTGACTATCCTTAGAGGTAAGCAGGAAATCAAATAGCCCCAACTTCATAAGCAATAAGACCTTCAACAAGGGCACAGACTGGTAGACTACAGGCATGGGGTCCTAGACAAAGGGTTCCCACCAGAGTGTTCACAATTCAGCAACAATAGCACTAGGACCTCCCTGATATGGACACCATTACAAGTATGCTTCAAGTATATGCCTGCAATGCTTATGTGTTATTTGATATTGGTGCTTATATTTCTTATGTGTCTAAATCATTTGTAAATGAATGTGCATTGGAAATTGAATGTATGGATGACCGATTGGCTATTAGTACTCCTTTTAGAGTTGGAAGGAAGATAGATAGTCACTGTAAAAGAGTGAGAATAGAGATACAAGGCAGGGTGATGCTAGCAGATCTCTTAATTCTAGAGATGGTGGAGTTTGACATTATATTGGAGTTAATTGGTTGTCAAAATGCCATGCTATCATTGACTATCATAACATGGTAGTACATTTCAACATACCCGGGGACGACTATTTTGAGTACAAGCTAAAAGCTTAGAGACCAACAGGATTACCCACTTATGAGTTGTGGGGAAAGAATATGTTAGCATCCGTGATTACTAAAGTTAATGAAGAAATGAAACTAGAAATGGTGTCAATAGTGAGGGAATTTCCAAATGTATTTCCAAAAGACTTTCCTAATTTACCCTTAGTTAGGGAGATTGAGTTCAACATTGATTTGGTATAGGGTATTGTACCAATATCAAAACCAGTATACAGGATGGTGCTAGTTAAATTAGAAGAGTTGAGAAAGTAGTTGCAAGACCTACAAGATAAGAGTTTCACAAAACCCAATATATCTCCTTGGGATACACTAGTCCTTTTTGTTAAGAAGAAAGATGAAGTATGAGACTGTGCATTAACTATAGAGGGCTGAATCGAGTCACCATCAAGAACAAGTATCCTCTACCTAAGATAGATGACCTATTTGACCAACTACAAGGAACTTAGGTATTTTTTAAGATTGATATGAGATTAGGATACCACCAATTGAGAATTAAGGAAGAAGACATACAAAAGATGGCCTTCAAGACTTAATATAGGCACTTTAAATTTTTTGCCATGCCTTTCAGGTTGACCAATTCACCTATAACATTTATAGACTTAATAAATAGGGTGTTCAGGGATTTCTTGGATAAATTTGTAATTGCCTTCATAGATAATATTTTGATATACTCCAAGGGCAATGAAGAATGTGAGGAACATTTGAGATTGGTGTTGGATAGGTTACAAGAAGAAAAATTGTATGCTAAATTCAAGAAATGTGAATTCTAGCTAGAACAGGTAGTTTTCTTGGGTCATGTAGTTAATAAGGATGGAATATTTGTAGACCTTGAAAAGGTGAAAGCTGTAATGAATTGGTCTAAACTAAAGATAGTAATAGATATAAGAAGCTTTTTAAGCTTAGTGGGTTACTATAAAAGGATTGTTAAGGGATTCTCCAAGATACTGATTCCTCTCACCAAATTAACACAAAAGAAGGTGGAATTTGAGTGGGATGATAGATATGAAGCGAGTTTCCAAACACTCAAGGAAAAACTTTTGTTAGCACCAATTTTTGCATTACCTAATAGTGGGGAAGAATTTATTATTTATAGTGATGCCTTAACCTAAGGGTTACGATGTGTTTTGATACAAGGCAGGTAAGTTATAGGATATGCATCCCGCCAATTGAAGCCATATGAGAAGAATTACATAACTTATAACTTAGAGTTAGTGACAGTGATATTAGCCCTAAAACTGTAGAGGTACTACTTGTATGGAGAGAGATACAAGATTTTTATTGATCACAAAAGCTCGAAATATATCTTCACATAGAAGGAGCTGAACATGAGATAGAGGAAATGGTTGGAATTGATCAAGGATTATGACTTAGAAATCTAGTACCTTCTAGAAAAAGTGGTGGCAAATGCCTTAGTAGAAAGAAACAAGGTAATGTTGCTACTCTTATCATTTTATAGTGAGAGTTGTTAGATGACATGCGTAAGCTAGAATTGGATATTTTGATCCAAGAAGTGGGAGCGAAGATGGCCACTTTATGCATACAACTAACTTTAGTGGATAGAATTAAGACTGCTTAAGTAGAGGATATGGATATTTAAGAGACTAAGAGCAAGTTAGAACAGGGCAAGGCTCTTAAATTTAATGTTGACTTAGATGGGATCTTAAGGTATTGAACAAGATTATGCATGACGAAGGATGTAGAACTGAAGAAGGAAATAATGAAAGAGGTGCATTACTCAGCCTATACAATTTATCCCGGGAGCACTAAAATGTACAAGAACCTGAAGAGTCACTATTAATGGAAGAGCATGAAAAGGGAGATAGCTGAGTATGTAGCAAGATGCCTTACTTGCCAGCATATTAGAATTGAACATTAGAGGCTAGTTGGAGAATTATAACCTCTTCTAGTACTAAAGTAGAAATGGGAACACGTGACAATGGATTTTGTTATGACTCTCCTAAATATTAAAGAGAAGTAAGATGCAATTTGGGTAATAGTAGAGCAACTAACTAAGTTTTCTCACTTTCTACTTATTAAAGTGGGATACAAACTGGAGAAATTGGCTTGGATATATATACAAGAGATAGTAAGATTAGATGGAGTGCCAATAACCATAACCTTTGATTGAGATACGTGGTTTGTAAGCAAATTTGGGAATAGCTTATATAAAGCTTTGGGCATAAAATTGCAATTCAATACTACATTCTACCTTCAAATGGATGGATAATTTAAGAGGACCATTCATATTTTAGAAGATTTGCTCAAAGCCTATGCACTATATTTTGGAGGTAATTAGAATAAACACCTACCTTTGGTTGAGTCTGCCTATAACAATAACTGTCAAGCAATCATCCAAATGACTTCTTATGAGGCTCTATTTATAAGAAGATGCAGATCTCCATGACATTGGGATGAAGTGGGGAAAAGACAAATGTTGGGACCATAATTGGTCCAAGAGGCTGTAGACTAGGTAAAATTTGATAAGCTAAAGAATATAGATAGCTCAAAGTTGACAAAAGAGTTATGCTGATAAGAGAAGCCACCCCTTGGAATTCCAAGTAGGAGATAAGATACTATTAAAAGTTTCTCCAACTAAAGGGGTGATCAAGTTTGGTTTAAGAAGAAAGTTGAACCCGAAGTATGTAAGCCTATTTGAAATTTTGGAAAGAGTGGTACTGTGGCGTGCAAGTTAGCTCTCCCACCAAGTTTGGCTGAGGTATATGATGTTTTTCATATATTGATGCTAAGGAAGTTTGTACCAAATCCAGATCAGATAGTGGCTTTGGAACCTTTGAATTTATAACCAAAATCATCCTCTATTGAAAGATCAGTCAGGATTGTGGATGTCAAGGAACAAGTGTTAAGACGGAGAGTGATTCCCTACGTCTAGGTACAATGGACAAATTAAATTGAATTTGAAGCGACGTGAGCATTGGAAGGTGATATGCGGAAGAAATATCCAGAATTCTTCCAAAATTAGGTAACTTTTGAAGACGATAGTCTTTATAAGGGGGGTAGGGGTGGGTAAGGAGAATGTAAATGCTCGAAGAATGTGAATTCATTTAATATTTATTTTAAAACAAAGTCAAGGTCAAAAGAGTAAATTTCATGAGATAAGGGGGCTAATTTGGTCATTTCATGGACAAGGTATGTATACCCCAGTTTAACCTAACGCTTCTCTCTTTATCATTTTCACAATAATTGAAAAAGGGACACTCTCTAGAACAAGGAAACCCTAAGGCGACCTAACTAACAACAACAAGGACTAAACTTGATTTCATTCGGTAAGGGTTTCAATGATTGAATTGTTATTCCTGATTATAGAATTTAGGATTTAATCAATTGTCATTACATGATTCCATCAAAATTTGGATCAATGAAAGGGGTAGAATGAGTAAGGAATTGAACGATTAAGGATTTAAAATGTTTACCGAATCGGTAAGTTTACTAATCTACTTAATGTATTAGGAATTTACAAATTTTAAGATTCAATTAGGCTTATGGTCAAATGAATCAGGCTTAGGAATGAATTGGAAAATAAGAAAAAATGATTTATGTAGAACAGTATAGTACATGGTCAAGCACACGCTCGTGTACATGCCCATGTAGAGTTATGCATTGTATACAAAAAGGTATACAGACGAAGGACACGCTCTTATACGTAAGTGTGTCAAATTATGGAAATATACAGATAGGTACATGGCCATCTACATGACCATGTACTTAGGCATGCTAAAATACTAAATTACATAGAAAGGTATACAACCAATTACATGACCATGTACTTGGGCGTGCCAAAAATGCAAAAACATAGAGAAAGATACATGACCACTACACACAACCATGTATCTAACTATGCTAAAGTACGTGGCCTAAAGCACGACCATGTACTTAGAAACACTTTATTACTTAACTTAGTTTCTAGCTAGATGAATTTCCTTGCAACCTAAACACTTAGAATAACCCTAGAAACTCTAGTAGTATAAGAGAAGGAATCATATAACAATTAAGTAAATAGAATTGAGCAACTTAGATTATTCCAAATTAGTATTAAGAGCATATTACTAGTGTTATTGATAGATTATAGATTAGTTTTAAGTTTAGGACTTGACGTGCTTAAGACTAAGATTCTAGGTATGTGTAACCTTTATTTTTGTTTGTGATTGTTAGGATAGTTACAAATTAAGATAATGGATTGGTTTAAATTGCTTGTTGTATGTGCTTGGCTCAACCTAGGATCCCGTAGTGGCAGATCCTTAGGGGGCACCCTAATGATCTTTGTGTGAAGTTGTCTCAAGTGGAGTCATGCTTATAAATGATTTGGATAGGTTAAGGTTTAAGGACTCACGGGTGTTGGAGCTCGTAGTGGTAGTTCCCAACACTATATTATTTATGAATTATGGTTAAGGTTCAAGGACTCATGAGTGTTGGGGCCTATAGTGACAGTTCTCAATACTGTATTAAGTATTTATATATGTTTAGTAGGGTCATCAATAGTCCATTGGTGTTATATGAACTTAAGTAAAACAATATCTTGTTGTATGAAGTTTGGTGTTTGCATAAATGTATGTGATTTAATTCATGCTTGATCATGTATATGTGTTTGCTAGTTATACATACTAGGTGTTAGCTCACCCCTCGGGGATTATTTTTTTAGATGTAGGCATTGTTGAGTCTAATTTAAAACCTTATATTACCTTTCTAATTCGATTCATATTAGATCTTATGCTCATCCAATATAAATCTTCAACTTGAACTAGGAATTTTATTATTTATGTGGAGTCGCTACCCAACTGGAGTTGGGAAAAAAATATGGAATTAGAATTAATTGAGCAAATTAATTCTAATCTAAATAACTACTCGACGAAATCTCCTCTTTTTATTTTTAGAAAAGAAAAAGAAGAAAGAAAAACTAAAGATTCTCGACTTGAGGGTTATCCTATTAAAACCCTAAGTTATCACATTATCCTTATGAAATTTGAATTATGTTATGATATTCTTTTTAGCATAAAAAAATATTAGAAAAAATGATATAATGATTATAATAATAATGATTTGAAAATATTTTTTATTTTATTTTTAGAGTTGCCCCATAAGGGTGCCTACATATTTGCTATTCAGGATTAAATAGACCACAGTTCGCTTTTTATAAAACTTTAGTGGATTAGTTAATTTTTATTACGAAAACATGCTAGGTTTGCGTTTATTACCATTTAAATTTATTTAAAGAAATTTATAAGCTTAGGCTTTATTTCTTAATTTTGAAAAAAAAAAAACTAAAACTTTCCAATTTTGAAAAAACATCAATTATTTTCATTCATTTATTTCATGAAAAGAAGTTTTTTAAGTGATAAAAATATTTATTATTTTTTATTAATTTTTATTAATTATCTACTACTTATAATAGACATATATATTTATTTTATTATTTTTTTTAGAAAACTCTAAAACTAGTCCTATTAATACATTCCTAAAAAAAAATACATCTTTATATATTTTTTTATTTTCTATTCTATTATTATCATTTTTGTATTTTTAGATATATTCTTACTAATAATAAATAAATAAATAAAATAAAATAAAAAATGGAGAGATCCGACAAAGGGCACCTGGTAGGGTGTTTGCATTACAACAATAGCAACAACAAGATACCCCTTATCAGGATACCATAGCAAGTACACTGTACATAAACTCAATTACTACCTATGTATTGTTTGACACAGGTGTAACACATTCTTGCATATCACCTATGTTTATGAATGTATGCGGATTAAAACTTGTTGTATTGGGTGACGTTATGATTGTAAATACTCCTTTTGGAGTAAGAGGGAAATTAGATCAAATATGTAAGATGTGGAGATTGTAATACATGGCAAGAAAATGTTAGATGAATTGTTTGTATTAAAGATGATAGAATTTGATCTAATTCTAGGAGTGAATTGGCTATCTAAGTACTATGCCACTATAGATTATCATAATCTAGTGGTTAGGTTCAATTTTCTTGATGAAGAACAGGTTGTATTCAAGTTAGATCTGCAAAAGCCTACAAATCTTCCAACATACGAGTTATGCAATAAAGGAAGACTGTCAACCTTATAAGTAGAGATAGGAAAAATCAAGGAATTGAGAAATGTGTACATAGTGACTGAGTATGCAGACATTTTTCTTGAGAAATTGCCAAGTTTATCGCTAGCTAGAGAGATAGAGTTCTATATTGATCTTGTACCGAGAATAACACCCATATCTAAAGTACCATACAAAATGGCACCTACTAAACTATCTGAACTGAAGACTCAACTTCAAGAGCTTCAAGATAATGGGTTCATTAGACCAAGTGTTTCACCATGGGGTGCTCTAGTGTTTTTTGTCAAGAAGAAGGATGGGAGTATGAGGCTGTGCATAGATTATAGGGAGCTAAACCGAGTCACAATCAAGAACAAATACCCTCTCCCTAAGATTGATGATCTAGATCAATTACAGAGAGCTTAAGTCTTCTCCAAAATTGACTTGAGATCAAAGTACCATTAGTTAAGAATTAAGGAGGAAGACATACAGAAGACTGCTTTTAGGACTCGGTATTGGCATTATGAGTTTCTAGTGATGCCTTTTGGCTTAACAAATGCTCCAGTAGCCTTCGTGAACCTCATGAATAGAGTGCTCAAAAATTGGCTAAACCAATTTGTAGTAGTTTTCATAGATGATATCCTCATTTACTCCAAGAGTAGAGAAGAACATGAGGCACATCTCAGAACCGTACTGGAAAGACTCAAGGAAGAAAAGCTTTATGCTAAATTCAGTAAGTGTGAATTTCGGTTGGAACAGGTATCCTTCTTAGGACATATGGTGAATAAGAATAGAATATCATTAGGCCTTGAGAAGGTAAAGGCAGTAAGTGAATAGCCAAGATTGAGAATTGTAACAGAAGTAAGTGTCGAGTCTAATTTTTTATTTCCATTCCTAATCCGATCTATATTAGACCCTACGCTCATCTAATGTAGATCCTCAACTTGAGTTAGGAACTTCGTTTTATTTTGGAGTCGCCACCCAACTGTTGTTGGAAAAGATTGAATTAAGACTAATGGAGCGGATTAGTCCTAATTTGGACCACTAGTTGTCGTGGTTTCCTCTTCTCATTTTTGTGAAAAGAGAAAAAGGGAAAACCAGAGTTTCTAAGTTCGGAGGGTAACCTATTAAAACCCTGAGGTTACCACCTAATCTCCTAAAAATTTACCTTATCACGAAATGTCTTTTATTTTATTTTTGTTGTATTTTATTGTGTTTTTTGAGTGGATTATGCTAGGAAAATGATTTTTATTCCTTTTTAGGGTTGCCCCAAATGAGTGCCTACGTACCTACTATTCAGGATTAAACAAGTCGTAGCTCGCTTTTCTTGAAAAATTTTAGTGTGTTTGTGAATTTTAATTATGAAATTTCTTTTGATTTATTTTTTACCATTTTAGGATTTTTCTAAAAAAACCTAAGCCTAAGCTTGATAATTTGATTTTTTGAAAATAATAATTATTTTAAGAAAAAACCAATTTTGGATTTATTTATGAAAATGATTTTTCTAAGTGATAAAAATGTCATTTTTCTATTTTTCGACCCATTTCTAATATTATAAAATTTTATTGATTTTTTATTAATTTTTATTAATTTTTTATAATTTTTATTTTTTTATTAGTTTTTATTAATTTTTCATAATTTTTATAAATTTTATTTTTATTGAAAAATTTTCTCCTAGATTTTTATCTATCCTATTTAAAAATCTTAATTATTATTATTATTTTTCTAATATTTTTATTATTTTCTTTGTAAATTTTCTACATTATTATTATTTATTATTATTATTATTATTTTTATTTTTTTATCATTAAATCCTAAAAAAAAATCTAATTTCTAACATTTTTCTATTTATTGAATTAACAAATAAATAAATAAATTCGAAATAAATAACATAACTAAATAAATAAAATAAAATAAAATAATAAAAAAATCGAAAAATCCAACTTACCTGGATCCGGGTCGGTGCGCGGGTCAGGTCAGTCGGGTCGGGTCGGGTCGATTGGACGCGGTGGTTGGGGATGCTTGTTGACGGCGTTTCGGCGGCCTTTTGCAGCGGTTGAGGTGTTGATTCCTAGGTTCTCGAGGGTGAGGAACCCAACTGTGGCGGTGGTTTGCTTCAGAAACGCCTCCTAGTGGCTGCCTAACACTTGATCGTTGGTCGCGGTTTTGAACAACTCTGGCGAGGCTTCGATTCTCTCCTTTTTCTCACTTTTGATCCGTGATTTTGCTTCTCCACTTCATCCTCTATTTATAGGCATTCAAAATCGAGCTGGATAAGCTCGGATTTCCACCGATCGAAGAAAATCGGATTTGCGGTTAAAAAAAACCAACTCCGATTTGTGCAAATCCATTGATTTGTTGAGATTTGATTCCAATTGGATGATGTTTATCATATTTCTATTGAAGATCTATTGGATTTGTGCAAAAAATCAAATCAAAACGGCTGAAATTTGGATTTTTCTCCTCGTCGGCGATCTCGGACAGAGGTTGAAGACGATTAAGCGCCCGGAGTGTGCGTTCACCCCAGCCAATCAGATACTGCCACGTGTCCCAAGTAAAGAAAAAATTCGCAAAACGCGGATTTTGCTTCCCCCACGTTTTGAACCCCTGACCTCTCACCCGTCTACGCGTGCTTAACCCTGGTTTGGACCAGTTGAGCTAGCCCACTTTCGTGATTTTATTTATTTCACAAATTACATATATGCAATGCGATTTTTTTATTTTTTTGTATTTTTTGAAATTTCAAAAATTTGTAAAAATTATTTAATCCTTATTATTGCCATTTCTGAAATTATTTTCCAAAATTGATGTATTTTCCTGTTTATTTTTACTTTTTGAACATTTTTCCTATTTTTGCTAAATTAGAGAAAAAATGGAAAAAATTGGAAAATTTTGAAAATCACTTATTATTGATTATTATTGATCCTTAGGGCAAAAATGGGGTGTTTACAGCTGCCCCTCTTTGTAGTAAAGTTTGGAAAACTTAACTACAAAGACAAGAAAGACGCCATTTTTTGCCTCTTGATTGAATGGATAACGCCTTGTTTGGCTGGTTATCTGGAATTTGGTCTCTAGTAGGAAAATGCTCCATGAGCTAATAATCCCACGAGTATTTTGTGATGGTTGGTATTTCTTAGGAAACAACTTAACAATCTAGAGTAATGTATCCTCCCAAAAAGTGCTCTATGGGCTGACTAATTGGCGATAGGAAATATCTCAAACATTGTTTAGGAGTGTAGGATAACTGACGATAGGAAGCGTCTTATCGGACTAGCAACCTTGAAGAGAAGATTATCTTGGAAAGCGCTCTTATGAGCTGGCCACCTGTTAACAGAAGCGTCTGACTAGACTAGCAGCTATTTTGGAAAAATACCTTCGAAGAGTGCTCTTACGAGCTGACTAATCGGTTATCAATAGTGCTCATATGAGCTGACTAATTGATAGATTCGAAGAGTGCTCCTCTGAGCTAACTGATCGATAGATTCGAAAAGTGCTCCTTTAAGCTAACTGATTGATAGATTCGAAAAGTGCTCCTTTGAGCTAACTGATTGATAGATTCGAAAAATGCTCCTTTGAGCTAACTGATCGATAGATTCGAAAAGTGCTCCTTTAAGCTAACTTTAAGAAAAGGTCTCTAGGAAAGTGCCCCTTCTTGGGCTGACTATCCTTAGCGGGCAGTGTCTTCTTAGACTTATGACCCTGGGGGAGAGATGTCTCGAAAGGTGCCCCTACAGGTTGACCCTGAGACAAGATATTTAGGAAAGTGCCCCATTGTGGGCTGACTAACCTATAGCATAGAGAAATGTCTCAAAAAGGTGCCCTTGTGGGCTGACCTTAAAAAAGGATATCTAGGAAAGTGCCCCTCTATGGACTAACTAACCTATGACAAAGTGTCTCAAAAAGGTGCCCTTATGGGCTGACCCTAAGAAAGGATATCTAGGAAAGTGCCCCAATGTGGGTTGACTAATCCATGGTAGGAATACATGTCTCGAAAGGTGCCCTAATGTGCTGACCCCACGAGAGGATGTTTAGGGAAGTGACCCAATGTGGGAATATTGGCTGACCTATGACAGGAAGAAATGTCTTGAAAGGTGCCCTTATAGGCTAACCTTAAGAAGAGATATCCAGGAAAGTGCCCCATTACAAGCTGACTAACCTATTCAAGAGGATGTTAAGATAAGTGCCCTATTGCGAGTTGATTAATCTTATGCTTTTGAATATGCTTCTACTGACTTGGTTAAATGATTTCATGCTTTTCATGATATGTGGATGATAGTCATTTATTTTAACATGCTTGCTAATTCATCGTAGATAGCAACCAAACAACCGAACCTTCGTGTTGGTTTGTTTCTACTTCGCTTACTCTTGCTTTGACACGGGGTTGAAAATCTTGATATGCTTCCTTTCTTGTGCGCATGGCTATTTTTTACGGTAGTGTTATCCTACTAATGCACTAGGTTCTAATGCTCAAAAGTAGATAGAATTATATTACAAAATTTATTGAGATTCATTATCATTTTAGTGTTTATCATTCATTGGTGAAGTGATGGCTAATGTGTTTAGGAATATTTGTTGTAATAAGAATTGGTTGCAAATATCGACCATTCAGAGACATTAACTTTGCTTGTAAAAAAATAAAAACTAGACTCAACAAAATTTATATCGAATATTAGCTGTCATAAACATTGGCAAAATTTTCAATTCCCTTACCTAAGGATAGTACATCTTTACAGCATCTACATTAATGGGGTCTCTCAATTCTAGACCGTCCATTTGAGTCAGTATCAAAGCACCTCCTGACAGAACCTTTTTCACCACATATGGACCCTCATAGTTTGGGGTGAATTTTCCTCTAGAGTCTTGGGCATTCAGGAGAACCTTCCTTAGCACTAGATCCCCCTCTTTGAAGTATCGGGGCCTCATCTTCTTGTTAAATGCTCAAGCCATCCTTTGCTGGTAACACTGGCCATGACATAGTGCAGTGAGTCTTTTTTCATCAATCAGATTCAGCTAATCAAGCCTCTTCTTTACCTAGTCTGATTCAATTAGCTGAGTTTCTGATAGAATTCTGAATGATGGTATTTCGACTTCGACTGGTAGCACTGCCTCAGTACCATATACCAACGAATGTGGGGTAGCTCTAGTAGATGTTCTTATTGAAGTCCTATAAGCCATGAGCACAAACGGCAACATCTCGTGCCAAATTGTAAGTAGTTGTCATTTTTTCGATGATCTTTTTGATATTCTTGTTAGTTGCTTCTACTGCCTCGTTCATCTGAGGTCGGTAGGGAGTTGAATTTCTATGGTTTATGTGGAATTGTTGACATAAACCTATCATCGACTTGTTATTAAAATTGGTACCGTTGTCGGTGATGATGGACTCAGGAACTCCATATCGGGCTATTATGTCCCTTTTCAAGAAATGGAGCGTTTATCCGGTTTGTGTATATTTGACACAGATGACAGTGCTTGACATATTTTATGCAATTTGATTCCATGGTTAGCCAATAGTATCCTAACCTCATGATTTTTCGAGCCAACATGTAGCCGTTCATATGAGGTCCACATACTCCTTCATGTACCTCTTTCATCAGTTCGCAGGCTTCATTTTCATCCACACATCTTAACAAGGTGGTATCAGACGATCTTTTGTAAAGTATAGACCCACTTAATAAGAAATGGCTTGCCAACCTTCTGAGTGTTCTTTGGTCATTCTTGCTAGCCATTTCAGGGTATTTGCTTTCTTGGAGAAAGGTCTTGATGTTGTGATACCAGGGCTTGTCATCTTGTGCTTTTTCAATTGTTAAACAGTAGGCGGGCCGATTTTCGATGTCTATTTTCATCGGTTAGACTTCGGCTCCCCCTGTTATCCGGATCATAGATGCTAGTGTGGCGAGTGCATCTGCAAACTGATTCTGAGTTCTTGGGATATATGTGAAAGTGATTGCCTTAAATTCTTCGATTAGCTTTATCAAATGTTGATGATATGGTACCAGTTTGGGGTCTTTAGTCTTGTATTCCCCTTTTGTCTGTAGTATGATGAGCGATGAATCCCCGTACACTTCTAATTCGTGGATTTCCATTTGACAAGCCATTTTGAGGCCGAGGATGCACGCCTCATATTCCGCGATATTATTGGTATATGGAAATGTGAGTCTTGTCGCTGCAGGGAATTATGTGTCGTCTAGGGATATCAACACTGCCTCCATCCCACAACCGAATACATTGGTGGCTCCGTCGAAGAACATTTTCCACTTAAGGTTCTACTCTATCCCATGGTCTTCTACCAATATACCTTCCATTGTTAATATATTTTCGTCCGGGAATTGGGCTTGTAGCTCTTGGGAATCTGTCTCGACAGGGTGTTTTGCCAATTGGTCGGCTAAGACTTGCCCTTTCGTCGAGTTTTGATTTATGTATGTTATGTCAAACTCTGATAAGAGCATTTTTCATTTAGAGATTCTCCCTATCAAAACGGGTTTCTCCGCTAAGTATTTCAAGGGATCATGTTTTGTCAGCAGCTCAACATGATAGTAAAGGGTGTATTGCCTTAACCGATGTATGACCTAAATCAGAGCACAACAAGTCCTTTCTACCTCTGAGTACCTCTGTTCCCCGTCTGTGAATTTCTTGCTTAAGTAATATATGGAACGTTCTCTTCCCTCTTCATCTTTTTGTCCCAACACTTATCCCATAGATTCAGGGAGTATCGTAAGGTATAAGAATAAGGGCTTCCCTTGCTTCGGGACTATCAAGACTGGAGGCTTTATGAGATAGTCTTTGATCGTCCTGAATGCTTCTTCGCATTCGTCGTCCCATTCTACTGCGGCATTCTTTTTCAATAGACGGAATAGCGACCGGCACTTATCTATGAGCTGTGAGATGAAACGGGCTATGTAATTCAATCTTCCCAATAAGCTTCTTACTTCTTTGACAGTGCGTGGGGAAGGTAGCTTTAATATAGACTTTACTTTGTCAGGGTCGATTTTAATGCCTTCCCGGTTTATGACGAACCCTAACAATTTGCCCGTTGTGACCTCGAAAGTGCATTTTTCTGGGTTTAACTTGAGCTGGAATTTTCTCAGTCATTTAAACAATTTCCTCATGATATCTTTATGCCTTTCTTCTTCTTTAGATTTGGCTATCATGTCATCGACGTATACTTCGACCTCTCGATGCATCATGTCATGAAGTATTGCGACTATAGCTCTCTGATACGTTACCCCGACGTTTTTTAAACTAAAGGGCATGACTTTGTAACAGAAAGTTCCCCATGTTGTGATGAAAGTCGTTTTGGTTTTATCTTCTTCAGCCATTTTTATTTGATTATAGCCTGAGAAACCGTCCATAAATGAGAAAAGATGGTTTCCTGCGGTATTGTCCACTAGAACGTCAATGTGAGGTAGGGGGAAGTTATCCTTTGGGGTAGCTTGATTTAAGTCCCGGAAGTCTACGCATACGCGTGCTTTTTCATTCTTTTTCATAACAGGGACTATATTTGCTACCCATTCTAGGTAATCAAACACTTCGATGAACCCTACTTCTAGCCGTTTCTTGACTTCTTCCTTAATCTTTAGTAAGATGTTAGGCCTAAATCTTCTTAGTTTCTGTTTTTTAGGTTTGACATCTTCCCTTGTGGGAAGCCTATGAACCACTTTTGATTAGTCTAGTCTTGGCATGTCACCATATGACCAAGCGAACACATCCGCATATTCCGTTAACAGCTCGGTTATCTCACATTTTTTCTCGGCACTTAAACTGGTCCCGATTTTGAGGTTTTTAGGTTTTTCCATGCTTCCTAGATTTACTGTCTCCACCGACTCGTCAATTGAAATTCCGCTTTGTTCATGCTTTTGCAATTTTCTTGTATTATTTCGTGGTCAAGGATATCGCCTTCAACAACTGACCCAGCAGCGTTTGAAACGATATCAGCGTTTTTATTTCCTACCTGCGCGAAATATCCTTGATGTTCGATGATAGGAGATCTGGGTAAAGTAAAATGAAAGCATATATATAAGTAAGACAAACTGTATTTGAATTAATAAAGAAGTCTCAATAAAATTTGTTTAACAATCGTTTTCTATCTTTGAGCTGACCTAGAGCTATCAATAGGATAACAGAACCAATTATTGAGAGCTGGATGCTGATTGGATGTGCGGGGGGTTGGGCTCCCATTGTTGATGTCATCTTCGCTTATCCGAGGCTCTTGAATGACAGTTGCTTTTCTGAAAGATTGTTGGAGGGATGGAATACGCATCGAGGTGTTGCTTGACTTTTCCTTCATCTTACCTTTGACACCTCTGGCTTGTGCTTTTTCCCGAGCTGTAGGAACATACCCTAGTCCAAACGTCCCTTGCTATCCCTCCTTAAACTGATGGCCCTCCTTGCTAGTTACTACGTTTACCTCATTAAATATTTGGAGACCAAGGTCTTTTGAACCTTCCTCCCCAATGTATGGTATGGCAGTTTCTTTGTATATGGCGTAATATTGCTCGCCCAGCACGGTGACTATCTACCCATTCGAAATAAATTTGACCTTTTGATGGAGACTGGAGGGTATGGCTCCAGCAGCATGTATCCAAGGCCTTCCCAGGAGTAGGTTGAAAGATCTTGGGATGTCAAGGACTTGGAAAGGTATGTGGAACACTTGTGGACCAATCTCCACCGGTAGGTTTATCTCCCCTACTATATCTCTTTTCGACCCGTCGAAAGCCCTGACCACCGTTGAGCTAGGTTTTATATTGCTTGGGTTGACCCCCAATAAGTCGAGGGTAGCCAATGGGCAAATGTTGAGGGACGACCCGTTGTCGATGAGCACTCGAGAGACAATCATGTCGTTACACCTTATCACTATGAATAGTGGTTTTGTATGTTGGTCTCCATCCTCTCCTAGCTCTTCCGGGGAGAAGGATATCTGGTCAATGGTGAAAATAGAATCCGCCACATAGCTTATTTTGTTTGTAGCGATGCCTTCTGGGACTTGAATCTGTTTAAGCACTTTGAAGAGTGCTTCCCTGTGAGGCTCGGATGCTGTAAGAAGGCCCATGAGTGATATTTGAGCTGGAACTTTGTTTAATTGTTCCATGATCTTGTATTCACTTGCTTTGACCATCTTGGTAAAAGCCGCGAGCCCCTCTTCCTCTTCCTCTCCTTTCTCCATGTTGGGCTCTTCGGTCGGGGCTTTATATTTCGAGTCATATATTCTCCCAGAGCGGGTGATTCCTCCCACCATAGGAGGTCGCTCTTGCTCGAGGGTCTGATAGTCAAAAGGTGCAGCCTTATACTTTTCCGCCGGTATTGGGACATTGAATATGTATCTTTTCTTCGGGATCTATATCTCAGTTAACTGTCCCTCATAGCATTTTATGACTCTTGGCTTTTGATGAGAATTGATCATGTTTACAGATTTCTCCTCTTCCTTTGGCGGGTTGTCCTCTTTTTCAAACTCGGGCCCCTATCCGCTAGGTGACCCATATACAGTCGGGGAATAAGAGTAGTTCACCAAGTACTCAAATCTCCCATGTGATTCTCCCAAAGTGCCGACTGTTGGGTGTCCGGCTAACCATCTTCCTTTGATATTTGACTTAAGGGTTTTCTCTGAAGCTTGACGGGACTGCCTTTTCTGTTGTTCCATCGCCTTTTGCTCAGGGTCTTCTTTGGGAATTGACTCCTCGGATGTGATCATGTTGATGACGGGTTTATGATTGGGCAGTGGGTTGGTGTTGACATTGGGTGCTAGGGTGTTAACAAAATCCAGCTGTACAATTCCTGCGTCGATTAAATCCTAGATTTTGTGTCAGAGCCTCCAGCATCTGTTTGTAGAATGCCCCTCTTGACCCATTTGATAGTCACATTTGAGGTTCGAGTCGAAGTTTCTAGGCTTGTACCGGTCATTGGGGATTTCGAAGCTGATCAAGTTGTCTACCCGCAACCGAGCAAAGACCTGGCTGAGCGGGATTGGAATTGGAGTGAACTGTCTTGGGACCCTGGTAGTCTGGTTATGACTTATCGTGGAATGCTGGGCTAGGGTACTCGTGGTCTGAAATGTCACACGAGTTCTGGCCTTGTCTGCCTTACTGGAGTGGACCGTGCTGACGGTAGACTCTTTGGCTCTATTTCCTCCTAAGGGCCTTTGTGTTGGTGTGATCCTGGGAGGATCCATTGCTTGGAGTCTGCCTGTGGTGATGGCACTTTCAATTCGGCACCCTGCAGCTACCACTTCTGCAAAGCTGGATGATGTCTGGCCCACCAGATGTGAGAAGTAAGTCTTGTCTAGAGTGTTGACAAATATGGATGTCAACTCTTTCTTAGAAATTGGGGTCGCTACTCTGGCGGCTTGGGCTCTCCAGCGTTGAGCATACTCCTTAAAAGGCTCAATGTGTCTTTTTCGGAGACTCCCCAGATCAATTACGGAGGGGGCGACTTCAATGTTAAACTTGTACTGGTCATAAAACGCCCGAGCTAGCCTTTCCCAGGTGTTGACATGATTGAAGTCCAGGTGGGCGTACCAGACCAATGCAGGGCCCGTGAGGCTGTCTTGGAAAGTCTGGATCATCAGTTGGTCATATTGAGCATACTTTCTCATCTTTCAGGCGTATAGCCTTGTGTGCATTTTGGGGCAGCCAGTCCCGTCATATTTCCCAAATTCCGGGGTCTTGAACTTGTCAGGGTACACCTCTTCCCCGTATGCTGGTAGACTGGTGATTCCAGCTTGCTTGAAACCATCAAGCCCCTCAATTGTCTTCATCTTGTCATGGAGTTGTTAGAAAAGTCTTTTCTCCATCTCTTTCTTCAAGTCATCAGAGGTTGGACCCTGGTTGATCCTCGGCTCATACTCAAAGGCCAAGTTGAGGTGGGAATTGATTTCTTCATACTGTGGAGGCTGTCCCTCCATTGCCTCCCCTTTTCTGGCCCCCGAATGCTCTTCCTGGGTCGGCTGGTTAGTGCGAAGGAGGCTGATGCTTTCAGTTAGGAGGTGGACTTGTGCAGCCAACTGTTGGACCGTTTGTTCCAAGGATATGATCCTGGAGTTTAAAGCAGCATCAGCACTTGCATTGTTGCGGTTGTCGCCACTGTTTGCCATCTTCGTTTTTTACCGTGTGCAAATTAGGCTTCTGGGAGGGTTCGGTTGTTTAGGAGCTATCTTGATACCCGACGCACATTTTTTCCTTTTTTAGTATCATGTATGCAGATGTGATGCATGTGTCATGCAGATGCTAAAGATAAAAGGGTCAACAATTGATTGATGATGTAATATTGAAACTTTATTTTATTAATATTGGAAACTTTGGAGTTCGATACTTAAAAACAAATGAAAGAATACAATGATTATCTATTTCCTAGCTCTCTTGGTCTTCTGTTGTGGAGACTCAGGCTTCCCGTTGATGATGGCTTCTAATTCTTCGACCCTGGCTTTGGTCTTCTCCAATTATGCTTCCAAGGCTTTGTTCCTTTGGTCAGATTCCTTGAATCGTCCTTTCCAGATGTCTTTCTTATAATCTGTAGCTTCAAAATATGCCTCCATCCGGGCTTTGACTTGCTCCAAGTAGATTTCTAGCTCCGGATTTACCTTGTCCGACTTCGGTTGAGTGACATGTGGGACCCGGTATGCTCTTTCCCCTATCTGATACAGCTGGTGGATCACGAACTCCCTAGTGGCTCGATGCTTTCCCACTTCGCCATCTAGCTCACCAAGGTCTACATTCGGGCTTTTGATTCTGGCTTCCCAAAGTGCTTTGACATCTGCCAGCTTAGCAAACTTTTCAACCACTAGCAAGTTCAGATCTTGGTACTCGAAGGTGACTGCTTCCAGCGAGGGCCGATAAACTATGTCTTGAATAGTACCGAACTGGTGGACTACTGAGTTGGGGTGATAACCAATACACCCACTGATTCCGACCAGAGGCACGACCTGAAAGTTACTGCAGGTTAGAATAATTTTGTCGCAGTAACTCCACCTGGCTGTCCACAGAATATCATCAGCACCGAAGCTTCTAAGCACTCTTACCCAACTGTGGCTGGTAAGGTCGTTGGGTAGCTTTATCTTCTCCATGCATGAATCCACGAGATCCACTTGTAGAGCTAATGTTTTCCGGACCATGTTCAGCCTGAAACACTTAAGGTGGCTTACAAACCATATCAGCATAAGGTTGATACTTGAGCGGAGGATCCCATGGCCTTTCTTTTTGACAAAGTTTAAGTTTCGGATCTGTTCAGCCAATAGAGCTGGGATGTAAGATCTTCCTTCCAGGAATTGGGTCACCAGTTCTGCAACCCGGTAGTGGACATAGAAAGTTCCGGTGGGGAATAGTATGGTAGCGAAAGCAGTCAAGATGAAAGCGTTCACCCTTCTCTGTCTATAAGTTTTAGGGTCCCCACACAATATGTCTTTCCTGTCCCCATTATCTTCTCGAGCGATGAACCAGGCTTCCAACTCGTCCATCCGTATGCAGTACCCATTATAGTCTACTAAGGCCTTGTTGACTGCTGTTTTACGGATACCCAGGAGTCCGTTGAAAATACCAGCTGGCCCGGCCTCAAGATTAGGTACATAGACTTATTCGGTTAGTGCTGGAGCCTATAGCAGCTGGGTGTACTCTTCTAGGGTAGGGGTGATCTCATGTGGCCCGATGAAGAAAGCTGCGGGCTCTACTTCCCATAAGTGGAGCATGGCCCGTACTAAAGGTAAGTTCATCTCCATCTTCATTAGTGAGAGGATGGGCCCTATCTTCTACTGGATGAAGGCCTGCTCCTCTGGTTTGTATAAGGTGAACCAATGGTCCAGCACCAATTTCGGATCCAAAGGTTTGTACACCCAGATCTATTTGCGGAGGAGGCGGTCAACTATGGTACTAGCCATCTATTACAATAGAAATTTCCTAATTAAAACTATGATAACATTACAGGGAAATAGATCTGAACTCCATGAACAAAACAACAAATATTACATCATCACCAATTGTCAACCCATGACGTTATGTATGCAAATAGGTTAGTTCTAACTGGTCTCCAAGCTCTATGGCCTCCCGCATTCTCGGAGAAATGGATCTCAGGCCATATCGAAGTATTGGGTGGGGTAGCCTAATCGGTTCCGAACAGTGATTACATCACTTCGCCCGAAACCTACACAATGGCCCCCCATCTTAGGGTCCTAAGACAGTCCGGGTTCGACCGTATCTATTCACACAAATGTATGCATGCAGACCCAAAAGTAAAAACTGAATCATAAATCTAGATAATTCCTGAAAGGTTAGCAACAGAACAGTAATCAAAAGACATTTAAGCAGGAGCGATTTAAGGAGATTCAGGTGGCTAGCCTACTAGAATATGAAGTCCCCAGTGGATTCGCCATCCTGTCGAGTCTAATTTTTTATTTCCATTCCTAATCCGATTTATACTAGACCCTATGCTCATCTAATGTAGATCCTCGACTTGAGTTAGGAACTTCATTTTATTTTGGAGTCGCCACCCAACTGTTGTTGGGAAAGATTGAATTAAGACTAATGGAGCGGATTAGTCCTAATTTGGACCACTAGTCGTCGTGGTTTCCTCTTCTCGTTTTTGTGAAAAGAGGAAAAGGGAAAACCAGAGTTTCTAAGTTCGGAGGCTAACCTATTAAAATCCTGAGGTTATCACCTAATCTCCTAAAAATTTACCTTATCACGAAATGTCTTTTATTTTATTTTTGTTGTATTTTATTGTGTTTTTTGAGTGGATTATGCTAGGAAAATGATTTTTATTCCTTTTTAGGGTTGCCCCAAATGGGTGCCTACATACCTGCTATTCAGGATCAAACAAGCCGTAGTTCGCTTTTCCTAAAAAATTTTAGTGTGTTTGTGAATTTTAATTATGAAATTTCTTTTGATTTATGTTTTTACCATTTTAGGATTTTTCTAAAAAAACCTAAGCCTAAGCTTGATAATTTGATTTTTTGAAAATAATAATTATTTTAAGAAAAAACCAATTTTGGATTTATTTAAGAAAATGATTTTTCTAAGTGATAAAAATTTCATTTTTCTATTTTTTGACCCATTTCTAATATTATAAATTTTTATTGATTTTTTTATTAATTTTTTATAATTTTTATTAAATTTTTATATTTTTTATATTTTATTAGTTTTTATTAATTTTTCATAATTTTTATTTTTATTGAAAAATTTTCTCCTAGATTTTTATCTATCTTATTTTAAAATCTTAATTATTATTATTATTATTTTTCTAATATTTTTATTATTTTCTTTGTAAATTTTCTACATTTTTATTATTTATTATTATAATTATTATTTTTATTTTTTTATCATTAAATCCTAAAAAAATCTAATTTCTAACATTTTTCTATTTATTTAATTAACAAATAAATAAATAAATTCAAAATAAATAACATAACTAAATAAATAAAATAAAATAAAATAAAATAAAATAAATCGAAAAATCCGACTTACCTGGATCCGGGTCGGTGCGCGGGTCGGGTCGATCGGACGCGGTGGCTGGGGATGCTCGTTGACGGCATTCCGGCGGCCTTTTGCAGCGGTTGAGGTGTCAATTCCTAGGTTCTCGAGGGTGAGGAACCCAACTATGGCAGAGGTTTGCTTCAGAAACGCCTCCTAGTAGCTGCCCAACACTTGATTAGTGGTCACGGTTTTGAACAACTCCAGCGAGGCTTCGATTCTCTCCTTTTTCTCACTTTTGATCCGTGATTCTACTTCTCCACTTCATCCTCTATTTATAGGCATTCAAAATCGAGCTGGATAAGCTCGGATTTCCACCGATCGAAGCAAATCGGATTTGCGATTAAAAAAAACCAACTCCGATTTGTGTAAATCCATCGATTTGTTGAGATTTGATTCCAATTGGATGATGTTTATCGTATTTCTGTTGAAGATCTGTTGGATTTGTGCAAAAAATCGAATCAAAACGGCCGAAATTCGGATTTTTCTCCTCGCCGGCGATCTCGGACAGAGGTTGAAGACAATTACGCGCCCGGCGCGTGCATTCGCTCCAGCCGATCAGATGCTGCCACGTGTCCCAGGTAAAGAAAAAATTCGCAAAACGCGGATTCTGCTTCCCCCGCATTTCGAACCCCTGACCTCGCACCTATCTGCGTGCGCTTGACCCTGGTTCGGACCAGCTGAGCTAGCCCACTTTCATGATTTTATTTATTTCGCAAATTACATATATGCAATGCGATTTTTTTATTTTTTGAAATTTCAAAAATTTGTAAAAATTATTTAATCCTTATTATTTCCATTTCTGAAATTATTTTCCAAAATTGATGTATTTTCCTATTTATTTTTATTTTTTGAACATTTTTCCTATTTTTGCTAAATTAGAGAAAAAATGGAAAAAATTGGAAAAATTTGAAAATCACTTATTATTGATTATTATTGATCCTTAGGGCAAAAATGGGGATAAATTGATGATAGCTCCAATGTTGGCCCTACTGAAGATGGGAGAAGAATTTAAAGTATTCAATGATACATCAAATCAAGGTTTGGGGTGTGTACATATGTAGAATGTGAGAGTCATTGCATATGCCTCTTACCAATTGAAACAGTATGAAAAGAATTATCCCACCCATGACCTGGAGTTAGCTGTTGTGATCTTGGCACTAAATTGTGGAGACACTAGCTTTATGGGGAGAAGTGTAAAATATTTGCAGACCATAAAAGTTTGAAGTATCTATTTACCTAGAAGGAATTGGATATGAGGCAAACGAGGTGGTTAAAATTGATAAATGATTACGATGTGAAAATCCATTATTACCTTAGAAAAGCAAATGTGGTTGCAGATGCTTTAAGTAGGAAGAAACACATAAATATTGCAATATTAATCACATCCTAGAGAAAAATACTAGAAGACATGAATAAGCTAAAATTGGAAATGGTGACACAGGAAGTAGGAAATAGGTTAGCTACACTTAGTATCTAACCTAATATTACTGATTAGATTAAAACTGTATGAATGGGAGATCTTGTAATTTAGAAGATAAAGAGCAAAATAGAACAAGGTGAAGCCACAAAATTTGTGGTAAACACTGAAGGGGTCGTCAAGTATGGTAATGGATGGTGTACTCCAGATAATAAAGAGTTAAAGAAGAAGATTATGAAAGAAGCTCATTACTCAAGGTATACAGTACACCCAAGAAGCACCAAGATGTGCAAGGATCTCAAGAATAATTTATTGGTGGAAAAATATGAAATGAGAGATAGTAGAATATGTATCCAGTTATCTCACATGTCAGTAAATAAGGATTGAGCACCAAAGACCAGCTAGTGAGTTACAACCTCTTCCTATACCTAAATGGAAGTGGGAACATGTAATTGTGGATTTCGTCATAGCACTCTCAAGAACTAAGGAGAAATATGATGCAATTTGGGTGATAGTAGGTAGATTGACCAGGTCCGCCCATTTCTTGTCAATTAAGGTAGACTATAGAAGAAAAGCTTGCTCAAATGTACATTAGAGAGATTATCATATTAAATGGGGTACCAGTCACTATTACATTTGATAGGGATACTCGATTTGTGAGTAGATTCTAGAAATGTGTACATCAAATCTTGGGAACCAAACTTCGGGTTAGTGTAGCATTTCATCCCTAGATAGATGAGCAGTTTAAGAGAACTATCCAAATTCTAGAAGATCTAATACGAGCTTGTACATTAGATCATTGGGGTAATTGGAGTGATCACTTACTTTTAGTAAAATTTGCTTATAACAATAGTTACTAGGCTACTATACAAATGGCTCCCTATGAAGCATTGTATGGTAGGAAGTGTAGATCTCCCTTACGATGGGATGAAGTAGGAGAAAGATGGATAGCAAGGCCAGAGATAGTATAGGAAACGGTAGACAAGGTTAAAGTAATAAAGCAACGAATTCTATCAGCCTAGAGTCACCAAAAAAGTTATGTGAACAAATGGCGACACCCTCTAGAATTTTAAGTTGGGGATAAAGTCCTACCGAAAATATCTCCAACTAAAGGGATAATCAAGTTTGGACTGTGGGACAAGTTGAATCCAAGATATATAAGTTTGTTTGAAATTCTAGAAAGAATTGGAACAATCGCTTACAAGTTAACCCTACCTCTAAGTTTAGTCGGGGTACATGATGTGTTTCATATATCAATGTTAAGAAAATATGATGTAACTAGTATCCAGTTACAATAATACAAATACTAATTGGATAATCTACTAAACACAAATCATAAAAAAGGGCGTGATTCCACTTCCATGTGAACCCTAATTGCAAGAACCACTTGATTGAATACACAATTTACAACGAACTCAATTGGAATTCCAAAACCAATCAAATAAAAAACACTATTTGGATCTAATTTTCAAATCAAAATGGGCATGAATCAAAACTTCAAGAATAAACCCTAATTAACATGAACTAATAACAACATAAAGTAACTAGTTCCTTACCAGATTTTACGCACTAGTTGGAATTAGGATCAACTTGTAATTTGTTGATACTACTCACAACAAATCCAAGTCCACTCGCCACAATCCTATGGAAGAATTGATAAGAGTATTTTGTGAAAAGAAGGAACCCCCTTTCACGTGAATAGGCAATCGGAATATATGAGTTCAAAAGTCCCCTCTAAAACCTACTTAGCAAGTATTTATATTTGCTCCAATTAGAGTAAAAACAACAAAACCAAATTGCAAACTAAACCAAAAAATGGCCGGTTCTTAAACGACAAAATACAATTACAAATAATCTATCAAAATGTTCGGTTCTTCACTTTAGTGGAACACGTATGGATCGTTTGATGTAAGTCCATAAATGACCCACAATTGATCCTTATTGAATTTTATTCACCATCTTATAAAAACTAATAAATTTACCTACTATAATGCAAAGATAAATTATTATTAGATAAATAAGACAACATGTGGATTTCTAGGCTCACGTATCCAATTTGGTCTCCCTACTATTGGAACCATAGGTTTGATTCCCATCAAAATATGTACTAAACCCAAATAAAGTAGTAGCCTTGGAACCCTTGAAGGTACAGCTAGACTTATCCTCTATAGAAAACCTATGAGAATAGTAGACACAAAGGAATAAGAATTAAGAAGAAGAAGAATTCCCTATGTTAGATAAATTAAATAGAACAAGAGGTAACATGGGAATTAAAAGAAGAATGAAGAAAAAGCATCCAAAACTCTTTCTAATTCTAAGTAACTTTCGAGAGGGGGGGGGGGGGGGGGGGGGGGGGGGGGGTTGGAATGTAATACACGTTTTAAAATAAAATATAAATATAATAAGTGGTAATGTTGTAAATAAGCAGGATAAAGGGGTAAATTTCTCTTTTCTTGGTTGGACTATAAAAGTGAAACTAACCTAAGGTTTTGTCCTTTTGCTAATTGGTCAATTGCCATCCAAAAAACTAAAGAGGGAGAGAGAGAACCCTATGAAAGACCTTACAAGAAAACGAAATGTGACCTAAAGGTGAATCAAGCGGCTAATCAAACAAGTAAGGATCGTAGTTAGTAAACAAGGATCTATTCTAACAATTGAAATAAAAAATCATGAATTGACTTGGTTGTTCATAGGGATCGAATTCAAGGACTAGTTAAACAAGTGAGGAGTTAACCAAATTCAACGTTCTAAGTGCAAATCTAAGCCAAGTGAGTATACTAGAACCTAACTTTATGTTAGATGTGGTTAATATAATGATTAGTTAGATTAAAAAGCATAACAATAGGATTTAGGAGAAATTAGTATAGAAGAATTAGGTTTCATAGGACTTTACCGAGAAATACATAACCTCCTAACATGGCTATGTTTCGACCGTGTAAACCCAAAGAGAGATACACAACCTCCTAACATGGTTGTGTTACTCCTATGTTGAACGCAAAGGCATATCGAGAGATATACGGCCTGTCTACATGGTCATGTTCTGACCATATAGAATGCAAAATATACCAAGAGATACACGACTTGTCTACATGGCCTTGTTCCAACCATGTTAAACCCAAAACTCACTAAAAGATACACGACCTTTGACATGGTTGTGTATTAGTCATGTTGAGCTACATGGCCTCCAACATAGCCATGTTGAGTGAAAAATAACTTAATTGTATATCTATTTAACTCATAATTAAACTAATTCCCATGTAACCTAGATAATTAGTGAGACCTTAGATAACTAAATACATTAAGAAAAATTTAGGGAATTTTGTTATTCTTAGATTAATGCTAAAAAAGATGTACTAATGTTGCACAGATTTCAATTTAGCTTAAGTTCATGACCAGACGTACTTAAGCCTAAGATTCCAAGTACGTGTTTACCTTATTTGTTGATTGTGATTGTTAGGTAATTATTAGATGAATTGGTTATAACAATTTTGTACTGTAATGAGAAATGTGAATGAAATACTACATGTTGCTTGTGTTTGGCTTGGCTTAAGGGCTCGTAATGGCAGATCCGTAAAGGGTACCTCATTGATTGGTATGTCGCATTGTCCTTAGTGGAGCTGTGTATCAAAATGATTTGAGGTAGATTAGGGTTAAATGGGGCCTGTAATGGCAGTTCCCACTAGGATAAACTTTTGTGTGTACCGAGGTCATAAGTACTCCTATATGGTATTCATTTTGAGATTGGTGTGTAAGTTGAAGTATGAATTTGTTGTGGATAAATGTTGCATATATGCATGTATTATTAATGTGGTGTGTCATGTACATGTGGGTATGGTACCCATGTACTGAGCTTAGGCTCACTCCCCTTCTTATATATATATTTAGCTGCAGATGAGAATGAGAACTTGGTGAGTCACTACATGGATGAGACGAGAAGATAACATTATTATTATGCGGAGGAAGAGTGATGGAAATTCTAAATATTTGTAATTTGAAGTTTTATTAGTTAAATTGAAGTTATGGAGATAATAGTTGACTCCTAACTATGATAAGTAGTATAGGGAAATATTTATCTATTTTGAGATTATTTTTATTAAATTTTAAGAGTTAGAATGACTCAACTAAAAGGCATTAATTTTATATTATTAAAATTATATTAGTATGATCGTTAATAGAGATGAACAGGTTTTGAAGTTTCATGGAGTTTTAGAGCCTTAGTGTGTCACATTGTAGTAGTGATACATGGAGAGCTATGATGCTTTGGGTTCTAGGGCATTACAAAATACCTTTGCTTGGAGTCTTTAAATCTACTAGGCTTCATTAACTTCGCTAATACTTTCATTCTATTTAGCTAGTATAGCAATCATGTCCATGGGGATGGTTAGATTAAACCCATATAACTTCAGAAGATATTTTTCCTGTGGAGCTATGAACTAAACGGTTATAGGCGAACTCGACAATTGGAAGGCATAAATCCTATTACTCTTAAGTTCTATCCGATGGTGGCTTGTAGCAATGCCCTAAGTGTTTAGTGACCACTCCAATCTACTCATCAATTTATGAATGGTAGGCAACACTAAAAAGTGGTTTAGTTCCAAACCTCTTCCACAAAGTCTTCTAAAAGAAATTGAGAAATTTCACATCATGGTCCAACACTGTACTTTTGGGAACTCCATGGAGCTTGCCCACTTCTTGCAAAAACAATTCAGCAATAAACACTACAACATTAGTTTTGTGATGTGGCACAAAATGTGCCATCTTATTGAAGTAGTCTGATGCGTGTAACTCTAGGTATATTAAACCTAAAACCCCAACGATGCTAGTTGGTTTCAATTACCTCGAGGATTATCTTGAATAAGTGATGTGTAACTCAACCCTAATCAAACCCGTTGACTGTAACCTAAGTTATCAAAAAGTTATTCCTAGTAATTTCAGTTAAGAATCCTATGGAAAAGTTCTTTTACAAAAGAACAAAAAAGAGGTATTTTGTATCTCATGAAAAAGATGTGCTTTCATATATCAAAGTTGTCTTTGGCCGGCCCCCTTGCATGGCATATATAGCACATGGATACAATATGAAAAAACCTAACACAATATGGAAATCTTAAGTTGCCTAATCTATTTGTTACCTTATCCTCATGTAACTGAGTAGGTAACTAAATAATATAAATTACAAACCAAAACAAATACTAAAAATCTTAAGTTTCCTATTCTATCCTTGTGTCACCAAGTAGGCAACTAAATAACATAAATAACAAACCAATAAATAAAAAAAACATTAACAAAACTGAATGTATCCTCTAGTGTAGTGGTCTACACAAATATTTAATGTCCCTAAATTATTTCATCTTTCCATTGTCACGTGAATCAAGTTGACATATGTATGTGCTCCTTCAGTGTAGCTTGATTCCCTGGCTTGCAAGTCCATGACTAGTCCCTGTAAAGCTTTGTTCATTATTTTAGCTCTAGCTCGGGTCATTGGGCCTCCAATACCATGTAATAGATCATGGAATTTTGGCTCCTTCCTTTTTCATGCTAGCTGATCCTCATCATTCCCTCCTTCATCGAAAAGATTCGTCTTCGAATCACCTACATTATAAAAAGTAAGATCAGAAACATTACAATTGCGCTTATATTATCATAGTGACTCAACAAATCAATCTTGTAGGTGTTGTAATTGATGCGCTCCAAGACTTAGAAAAGCCCCTCTCCTCTAGGATGTAATTTAGGCTTTCGCTATGGTGCAAATCTTTCTTTTCTCAAATGCACCCAAACCTTTTCTTCTGGATGAAACACAATCCTGACACGTCCCTTGGTATTGGCCACTTCCAGATCGCATCCAATTTCCTCTCATCCATGGCTAGCTATTTGTTCCTATAATAAAGCCAAAAGAAAACACCATACTAGATAATGAAAGGTTAGTGTCAGTATAAGTAAAATAAACATCCATGTACATAAGTACAAGTAGTTACTTCCTCACCAACATTGCACTCTCACACTTACTTTTTCTTACAATTTTCTCTCCTTTCAATGTTTCAGACTCTCTTCCCTCGTAACTCACTAGTGTTTGTCTCTCACTCTTTTCTTTTTTTCTCTCCCTGTTCTCGCACACTCTCGTGTTTCACTCTAACTTCTTTGGCAATTTTCACTTGTCCTCGCAAGCTTCCCATGGTTTCTGTGGAGTTAGAACCACCTTCCTTTTGTTTAGAACAAAAGAATATTGGTTCTTGTACCCATCGTACATAACCTTCCTATCAAACTACCATGGTCGTCCTAATAATATATGGCTAGCCTACATAAGTACCACATCACACATAACCTTGTCTTTGTAGCTCCCTATAGAGTAGGCTATAAATACCTGCTTGGTCACCTTAACCTCCCCACAATCACTCAACCATTGTAATCGATATGGTCTCGAATGTCTCACAGCTTTCAACTGCATCTTTTCTACTAGTAAGGTGCTAGCAACATTAGTATAGCTACCACTATTGATTATCAAGCTACATACTCTACCCTGCACATGACACCGTGTATGAAAAATATGTTCACGCTGATCCCTTCACCATCCTCCTAGTGTTGTACACTAACCACTCTCCTTGTAACATATAACTCGCCACTCACGAGTCCCTCTAAGTCAACATCCTCATACTCTTGTGATGGTGACTCCTCCTCCTCCTCAAAGCTCACACTCTCTACATCCCCACTATCACTGATAATCATAGTCCTCTGATTTAGACATTGGGATGCAATGTGCCCAAATCCCTGACACCTAAAACACTTTATATCTTTCGTCCTAAAAGGGGGTTTAGTGTCAGTCTTTCCCTTAGGTGCAGCAACTGGATTCTTAGCCTTCACGTCCTCCTTAAGATTTGAATTGGTGGAGTTTCTCTTCTACGTGGACTTCCATAGAGTTTTGGAAGTCGAGCCAGTCCTCTGCTCACTCTTATATTTTAGCTGCCGCTCTACTTTAATAGCTCTATGCAATAACTCTTCCATATCTAAGCAATGGTGAAGATCTACTACATCAACTATCTCCCGATTCAATCCGTTGATGAATCTAGCCATAGTGCCCTCATCATCCTCCTCAATTCTCACCCTAATCATAGCCATCTCCAACTCTTTATAATAATCCTCTACACTATTATTCCCCTGAGTCAACCCTTGGACTTTCCTAAGTAAGTCCCTATGATAGTGACTAGGAATAAAACGCTTCTACATGATCGTTTTCATCTCCTCCCAAGTGCTAACAAGTCGCTCTCTATACTTGCGCCTATTACGCACCAACTAATCCCACCATACACTGGCGTAATCTGAAAACTCTACTGCAACTAATTTTATCTTTTTCTCCTCAATGCAGTTGTGACATTCAAAGACGTGATCCATCTTCCTCTCCCATTCTAAATACAATTCCGGATCATTCTTTCCCTGAAAGGTTGGGATTTTCAACTTAATACTCCCTAAATTACTATTACGCCTCTGGATACTTCCTTTATCCCTCATGTGTTGGTAATCTCCAAAATCATATTCCTCTTCTTCATCTATCCTAACTCCTCCCCTATTATGTCTACCTACTCCTCGCCTGACAGTGGTACTGCTAGACGGTTCCCTACTCTTTTCCATTCTATCCATCTTGTCATGGATCTGCTTTAGTTCACCCGTTATGATCCTCTTCATCTCCCCCATCAATTCCTCAAACATCACTCGACTTTTTCCTCCATTAGTGTTTTGTCCCAACATAATTCTAATAATTTGTAGCAAGTTACAATCACAATTACAAAAAATATATAAGTATGTTCCTCACACTCACTCGTATATTGCTCACAAATGATATGCTCATAATTCTACTCGTGTATATCTCGCAAAAAATATGATCTCACCACCTACTTTTTGTAATTCTTTTGCTAGGAACTTAATTTGGAACTCCTAAACTCAAATTACTAAGTCAACATTAATGACTACTATCGGCCTAAGTTACGTGAATGAAGAAAGACTAACTACACAATCTAATTGATATGGAAAAGATTCACCACTGAATAGATATGCAATCAAACACAAAAGAATATAATTTGCACCAAAACACAATGAATGATTATGGAATGTAATTTTTGGATGCACAATTTAGAAATCACAAAGCATCTATCATAGTTGGAATTGGAAACAATTGATATGGAAAGTGAATTGACTCAACCAATTATGTAATTGACAATTCAAGAAGCTATCTTGTGATTTCGGCAATTGTAATTCTTTTAAGGTCAAATGCCTTTTTTTTTTTGAATTTTGGTTCTTGATTCTTTCTTTTGCAACCGAATTTGATTTTTTTTTTTTTTTTGTAGATAAGTTATGAATTGAACACAATTGATTATTCAAGAAAACCTAAATACCATCAGCCCTAATGGATTGTAATGACCGAACAAGTATGAAATTTTATATATATATATATATATATATATATATGACTTCTATCTATGAATATGGAAAAGACAACAGACGAATACAGAAAAGAACATAATTTTTTTTATACAAATTTTTTTTTTCAAATATGAATATGAAAAAGAACAATGGACGAATATGGAAAAGAACAACATAATTTTTTTTATACAATTTTTTTTTCAGATATGAATATGGAAAAGAACAATAGATGAATATGGAAAAGAACAACAGACAACTATGGAAAAAAAACAACAAACTACTATGGAAAAGAACAACAGACAAATTAAAGAAAGGATAGAATTTACTTAATTCAAGAAGCCGAAGCTTTGATACTAAATGATGTATGTAACTTAGAACCCCAATGATGCTAGTTGGTTTCAATTACCCCGAGAATCATCTTGAATAAGCAATGCGTAACTAAACCTCAACCAAACCCGTTGACTATAATCTAAGTTATCAAAAAGTTATTCCTAGTTATTTCAGTTAAGAATCCTATAGAAAAGTTCTTTTGCAAAAGAACAAAAAAAGAGATATTTTGTATCTCACAAAAAAAGATGTTTTTTCATATATCAAAGTTTTCTTTGGCCGGCCCCCTTGCACGACATATATAGCACACAAATACAATATGGAAAAACCTAACACAATATGGAAATCCTAAGTTTCCTAATCCATTTGTTACCTTATCCTTATGTAACCGAGTAGGCAACTAAATAATATAAATTACAAACAAAAACAAATACTAAAAATCCTAAGTTGCTTATTCTATCCTTATGTCACCAAGTAGGCAACTAAATAACATAAATAATAAACCAACAAATAAAAATAAACATCAACAAAACCGAATGTATTCTCTAGTGTAGCAATCCATGCAAATATTTAATGTCCCTGAATTATTTCATCCTTCCATGGTCACGTGAATCAAGTTGACATATGTATGTGCTCTTTTAGTGTAGCTTGATTCCCTGGCTTATAAGTCCATGACTAGTCCCTGTAGAGCTTCGTTCATTCTTTTAGCTCTAGTTCAGGTCATCGGGCCTCTAATACCATGTAATGGATCATGGAATTTTGGCTCCTTCCTTTTTCATGCTAGCTGATCCTCATCACAGTCCACTACAACCATAATTGAGTCCTTCGCTCTCGCTATCTTAGGTAAACTAAGCACAAAATCCATAAACAACTCCTTCTAGGGTCGTGATGGGATTGGGAATGGCATATGTAATCTATAGGCCTTCTTCATACTCTTAGCTCTTTACAAACATTACTCGATTCAATTACTCTATGTACATCACTCCTTAATTCAAGCGAAAAGAAATGTTCTCATAATAACTCTTCAATCTTCTTTTCACCAAAATCGCCTAATAAACCCCTAACATGAGCTTCCTTCACCAATAATTCCCTAATCAAGCCTTCAAGTATACAAAACTTCCCCAACTTAAACAAGAGCCCATCCACTACATGATAATCTTCTATATCAACTACACTACAGCATTCAGCAACTATAAGTGCAAAATGTGGATCACTCTGGTATTGCACAGTTAGCATTCTAAAACCCAACATTCTAGATTGCAAAGTTGAAATAAGCACATACATGTGCGATAACACATTGATCTTCCCCTGCTTATATTTTATCACATAATAAAAGTTTTCTAAGTATCCACCCATCTCACATGTCGTTTAGACAATTTGCTTTATCCCTTTAAGTGTTTCAAGGACCTATGGTCCGTGTAAATAATAAACTCCTTAGGCAATAAATAATGTTGCCAAATAGTTAAAGCTCTTACTAGTGAGTATACCTTTTTACCATAAGTAAGGTTGTCAAATTCACAATTTTACCTAAAATCGCTAAAGAGTCTATAGAATCAAAATGTATAATCAAATCATAGAAATGTAAGTTTCTATGGCTAATATCAACCTATCTACTACCCTAGACCTATAGGCAAGTTTTCCTAGTGATTCTATACTATAGTGGATATTAATATCGAGTGTCAATCCGAAAGAAACTATGAGTACTAGTATTAGCCATTCTTCTATTATCTAATCTACAAAATTGAGCGAAGTAATTAGAACAACAAGTAATTTAAAGAAAATGATAATCATTAAAAGTGTACCTAGATATTGAATCCCCTTAGAATTACTAAAGTAATTAACTAATTATTATTCAATTATTATTATTATTTTCTTAGACCGTAAGAATTTTTAAATTAAACTAATAATTCTCTTGAGTCTATTAATTCCTAATTTTAGATTGACTAATTAGAATCTCTTCCTAATTAAAACACCTAGAATTGTACTATTTTCGATTTGTGGATTCCACTATTAGGTTTGACCCTAATTTGAAATATTTACATCATCTTATCTTTAGGATTACATTCAACTCCTTCCAATTATGTTAAATCTATTCAAATATAAGATCTCTCAATCTCTATATAAGAAATTGGACTACAAACTAATACGTTGGCAATATCAATTCAAAAATAATAAAGCACACATAATTAAATCACAAAAATAGCAATAGTTTCATTGAATAGTAAACCAGAAAACCACATGTTCAATCTAGGGTTCATCATACCCGAGTACAAAAGAAAATTAAACTAGCATCATATTGAAATTAAAAACAAATATATAAAAATAATGTATAAAGAAGAATATTAATTAAACAAAAATAACATTAAAATCTATTACTATGCTATTACTAATTCTAAACTCTATCTCCCTCTATAGCTAGAATTTCATACTCATTTTATATTAATCAAATGCCTTCCTTCTAGGAAAGTTATAGTTTCCTAGTAAAAATTGAAATCTTCAAATATTGCTCCAATAGGTAGGAATTGCATTTCTAAGAAATAGGAAACTTGACTCCTTATGAAAGGAAGTTAAATTTTTTGGATGAATAGCTCCTTAAGAAAGTAAAGTTGAGCTTAAAAAATTAATTTGGAAAGTAGAATCTCTACTTAGCATGGGTATGGCATAGTCATGCTAATGCTTGTGTACTCTTTTGTCTTGAAATTATCCAAAAATTGCCTTTAACATGCTTTCTGACATGGGCGTATGTTTGACCATGTACCTTTACATGGTTACTTGCATGGCTTCTCCAAAAGGCTTTATTCTTGCTCTGTTCAACACGGCCTCAGACACAGTTATGTTGTGAACTGTGTCATGCTTCCTAATCTTGTATCTTGTATGTTTTTGCTCCAAATTTCACATATTTTGTTCTATTTAACTAAAAATTACTATTCAAAGCTTTGAAATCATCATAAAAAAATGATTAAATGCAATATCCATCTAAAGTATCAAAGAAATAAAAAAAAATACTATTGTAAATGTTACAAATAATAAATATTTTATAATAGTCACAAATGGCCTATGTAAATTAGTAGTAAAAAACTATAAATATATTTACGGAAGTTATGAAAAACTTACAATACATGCTATAAATAAATAAATTCAATATAAATTTTGATCATAAAATAAGTTATAGTACAAATAGTTAATTATAAATCATTATGCTAATACATGAAATTGAAAAATATATATTAGTGTTAATATAAAGTACACTACAACATAAATCATCATGATAAAAAATTTAAACTAAAAACATAACATTAATCATTAACTATCCAAAATTATCAAAACTGCCACAAACTCATCCAACTATAATCATAATTAGCTTTATCATTATCATTATTGTCAATTTCTTTATTAGCACTATCATCAATATTATCACTATTTTCTTATTCCAAGTTTTTTGAAATATCTATTTGTATTTAATCTTCAATAGTATCAATATTATGAATATCTAAAACATCTCAATTTCAACTCTCTTAGGCCATAATTCTCCAAATTTATGAGTGCATCAATTTCCTCCATAATATTACTTTCATTTTTTTCCTTACCCCTTTCACTTGAAATGATACCTAATTAATGATCATTCAATACATTAAATATCTTCTTTCTAAACTACCATTCATCATCAATGGAAGGTTTTTAATAGTAAAGCTAGTAATGAAATCAATTTGAGCTAAAAAAGCAAATACAATATCATTTCACTTATAATTTGATTAGTTTGCTTTAAATTGTAAAAACTTAGTTCTTTTTTTTTTTTTAGTTTTAATAGCTTATTAGACTTAAATCAAATAGAATTGCATGAAAACATATAAAATCATGTCGAATCATATAGAATTGGTAGAATCGTAAACTTGTAGAATCGTGCACTTAAATTCACGATTCTACCACAAGTTTACACCAAAGCAATCTTACATGCGATTTAATTAGGAAAATTGTCATAAAAATATAAACTCGTAAAATTATATATATATAATTGCAATTTTGACAACTATGGTCATAAGTGGAATAGTTTAGAGTAGCACCTTGCAACTTTTCACTGAAATAAGCAACAAGTTATTGTTCCTCCATCAAGACCGCACCAATAAGAACCCTTAAAGCATCACATTCAAGCTCAAAGGTCTTCTCAAATTGTGGAAGAATTAAAATTGGAGCAATGGCAAATTTCTCCTTTATCAACTCAAAGCTTTGTTGTGCCTTCTTAGTCCATTGAAATTCAGATCCTTTCTTTGTTAACTTCGTTAGAAGATCTACAATAGTACTAAAATTTCTTACAAATTGCCAATAAAATGAGGCTAATCCATGGAGACTACGTAAGTCATATACAAACTATGGAATAGACCATTCAATAGCCTTTATCTTGTCCTCATCAACCATAATTCTATCACTAGACACAACAAAACCTATAAAGACAACCTAATCCTGAAAAAATGTGCATTTTTAAAAATTTCCATACAATTTTTCATTCCTCAAAAGCATAAAAACTAATTTCAGATGTTCAACATGCACTTGTAGAATAGCACTATAAACTAATATGTCATCAAAATAGACAACTACAAACTTACTAATAAAATTATGAAATGCATGATTCATTAATCACATGAAAGTTCTTAGTGCATTGGTTAACCTAAATGACATCACCATCCACTCATACAACCTATGTTTAGGTTTTAAGGTCATTTTACACTCATCACCCACTCTCATGTGAATTTGGTGATAACCTCTCTTTAAGTCTATTTCGAAAAAGATTCGCACCTCATGCAGCTTATCTAGCACATTGTCAAGCCAAGGAATCAAATACCTATATTTCACTATGATCCTGTTAATTGCATGGCTATCTATGCACATCCTCTAAGAGCCATCGTTCTTTGGAACTAAGAGAGTCAAAATGGAGTTTAGGCTCATACTGTTATGCACATAGCCCTTTTTGATCAATTCATTAACTTACTTCTTAAGATCTTTAGCTTCTTCTGGGTTCATCCTATATGATGGCTTATTAGGTAATTTAGCACTAGGTTTAAGGTCAATCTGGTGTTCGATGCCTCTCATTGGAGGTAATCCCCTTAGTAATTCCTTTGGAAAAATATCATGAAACTCTTTCAATAGCTATTGTACCATTGCTGGCAGGCCACCTTAGATTCTATACCCAACACCTATTAAACTTATAATAAGAGCGTCAGCTCTCCCATAGTAATATCAGTCTTGACCTCGCTATGTGTTATTAGCAAGGATTCCTTATTTCCAACATCTTAGCCACTTGTGCAACTTTAACATCACTAAGACACGTAGGCCTTAGTAAGACCTTCCTTCCATCTTTAGTAAAAGCTTATGTATTAAGTCTATTGTCATAAACTACACACCAATCAAATAACCAAGGTCTCCCTAATATAATATGTGATGCCATCATGAGCACCACATCACATTGAACCTCATCACAATAAATTCTAACAACAATAATACATACCTTCACCTATTTAGTCACATGTATTGTACCTTTATCACTAAGCCACCATAGCTTCTATGGCTTAGGATGATCAATTGTAGGAAGCTTCAACTTCTCAACCATGGAAGCAGTAACTATGCTAGTATAACTACCTCCATCTATGATAACGGTACACACTTGACCATTAATTTTGCATTTGATATGAAAGAGATTCTTGAACAGTTCATGATTAGGAATTGCATCGAAAGTTTGGAAGTTCACCCTCATCACCATCAATGTCATCCTCATCATAATCATACTACCTCACAGTCTCTGTAGTATCATATTCATTAATATCTACTTCTTCACTATTTACCTATCTCTTTTCATGAACATCACCCTTCAATTAAGACATTGGGATGCGATATGTCCATAACTTAGACATTTAAAGCATTTGATTTGACTACTCTTTTTGTGAGCTAGATGCTGTTCTACTCCCCTAGGATTAGCTTTAATACGCATCTTACCCTTATTATCTTCTTGTCTATCCACTTTCCTTTCAACACCTGTCGATGGGTTATTCTTAATGACTTTTTTGTCATCACTACTTTCATATTTACTTGAGCTTCCTAGTTTTAGTGTTGATGTTGAGACCCTAGAATCCCTTCATTGTCTTTGTCTTTCTACTTTTTGAGCATATAAGATGGCATCTTCAAGGGATTTAAGCCCCTACAATTTTACAACTTCAACAATTTCAAACTTCAACCCCATAACAAAATGAGTGATAGTCTGCTCCCTTGTTTCAACTATCCCATCTGAAAGGTCAACATCTCAAATTCCTGCACATATTCATCCACGCTCTTACCACCCTGTCTTAAGGAGTGGAGTTTCATGAGCAACTCTAGTTTATAATGATTCAAAAAAAAAAAACATTTGTCTCATTAGCTGCTTCATGGCTACCCATATATCAACCTTTGCCTCACGACTACACCTTCTTTAGACAATCAAGCTCTTCTACCATAATGTAGTGTACCCTAAAAATTATAATGCCACCAATCGAACTTTAGTTTACTTGATATAATCATAACACTTAAAATCTTTTCTATTTTATATTCCTAATCAAAGTAATCATTTGTAGACCCTTCTCCTTCAAATTGCGAAAGTTTCATCTTAATCATCTCCATACCCCTACATCGTCTATTTCTTCTATCATCTCTATCACCTTTGAAATTATCGTCCTCACTTTTAGTAAAGACATCTTTTACCCATCATGCATTCCTACGTGTGTCACCACGATTCAATTCAAGTGCATCAAGTCTTGCACTCATGTTATGCATAATTTTAGTCAAATCACATAAAGTATCTGCAATTGTTACTTTGGTTCCATTGTTGACTCATCTCTTTCCACATCTAACCTTAACCTATGGAACTCCACCTTCAGCACCACCATGAACACTACTATCATCCGACATCCTATCATAATGTGGAATTTTCCTCATGTCTAACCTGAACCTAGGCTTTGATACCAAAAGATGATGTGCCTCGAGTCAACAACCACAGGTTCACAATCAATTAAATAAATCACCACTAGAAATGAACAAATTACAATCTTTTTATGATTTTTAAAGTGTTATAATGGAAATAACAAGGATATGTACGGCCTCTTGCTAGATATTATGTGCTAACAAGATCCACACTACACTTACCTCACTTGATATTGCGCACAAATAAGATGAATGGGTTGTTTGCCACAATTCAAAACACATGAATTGATAAAAACATATATAAGAGGTGACAACTCTTAAAGAATTGTAATAAAAGCAAGATAATTCCCTCTCCAGGGTTTTTACAAGGTATTTAAATAAGATGCTAAATAAGGAAACTTGCAACAACCAAAAGGATAAAAGAAATAAAGAAAATAATTTGCATTACATTTAGGAGGATCACAGTTAAGATCATGGTTGTAAACCTTACTATAACTTAACTTCCTTCAAAATACGGTGCTTATTCACACTAGAGGTTCATGCCCAAGTATATGGCTATGATTTAGCCCATATACCTCACGGTCTTTACTCTAAAATGCATACAATTTATCCAATCAAGATCACACTTGTGATCATGGTCGTGAACCTTTTTAAGAGGTCTATTTCTCATTTTCTTGAGTCTGAACTTGTTGCACTTCTTAATTCACTTCTTGATCATTTAAAATTAATTCTATCTAGTTATCAAAAGTCCTATAATGAACTCCAAACCCTTCAACAAATGCATTTTCTTCATCTTTTATCTCTCCATCAATTATCCGCTATACTAAAGTTTATGACCCTCTGGCTCTCAATCATGTAATGGGACCTATCAACTCTTGATCCCCATCAAATGAATTATGCAATCCAAATAAATTTAGTGGACTAGACTCAAAGTGTTTTTTTTTTAGGGGGGTGGGGGTATTAGTGTTGGGGGTTGGGTTGGTGGAGGTGGCGATCTAAACTCTTTTAAGTTTTCAATACAACATTGTTGAAACAACAATCAAGAGTAATTATGTATGACATTTCACTTTTTTCAGGCCAAGTTACGCTGTAATCCTTATTCTTAGAGACATTTTAGAAGCAAGAGATATATCAATGGAAGGCATCAAAGGGAGGATTAAGAATGGAAAGAAGATCCTTACTCAAGACGTCCATTGGTTACAAAAGAGGTATGAAAACTCCTTGGCGGCAGCTGAATCACCAACTTCCGTGATATGATGGTAATGATCGTCGCCATTCTTGAATGGTATTTAGCATAAATGAGCTAAGGAACGGGTATAGCGGTAAATAATGGATTGGAGCAGCGCTAGAAGTTCTAGACGATTTGTTGACTGAATTCAGGGCAAAGATACGGGTAGTATGTCAATTAAGAAACAAATATATCAATGGCAAGGATGAATGGATAGCATAGAGATTGGAGAGTTTTGTACGACAATATACAACAGAGGTACTTGACGTTAGGAGTGTGGTGCATCATCAGACTAAGGATCCAGCCAATGCAAGATGGAAGCCACAATTGCATAAAGAAATTAAGGTATCATTTGATTATTAAAAATTTATAATACTGAATTAGATAAAATATTTTATCTTTTATTTAGTTTATATATTTTCTCAATTATTAAATAAAAATAATCCTAAAGTATTAAACAAAATGTTTATATTTTATATTATCTAAAATATAGTATAAAAATTAAATTCACTAATAAAAGCACAAAAATTTTTATCCAATACTTTATATATTATGTTTAACACAGTATTTTATATATTCAAATAGTGAACCACAAAAATTCTTGTTCAATATCGCATGCACCAAATGTTGTACAAAAGAATTAACCATCCTATTTTTTTTTTTTATACCATCCAATTTTTTTTATACTATTTAATACTATAATCCAAATGTTACCTATGTCAAACATCAATGCTGCCTTTTCTAAGTCTCATACACCAGCAATAGGTGGCAATTTGACATAGAGCGGCCGTAACATGTTCGTTTTACATAAACTTGATAGAACCGTTGGAAGCTTTCGCAAGTTGTGAAGGTTTAAATGTACGTTGAAGGAATTAGCATTAACTACGCAGTGTAAGATTCAGCCATAGTACAGTAACCAAGCAAAATCAAATTTCTGTATCAGCTTTTGCTTCTTTTGGTGCTCCGAATGAGGCTGCCAAAGCTTTTGACTATTTCCCATTTTCATTCTTTCTTAACTTTTTCTTGAAGATAATAAAATTGCAGCTCACACATTGGCAATGGCAATGTTTTGGCGAATTTCTGGTTTTTCCCATGAATAAAAGAATGTGGCCGACCTTAACAATAATAATAACAATAACAAGAAGAATAATAAGATTTACTAAATAAGGATACAAAAACAACCCAAATACACCTTACAGACCTCAAGTTTTAGTTTTTTCAAACTTCTCTCCCTTTTTTTTCTTTTTCTTTTCTTTTTTTTTGGGGGGGGGGGGGGACAAATCAAGACCCAGCAGACCGCACAACAAAATACCCTCAAAAGGTCCACCATTACTGCTGCTCACTTCTCATAAATTACACGAGCACTACATAAACCCGCCAAATAAGGCATTTTTTACTTGCTAGCTGATACAGCCAACCAGAAAGTGCTGGACACCACTGATATCTAGCCAAAAAGGATATTTACAGCTGTCGCATTTGAACTTTCATTTTGCTAAAATACTGCCTACAAAAACTGCTGAAGCCACTTAGAGTTTACTGCATCTTTCTCCAAGTCAATTTTCATCTTAGTTACCTTTTGAAGAGCCTCCTTCAAGTCCATTGACCCTAAAGGCAAATCAGAAAAAGCCTTCAAGAATTGTCGAGCCCGAGCAGTTCCTCTGGACATGTCTTCTTCATCAAACTCTCTCTTCCGTTTCAGTTCCTCCTAAATATCATATTCATAAGTGATCAGTGCAGGTCAGGTTATTACTTATCATGAGCCACTATTGACTTGAAAGCTTTTCACTGAATGTCACAATATGATCATTGGAGACTGAAATAAAGACAACAAAATGGTGGTGCAATTGCAATCTAATGTCAGAACTATCCTATCCATGCTTTGTTGAAAGTATCCTAAGGACACCTAAGAATTCATAAAAAGGCAAGCAAAAAACGTGTCTCACTATACTGAATTTTTAATGAATACACCAGATGAACATGTCACAACTAAAAAGTGTCAATAAACATGCAGAAATATATTGGTACGCCACCAGCATTTTTCTACTCAATTAGGAAATGGCAATCTCACATGTAATATAAACTTGGAGAGATCCCCCACCAGTATAGTGCAGATGCATGAGGCGGTTCTAAAAAATCTACTTTACCATGATTGGTTTTAAAATAAACCATTCCGATCAACATGAAAAATAAAGTAAATAAATCTCTTCATGTGGTTAGTTGTTTCCTAGCCAAAAGACACCCCTATCCTTCGAACAAGTCTTCCTCAAGTGAATCTCTGAAACAAAAATGTATGCCCCACCCAAAAAAAAAAAAAAAACAAACAAACAAACTTGCTTCTACTAATAGAAAAATAGATGCCAACATATTTAGAAACATGCTTTAGATGTTAATCTTATGGACTTATTGAGTCAATCACAAATGCCATGTCAGTCAAACGTCGGCCCAATCAGGGGATTTGACTCAATCACTACTCTTACAGCTCATTTATTTTGAGATAATAGAAAGAGAATAGAATAACTATTCCTTCTCAATTATCTATTACCTTATTTACTTGGAAAAATGAAAAGGAAATTTTAATTCATGAGTTTATTTATTCCCATTATTAACCAAAAAAGGTGGAATTTTTTATTTCCTTTACTGTGAAAATAAAAAATTCAAATATTATATCCATTATACTCTTATTAATACAACTAATAACTAAATAAGGACTAATAATTTTACCCATATTCTCAAGTTAATACTACAATTAATGAGATAAAGTAAGTACTAGTATTCCTTGCAATAAAAAATTATATAAAGTAAACACTAATAAAAACTCTTAACCTATTCCCAATAATAGTTATTCTCAACACATAATTTTTCTATTCTCAATCTATTCCATTCTAGAAAATAAACGGACTGTTAGATCTATTTCAACATGCTAAGAATTCATAGAGAACGAAAGCATGCAAACTGAGAGATATATCATTGTTTCAACTCCCTTGGCAATAACTTTGAAACCTCAAATGCCTATTGGGTGACAGTATATAGATTCACTATACTATTATCTTTTGTGGTTCTTTCAATAGTTCAAGTGTACTCAGTTGTACTACCAGTTTTCCACTTATCAAAATGAGATAGCAGTATCATCCATCCATATCAAGAACTTAATTTCTCTCCTCTGATCATGATATACACAATGGCCTAGGTACCTAATGTCCAAATAAAACACCCCTTTTCTTAAGACTCAACAAGAAGTTAATTATTTAAGTTCCGAAACAGCACGCATGATGTCCCTTGGCTACATCCATTACTGATGAGCAAAAAATTAGTCAATTTCACTCATAAAAATAGGATCATGTATGTGCACCTTTCCAGATGAGTTACTTAAAATGATTGTAGCAGGTGAGAAATCTTCCAATTCTGCAGCCTTTTCTCTTGCAAGTGTGACAACACTTTGAGGAAAATTAGCGAATTCTGCAACATGAATACCGAAACTTTGATCGCAAGCCCCTGGTTCCACCTAGAAGAGTTATATTAAAATTGTCAACAAAAAGTTTAGCTGGATGAATGGAAATAGTAGCAAGATTAAAAAAGCACATTATTGTGTGACAAATTGAACAATTTCTAATATATAGAGATTTTCATAAAATAAACTAATTGATATCAAGAAGCATAGCTTCTTAATGTAATGAAATATACAGATGCACGTATGTATTTTGATGATAGAGAGATATATTGAACGTCTTAAAATAAAAACATAGAACCATGCATATATCTACAAACTTAAAGTTCTTAACATAGCATTAGAGCAGAGAATCCAGAGACTGAGTCCCTGCAACATCATTTGACTCCCACACAATTTGCCTGTCATGTGATAGAAGCCACTGCCTCAGCCATATGTTAGGGAGTACTGAAAAAAAAAAAAAAAAACATATATCTCTACAAGTTTGGCTTTGGGATCAACTGATTGTAAATCCAAATTTGCCAATATGTCAGCATATATAAAGATCAATTATCAATATGTTAGCGGCAAGCGTTTGAGATCGGGTTTTAGGTCTAGCTGGTTCCAGTTGTAGGATTAGAGTTTTCTTGTTAGGTTTCCTTCCTTATTTACCTATGGTTACCTAAGGTTTGGGCTCGTTGAAGAGAACCCAAGTTCTCTTGCTAGGGGAATTGTTGCAGGAAAATTCAATGCCTATCATTAATCTTTTGTTTTCCTTAAATACAACATACAGCATAATGCGTAACTTAGCCCACTATCTACACTAATTCTGACCCACTCATCCCTACTACCCCACTACTTGAAGACACAGCACCCATGTCCAGCTCCCTTGCTCTTGTCTCAATTGTGGCTTCCTTTTTCCCCCGGTCTCCTCCCCTATGTCTCTTTCTATAGTAGACCTTGTCAAATGGCTTGATCCCTTGACCACTATCATCACTCCCCCCTTCGACAAAGTGCATGACCTCATGCACAAAAGAAAGGTATCACTGGCAAATCACGGTGGCTTCTTCTCATGTGGCCTCTGCCGGTAAGTAGCCCTTCTAGTGGATGAGAATCTCAATGAGCTGCTCCCTACGACGTACCTCCAAGGCAGCTTGGGGTGTTGGTATTGATAGACCCTAGCTAATCAATGGGAGCTCCAATTGTGCTAGAGGTGTGCCATGGAATGATTTGAGGAGGGGGATGTGGAAGACTAGGTGGATCTTTACCTCAGGTGGCAAGCATAGGCAGTAAGCAACGAGTCCTATGTGCTCCTTGATGGTGAAGGGTTCATAGAACTTAGGTGTCAACTTCCAGTGGGGTCTTCGGCATAGGGTTAACTGCCTATAAGGTTAGAGCTTGAGCCACACCAGGTCACCTATCTTGAAGCTAATTTTCCAGTAACGCTCTCTCCATTGCCTCCATCTTGGTTGTGCCACTTGTGTACGACAGCAGCTGGGAAGGAGCTCGTCCATAGACCACTTGGAAAGGGGTGGTTTTGAGGGACGGGCGGTAGCCTGTGTTATAACAATACTCAACCCATGCTACCTACTTTGCCCACTTTTGTGGATGAGCTCCCGTAAAACACCTCAAATACATCTCCACGATTCAGTTCACCACTTCGGTTTGGCCGTCGCTTTGGGGGTGGTAAGTTGAGGAGAAGGAAAGCTTGGTGCCATGTAGCCTAAACAACTCTTTCCAAAAAGTACTGGTAAAGGTGGGATCGCGGTCGCTTACAATGGACTCCAGTAGTCCATAAAGTCGAACTATGGTGTCAAAGAAGAGCTTGGCCATGGTGAGTGCTGAGTAAGGTGGCTCACAGTGATGAAGTGGCCATACTTAGAGAACCTATCTACTACCACCATAAGGACTGTCTTGCCATAGGACTTTGGGAGGCCATCTATGAAGTCCATGGAGATGTTGGCCCAAACTTGGCTTGGGATAGGGAGCAGTTGAAGGAGTCTTGCCGGCTGGTGGTGTTCCAATTTGTGTCTTTAGCACTAAAGGCAAGCCTTGACCAACCCCTTGATCTGCTGGCGCATTCCCTCCCAGTAGAAGTCCCTGGTGATGCAATAAAGGGTGCGCTGATATCCCTCGTGGCATTGGTCGTGGAGGGCTTGAGCAATGTTAGTGCAGAGCTCAAACGAGGGATCTAGGAAGATTTTATTTTTGAAGATGATCAACCCCCTTTGGAACGCCCATTCAAGTTCCATCTCCTGCAATGTATTCGGGAGGCTAGCTTACTCAGCTCGAGCAAAGATTGCTCGACCCATTGCACCCATTCAATCAATTGTGGTTGTAGCGTGGAGATGGCGAAGGCTGATGCTGTTACTTCCTCCTTCCGGGATAGAGCATCCACTACTTTATTCTCGCGGTTAACCTCATATTCAACCTCAAAGTTGAATCCTATGAGCTTACTGAGCTAGTGTTGTTGGGGAGACTCGCTGATCCAACAAGAACTTAAGGCTATAGTGATTAGTCTGCACCTTGAACCATCTTCCCCACATATATGCCCTCCAATGGTGCACTGCCTTAGCTAAGCCGATGAGCTGCTTCTCGTAGGCTACCAGCTAGAGGTGTCTTTAGGCAAAGGGTCAGCTGAAGAATGCCAATTGGTTTCCCATTCTGTTGGAGGACCGCCCCTAGACCTGATTGGATGCATTGCACTCTCCTACAAAAGGCTACTCAAAGTCAGGGAAGGCAAGGACCGGTGCTTGGGTCATGGCGTTCCGCAAGGCAAGGAAGGTCTACTCCGACTCAGGGCTCCATTGGAACCCGTTTCTCCTTAACATACGGGTTAAGGGGGGCGCAATAACACCATAGTTCTGCATAAACCGTTGGTAGTAACCCATGAGTCCAAGGAATCCTCTCAATGCAATGAGTTGCAGGTTTTGGCCAGGACGACATGGCTTCTACCTTCTAGGGGTCGGCCTCCACTCCCTTATGTGAGATGAGGTGTCCTAAGTAGGCAACCTGCCGCTGGCCAAAAGTACACTTCAAAGGCTTCAACCCTAGGTGATGCTGGCAGAGCAAGGAGAATACTTTGCTAAGATGCTGAAGATGCTCCACCCACGACTGGCTGTAGACAAGAATATCTTCGAAGAATACAAGGATGAACTTTCTCAATTGGCCCTTGAGCACCTCATTCATGAGAGCTTGGAAGGTGGAAGGGGAGTTAATGAGGCCAAACGGCATGACTAAGAAATCAAAGTGCCCGTGGTGAGTGCGGAAGGTGGTCTTCTCTACATCTTCGGGCCTCATTCACACCTAACGGTAGCGTGAATACAAATTTAACTTGGAGAAGCAGCACCCCCCTAGCTCTTCGAGGAGTTCCTCAAACCAGTATGGGGAACTTTTCCTTAACAGTTTTCTCGTTAAAGTCCTTGTAATCCACACAAAACCACCAAGTGTTGTCCCCTTACGAACTAAGAGCACCGGGGAGGAGAAAGGTGATTGGCCGGGTCTGATCAAGCCCTTCCGAAGCATCTCTTCACTTTGGTGCTCGATTTCATCCTTCTGGCCGTAGGGGTATTGATAGGGTATCACCACGACTGGTGGCATCCTCGAGGGTAGCCTAATGGCATGATCATAAGGGCGAGAAGGGGGTAGCTCTTGCAAGGGCTAAAATATGTCCTCAAATTCCGATAGTAGCCGTTGCAACTCACTATCTTCCTTTCTCTCCTTCGTGACTGCCGCTGTTTGGGGCGACTCCTTGCCCGGGTTTCCCCTTGCAATTGCACTCGTTCCTAGCCTTGGAGGAAGCTTATTTTCATCATAGCAAAGTCCCATGAGATGGGGCCTAAGGACTAGAGCCAGTTGACTCCCAACACCAAATCTACACCGCATAATGGTAGGGAGTACAAGTCTGTGGTGAAGGTCCTGCCGCCCAGTTATAAGGGTACTCGCATGCATACTCCGTCATTCCTAGCCTTGGCTCCATTTGCTAACACATCCTTCAACCTCTTGTGACAATAGCGGCAGGCCAAGGTGGGACACCAGGTCAAAACATATAAAGTTGTGGGTGCAGCCTGAGTCGATCAACACAGTGATCGATCGCCCTTCTATCCTTCCTTGCACTTTCATGGTTTGTGCTTGGGACAACCCGACCATGGCGTGCAGTGAGATCTCCAGCTATCCCTCCATGGAAGCCTCCTCTTCTTCACCCCTTTCTTGCTCTTCCTCCGTATCCCATTCCAACCAAAATAGCTTTTTGCACCGATGCCCCACCGTAAAGGGCTCATCGCAATTGAAGCATAACCCCTTGTTGCTCCTCTCTTCCAACTCTGCCTTGCTCAATTTCTTGGTGTAGGGGGGGCTTGTTTGGTACAGTGGGAGGTCGCCTCTTGAAATTCGCCTCTTCCTTCTGCATCACCACCCCTTTTCTCATTCAATCGGGCAAGGCTCATTGCTTGCGAGAGGCTTGTATGGTGGTGCAGCTCTACTTCCACCACAATGGCTTCCTTAAGGCCGCTAATGAAGATAGCGATCTCGTGCTTGGGAGCCAAGTCCAGCACCTGGGCTGACAGTTGTTCAAACCGTCGTTGGAAGTGCTCCACGGAGCCCACTTGGATAAGCTTAGCTAACTCGCCCACCTTATTGCTATGAATCAAGGGCCCAAAGCGCAGATCACATAAGCCCTTGAAGTCTACCAAACTCAACCGAGGTTGTTCCCTTTTAATCTTGAGGAACCATAGCTAGACATCCCCTTCCAGGTGAAAGGTTGCCAGCTTCACCCTTCCTTCCTCCACCATGGGCTGGTGCTCGAAGAATTGCTCACACCTATTAAACCAGCTAAGGGTCCCCATTCCCGTCATAGCACGAGAAATCCCATTTGGCCAGACATGCTACCGGAGTGCTCCTATCTCCCCTACTACTCTCCACCGACACCTCCCCAATCTCTTCAATCACGAGGGCTGAGGACTTCTGCGGGGTACCTCCCTGCGTCAGGCTTTCAAGCTAGGTGGCCAGACAATCTTGTCTCACCTCCATTCGCTCTAGGCGCTCTCAATCATCCTGGTGCATGGCTAGCAACGCTTTCAATTGCTATTAGACCTTCTTCCAATCGGCCATAGTAGCCTACTCTGATACCAAGTTGTTAGCGGCAAGCGTTTGTGATTGTGTTTTAGGTCTAGCTAGTTCCGTTTGTAAGATTAGAGTTTGCTTGTTAGGTTTCCTTCATAATTTACCTATGGTTACCTAAGGTTTGGGCTTGTTGGAGAGAACCCAAGATCTCTCGCTAGGGGAATTATTGCAAGAAAATTCAATGCCTTTCATTAATCTTTTGTTTTCCTTAAATACAACATACAATATAATGAGTAATTTAGCCCACTATCTACACTAATTCTGATCCACTCATCCCTACTGCCCCACTACTTGAAGACACAGCACCCATGTCCAGCTCCCTTGCTCGTCTCGGTCGTGGCTTCCTTTTTCCCCCGATCTCCTCCCCCATGTCTCTTCCTATAGTAGACCTTGTCAAATGGCTTGATCCCTCGGCCACTATCACAATAGCTTAATAAAATTCACTATCTACGGCTCAAACAGACACTGACATGGCTTTTAGGTTAAATTATATTATTCAAGTTCATATAAACCTCACATGGAGGTACTACAATACCATGTTTAGATCCACATCAAGAACTAAGCTTTACTGTTTGGAAGACTATGGTTTCAAAATATTGTACTTTCAGGGTACATATTTTTTTTATTGATTAATTATGGCGGCAGAAAGTTCTCACACAATGATTAAACTTGCTTCAGTACAGATGAACTCAACCTAACTTTCCAGAATGACTGATCTTTAGAGCATGATGCCAAGATTCAAGTTTGCAAGTGTAATGAGTTTAGCAACAATGTTACTTCCAAAGGAACTTTCTGTTGCAGATCTATACTTCCTAGGAAGCCTGATCATTTTGATTTCAGCTAAAAAGTACAATTTAGATGAAGAGTAAGCAAGTTAACCTACAAAAACTCTTTAGCATTCCCCAATCATCTTGAAGCGGCAATCTCCACATACATTTGGTTTGTGGAATGAAACAAGATAGGGATGAAATCTTAATTTCTAAGAAATAAAATAAAGAAGTAATAGCTATTACTTTACTTGGTTGCATTTAAAATGATATAAGATTAGAGATATACCTAAAGCTACCAGCATACCCTCACTCCAGCCTGCTCTATTAGGATCCCAAGGGTACATTTGGAAAATATAATGAAAAAGACCAAAGAATAATTATTCTATTGATTTTATGAAGGAATTGTTATTCCTCATTTTACATCATGAAATAATTATTCCATTCTAACCCTACTAAGTCAACCGAATGTGTTAAAGAATTGTCTTTCTGATTGTGAAACCTTTCCTATTACTATTGTAACTAGACAAGCTATAAAATAATTAATGCAGCGGCTAGTTTGCCAGTTGTGCAGCTTTTTTCAACAGATCAGGGACAACCATTCCATGATTGCTCTAAATCCCCTATGGAGATGGCATCCCAAGTATCCAATATTTGCCATGTTAAGAAACAATAATTCCTGATCAGGATTCAGAAGAAACTTGCATGTACATTACTAAAACAAACTCTAGGCTAGTCAATGAGTCCTACAAACAGAGTAGCTTAAGACAGCTCATAGGGTAGAAATTCAAATTGAAAACAACTGGCAAAACTAAAATTTTGAGCTGCTAAATACAAATTTGGTCTGATACCATAGGACCTCAGTACTTCCATGCAAAAGTGGCACGATATATCTCTACTAAAGCTTATCACGTAAAGCTAATTTCATCAAGAGTTGTAAAAACAAGTGGGACTTGAACTTAGACATTAGGTGAAAATCTGCAGCCAACTCATCTACAATAGACTAATTGATAAATCATGATCTATTTTTTATACACAACCCTTGATCACACACATGGAATAATCACATTGGTTTAACACCAAATGTGAAACAGTTAAATGAGAAAACAAGTAATATGATAGATGATAGAGATTTGAGCTCTGTAGCCTAATCCAAATAACAATCCACTGCAGAACCTATACTTGATATAACAACTTTGAAGAATAATGGTAGCACTGGCTTTTAGCAACATCCAAATTTATAATTGCTGTATCACAGGAATGACACACAAAAGATGTAAGTGTCACTTATAGAATTTGTACTTTAACAGCCTAGTTGATGGATGCAATGATAAACATCAGATCAATCATGATGAAATCTAGAGCTAGGGCCAATATAAAAAGTTCACCAAAACAAGGAAACCCTGTCTTAGCAATAGATTCTAGTCAGCTTAGGATCCAAGAAGTATAATTACCTTGTAAAGCATGGTCAGCTTTCGACTTGATGAGTCAATATGTGCACTAACATGATAGTTTGCCACCCCCACATTTTGCTTTTCTTGGGTTTCATGAGCTAATGCAGTCAGCTCATGAAAGTGGGTTGCAAATAGTGTAGGTGCTCTGATCACTTCGACAAGGTACTCACATATGGCCCAAGCTAAACCTGAAAGCCATAAATAACATTATAATATGGAAATAAATCAGACTATATTGGACACACAGGAAACATGATCACATATCATTGCTACCAGAGTGCAAAAGAACATTACATTTGAGATCACCAGAAAAACCCAATATTCATAAGCAAACTCATCTCCAATTAATTATTTAAAAAACACTAGGAATATACTTATAGCATCTATTGAACATGATCTATCAGCACTTCCTGAACTCCAATCAGTTATGCACAAGCATCATATGATGAAAACTGCTCAGAATGAGTCATGAGTTATCCAAATAGATATTTTTGTGGTGATCGAATAGTATAACCAAAGTCATAAACTGCTTATAACAAGCCCTTTTTCCTCTTCAGCCATGAACAATATACATTAAAAAACCCATGATTTGAATAAACTATCAGGAGAAACCTCTTCTTTTTCTTTTTCTTTTTCTTTTTCTTTTTCTTTTTTTTTTGGCTATGTTAGAGCTGTATTAATTGTTATCTATACATTACCTATATATTATGCAATCTTGTCATGCTTGGATCTTATCTGTTTCCTTGTGAAATATGCTATTCAGAAAAGGTTATTATGTGTATTATTTGTTTCTATTATGAGTCTTATCCAATATCTTATCAATGTCTTTTTTCTGATAACACATAAGAGACAAAGTTGAGAAAACTCATCATCTGAATATCTTACCAATGAACGCAGAATTCATATTTTGTTAGCTTCAGAGATTTCTAATGATTTTTCACATTAGCAGTCCAATTCTTGCTAGTTATTGTGAGAAAGGATCTATAAATGTATGGAGAAAGTAAAAGGGGGCAGCAATAGAGTTCTGATGCATAAATGCTTGGAGAAAAAGATGATTTCAGGTTCAGAACAGACCAAACCCATCATAGGTTGAAGTTCCACGACCTAACTCATCAATAATTATCAGCGACTTATCAGTGGCTCCTTTCAGAATTGATGCAGTTTCAAGCATTTCTTGCATGAACGTAGAAACCCCATGAAGCTGTGACACAACAAAATCCACATTTAGTGTTCACTTTTCTAACAAGTCATAATCAGCCATATTTTATCCAACACAATTCATAATTTTATATCTAATTCAAAATGTCTGAAATGCTATATGCTCATAATGATGGAAAGCCCCCTGCTTTCAGAACTCATGATACAATGCAGCTATCTAATATAAAAGCTTAACCTTAAAGATTATTGTAGGCTTTCATACTTCATATCTAACACTCCCCACACTACCCATTAATTAGAATAATTAATTGAATGAGGGTTTGATAACCATGCAGGGACTCAAATATTTAATCTCTAATACCATGTTGAATTTGCTTCACAACCACCTGATCTAAAAACCTGAGCTGATAGATCAATTTAGACTCTTAATACGAGTTTTGGATAAGAGACTTAATGCTTTGAATTTAATAATATCAAAATAAAATTCAGATATAATTTGCTTTAGTATCATTACAACAAATCCCCTCACTATCTGCATGATTCACAGAGCAAACGTTCATCTTGCAACTGGACATGCATTCAATCTCAAATCTCCTTGATTTTTCTGAAAGGTCACATTCTGCTTCAGAATACATATGAGATACTATAGTATAAAAACTGCTTTGCACATGGGAGGCACTCCAGCAATTTTTACCACAAGTTTTAACTACTTAGTTTTCCCAAATCAAGCACAACCCCAAAAAGGATAAAAAAATTAGGAAATAATCCAATTTTTCACTCAGTAACTAAACATGCTCGGCCAAAAAAAAACCAAAGGTAAACAACTTCAGAAGGCAAACGAATCAAAGAAAGCAAGAGTAAGCAACATATGAAAATCCTAAGGCAACTTCTTCAATACATGTTGACAGAAAGTATCAAGACATTAAAACCTCAGAATATCTGATTCCACAAACAAACATGTCAAGGAATAAATAAGAAAAAATAGTTCTCCAACTTTTGTCACTTGTATTCAAGTCCTTGAACTTCTAAAATCTAAAGCTCATGCCGTCCAACTTTCAAAATTAGTCAATATAGTTCTCTGTTTCATTTTTCATTACACAGAGGTTGAAGCACTTGAAAATGAAAAAAACAATAAAAGATGGAAAACTACCCTTACACTTTTGTCACACACTGGTATGCTGCATTTTCATCCAAAAATAAAATAGTACACTGCATGCATGCAAAAATTTTTAAAAAGTAAAAGGGCACAGTCTTATAAAGAAAACAAGGATTACTTGACTAATTCATTTAGTAAAGCTTGAGGAAACGAATAGAAATTTCTGATGTTGGGGACTTAAATAGAAGTGCAACAAAAATTGGAGGGCTAATTTTACTCTTCTCAGCATTTTATAGATGAATGTATATTCTGATGGATATTAGTAGATAACTCTTCTTGATTTACCTATAAACATGGAAATCCATATAGCTATACTCTCAAAAGATAACAATTGGACAAATAGTTACTAGTAGTATCAATGGTGATTTTTGCAAAACGCAGCCGGGCCAAAAATAATGCCGAGATGAGGATCAGACCCTGTTTTCAAAGATGCTAACTATACAAGCAGAGTCTGTACAAATATGGTGAAACAGGAAATAGAGTTGAAAATTTCTCAGGCTAATAGTTCTGCAAATAAATATTAACATATCTTTCTGTTCATTTTTTCGACATGAAAAGAATGCAGTAATTTGAAAGGCAGGGTATACATATGTATGCTGCAACTATGGGCAGCAATAGAATTAGACGAGAGCATCAGGAAAATACTTAATTGACAAGATCTGAGAAGCTTGCACTTAAAATGTGTCATAAAAACTTACTTGACAATCACCTGCACCCACACGGGCAAAAATGCAATCTCGGATAGATATGCTAGCCTTATCACAAGGAAGAAAACAGCCAACTTGAGCCATCAGAATGTTCACACCAACCTGTGAAAAAGTTAGTAATAAGAAGACCAGCAGATAGTGTCTAGAGAGTGATAAAGAAGTTAACATCTATAGTAGGATGTTTATATTAAATGCTGAAAAAAATGCAATAGTGGGAATTAAATCATATGGAAGGAGAAATAAAGGAAACAATCATGAAAATGGAAAAACGATTATTTTAAAAAATTAATGCATTAAAGCAACCACCTGCCTAATATAGGTGGATTTCCCACCCATGTTTGGTCCTGTGATAATCTGGAACCAACTTTTTCCTCTAACCTGTAATAAGACAGCAATCAAAATCTTATCAAACATCACTATAAAAAGAAGAAGAGAGTTTTCACATTACAAAATACCAACCAGGTTACAATCATTTGGAATAAAATTAACCCAGTCTTGAGCTTCAACGCATGGATGTCTGCATCCTTCTAAAATTATATCTCCCACATCCTATAGGAGCAATGTGACAGTACCATAATTGAGAAGAATACTACCAACTAGGTATAGAACCATATTCTAGATGCAAAGAAGCAGGTTTCCTACTGATGGAGTAATGTCTGGTCTAGTGTATGGAGTAGGACAGCTTGAAGCTAGATCAGCAAAACTGAGGAGGACATCCATCTCGGAAAGCATCGCAGCCAAACATTCGAAAACCTGCAAAATTAAGGGAGAACCCACAAATAAACCACAGGGGATAAGATGCAAGTGTAAAAATGATTTTAGCAAGTACCTCAGAGAAGGTTGCAGTTGTCTCAACAACTTTATTAACGAGAGACTTCTGGCAATTTTTGTACTCTTCAAGAATCTTTTGATATTGATCACCTAATTTTTTGAGCTTTGTATTGGTAAATTTCACTCCATCCTTCCGTGTTTCTAGGACAATAAATTGTGTGGTGAGTTTTTTCCTTATTTTTGGTTCTTCCTTCTTTGTTATTCTAAATACATGTCCAAACTGTGTGCCTTTATCTAGCTTCAATGCTTTATCCATGGGAAGATCAAGATCATCAGCAATCTGCCTGTGCAAATTATGAATCTGCTGCTCCAAATATGCTAGCTTATCTTTCAAGGCAGCCAGGTCAGTACTATAGCCAGGTGAAATCATGTACTCTCCATTTTCAAGTTGACCAAAGTCAACGGCAGTTTCTACAAGGGATATGAACCTGTTCAAGTGTTCATCGTCCATCAAGAACTCAAGCTCATCAAGATACTTCTTTATTAGCATAGAAAATTGTCCATCATACTGCTGCAAGGTACTCTTGATATGTGGAAGTCTTATACAGGACTGCAGAGAAAAAACCAAGATGAGTTTACAAAGTAGACTGTATTACACATACTAATTTGCCTGTGATGTAATTCCATAAATACTCATATACTTAATAAAAAATAAAGTTAAACTCAAACTTGTTCTTTTCATATCAGCAAAAGTTTCCTAGATAAGAACAATTACTTAGAAATATCCCCTTGCTGAGACAGCTAATAATGTCTTGCTCAAATAGATACTTGCAGAAAAATTTACAAGCAACTAGAAGCAGGACCACTGACCTGATAAAGTCTCACAACATGTTGTAAACCTGCTCTTTTCTTCCCAAGGTTATGAGTCAGTCTTTCAATATCTGAGACCCTCTTAAGATGCTGTCTCAGTTCTTGTCGAAGCGCAGCATCCTCCACAAATGCCTGTACCAAATCTAACCTGGTATTTATTTCATCAACATCTAATAATGGCTGCTTTAGCCACCTATGGAGCAATCGTTTCCCCATACCAGCTGTACAAGTTCTATTCATGAGACCAAACAAACTAAAATTTTTATTTGCATCAGTTTTACTTTCCAATATGTTCAATGCCCGCATGGCAGCAGAGTCTAACCTCATATAGCTGTCCAGACAGTACCTCTGGATGCTGTAACTTCCGTAGTTACTCTCATCTGCGAGTAACTCAACATAAGATAATAAAGCCCCCAAGGCACCAGGAGCTTGCTCAAAGACAGAAACTAGATCTCGAACTGGCTGTATAGAGCCCTTCACAAGTCTACCAAGATCCTCCACCAAATCCCTTGTTTTGAACTCGGTTTTCTTCCTCTCTGTTAACATCACACCGCATTTAGTAAGCACATCATGCAAAGCTCTATTTTCTGTGCCTTTGCTACCTTTACCCTCAGCAGGCAATAGGCATTCTTTGCAACCGAGGGCAACCAAAGCTGACTCCAAGTTTGTAAAATGGCTGTCATCAACAAATTCAGATAGTCCAAGCACTCTGTTGGTTAGATCAACATAACCTAATCCAATTATGTGACCAGTCTCACGATAATTTGGGATTATGGCAACAACCACAGGAGACACCTGCATATCATGGTTGGCAAACAAAATATCCTCAAAGCTGCCAAGGTTTCCAGGAGTTCCACTCCTAACCAATCGCCAATTGGAACCACTGCCCTCATAAACTTCCAGAGTATGGTCCGTTCTCTCCAGCAGAAGATCTCGAGCAATTGTTTCAAACATGTTTCTACTAACACTAACACTAGAAAGGCCATCTGGACCACTACCAAGTTGCCGCAGAGCTGTTGTAGTACGGTAGTATGTCTTGGCAATAAAAGTTGCATTATCACCATGTGCGGTGTAATAATCCTGAAAATTTTATATACACTTTGATATCAAAGATCTCCTAAGATACATGTTTTCATGAATTCCAGAGCTTATATGGCCATTGAAACTCACTTAAAATGTATAACCTTGAAGTGAGTATTACTTTAAGTAAACTAATTTAAAGAACTATGCAAAGACCATTGTAGCAGAAACATAACATCTACTTTGAGCATAAGTACGAGAATTTCAAAACTAAACGTGATCAAACATATGCAGCAGGTGCAATTGACAAAAATTAATTAAAAAAACGCTACACCAAAACAAATGGATTGAAAATCTATAAAGGGAAGAGTTGTAATAAAAACCAACCCTGCGATCAAATAACCGAACAGCCCTTGGGTCCTGCAACAAGGGAGAAAAAGAAGCAATCGTTAAACAATGCCAGCAAGCTCTTCTCTTACTACTCTAAAAACAACCAGTAAAATCAATGAAGGCAAATAAAACATTACCATGATGAGCACATACAATCTCCATATAGTTATTGAAAATACGTAATCTTAATCACCACAAGTGTAAGCTAGTGAGATGACATGATTAACATCTTGATTAACACCCAACTCCCATTAAAAACAGCCAAAACCGAATTTTATCAAAAACTAGTTTCTAGATACAATTCCCAAACCCCCTACATACCAAACCCATCCCCTCCACAACACACACCCCCGCCCAAAAAAACCCACTTTGCAGAAAAGCAGAAGTCATGTTCTACTTAATGATTCATAAAAGCAAATGCTTGAGTGCAAGGACACTTGTTAAAGGCTAGAGAGAGGGGAAAAAAAACTCTTATTCTCCGAAGCTGATTATGAGCTTCATGAAAAGAGGCAATAAAAAAATGAGAAACTTTAAACTATTAGACCCTAAACAAGTGCAACAATGCCCATTGTTTCATCATTATTATCAGCGGCGTCGTCATCATAGTCATCGCCATTATTATTGTTATTTTCTTCTTGCATTCTGTTACTGTGGAATGAAAATATAATTTCACATTCTTATAAGAAACTACACTAATCTCAGAAATGTCATTCTAAATATAAAAACATTTTTACAAACAGTACATTGCAACATAAACCCTAAGAAAAACAAAACATTGTAACAATTAAAAAAAAAGAGAGAGAGTAACGAAACTTACATCAGGAAGCTTTTTGAAGAAGGAAAGAAACCCTATAGCTTGTTTTCCATCTACAGCAACAGATTAAACAATATAAATAAAATCAGTACTAATTGAAACAATCAATGATTTAATATATAAACAGACTATATGTTAATACAAGTTAGGGTTTTACCTAATTTGAACTCGGGAAGTTTGTTCTGTTCCTCAAATGTCTCGTCCATTTGCTTAACAAATTAATTACTGCTTCAAAAATTGAAGAAAAGAAAGTGACAGACAAAGCAAGAGAGAGATTGAGTAGGTGTGTTCATATGATCATGTCACATGTGTTTTGTCTTTGTCTGTGGTGGAGATATTTGGCGGGAAAGAAAGTGGCGCGAGTTTTCAGGTGGCGCGTGAAGACCACGCTCCTTAGTAATATTTTCTTTTTCCCTTTTTAGTCTTTTGCTTTTCTGGATGAGGGGACGAGATGATTGGTATCTAAAGCAATTTGAATGGGGGCTTAATCCATTGGCCCAAAAGTTCGGGGCTAAAGCCCAATTTCCAGCAGGATTGGACTTAAACGGCCCATTGCTAGCATTTGTATTAACTTATTCGGCAAATTAAGCAGTTTACCCAAAATATGAGAAGTACTTTGGATTTTTTTTTCCTTTTCTTTTTCTTTTTCTGCTTAACTAGTAGATGTAGCATCTATAGTAGGGATATCACCGGACGTATCGATATAAGGTACTTAACTCATTCAACCCGCTAATTATTCTAAAAGGTATTATTCTATATGGTTTTGGAATAAGTTTGAGTATTATTTTAAAAGCCTATAAGGTTTTAGATCGAGTTTCAAGTTTTAGATAAAACTCAATAGAAAAACCTAATCTATTAAAAAATTTAGATAATAATATTTTCAAACTCAAATTTTAAAAGTTAAAAACCATAACCTACTAACCTATCATATTATAATAAAAAAGACTATTTTTTATTTTATTTATTAAAGTCCAAAAAAGGCTTGTAATATCTCTATTATTTAATTCATTATTCTCATCTCTTAACTATATTTGCATCCTTCGGTCTCATGTCTCTTCTAATCCATTTTATGAAATATTTTCCTTTTTGTAGGTATGAATATAATTAAGGAAGGGGATGAATTAAACTTTGGTTAATTTTGATGAAAATTTAGGAAGAGAATAAGATGAACTTTAGTTAATTTTTAAATTTGGTAAATTATGTCACAAAGTTGTAGGAATATGTTATTGATAAGTTAAACTTTATTTAATTCAAAATTTAGATGAATGTCTATATAGTGTATTGAACTCCCTATTACAGTAACTTTCAAGTATGATTTAATAAAATTCATTTTGTTAAATTTCAAGTTTTTAAGTATAGTTCAATAATATCTCTATAAGATTTTGTTTATAAGAATTGCAATTATAGATAATTATATTTAATACAATTGTTTTCTTATAAACAATTTATACCTTATATAATATGTTATTGCTTTATTCACATTATATGTTTGCAAATAGATGAGAACTGAGACAAGAGGATCCCGTCTTCCCTTATTTATTTGTTCTAGGCATGGAAGTATTTTCCACACAACTAATAAAAGGAAAAAACACGTTATAGGATTCTTGGTATCACTTTTTTTTTTTTATTTCATATAAAGGTATTTTGTACAAATGGTAATGGCAAGTTGATGGGTTGAGTCGCGAGTTTATGATAACCTTGATGGGATGGGTTTTTTTGTATTAAATAAAATCTCTATTAGATTTTGAGACGGGTCTTGAGTAGTCTTACATGATAACAAGTCGGGTTTAGGTTTCATAAAACTCATCCCAAGCCAACTCGATGACATCTCTAATCCATAATGCATATAACACTAAAACTAACTCATAAAAGAGTGGGGATCTTGTGATGCAGTCGCTAGTTTTAATTTGGCAAATACTTTACAAAAATATTCTTGCATGTATCATATATTTATGTCGATGGGCTCTTTGATAAATAGAAAATTAAAAACAATAAAGACAACAAAGTGAGACTTCCTACTTTAATATCATAAATAACCAACTTTGATATATATCACACAACCTACATTATATAAATTTCAAGTTACTATAGATTATGGTATTGAATAATTTTACTTTTTTATCTTTTGATATTTGTATTATTGGTGTATGTCTCTAGTTATCATAAATAGAAGAGAAAAATTATATAAACATAACATATATTTTGGCCTTTTAACAATCTTATAACCTACACTTCATTACTATCTATTAATATTAGTTAAGCTACGTGTGGTTAGCTTTTGAGTAGTCCATAAAATTAATTTTAAATTAGTGAAATTGATAAAGTAAAATAGATCTCAAGACACAATCAGAAATGCAATAACAATAAAATTTGAATCTTGTCAAGTTTTTTGGGTTAATATAACGAAAGGAATAACTTTTATGAGTTTATTTTTTTATATAAAAGTATGGAACTTAAAACTAGATATGGATGATTAAGAATTCAATACAAAGCTCTAATTCATGATCAAACTAGATTTTGATTAAAATACAAGAACTAATAATACACTTGACTTCCTATAATCAATTATGTATGTTCACCACAACCTCAAGGGGATTGAAAATAATGGTGTTTGCCACAATCTTTAAGACAAATATAGTGTAATACATGAAAATTTTAATTATTTATTTATTAAGATATATGTTGTCACAAGGAATAAAGGATGAGGATGGGAATTTTATAAAAAATTGAGGGGCAATTTGGACATTTCACACATATAGTATAAATACTCCAAATTAACCTAGAAAGTCCCCTTTGTTATTTGAGTAGTGAAACAACCTCCTTTGTATTCGAGTAGTGAAACAGAATCCGCAGAGAATAGATACTCTCTACGAGAAACCTTAAAAAGACGAAAAGAAAAAGGAGCGATCAAATTCCTAAGACAAAAGGTAAGGACCTTTGTACGAATTTCAATTTAGGATTAATTGAAATTGGAGTTTAATGAGTGTTGTTTGCTCATATAGAATACAAAGTTTGAGAAAGGACGATAGGAGGACAAGAATCAACAGCTCAAGGCTACGACGTGTGTAATTTTGATGTAGGCGCAAAAATCCTTATAGTTTTAATTATAATTACATGTTTTAGAGATGTAATTGAGCTTAAGAATAGAAGGAATTTGGGTTTGGAGAAATTGAAGTAAAAGAATTAAAGTTTGTGAAGATTACTAAGGGTAACACGACCTATCAACAAGGTTGTGTTTCGATCATGTTGAATTCGAAAGGTACACCGAGAGATACACAGCCTCCTAACATAATCATGTTTAGATCATGTTGAGTGTGAAAGTTGCACCGAGAGATACACGACCTCTTAACACAGTCGTGTTTCGACCGTGTTGAATCAAGAGTAACACGGCTTCCTAACATAGTCGTGTTTAGACTGTGTTGAAACCAAGTTTTACACTAAAAGATACATGACCCCTAACCTGATCGTGCTTCCATCGTGTTAAGCAACACAATCCCCAATATGGCTATGTTGAATAAAGTATAAAGTAATTACATATTTATTTAACTCCAAATTAAACTAATTTCCACGCAACCTAGATAACTAATAATGCCTTAGAGAAATTAAATGAATAGGATTAAAAAAATTAAGAATGATATTGATCTTAAATTGAATACTAAGAAGAGCTTATCGAAGTGTATAGAGTTCCAATTAGATTAAGTCCAAGACTGGGAAGCGCTTAAGGTTAGGATTCAAGGTATGTGTAACTTATGTGTTGTTCTATGTTTACTTAAGTTAGTATATGTGTTGAAATTGATTAAGTTGAACGATTTGGCTTAAGTGTTTAAATTGTAAGCTAATGTGCTTGGCTTGGCTTGGGGGCCTATAGTGGCAGATCCCTAGGGAGCACCCCAATGATTCTTATGTGACGTTGTTCTTAGTGGAGTCGTGCTTGGAAATGATCTGGGCTGAATGTTGATTAAGTAGTTAAGTGTATATGGGTGTAAGGCCCATAGTAGCAGTTTCATTCACTTGGTTTAAGGTTTAAGTGGATATAAGTGTGGGGCCCGTAAGGACAGTTTCCATCACAAAGTTTAAGATTTAAATGGCCATGGGTGTGGAGCCCATAGTGACAGTTCTCATCACCAAGTTATGCTCCAATGTGTTAAGTGTGTTAAAAGGGTCATAAGTACCCTATTGTTTGCTTGTGGACATAAATTGTATTAAGAAATAGTTGTTTGTATTTAAGTTCTACATGATGTGTCTGATACTAGTTTATGTTTGTTCATGCATGTGTGTTTGTGTTATACATACTAGGCATTAGCTCACCCTTCGGAGAATCATTTTTAGATGCAGGTGTTAATGGAGATGAGAACCTAGAAGATAACTTAGGATTGGGTGAACCACATAGAGAGGAAGATGAAAATTAGCATTACTATTATGGTGATTAGGTTTTGGGATAATTATGTTATTGGACTGTGATAAACATTATCTTTTGAAAATGTTATTTTGGTGTTTAAAGACTTCCGCTGTGTTAGATGTTCGATATGGTTTAAGTTATTATTTGAATTTTGAGGATATATGAAATACTTTATATAGGAATTACAAGTTAAAGTGTATCAGAGTTGATTTAGAGCCTTAATGTATTCAGTGAGATAAGGACACATGGCGGGCAATAGCGTGGTCCAAGTTTTAGGGCGTTACATATTGATAAGAATAAAAATAATTCACGAGAAAATCTATTCTCATAAGATATTAAAAAAGAGGGGTTTTTGAAAAAAATCTAAAATTCATTGACTATTGATTATGTTACATGATACAACTTTTATATAAGCAAAGAAAGAATCTTAGCAACTCAATAAAATTACATAAGAAAAGAAACTTATTGATATCCTAATATCTAAGAAAATAATATAAAAAGGAAATATTCTCAAAACTTAACATTCAAGAAACAAATATAAATCAAACTAAATCTTAACTTCCTAAATTCGTAAAAGGAATCTACAACTACTCACTAAATCCTAATTTCCTAAGTCATAAAAGACAACTAATAACTCTAACCAAAATTATAAAATAATATAAAAAAATGTAATCTATATTAGAAACTGCACTAGATTTGATGCTGAAGTTAGAAGTTAAACCTAAAACTAAAATTAAAAGCTTTACAATCACCAAAACCAAAAGCTTCAAATAAATAAGAACCATAATTGATGTGCCTAGAACCAAGGTTTAAGCACAATCAAATGAACCAAAGGAACAACTTCAACTCTCAAAATCAAAACCGGTTCAAAAGGGTAAAATTGCATGAACCCTAGTGAAGATACAATGAGATCCAAATACTCAATGATGCAATTATAATTCCACAAGGATAATTTCTTCCAACATAACACTAATCACATATAAATCCATGTGAATAATTCACAAGATCAACAAATCTTCAACTCTAAGAACCCCTTTCCACATTTGCTAATCACAGTTCAAAAAGCATATACAATGGATGAACCGAATTCAAGTGCAAAAGTAACTCAATTAAGTACAAAAATTTGAAATGATTATGAAGCAAATCTGACCAAGAACTATCTCAATTCAACCCTAGATATTACACACTAGAGAAGAAAAGAAATCACAACAAAATGAAATTGATATTACTCACAATTTCAACTCTTGGGATTAAAATTGATAAGAGTCTAATGACAATTAGGAGAACCCTAATCCTCACGAAAAAGTGTTTTTCTAATTCTGAAAAATGCCTCCTCAAACCTTATTTTAAGCAAGTATTTATACTTGCTCTCTTTAGGGTTAGAAAATGCACAAAATTACAACAATGCCACTTTTAAGGTGGCTGGTCCTAAATGGAAATTACAATCAAAATGAAAGTGTCCAAAAAGAAAATATGACATAAAATAGTCTACACAAATGAGAAATATGTAAAAGAAATTGGTCTTCATGATGCCGGTCTTCAAGGTACTTTCAAATTAAACCCCGATGAGAGTCTCGACTCGCTCAAGAGTATAGGTGATTTAGTATCTTGTAGGACTGATAAGTGAGTCTGCTGGAGTGCACTACAATTATAATGTAGAAATGAAGAAAATAGATTAGCTTCCTCAAGATTAGGTTTCTCATGCAAGATTCTCAAAACTAAGTTATGGAGACCCTTAGTTTGAGCCTTGGTGATAGGTCCTATAGGAGTTTGATTCCTATAATCTCCTCGGGCTTTTGGAAGATTTGCCCTCAAATCTGATAGGTCTTCATGCATGTCGTCTGATAAGTATGGTGATAGATTTGAGACATTAAAGGTTGTTGATACTCCATACTCTCCTGGTAACTCTATTCGGTAGGCGTTGTTGTTGATGCGCTTTAAAACCCTGAATGGTTCGTCTAACCTGGGAGATAGCTTCTGTGACTTCTTATGTGGAAACCTGTCCCTACTAAGATTAATCTAAACTAAGTCACCTAGATTATAAAGATGAATTTTCCTGTGCTGTTTCCCTGGATTCTCTACTGTTCCTAGGTCTTCTGAAGGTGTTCAATTGTTCTATCATGAATGTGCTGAATTTGTTTAGCTCGGTTAACTCCATTAAGACTCTCTTCCTTTGTCGTTGGTCTTGCTATAAAATCTAATGGAATAGAAGGATTATAGCCATAAACAACTTCAAAGGGAGACTTATTGGTTGAACTATGAGTAGACATATTGTAAGCGAACTCAACAATAGGAAGACACAAGTCCCAATTAGTAAGATTCTTTCCAACTGTTGCTCTGAGTAGATTCCTAAGCGTGCGGTTGACAACTTCTGTTTGTCTGCCTGTCTGTAGATGGCAAGAGGTATTGTACATAAGCTTAGTACCTAGTCTTTTCCATAATGTCTTCCAAAAGAAACTAAGAAACTTAGTGTCTCTGTCTAACACTATGCTGTATGGGACTCTATGTAATTTGACAATTTCCTACACAAAAATGTTAGCAATAAAAATGGCATCATCTGTTTTGTGACAAGGCACAAAATGTGACATTTTACTAAATCCGTCAACAACCACCATAATAGAGTCTTTTCCCTTTTGTGTTCTAGGTAATCCCAACACAAAATCCATACTGATATTAGTCCAGGGTTTATCTGGTCTGGGCAAAGGCATGTACTCACCCTGTGCACCTTTCTTCCATTTAGCTCTCTTACAAATACCACACCTTTCTAATATCCTATGGACATCCTTTATCATGCCATTCCAATAGAAATTCTCCCTCAATATGGTTAGGGTTCTCTTCTTACCAAAATGTCTAGACAATCCATCTGCATATGCCTCCCTCACCAATAAATCCCTCATAGATCCAGATGGAATATATAGTTTTCCTGATTTATACAGAAACCCCTCAATTACACAATAGCCATCATACATCTTGCCCCCATAACACTTCTCCATAATAGTCTTGAATTCCTCATCACGTATATCTTTCAATAATTCAAAACCCAGCAGTTTTGATTGAAGAGAAGTGATAAGTACATACTGTCGTGATAAAGCATCAGTAACAATATTCTGATTACCCTTTTTATACTTTATCACATAAGTAAAACCCTCTAGAAACTCCCCCCACTTAACTTGGCTCTTAGACAAATGCTGTTGTCCCCTGAAATGTTTCAAAGATTCATAATCTGTATAAATAATAAACTCTTTCAGGAGGAGATAATGTTGCCACGTCATGAGAGCTCTCACTAAGGAATAAAATTCCTTATCATATATAGAATAGTTTAAAGTTGCACCGCTCAACTTCTCACTAAAATATGCTATAGGTCTCTTTTCCTGCATTAGTACAACTCCAATTCCTATCCCAGAAGCATCACATTCCAACTCAAAAACTTTGTCAAAATCAGGTAAAGCCAATAATGGAGCACAAGTGAGTTTTTCTTTTACCTCTTCAAAACTCCTCTGAGCCCTTTCACTCCAGATAAAAGGTACACTCTTTTTAGTCAGTTTTGTGAGAGAACTGACAATACCATTGAAATTTTGGACAAAGCGTCTATAAAAGGATACAAGTCCATGAAAACTTCTTACCTTAGTAACTGAAGTAGGTGTTGGCCATTCCTTGATTGCCCTCATTTTCTCCTCATCTACCTTAACACCTAAACCAGATACAACAAAACCCAAAAATGTTACCTCAGTTTGGTAAAAGGAACACTTCTGGATATTTGCAAATAGTTGTTGTGTCCTCAATACTGAAAATACTGCCCGAAGATGCTCCACATGTTATTTTAGGTTTTTGCTGTAGATTAGAATATCATCAAAATAAACAACAACAAATTTTCCTAGAAATTCTTTCAGTACATGATTCATCAACCTCATAAATGTACTAGGAGCATTACTCAAACCAAAGGGCATAACCAACCCCACTCATACAGTCCATGACGTGTTTTAAAAGCGGTTTTCCATTTATCCCCTTCTCTCATCCGAATTTGGTGATATCCGCTTTTAAGATCCACTTTAGAGAAGACCTGTGAACCATGCAGCTCATCTAACATATCATCAAGTCTAGGAATATGATACCTATATTTGATGGTGATTTTGTTGATGGTTTTGCTATCGATACACATTCTCCAAGTACCATCCTTCTTAGGAACAAGAAGGGCGGGAACAGCACATGGGCTGAGACTCTCTCTAACAAACCCCCATTCAACCAACTCATCTACCTGGCACTTCAATTCCCTAGTCTCCTCGAGATTTATGCGATATGCAAGTCGGTTTGGTAATACTGAACCGGGCATAAGATCAATAGCATGCTCTATCCCTCTCAAAGGTGGTAACCCTACTGGCAAATCATCAGGAAAAATGTCAATATACTCATTCAATACCTGAGAAACTGCTAAAGGTAGAGATTGTGGTTCCTGCAACCCTAATGCACATCTCAACTGAAGCAAGTATATTGGAGTCTCTTTTGTAATTATCCTCTCCATTTCACCTTGTCTCATCAATAATACCTTCTTTTCCTCATAATCATTACACTGTATTGAAGCCCTTTTAACCTCTGATGGCCTACTGATTTGTTGTTGAACCTTTTGGACCTCTGAAGGTGACATCGAATTCAGAATAACGCGCTTGCCTTCCTTCTGGAACACATAAGTATTCCTAAAGCCATTATGCAAGACCCTCCTATCATATAACCAAGGCTTGCTAAGCAATATATGGGATGCACACATAGGCAAGATATCACACTCAATCTCATCACGATATTTATCCCCTACACTGAATGGTACCTTAGCTCTTTGGGTCATATGCAAACTTCCCTGATCACTAAGCCAATGCAATTTACATGGTTTAGGATGTGGAATAGTAGTAAGTCTTAGCTTCGATACTAACGAGGCGGCTACTACATTGGTACAACTACCACCATCAATTATAAGGACACACAAATTTCCTTGTATCCTACAAGAAGTATGGAACAAGTTTTCCCTTTGTTCTTCATCCTTATTAGCAAATGTAGTCAATGTTCGGCGCAACACATTAGCATATTGAAACATTTCACTAGACATTGTTGTATTTAGATTCAACACCACAATAATAATCTCCACACCTCTTAAGTCACGGTGCAACAACCTCCCCAAATACAACACAATTTCATGCCACTTTACAACACCTCAAGTATAACACATTCACACCGCCACTTACAACATACTCATGTCACATGCAACACAAACTTCATCAATTCACTACTCCTTCTCAAGGCAAATTGAAGGACAACATGTTGCAAATTCTTTACTTCAAATACAATTCCAAACCACAACTTACACAAAAGGCAGTAATTTAAATTTGAAAATCAAACCACTTCACTAATTGCAACCCTTCCACATTTGGTAAGAAGTAATTTTCAAATTCAAACAAACACACATTAACTCCTTCAGTCTTAATGCTTGTTTTGAAATCAAATAACTTCCATTCTTCCACACTACTCAAATTTGGAAATTGCAAATTGCTCTCCCCAATTCTGAATTCACAAATGTCACACACAACACTACAACACACGACAAGGATTTCAAAGCAACATTTTCCTAGCCTTCAAATTTCACTTCCTACAAATGATGATAATGATGATTTCCTTTAAACTAATCACGGTCAACTCAAAGAGACAAACAATATGGTGAGTACTCCACGTCTACAACAATTAACAACAAGGAAATCACTTCAACAACACAATTGAAATAATTCAATTCTTCAATGCACAATTTTCGGGTTAAGGTAATAAGAACCTTAATTTCCGAATTGCAAATTGCAAATCCCTCCTCTTAAACCTCAAGCTCTGATACCAAATTATGATGTGCCTAGAACCAAGGTCTAAGCACAATCAAATGAACCAAAGGAACAACTTTAACTCTCAAAATCAAAACCGGTTCAAAAGAGTAAAATTGCGTGAACCCGAGTGAAGATGCAATGAGATCTAAATACTCAATGATGCAATTACAATTCCACCAGGATAATTTCTTCCAACATAACACTAATCACATATAAATCCACGTGAATAATTCACAAGATCAACAAATCTTCAACTCTAAGAACCCCTTTCCACATTTGCTAATCACGGTTCAAAAAGCATACACAATGGATGAACTGAATTCAAGTGCAAAAGTAACTCAATTAAGTACAAAAATTTGAAATGATTATGAAGCAAATCTGACCAAGAACTATCTCAATTCAACCCTAGATATTACACACAAGAGAAGAAAAGAAATCATAACAAAATGAAATTGATATTACTCACAATTTCAAGTGTTGCACTCGCCACAATTTCAACTCTTGGGATTAAAATTGATAAAAGTCTAATGATAATTAGGAGAACCCTAATCCTCACGAAAAAGTGTTTGTCTAATTCTGAAAAATGCCTCATCAAACCTTACTTTAAGCAAGTATTTATACTTGCTCCCTTTAGGGTTAGAAAATGCATAAAATTACAATTATGCCACTTTTAAGGTGGCCGATCCTAAATGGAAATTACAATCAAAATGAAAGTGTTCCAAAAGAAAATACAACATAAAATAGTCCATACAAATGAGAAATATGTAAAAGAAATTGGTCTTCATGATGCCGGTCTTCAAGGTACTTTCGAATTAAACCCTGATGAGAATCTCGACTCGCTCAAGAGTATAGGTGATTTGGTATCTTGTAGAATTGATAAGTGAGCCTACTGGAATGCACTACAATTATAATGTAGAAATGAAGAAAATAGATTAGCTTTATCAAGATTAGGTTTCTCATGCAAGATTCTTAAAACTAAGTTATGGAGACCCTTAGCTTAGGCCTTGGTGATAGGTCCTGTAGGAGTCTGATTCCTATCAATAATTAGATAAAAAACAACATCTCAAATTGGAAGCAAAAGCTCTACAAGAAGGTCCAAAACCAAAAAAAAAAAAAAAAAGGTGAAACAAAACTAGAAGCTGTCTCCTAGAATCAGAACTGGAAGTGAAATATGTGCTAGAAGCACATAAGTAAGTAGCTTCTTTGCAATATGATGTGCTTAAACTTAAAGATTTAGATTAAAAAACAATCTGGTCAAATCTAAAGTATATGCTTAGGATAGAACAATCATTAAGCTAATTCAAAATAGGAAGCTAATTAGTGATCTACAAAAATTTCAACCATTAGACCATGCGATTAACAATATCTTATAGGTTCTTATAGATATAATCAAGCAATAAAGGTTAAATAGGAGTATGGAAAACTTCTTTAATCGATGTTATGCTCTAAGGGATGATTGAATTATACATAATCCACTTGATATGATGCATAAGTAGATCAAATCGTTTGCCTACCACAATCTAAGAAGACTGATAAAAGCGGGTAATATTAAATGAGAAAACCCACAAAATACATATAGGTAAGAATATCATATCATTATTTATACTAGAGCAATTACAAATATATAATTAATTGAAAAAGACAGGCAAATACAAATATAACAAGAAAGAAAATATTAACTAATGTAATTTTAGCCTAATTCCTTAATGTAATAGCAATAATTTCCTAAATTGTTCAAAGGAATATGCTTTATTTAAATCAAATCTTTGGTGCCTTCATTTAAGTTAGATTCACAACATTTTATAGAGATAATGATCTCTAAGTTAGCCTAAAAAACAGAATTAAAGTTGGAAACATTTAAGTTAAAATTAGCGTAAAAACCATTCTTCTTATTCGAAACATTTAGATTAGAATAGGAACCAAGATTGAAATTGGAATCACTTTTAGCCTCTATATCAAAAGTATTGACACAATCAACTCCTTCCTTATCGTCAATAATAAGCTCTTGCCTAAGTTGATGTTATGAACTAAGTATCCTTCTGAATAAGCTTACTCATCATTTATTGTAAACCTTTTTGAAACTCTTCTAAGTGATTCAAACCCTTTATTCTATCACGGGTCATTGGTCCTGTGAAACCCCATAGAATTAGGACATTTATAGAGATATAATTAATTGGCCAATTGTTTAAGATTTCAATAAAGTATAATATAATACCCTAATTTTTTTTACACTTTCAAATAATTACGATTCCTATCTATACTTTGCAATTAAGCATCAATGATTATTAGTTGCATAAGGTTAGTCTTTAATCTTGATGTAACAAGAAGTTTTATTTAATCAATTTAAGATTTTTTTTTAAATATCTGTATAAAATTTTTCTTCTTTTAAGAAATGTAAATAATTAGCTTGTCTAAGGAGTTTCTCTAGCAAATTTCTCAAGAAAGCTATTGCAAAGTTAACTTCTTAAAGAATGCTACTTCACTAACTTCTCAAGGAAGTTATCTCGATAAACTCGATAATAAAGTTTCTCATAACTTCTCAAGAAAAAACCACTAAATTAACCTCTTAATAAAACTACTCATCTTGCAAAAACCTTAACCTGCAAGATGAATTAGTTCCTAAATCTAGGAAAACTTATCTTGAGATGGTCAAATAAGGTTAGGATACTATAGTTGACTTAGTAAACTAATAATTGACTTGAATTAACTTAGTAAAAACAAAGCATTGACTTGAGCCAACTCCATATTAGATAAGGAAAGACTTGAGTTAACTTGGGTCTACCAGTATAAAAACTCGAGTTGACCAAAGTAAATTCTCAAGATGACTTAAAAGCTTTTGAGTAACAATGTAATTTGACTTGCCCACAAAGCCAAATAGATCTAACTAATCTCAAACTTATGAGATAAATCTTAATAATTTAGGCATGTAAATCAAAGTTAAATTCCACAAGAAAACCATAACTTTTATCAATTATAACCAACTCTCTTTTCATTTCCTTATGCTTCCATTTAATCTTAAACTGGGCTATTAGATAATAGCAAGATTCTTATTTTAACTAAAATATCTTATGAAAAAGCAAAATAAGTACGAATACTTGATAGATTTAGCCTAAAAATAAAAATAAAAAATAAAAAATTCTAGCCCAAATGTCATTTATAGTTCTTAAGGATTTTTGTAGATAATATTTTTAGAAATTCTATTGATACACTTAAGATTTAGCGCTAAATGAACCTGAGTAAGGTTCAGAAGCTAGAGATAACTCAATATTTTATAATTTGACCTAAGTCAACTTAGTCAAAGTAAAATTTGACTTGAGTTAACTGACTCTACTGGACTCACTAACTTAAGTTTTTCGTTTAACACCCCCGGAAAGACTTGAGTAGACATAGAATATTAGAGCTAAGACCTGAGTTGACTTAAAGAAGACTTGGTAAATAAGATACCAAAAATTTATATGATACCCTTTTTTGATAGAACCAATGGATTTGACTCAGTCAAGTGAAAACTGTCAATTGTACTAATTTCCACTAACTCCTTACCTAAGAGTTCAATTTTATTCTTGATTTTTCACCTAGTAGACTAAATTTGAATTTTGTCAAATTTTATCCATAGGACCAGTACTCAGCCTAAAATATTCATTGAGTATTAGATTTAAAAACCCGAACTCAGTTAATTAAAGTCTACTCCCATTTGACTTAAGTCAGCTTTCAATAAGTAATTTGACGACTCAAGAAAACTTACCTTAAATTAAGTCAATTCTTTTCCAAATATATCTTATCTTATCCTAATCATAAGGATTAATATCCTAAAACATAGATCGGTAAAAATAAACACAAATCAATAACAAACCCAATTACAAAACAAAATTGAAATCAAAAGTCCTTAAAGTCTTTTAAGCGGTTGGGCTTGAAACCATCCCCCAAATCCTAATCTATTAAAAAAAATATTTTTTCTTCGTAATTCAATATTACATCTTTAAATACTCAATAATGCACAAACCATCAGAAAATTCTTCAAGAAGCTATCCAGTTACATCTCTTTCTCAAGGACGCCATTTACATTGACAACTTCCACATTAAGCTTCGAATTTTCAACCCTTATCTTTTCTTATCAAAACCAACTTTATTCCATCTGGTATTATCTCAACCCTACCCTATTTTATCTTGTCTAACCTAAGAAAAGGACATGAATTAATTTGAAAAAATGACATGTAGTGGCTGGATCTAAGTAGAGGCATTAAACATGTGATTTTTCCAATTTTCGCAATGATTGAGTTACCCTAATCTATCTTATCCTATTTTTACTAAATCTTACCAAAATTACACCTTATTATACCTTAAATATACCTTATTTACTCAATAAAAGGGCATAGAAAAATTTAGAAAGATGACCCCTCAAAAACAGATTGCAACACCCTTCCTTCATGTAGAAACTCCCATGCAAATCCACCTAACATGTCATCATCCAATTCACCTTATCTTAGCTTAATATAATCTAATCTAAACTACCTAAAGTAACTTGATTAAAATACGATAAGGACCTAAAAATATCATGGAAACATTAGAATTTTAGAGTTGGTTAAATAAAAGAAAAATTACATGTAAATCTCATCTTTAAAAACATTTTGTTACTTTAACTTACTTCATCTCATTTTAAGACCATCTTACCTAATCTTAATTTATCCAAAATTAACCTAAAAATTACTACGAGTAAGCTAAGGAAGTTATTTGCAAATAAACAAAAAATTAGCTTAAGAAATAACTTAGAACCTACCAAATTCTACCCTCTTCTTTTGACTATGTCAACAACTTGTGATTTTATCCATATGTCATTATTTACTGTATCTTATCCTAAGTCATAAATACCCTAACTTATCCTATCAAATATTAGACTATAATAACCCTAAAACCTACCTAATCTTATCTCCTTAGGTGTGGAAAATTAGAACAGAAAATAAATTACAAATCAACAAAACTTGACTAATATAAAAAAAGAGGTAAAAAGCAAAATTTACCCTTGTAACAACCCTACTTCTACACGCCACTTTGCCCCCTTTTCTTATGAATTTTCTTCAACCAATGTTTCACTAAACACACCTAATATTCCTCTAAGAATTTAGAAAATTTCATTCATTGTTAACCCCAGTTATAGCTCCAAAACCAAAAATAGTTTTGGGACTACCAACTCCATGCACTAAGGTAAGAAACTTCTAAGAAGATTGAGTAATTTTTAAATCTCTTAAGAAAGTTGCTAACTTGACCTCTTTTCTATATTTTAAGACCTTTATTTTAGGTATTCAAGGGGTTTTCATCAAGTCAAGATAATCCCAATTAATCCGAGTTATTTTCATAGCCTACTCTTCATGTACATATACTAATATTACCTATTTGTAAAAGTTGTAGGTTCTAACCACAATTCTACTTCAAAAAAACTTTACCTTCTTAAGACTAGTCTATTTCTTTTTCATTTAGAGTATTTTTTTAGTATTTAGATATATTTCAAACTCCTAATAAATACAAAAGTTCAAACAAAGGATGTTAAGACCTTATTTTTGAACCTCGAGAACTTATGACCAGCTATGACCATTTTTAACCTATCAAACATTCATGGACATATTCTTGGGCATATAATTGCCTTATCATGACATCATTTGAGAATTGGACTTACTGTAACAAGGACCTAAGCATGGACCTAAATGAAGGACCGTAAATTTGGACCTGAGACCATTAACCTGAACTATTAAGAATCCAAATAATTAAAAGATACCTTAAAAAGACTCTAATAAGGCTTGAGATTCAAATCGGAATATTAGAATACTATATTTTAGTAGTAGTTATTCTTATATGTATTTCTTTAATGTCTAATTATTTAGATTTTTTAGAAGATTCTTAGTGTTCACCTAAGAATTATTATGATCCTTAAGTCATGCCCAAGTGAGGGAGTTCAAATGATCTACTATTTACTTGTTTCTTACTAATTGCATGATGTTCTATTGATTGCTATTAATTGTTTGATGGAATAACTGATTGCTTGGTGTGCTTTCATCCGTGTGGTCACTTTATTAACTAGCAAACTTAAATTCTTAACCAAAATAATCGGATTACTCATTGCATGTCTATGATTCAACAGGTACACAAAAAGGAATTAAGAGTGTTCAACATTTGCTTGAAATTTTGAAACATGTTGAAACTTTTTGAAACATTTTAAGTCTTTTTAAAATGTTTTCATAAAGGTTATTTAAAAAACACAGCATATGCTCTTAAAAGTTGCTATTTATAAAACCTTAAAGTCACCGATGGTAATTTGATCAAAATTGATTTCGTAGGAAGTAAAGCGGTTGGAACAACTCTTGTTTGGAGCCTATGAGGCATTATTACCTAATTTGGCCGTAGAGGCATTATTAAGTATTTAATTAATGGTGAATGGCCTGGCATAGAATTTACCAAGATTGGCCCTTATGGCAATTTTGTTCTTGGTGATGGATAAGCATCGAGTTTGTTTGGGGGATCATGCCCTCAGACAGCCCCTTAAGTAAAGTGAGGCGCTCAATGCATGTAAGTATGGAGATCAATTGAAGTATAGACAAAGCAAATTTATACTTTTCATGGTTCTAAACTCCCATAAATGTGTTGCTTGCATTCATCACGCATGCATTCATTTTGTATGTAGATAGATTTCATGATGGGAAATTTTTCGGCACCGCCTATGCTTTCAGAACTAGATTTGGCTGATGATCCAAATTGCTCATATTTTACTTCATATCTTTTTATCTAATAAATATTTGAGAAATAATCTTACAGGTACAATAATAATTCTCCATGAGATGCCAATATGTCTTACACTAATTGATGGCTATGGGACATCGCCGAATTTGCAATCAAAGGCTCGCTGCGATTGTGTCCATTTCGAAGCATTGGCTCATGAAGATTTATGATATTTTGTACTTTGTAATTGTTCTATGGACTATTTTATGTTGTATTTTCTTTTAGGACACTTTCATTTTAATTGTAATTTCCTTTTAGGACCAACCACCTTAAAAGTGACATAGTTGTAATTTTGAGCATTTTCTAACCCTAAAGGGAGCAAGTATCAATACTTGCTTAAAGTAGGGTTTGAGGAGGCCATTTTTCATAATTAGAACTTCACTTTTATGTGAGAGGGTTAGGGCTTATTCCTAATTCAATTGCTCTTATCAATTTCAAATCCCAATTTGAGGTTGTGGCGAGTGGCTTTAAGGTTAATTTGTGAGTAATATCAAATTTACTTTGTTGCATTTTCCTTTTCTCTCTAGTGAGTAATATCTAAGGTTGAATTGGTTGTTTATTGACTGAATTTGATTGCATTTGTAATCAAATTCTTGTTGCTTAATTGATTGGTTTTAGCCTTAGTTTTAACCTTCAATTTAGCATCTTCTTGGAATCGTGGGTCATTTTGTTGGGAAAGTGAATCATGGAATTGGATCTTCTTGTTCTTGTGTGTAATTCACGTGGAATTCTTGTGATTGTTGTTATATTGGAGAAGATTATCATTGTTGGATTGTTAATTGCAACTTTGAGTATTCGGATTTCATTAAATCTCGATTAAGATTCACGCAATTCATGATCCTATTGAACCGGTTTTTAATTGTGAATTGAAGTTGTTTCTTTGATTTATTTGCATGTGCTTAACCTTCGTTTTGAGCACATCATTTCATGACGTGCTTATTAATATTTGATAACTTGCTTGAACGATAGTAGTAGTGGATGAACTCACTGAACCTTAGTTTGCTCACCCTCTAATAGTTTGTCTTGCAGGTTAATCTAAAGCTAGGAAATGAACTAGGATCAACGTGATGAGTATTCCAGACTCAAGCTTCAAGGATTGATAGAGAATTAGAAGATAGTTAAAAGTTTAGGATGAGCAAATAAGAATTTGTAAAGCTATTATTTTAGAACTTTATCATTTTTCTAAAACTTTTTCAAACCTAGTGTTTTTAAATGTTGAGATCACTTGTTTTTACTATTTGGCAAGCGATACTAATTCTCTACGATTTTGGTGAATTGAAATGTATTGGTTTCCATAGTTATTTTCATAATAGTTAATTATATGTACTATCGGTTATGGTGAGGAATGATTATTTAATTAGAGTCTTGCAACTTTTAACTTACAAGGCGGTTTCCATATTGCAAGTGCACACGTGATATGGAAACTTTTAGGTAATTCTATTAGCCCCCCCACACACACACCCTAATAGGGTCATTATAGGTCCTTTGTCAAAACTTGGTTCAGATTTTAATTCCCATCATTTCCCTAGGGTTGAGGAAGGTTTTCCTTAAATATGACAAGCCATTTGTGAAATCATCATTCTACTCTAGTATATATGCTAATAGATCTGCAATATTAAATATAATAGAGGCACCTCAAGGTTATTTAGTAACTCTAATTGGTAAGCATTATCATTAATTTTCTTAAGGATTTTAAATGGTCCATTATCTATTGGTGCTAACTTCTGCTCTGATTAAAAAATCTTTCTTTCCTTAGATGTAACCATAATAAATTTCTTGGTTGAAAATCCTTACATTTTCTTCCCTTATCACCATAGAACTTACATTTAGACACTGTCTTTTTAAGTTGTTCAGCCACTTCCAAATACAACTTCTCAATTTCTTTAGGCTTTTCAATTCCACTAAAACTTTCTTCCTTTGAAACTAGTATAGGTGGTATGTCCAAAGGAATGGTTAAATTGTAACCATATTCAACTTCAAATAGGGATTTCCTTATAGTGCTCAAATAACTATAAGAAAACTTCACAACATGTAAACACTTGTCCTAGTCCCAAAAGATTCTCTCCTATAGTAGGTCTAAGTAAAGCTCCAAGCATTTGGTTGACAACCTTTGTTTGTCCATTTATCTTAGGTTGATATGAAGTACTAAACATGAGTTTAGTTCCTAACCTTTTCCACAACGTCCTCTAAATAAAACTTAGAAACTTGATATCCTTGTTAAAAAAATAGTTTTGTGAGCTATGTAACCTAACGACTTCCAGCAAAAAGAGATTAGCAATATACAAAGCATTATAAGTCTTTTGACATAGAATAAAGTGTGCCATTTTGCTAAACCTATTCAAAATTGCTAAAATTGAATCCTTTCCTCGAGCTACCCATGGCAATCTGAATATGAAGTTCATGCTTGCATTTACTCGAGGTTAAGATGGTATAAGTAAAGGCATATAAACTCCAAACGATCATTGTCTACTCTTAGCCTTCCAACAAACCACACATTTCTCTACCTATACCTTTTTTTCACAATAGGAACAATGTCCCATGGTGTACATAAGCAAAAAAGATCTTCATCCTCTATTAGAAAAAAGGCCATTGATGACATCGAATTGAATTGAAGCAAAGGAAGAAGCCTTTTTTTAATGATTGTTATTTCTCCCATGAGAAGCTTTCAATTACCACATAGAAGAATGAATAAATCAATTTGCAGTTCACTTGGCAATTGAAGCTGGCCCTAGACACCTTTTCATTGTTTAAAGCATTATAGAGTAGCTCATTTTTAGAAAACCATGTGCACTTAGGCTAAATAAAAAGAAGACAAAGGAGAATCACTAAGGTAATGCTTTAAGGGACTATCTAAAGGTTGTTGAGATCCTTAAAAGCCTATGGCCATATGAATTACCAATTACTCAAATGAATTTGAGTTTTGGGGATTAGGTAAAACAAATAGTATAGTAAGAAGGAAAGATGAAACATCCACTCATTCGCCTTGGTCATTATTGTTTGTTTTTGCTTTATGGTCAATTTGGATAGAAAGAAATAGTAAAATTTTTGGACGACAATTGAATGATATACAATTAACATGATTCATCAAATGGAGGGTGAGTGAGCATTGGATACGTCATTAAAAGGAAAAAAAAAAACTGTGTACATAATAGAGAGAAACTTAGTATAGTGGGAACCTCCAACATTAAGATGGGTCAAAGTGAACATAGATGGATCAACAAAGTCCCAAACAAAGATAGTAACTATAAAGGGAGTGGCTAGAGATGAAAAATAATAGTGGATTTTTAATTTTGGTAGAAAAATAGGGAGAGTATATTGTTGCTCAAATTTAGGCTATTTTTTGAGGGTTTGATTTTTTTTCATTATAATGAAACTAACAAAAGTGCATTTCGTTTTGGACTTAGAAGTTGTTGTTTCTTTATTGAAGGAAGACAAAAACACAAAACACAAACACTTAGATGTTATTCTTGCTTGTAGGGCAAAGATTTGGAAGATTTAAGGGGTTTGACATTGCCTTGCAGCTAGGGAGACAAATGGAGTGGCAAATAGAGCTAAAGAGCTAGGGCTCAAGCAATGGAGGATGAAAATCTTTTTTCTTTATGTCCACAATGGGACATTGTTTCTATTGTGAAAAGGGATATAATGCATTTACTTTTGTTAAAGGTAGGATTGCAAATGAGCTAAGCTTTCTAAGGCTTAAGCTTGACTATTAGAAAAATTATTGGGCTCAAGCCAAGTTGAGCTTTTACCAAACCTAAAAGTTATAAGCTTAAGCTTGAGCTCATTATGGAATTTAAAGCTTGAACTTGGCTTGTTTAGATTAATGAGCTCAAGCTCGTTTATCTAAATGGGCCTGAACTTGAGCTTGTATAAATAAAGGAGCTTAAGCTGAAGTTTATTTAAATAAATGAGCTTGTTCATGAGCCTACTTATTAACAATATAAATGATAGCTTACTCACAAGCCTATTCTTAGGTCAATTTGTTAACAATATAAATAAGAGCCTACTTAAAAGTCTGTTATCAAGTTGACTTATTAATAATATAAATGAAAGTTTACTTATCAACCCGTTTGTGGGCCTACTTATAAAACTATTTGTAAGCCAATTCATTAATAATATAAACAAGTTTGTTTGCAAGTTTATGAGTCAACTCATTAATAATATAAATGAGCTTATTCTTGAGCCAACTCATGAGCCTACTCTCAAGTCAGCTCATGAGCCTAAATAGAAACTCTAGCTCAACTCGTTTAAATAAACAATCTTTATTTTGAACTTAAGCTTAGCTTGTTCAATATTTGAGTTTGAGCCAATCCAAGTTTAAGTAACTCATGAATAGCTTAACTCATTTGTAGCCCTATTTAAAGAGTATAAAACTTATTTAGACAATGGAGAAAGTATTTGACCAAAAAATAAAATGTAAAGGGTAGTTGTACTGTAAATGTTTTATATAGGAGTTAATTACCTTTTGTATTATGTTTCCTTTAAATGAAATATTCACTATTATTGTGGGGGGGTGGGGGGGGGGGGGGGGTTAAGAATACACACACACATAGAACATGACAAAGACTTAAGTTTCGTGGACCTTTCACCAAGAGAATTAATTATCTAAGTAACACATGGTTGAGAAAATTTCATATGTTCCCATAAAATTAGAGGTAAAGTGATGCGATCCTTAGAGAAGAAAAGATTGGGAAATTTATTTTATTTTGTCTAGAATATATTGGAGAAAAGAGATAAATGAAGGATATGATCCATATAAGAGTAGAACTTTAAATTTTTTTCTTCTCTCTTAAAAGAGCACATGAAGAGAGAGAGAGAGAGAGAGGGAGAGATTGTGTGACAGGATTGGGTTCGTGAGTAAGTAATAGTTATATTATCTACAATGTCCAATTCTAGACTTGTTTTATAAGGTCTTCACTTGTGTTTACCTATAATAATGGGGAATTTGAGTTTGCTAAGAGAGAACCCAACAATCTCATGAAACTTAGGAATTTGTTTCAAAAAAATAGGTTGCCTCTTTCCATTCATTCATTTTGCACTTAAACATTACAAGTGGCAATTATGCTTCCTTCCTATTTTCACTCTTACTGTATCACAACATTACTCCACAACATACATCACAAACAACCCACCACAACTACACATAACAATGAACTAAGAGTGTTATAGACACATGATTAAAATACAAACATCATAACATTAAAACTCGACCCTATATAACACACAATTGTAGTGCACACACATATATACAAGTGCAACACCATAACAGCTATCGATACTTCAATCTTGCACCTTGTGTTTGGCATAAACTTTTTTAAAAAGTATAATTGGCTAGTGCCTTTTATTGTTTAGATATTACATTTTCTTCTTATGTCTTTTTCTATGTAGATTCAGTGTATTTTTTTCTCTTCTTTTGCTTTAGTATTTTTCTATTACCTTTTACTATAAGATGAGTAACGAGCAAATACAAGCATCACCTTACTCATCAATTATGATCACATTTAATGTGAAAAATAGTTAGAAAAACTATCATTATCCTCTATTAATCTACCTAATATTTTTTAATTATTTTTACATAGGAAAACCATATATATTACACATTGTGGAGTGGCTTATGTAATGTAAATATGAATTATTCATCCTTAAAGATAACATTTACATTGCATATCCATGTCCAAATATAATGCATAATATTTTGTAATATGGAGCATAATTATGATGCAAAAAAAGAGAGTAATGAAAATATGAATAAGTAAAAAAAAAAAAATGAAAGATCATAAGTTGTAATTATTTCTTGTCAGAGTACTCATAGAGGCATCCCTTACTTAAGAATATAGTAAGAGTAACTTCTGCACTACACAAACAGATAGCTCATATGCTTTCTTCAACAATCCATTCATTCTTTTATAGAGTCGCTTGTGTTTCTCCATCATTCTTCTACCCATCTAGTTTAGCAAACAAATAAACCCACACCTTCATTACGCAAAAAATAAAAAAATAAAAAAAATAATAGATAATTTTGAATATTTTTGGCAAATATTATTAGTTTATTGTCCTAAAGTCCTTTAAAAGCTGTCTTGCTCAATAGTTGCTTTTTTAGTACTCCATGTCAACCAGTCAAAAGCACATAAGATGGTATAACAACCATGAGCCATAAGAATACCTTAGCAACATCAACTGATGGATGCTTTAGAGAGTACAACTGTACTAAAAATGCAAACAAGAACTTGTTCTTTTAATATTAATTGTGCTAATTAAGTTTTTTTTTTTTTTTATAATTATGCTTTCTCTATTTTCCATACGTAATATACAACAACAAACTCAAGCATTATCCCAATAGGTAAGGTTGACTTATTTTCCACAATTATATAATTATACAGAGATTTTAGTTAATATACATAATTTAAAAATTTTACTACAATTATTTCATGGAGTAAATAAATCAAATGCAAAACTTAATCATTTACTTATATTTAATAAATTTTATTTACTTTAACGAAACTCGAAGCTCCATGTTTAGGATTTGTTTTCCGTATTTAATATTTTAAGTTCAAACGTTTTTTAACTAATAGCTATAATTTGGTTTTCACTTGTTCTATTTAACTAAGTGAATGTATAATCAAACACATTTGTACCGTAAAATAAGAAAAACCTTACCATTGGAGTTATTATTTATAAACCTTATAATGTAGCATCAACATTACGAAGCAGCATGACAGTAAGAATGCCTATAGCAACATTGTTTTATTAGGCTCACAAACCATCTTGAAAAGTTTTGCATAACACAACCTAGTATTATTATAGCAAGAATAATTTGTGTGAAATTATATCCAAGTTTTGTTTTTGGTAAAAAATGACACTAATGATTATAAGAGGCACCAATAGTTGAAGAACTATCTCAAGGCATTCATACCTAGAAGAATCTAGTAGGGATGGGCAAAATTAACTTCACTGTAGCATTTTAGATACTAAAAAGCTAATTTGGGGGAAAAATTGATTAAATTTAATGAGTACTTATACGACTGTTTATAATGAGAATAGTCGATGCTTTAGTTTACTTGTCAATATCGTCTCTTGTGTATTCATTTTTTCATCTTTTTAGTTTAAACTCATACTTCTCTTAGTTTTTAGGAAAAAAGATTTTGACTTACTAATTTTCTTATTAAAAAAATGGGGGATAAATGTTAGAGAGGTATTTAAACTTGTTAAAATTAAGTTTGTCTCTAATAAAATACAGGTCTCTCTCCTCCCTTAGAGCATAATGATTGAAACAATAAATGCCCTTGCAAATGATAATGACTAACAAACCTTAGATTTTTTGACATGGCACTTATTGGTGTGGTCTTATAGCTTAGACTTGTCAACAAGAAAAAAGGAATACTATCTCTCTCTCTTTAGAGCATAATGACTAGCAAACAAACAAGAGTTATAATATCTAGACCAAAATTTTATATCATGAAAAACACATAGAAAAGATGCATCAAGCTTGAATTTGGTCTATATCCAATAACTACTTTTTCATCTTTCAATCTTCTTTTGACATGTCATTCGATTGTTTTAGCTTTTCAGGAAATTATCCTCATATCAAATATTTTAATCTTTAAATATGAGATCGGTAAAAAGGATTGAACACATAACCCACTTTTGTAGTTCAATCTCTCTCTCTCTCTCACCCCCCCATAAAAAAAAAAAAGGATTGAAACTAAGACATGGAAAAAAGGATTAAAAAAAAAAATCTAGATCTAAGTTTAAGAATAGCTTTCATAAAAAAGTATGTGATTAACACCATACAATTAGGCAAAGTAATATTTTCTCTTTTTTTTTTCATATTTTGCATAATACAATTCAAACCTATACATTATTATTATTTTTATTTTCTAGTAAAATTGACACCAAATAGTGTAGCATATTAGATTATGTAATTTTTTAAAACACGCAGAAAAATATATCAATTGACATATCTTGTTAATGCATTCACTTTAATATTAGATTATGTAATTTTCTCAAATAAGTATAGGGTTACAAATAAATCAAATCGACCTAAGCTTTTGAAGGCTCAAGTGCTTGGCTTGGCATGGCTCATTAGAAAAACTACTAAGCTTAACTCAATTGAGGTTTTACTAAACTTGGAAATTATAAGTTTAAACTCAAGCTTGTTAAGGAATTTGAAGCTTGAACTTGGCTCTTTTAGATAAATGAGCCTAAACTTAAGCTCATTTAGCTTTTTTTTTTTTTTTTTAAGTTGTATTGATGATTTTTAATGTTTATATTCTTAGTCTAGTAGTTTTAATGATTTTTAATCATATCTTTTAATGATTTGTTAGTTATACTAGTTTTATTTTTATATTCTTAAATGGTATTTCTTAATGTAATATGATCTTCATATAAAATATCAGCTATTGAGCTTGTTAGCGAGCTAACCTATAAGCTTAAATAGGAGCTTGAGCTTGACTTATTTAAATAAAAAAGCTTTATGCTAGCTAAAATAAATAAATAAACTTTATTTTAAGCTTAAGTTCGTCTTGTTTACAAATTAAGCTTAAGCTAAGCTTAAAAAGGGATAAGATCAAGTAACTCGCGAGTAGCTCGACTGATTTACAACCTTATTGATAACCCATTTGGCTTAGGCCCATAAGCCTAAGTTGAGCCTCCTCAGCATCCCTAACACCATCACATGCAAGGCTTTCTCTAGAACATTAAAGAAAGTAGCTTTAACATGGTATCGAGGTTTTAAGTTGAACTCAATTTTAAGCTTCAAAGTGCAAACATTTTCTCATGAGCAAACAACCTAAGAAAGACTCATCTACACTTAACCTCATCTAATAGCACAACAATGAAATGCTTAGGACTATGTTGCTCAGTTTAATGCCACTATGCTCGAAATCTCAAATGTCAACATGCATATGGTGTTAAATGTTGCTACATAAGGAGTGAAAGATTGCTATCAATTTTTCTACTCCATAAAAAAGCAAAGGTTGAAGACCTTTGAAAAATTCTACAACTGAATAGTGAAATATATTGCTCAAGAGGACAATATATTGGTGCGAAGGTAGTCTAAGCAAGGGTCCTCGAACAAGAAAAAGGATAGTAAGGACTGACCTTCTAGTAAGGATCGAATTGATTGTAAAGTTGATAGTGGTGGGGTTGCTTAGAATTGCAATAGGGGTTTGCCTTAAAAAAAAAAATGCAACATCGCATTTTGTGAGTAGCACACCTTGTTGAGCAAGCCTTAGGCTAAAATCCTCATCAAGGTTAGAAAATAGGGGTAAATTGACTTAGCTTGAGTGAATGAGGAACAACCCCATGAGAAGGAACTCAGATAAGCATTACAAGTTCCATAGAGATAAGGGCCACATGAGAAAAGATTGTAATCAACTTAAGAACACCCTTTAAGACTTGATTCGCCATGACTATCTCAAAGGATACATAGTTGAAGTGGAGCAACAGGAAAAAAGAGGTTGTTGTAGCTATAATGAAGCAAGAGCCTTAAGTAATGAAAAGTGTGTAAGACTGCACTTATCCTACCTAAGTCTTAATAAATCATATGCGATTTGAGTTAAAATTAAGTGAATTGCACTTGATTGAGTCTATAAATCACATATAAGCAATTGACACAAAGGAGCAATCATTTTTTTTATCTGCTTTAGCATAAATACTTAGTATTTTTAGAAAATTCTTGGTAGTCCCTAATATTTAGATGCCAAGAAGAAAAGTAAAGGAATTCAAGTTCCAAGGCTCACCATTTAGACAGTAACAATAGTATCAGCTATAGGGAAGTGCCAAAGAGGAGCTAGTTGGATGCCTTCTAAAACACCAAGGAAACGGTGGTAGTGCTTAAATGGTTAGTAGTAAGTCTCTCTCTTACCATAAGTCAACAACCTTAACTAAAGATTTAATTGAAATGCCTTAGCTAATTAATGCTTGATGCTTTTTTACCATCAAGATAGTAGCACTAGCACCAACTTGATAGTAGGTGAAAATTATAAAAACCCTCTTTTCTTCTCCAATCGTACATCTAACACCAATTTCATAGTTATAAGGTTTTAGATTCAACTTTTCTCTTTATTTCAGTTATAATTAGAGCTCGTTTAGGTTGTTTGTTTTTTATTTGCATCTAATCTATGTTAGATTTGCATAATTACATGTATCTTATTTGTATTTGATATGTGCAACTATCTCTTTAATCCTTTCTCTATCTGTTTTAAGGCAAATACCCATATTTGAAGGGATATGAAATGATTGCCAAATAGGCCCTTAGTTATTTTTAGTATAATTTTCACTTTTATTTGTAATTTTCTAGCATTTAGACAATGGTAGCTTAAGTTCTTGGTAGATTCTAGCATTTTTAAAGCTTTAGTGAAGGACTCCATTACTTAAATGTGGAGGTCTTAAAGATTTTTGTAATGGGTTTCCAAATGCTAGCTAAGAGATACTAATTATGTACCTCTAACCTATATCTCTTATGTTCAATGCAATTTATTTACTTATATTCATGTATATATGTGATTAATATGAGTTATTTTCCATGAATATAGTTTTATGTGCTTCATTGAGGAATGGGGTTGTGCTGATGTTTAACAAAGTTGTTATTATGATTAATATATTGATATTATGTTATGTGTAAATGTGGAATTTTAATTAGTTTTAAGGAGTAGTAAGGAGAACTTGAGTGTAGAGTGACCAGTTATCACGAGATGTACAATGGCTCTCTACATGTAACCATCACCCCTATGACCCATGGGGTTTAGTTACCATAAGACCTCGAATAAAATCTATGACTCCTAATTCTTACAATGTAAGATTTGAGGATTAAGGTACCATAGTTTTAGTACCTCATTACCTTGTGTCGAAACCCCTACATCAGTGTTCATTCAAATATTTTTCAAAAGGTTTATCGTCATTGTAACGTGACATTTTGCATTGTCACTTATTCATGCATCATGTTTGCCTAACCTTGTTCAAAAGACATCTCAAATATATTGAAATCATATTAAAAATCACAACCATCCCAAATTACAATCACCGATAATTCATCACCTTAGTGAACTAATAATTTTAACTCACTAAAACTCAACAAAGTTATGAAAATCAAGACTTACCAAACTAAGTGTGTGAACCTTGAGCTATAATACCAAATTATGATGTGTATAGAAGCTTAGTTAGACTCAAGACATGATTAAAAGTTTGACAATAATAAAGTTTGAATCTTTAGGGGTTTTTTAGGTCAATAAAATAAAATATACTTTTTATGGTTTTTTTTCTTTTTTACTTATAAAAGAAAAGAAATTAAAATTGATAAGGACAATCGATGAATTAAATATGGTGCACAAATTCACAAATCAAACTAGGTTTTGATTGAAATACAAGAATCGATATTACACATCATTTCTTATAATCAATCAAGTACATTTGCCATAACCTTAAGGACATTGATAAGAATGGCATTTGCTGCAATCCTTAAAACAGAGATTGATAAGAATAAGAATAATTCACAAAAGAAAATCCATTATCATAAAGTATTTAGAAAGAGGGGTTTTTGACAAAGTTTGAAATTCATTATTTATTGATTATGTTACATGATACAACCTTTTATAGGTAAACAATCGATTATTATCTTAGAGATTCAAAATTTCTTAGGTCCAACAAGTTATTACAAATGATTTATAAAAGGAATATTCGAAGATAGCAAGACTCTTAACTCGATTAACTTAAAAGGATGTAAAGTTTGAATGGAATAAAGATTGTGATCAAATTTTTTAGGAAATTCAAAATTGGTTGGTTATTGTAATGACCTTATAGGGGGCCTAGCAGAATTTCCTAAAAGTTGTCATATAAAGTGTGTACCCGCAATCTGAAAACTGCCTTGCAAGTCAAAGGTTGTAAGACTCTAATTTAATAATTACTTCTCACCATAATTGATAGTACATATAATTAGTTATTATGAAAATAATTATGGAAACCGATTATTACAGTTCTCTAGAATCACAAAGAATCAGTATCTCATATCAAATAGTAAAACTAGGTGATCTCAACACTTTAAGAACATTAGTTTAAAAAAAAAAGTGTTGGAAAATGGCAAAGTTTGAAAAATAAATAGCTTTACAAATTCTTATTCACTTATCCTAGACTTTCAACTATCTTCTAGTTCTTCAACTATCCATTAAGCTCGAGTCTGGAACACTCATCGCTTTAATTTAAACCCATTTCCTAGCTTTAGAGTACCCTATAAGATAAATTGTTGGGGGGTGAGCAAACTGTGGCTCAGTGAGTTCGTCCATCACTACTACCATTCAAGTAAGTTATCAAGCATTAATTAGCACATTATGAAATTTATCTACATATGAAATGAATGCATGCGTGATGAATGCAAGCAACACTTTCATGGGAGTTTGGAACCATAAAAGGTATAAATTTGCGTCGTCTATACATTGGTTGACCTCCATACTTACCTGCATGGAGTACTTCACCTTACCTAGGAGGCTGTTTGAAGGCACGGTCCCCTAAACAAACTTGACGCTTACCCGTCGCTAAGAACAAAAATGCACCAAGGGCTAGTCTTGGTGAATTCCAGACAAGGCCATTCACCCTTAATCAAACAATAACGCCTCCATAGGCAAATCGATGATCCCTCATTAGGGCATTAACCTACAATTAATCTATTAAAATTGCCTTACAGGCCATAAACAAGAGCCGTTCCAACCACTTTGCCTTCAACAAAATCAATTTTCATAAAATTACCATCGGCAACATCGAGGTTTTATAAACAATAGCCTCTAAGAGCACATGCAAGATTTTTGATATAATCTTTATGAAAAAAAAACTTTAGAAAGGCTTGAAATTTTTCAAAAAGCTTTGACATGCTTTTAAATTATTTTTTGGCAAAGGTTAAGCACTCTTCATTCCTTTTTGTGTACCTATTGAATCACAAACATGTGACGAGTAATCCGGTTGTTTTGGCCAAGAATTTAAATTTACCGTTTTAATATGGTGACCACATGAATGAGAGCATGCAAGGTAATCAGTCATTCCAAACAATTAATAGCAACCAATAAAACATCACACAATTAGCAAGCAGTAAGTAGATAGCAGATCATTTGAACTCCCTCACCTAGGCTTGACTTGAGGATTGAAATAATCCTCGGGTAGAGACTAAGGATCTTCTGAAAGACCTAAACAATTAGACATAAGAGAAAATACATATAAGAATAACTATAACTAAAATATACTATTCTAGTATCCTGATCTAAGCCCCAAGTCTTAGTAGAGTCTTTTAAAGTCTTTTAGGGTATCTTTTAAATATTTAGGTTCTTAATAGTTCAAGTTCAAGGCCTCAAGTCCAAGTTCATAGTCCTTTGTTTATAAATCAGTCTATTGTTAAAGTTCGTGCTTAGGTACTCGTCACGATAAGTCTTATTCTCAAATGATGCCATGATACGGCAAATATATGTCTAAGGTATATGTCCATGAGTATGTCCATCAATATGTCTAAGAATATGTCCATAAATGTCAAAGAATATTTCCATGAATATATGTCCAAAATATGTCAAGAATATGCTCATGAATGTCCAAAAATATGTCCATAGATGTTTAATAGGTCAAAAATAGTTATAGATGATCATATGTCTTTAAGATTCAAAATTAAGGTTTTAACATCCTCTCTTTGAACTTTTGTATTTATTAAAGGTTCATATCAAAGAACTTAATGCCTTAATAAAATTCATTAAGAGATCTTCGATAGATGTTTCACTATATAATTAAGGAAAAGATGGTGGAAAGATCTTACGTTTTTCAAGAATGATAATTCTTGGAGTAGAATGATCTATGAGATCCAATAACTTTCTTGGTTGGAATTCCTTTCGAAGCCTACAATAAAGGTCCTATAACATAAGAAATTGCTGGAGTTAAAATCTACTTCAAGAAATTCACTAGAAGTTTCACCAACCTTCTAGGAAGTTTCTTACCTTTATTTTTGAGATAGATAATCCTTATTTATTTTTGAAATAGTTAATCCTTAGAATTCCCTATGATAAGGATCCAATAACATAAAGATTTTCTAGAATTAGTAACAAACTTCGAGAAATTAACTAGAAGCTTTACAAACTTCAAAGAAGTTGAAGTTTCTTACCTAAAGGCATGGAGTTGGTGGTTCCAAAACTTTTATCGATTTTGGAGATGTAAATGAAGTTAACTATGGATGAAAATTTCTAAATTCTTAGAGGGATATTAGGTGTGTTTGGAGGAGTAGAAATCAGATAATTGGGGGCTCAAAGTGGCGTGAGAAGTGGAGGGCTTTACTTAGGTAGGTTTGCCTCCAAACATTCCCTTTTTATAGTAGTTAAGTTTTGTTGCTTTGTAATTAATTCTTGGTGCTAATTCAGCAAAACTAAGGGGACAAGATTGGGCAGGTTTTAGGGTCATAATTGGCCTAAGGTCTCATAGGATAAGCTAGGGTAGTGATGGCATAAGATAAGATAAGGTTGAGGTGGCAAAATCATGTGGAATTGATGGGATCAAAAGGGGTAGACGATTTTAGCACCTTCTAAGAGGTTTCTTGAGCTGATTTTTTTTTTTTTTTAGTTTTAGTTAACCTCCTTAGATTGGTCTTGAACAATTTTGGGCTAATTTTGATTAGGTTAGGATTAGGTAAGATAGTTTCAAATGTGGTGTGAAACAAGGTTAAGTAACAAAGGTGTTTTTGGAGATGAGATTTAGATGTAATTTTTCTCTTGTTTATGAGACTCTAAAACCATAATTTTTCCATGATATTTCTAGGCCTTCAACCTAATTTAATCATGGTAATTTAGGTTATTTTAGATTAAATTAAATTAAGATAGGAAAGGGTGAATTGAATGGTGACAAGCTAGATGGGTTTACATGATGGTGTTTCACGTGAAGAAGGGGTTTCTAATATATTTCTGGGAACTCATCTCTTCGAATTTTTCCATGATATTTTACTGAGTAATTAAGGTATATCTAATTTATAATAGGGTAAAATTTGGGTAAGATTTAATAAGTATAGGGCAAGATAGATTAAGGTAAGTAAACCTTAGCAAAAACTGGAAAAATCACATCTTTAGTGCATCTAATTTGGATCCGATTTTCTTGTGTTTACTTTTAAATTATTTTTTGTCTTTTTCTTAGGTTAGACAAGATAAAGTATGCTAAGATGGAGATAAGATCAGGTGTAATAATTGTGATCTTGATAAGATAAGATAAGAGTTTGAATTTTCAAAGTTTGAAGGAGAAGTTTGACTTCTCTTTATGGCATCTTGGAGAGGAAGTGTAGTTGGTGGAGTTGTGCCTAAATTTTCTAATATTGTGTGTCATTGGGTAATTAAAGATGTAATATTTAATTAGGAATTTTTTTTCAAATAAATTAAGATTTTGGGGGTGGTTTCAAGCTTAATTGCTTAGAAAGCTTTAAGACAAGGTTTAAGAGACTTTCGGTTTTGATTTGGTTTTTCAATTGGGTTTGTTATTAATTTATAGTTGTTTTTGTTGATCTATGTTTTAGGGTATTAATTCTTATGATTAGGATAAGATGGAATATATTTGGGAAAGATTAGACTCTAGTCAATGCAAGTCTTCTTGAGTTGTCTAATTGTTTATCGAAGGTTGACTTAAGTCAAATGGGAGTAGACTTTAATCAATCAAGTTCGGGTTTTTAGATCTAATACTCAAGAAATGTTTGGGGCTAAGTACTAGTCCTACATATGAAATTTGACAAAATTCGAGTTTAGTCTACTAGGTGAAATATCGAGAATAAGATTAAACACTTAAGTAGGGAGTTTAGTGGAAATTAGTATAGTTGACAGTTTTCAACTGAACTCATTGATTCCGTAGGAAAAGAGTATCATATGAATCCTTGATGTCTTATTTACTAAGTCCTCTGATGGGTGTCGAATCCAACAAAAATAAAAACCTACTCTTAGACAATTATATGATTTGCGTATAGTAGTGAGTAGGGTCGTATCCACAGGGATTGGTTAAATATATTTCTATTCAAAGAGAATAAAGAGGAAAAGAAAAATGGGGGTTTTGTTTGTGAATCAAAATAATATTGAAACAAGATAATAAAATCGAATATTGATAAAAGCCTAGCCAAAGGAATCAAGATAGTTTAATTCTAGGAATTGATTATCGATGCAAATGTTTTCTATTCTTATTTCTAGATAAACTGGTTATGGTTATTAACAAGCTCTAATAATCTATCTCTCCTTACTTCCTCGATAATCAAAACAAGCTCTTTGATCATTTCTCTTATCGATTAGACAACCCTAAACAAGCTCTTAGGATTTAATCTATCAATAGCATTAAAAACAAGAGAGACCACCAATTCATGTCAGTAGATTATAAGATAACCTATTAGAACAAGATCATACATCTCCATAACATGAATTCGATCATCTATTTTATAATCAAACATGTTATTGTGTCACCGAGACTAGAACTATCAAACAATTACGGATTTGACGTGCTAGTTGACAATATATTAACTTGCTAATTGAGTATAAGAGCTCTAATTCGTACTAATCAACAAAGATAATATTGACAAAACGTTCAGAAAATATATGAATATCCAAAAACAAAGAATAGATTAAAGACAAATCAATTAGATCTCACAATTCGTGGAAAATTAAACTTCAATGACCCTTTGGCTAAAAAATCTGCTTAACTACACATGTTCATCGTCAAAACGACAATTAAAAGTAAAAACATAATAAGCCTCTATTCCTGGTTTCCTTGCTCTGCCTCCTTCCTTCCTTCTTGTCTCCGAGATCTCCAAGATGATAAAACTCTCTTTTCTCCTTTAGGGTTAGTTCTATTTATATTGTTAAAGGAATGGTAGATGATCTTTTGCTAGCAAGATACGAAAATATCTTTCCTTTTTGATGTAAATCTCGAAGAGTGAATAATCGTCTGCTTGGCACGCCCTACAACACGGCCGTGGGTCAAGCCGTGCCTTCCTCTGTGTATAATTCACATATCATCTTCTGTGTCCAGTGCATGCCACGGCTTCAACCACGGCCAGATCCTAAGCCGTGTCGTCCTCTGGTCAATGTTCTACAATTTCTCCTCCTTGTTTAGTATATGGCACGTCTTCCATTTCAACTTTCACCACGACTTCAACCACGTCTTCCACCATGGCCAGATCATGAGCTGTGTCTTTCTCTGTTGATTCTTCAAGACAGATACACGGTCGTGTACTTCAACCGTGTATATTTCTGTTAATTCTTCAAGACAGATACACGGTCGTGTATTTCAACCGTGTATTTTCTTGTGGCTTCAAAACTAAGTACATGGCCGTGTACTTCAACTACACGCCCATGTACTTTCCTCCGGCGGTGTAAATCCTTGCCTTTGATCCAAATTGTAGATGACTTCTCTAATTTACTTGAATTAGCACCCTTAACTCCATTTAACCTGATTTATCACCATAATAGAATTAAGTACCATTTCTTTATGATTTCTATAAATCAATAATAAATTAACACAATTCATACTATAAAGATTGAGTATAAAATGGCTCTATCAAATTCCCCCACACTTAAATTCTTGCTTGTCCTCAAGCAATTGAATCAAATCAATTGAGAAATCCATCATAGATTATACGAACTTTCTTTTCATCATTCCAAGCATCTATTCATTTGTAATTCATGACTTGTAATTTTAATGTCTACTACTTCAACCAAACTGGTTTCATGTGATCAAATTACCATGGATAAAATTTAATAGCTAATCTAAACAAAACAAACTTTAATCCTCATGTTTAGCAAAAGAATTTTTATTCCAAAAGTAAATACTTAATCTACTAAGGAAAAACACCCAATTAAACTTCATTGGATATTAGCAAGTATATAATCCTTGCAACATAAAGTAAAAGCATATAGTATCAACTCTTTCCATAGATTTTCTCCCTTTTTATTATAAGTCTTGTTTCATTCAATGAATGTTTACATTCATTGTTCTTTTGATTTAATCAAGCATCTATTTTGACGGGTTTTTGCCCGCTTCTTTTCATGAACTTTAGCCTTTTTCGCCCTTATCGTTATAGTGAGTTCATTAAGTCGGCACATCCCGAGCTCGTCACTCAAGTGACCAGGTTTTGAGATACCCCTATGGACTCTTCCTCACTCTAACATTCAAGTTTGAATACTCTTAACTCAATTACTTGAATCATTGGAGTAATGGCTATGCTTGATTTTTATTTATTTTTTCACAACAACTTCAAAGAGTATACAGTTGCTAATATAACCTAGAAGTAAACTTGTTTATTTTTCACTTAGGGACTCGACTTACTCTTAGACTTCCAATTCTAAAGCTAAATACAAGGTAAATTTGTTTCTTAAAGATTTCACTACTTAATTTTAACCAAGTATTCTAATCACAGCAGTAGGTGAGTAAAGCATTTGAACAAGTCAATTTCACATTTTGTAGATGCTTATTACAACATTTAGTACAATCTCTAGATTTCATGATAATTTTGAAAAATTTTGGCTTAAAATTGCTTAAGGACAAACATTTAGAGTATAAGTCAGTTCTCTATTCTCTATATTTTATCATCCTCTCCCCCACACTTAGCTTGAACAGTGTCCTCACTGTTCCTAATTCAGCACAATTAAAAAGGAATTAACAACACAAGAAACATTAGAGGATAAGAGAAAGGGAATACTGGTACTTCCCTGGTATTGGAGTTCTCCCCTTAAGCACTAGAGAGTGTCATCTGATGATATGTATCCTTGTTGCAACTGATCCAAAAGAAAGAATCAAAACAAAACTAAAACTGATTTTTTTTTTTTTTTTGACATGGGTTGCCTCCCATGAAGCGCCTTTCTTTAACGTCTTTGGCTAGACATTCCTAGCTAGATGTTCGGGTAAGGGTTTTGATTCCAGCTTTGGTGCCTGTGGTGATGGGTCAATAACATCCGCAACAAAGACAGGAGAGATATTGCTAGGATGTTTCATGGCATCATAAATGTTAAATTTAATCATTTCACCATCAAATTCCATAGTGAGGGTACCATCAATTTTCGTCTTAGATGTCTTAAGGAATGGTCGCCCTAATAATATCAGTGATGAATTATGAGAATCATTATCTTCCATGTCAAGCACATAAAAATTAGTAGGAAAAACTAACCCATTAACTTGAACTAAAACATCCTCTAGAACTCCCTTAGGATAAACATTGGACCTGTCAGCAAGTTGAGCAATAACACCTGTTTCCTTCAAGGGACCAACATTCAAACGTTGATAAATAGACAAAGGCATGACATTGATCGAAGCTCCTAGATCACACATGGCTTTAGTGATTCCAAGATTACCTATTTTGCAAGGAATAGTAAACATACCTGGGTCCTTACATTTAGGAGGAAGCTTCTTCTGAATAATAGCTAAAACATTCTCACTCACACTAATCTTTTCATTACCTTTCAGCTTCCTTTTGTTAGTGCACAATTTTTTGAGAAATTTAGCATAGCGAGGTATTTGCTTAATTGCATCAAGCAAAGGAATATTTACCTCAACTTTGCGAAAAGTTTCCAGAATCTCTTTTTCTTCCGCTTCATTCTTGGATTTCGCTAATCTGGAAGGGAAAGGAGGTGGTGTCAACATGACCTTTCATGGCTCAACTAGAGACCCTCTAATCCGGTTGTCCTGCTAGCTTGGAGTTGAAATTTCTTTCTTAGTCTCTTCCTCAAGATTAGATGGGTGTCTTTTCTTATTTGATCCCTGCAATTCTGTTCCACTTCTCAAGGTAATTGCATTAACGCTTTGCTTCAGATTTGTAATAGTTTGAGAAGGTAACTTACCTTGAGTTTCTAACCTGTTTACAGCAGAAGCAAGTTGGCTTACCTGATTTTCCAAGTTTTGAATATTCTGCTTTGTTTCCTCCTGAAATTGTTTTGTATTAACAACAAGAGATTTAACAATTTCCTCAAGACACATACCTAAAGTGGAAGGAGCTTGGGGTACTTGGTTTGATGGCTTAGGCTGGAATTGCTGGAAATTTTGTGGGTTATTGCCATATCTGAAGTTAGGATGATCCCTCCATCCAGGGTTGCAAGTATACGAGTAGGGATCATATTTCCTTTTCGGCTGTCCTGGGAATCCTCCTACCGCATTGACATGCTCATGATTGTCATCTTGCAATGTGGGGCACATGTCAGTAGGATGATTAGGAGAAGCACAAATTCCACAAATTCAAGAGTGGTTTGCCCTACATCTTCCTCCATATCATTGTTAGTAATTTCACCCTCAGCAGATATGTCAGAATACCTTGCTTTCTCATTAGACAAAAACACAGGATCATACATATCAAATCTTACTTGGTCATCTAGTGCTCTAAGGGTGAGCTTGCCTTGTCCTACATCAATTAGAGCTTGACCTGTAGCTAGGAATGGTCTACCCAGAATGGGTGGAATGTCGTCATCTTCTTCCACATCCAGTATGACAAAGTCCACTGGAAATATGAATTTATCGACCTTGACTAAGACATCCTCCACTGTACCTTTGGAAAACCTTAAGCTCTTATCAGCTAGCTGCACAGTGATTGGTCTCCTCTTGCACTTTTGTGGCTCTATTCCGAGCTTCCTAAAAACTGAAAGTGGCATTAAATTAATACTTGCACCAGAATCAATCAAAACATTCTCAAAATCAATATTACCAATGGTGCAAGGGATACTGAAACTTCCCTGATCTTTCAGCTTTCTAGGTAGCTGAGCAGATTTCTTCTCTATGACAGCTGAACTCTCGCCAAGAAGCATTACTTTCTCAACACTCTCCATGGATCTTTTATTAGAGAGCAGCTTTTTCATGAATTTGGCATAGGATGGAATTTGCTTCAAGGCTTCTAAGAGAGGTATATTAATTTGAAGCCCCTTAAATATGTCACAAAACCTGGCAAACTGGGCTTCCAACTCCCTCTGCTTGAGTCTTCCTGGGAAAGGGATAGGTGGAACATAAGGCTGCAACACTGGTGCCTTGGATGTGGGTTCCTCCTCCTTCTGCTTACCTTTCTTTGGATCTTTCTCTTGAATTTTTACCTACCTTTCAACTTTCTTCACTTCCTTACCACTCCTTAGCATGATGGCATTGACATGATGGGTGTTGTCCTCAGTTTTGCTAGGCGAAAACCCTGGGGGTCTAGTACTTAGCTGCTGTGCAATTTGATCGAGTTGACCCTCCAAGTTTCTGATATAAGCTTGTTGGTTTTGCAGGAGTGTGTCAGTCTTTTGCATGTAGCTCCTCATGAGCTCTTCCATCTGAGTGGGTTGCTGTTGAGAATAGGCATTCTGAGCAAAGGTTTGTCTAGGAAATCCAGGGGGCGGGTTAAGTGCTTGATTCTCATTCCTCCATGAGAATTTTGGATGATTGCGTCACCCAGGATTGTATGTATTCGAATATGGTCCTTAAGTACCTCTCTAGAGGTTGCCTACAAAGTTTACCTGTTTTCCATGGGATGAGGAGGAGCAGTTTCCAGACGGGCACTCAAGAGTTGAGTGTGGTCCTGAGCATAACTCACAACAAGCAATTTGATTAACATTAAAAGATGGTGCAGAGGTGAGTTTACTTACCTGGGCGGTAAGAGCAGAAATCTGAGCTGTTAAGGTGTCCATGTCATTGACAGATGCTACTCTAGACTTATCTCTTTCATGTTGCCAATTATGTGCACTAGAGCCATTTCATCTATCAAAGCACTAGCCTCTTCATATGTCTTACTCATTAGTGCACCACCAGAAGCAGCATCTACCAGAGATCTCAATGTATCATCTAAACTAAGATAGAATATCTCAATAAGGAGATTATCTGGTAATCCATGATGGGGGCATTTTCTAATTGCCTCCTGGAATCTTTCCCATGCTTTATACAGTGATTCACCACTAAACTTAGTGAAGTTTGTGATGTCATTTCTTAACCTAGCAGTTCTAGCAGGTGGAAAAAATCTCCTTAAAAATTTAGATGAGAGATCAACCCAAGTGGTTACAGAGTCTTGTGGCAATGAATTGTACTAAGCCCTAGCTTTTTCTCTAAGTGAAAACGGAAAAAGTTGTAGCCTAATTACATCATCAGATACATTATTCATTTTCACTGTATTACAATATTGAAGAAATACTGCAATATGCTCATCAGGACTCTCATTTGGATATCCTCCAAATTGATTTGATTGAACCATTTGAACGAGTGCTGGTTTTAATTCAAAATTGTTAGCCTGAATTGTTGGTCTTCTTATTGTAGGACCTGAAACAACAGGTATCGTGTATTCCCGAAGTGCTCTACCAACACCCTGAATCCGATTGTTGTTCTCATCTGCCATGTTCTCTTCTTCCTTTCTTCTTTGCTCTCTTCTAAGTTGTCGCAAGGTGCGTTCTATCTCAAGATTAATTGGTAGAAGTTTAGCACTTCTACTCTTGCGCATAAAAAGAAATTCAAAGAGAATAGGAAATGATCACACAACAACAAAATAATTGCGCCTAAATTAAAAATAGAATCTGAAGATGGTCTAATATTAATCAATCCCCGGCAACAGCGCCAAAAACTTGATCCACGCAAAAGGGATATAAAATGAGCGTGAATAAATACCGACAAGTGTACCAGATCGGATCAAGTAATATAGTGAGAGAAGAGTGTCGAACCACGAAGATTGATTAAGTAATAGACCTTTATCGATTTCTACTATTATTTAGGCAATGATGTTTGATGAGAATTGAATGAATTATGCTAAATGCTCAAAAAGAGAATTATGTTTGAAAAATGATGAATTGATGGTGGGAAATAGAATCCACCCTAATTCTACTAATCATATTGCCTTCATGTTATAATAACTCATAGCTATATGGATTTTCACAAGAAATTAACAAAACCTTAATCCTTTATCAAGTTTTAAAGTAATGTTACCCCAATTTAATTTAATAGCTCCTGCTAATTAAAATCAAACGAGGATTCTAATTCACAATCATAAATTTCCCAATTATATGATTGCCTAATATCTTTAAAATAATTTCTCCTAATCCCTTAGTGAAAAATTTAATAAAAATATTGCATGAAACACTTAGGTTAATTTCTAATAAAATTCAATAACGATGCTTCCACATGAATTATTAAATCTTACTTAGGAATTCCTGATAAAACCTAAATTTCTCTTTCGAGTCATTTACATTCCTATGCATTGATTTCAATCACAAAATACAATTCATAGCAGGACTTCTTTATATGAAAATTCCGTATATCTATATTTCCTATAACATGAATACAATGATAATTTTAGTTTGAATTATGGCTTCATCATGTTTCCCACAAGGATGATTAGAACATTATAGTATGAGTTGCATAAAAACAATTGAAATAAAGAGGTGCAATGGAATTCATATTGAACAACAAGAATAAACTAATAAATGGCATAAAAGAAAATAAAGTAAATGAAACAATTGTTATAATCTTCAAGATTTTGTAGAACTTCAATCTTCCAAAATGATTCCTCGAATTCTTCAATTGAAAGCAAACTTCAGCAAAATAACATTCTTTCTTCAAACTAAAATTTGGAATGAGAATGTAAAATCCTAAAGTTCCTAAGGGAATTCTAATGATTCAAATGAAAGACAAATGATGCTAAAACAAAGAAGAAAAACAAAGGATGCTAAACAAAAGGGATGCTTAACAAAAGGGATGCTTCCAAGGTTCACACAAGGGGCCTATTTATAGATCCAAAGAGGAGGAGGATAAGGTTGATCTAATGAGGAGTTGAGTCAGCAAATTAATTAAGATACGATTTTGGAGAGATTTTCGCAATGGATATCCGGGGAGTAATGAAGGCCGGCTCAAGGCCGGCTTTAAGACCGGCGGCTTTAATGCTTTTTAAGGCCGGTTTAATATAGGTCGGCCTAAGGCCGATGGCCTTCAGTGTAATCCTCTGCTCGCTTCTTCAATTTTGTGAAAAACTCCTCCAATTAACTTGTAATTTACTTTTGGGTCCTCAAAACCTGAATTTTCACAATAAACACCATTAAATATCATTTCTTTATATTTTCTTATAATATTGAAATAAATTTAATATAAGTCTAAAAGAAAATATAAGTATAATGTGATCTTATCAATAGCATATGCATCAAAGTAGTTAAGGTCACATGAAAGAAACTATCCAACTCATGATAAGGAATTAGTAGTAGTTGTTCCCATCAACTATCAATTTGTCTTACCCCATTCTTTGATTATTGACACATTCATTCCTTGTTTACACTAAAAATTGGAAACATTATCTGTATGAGCAACATTATGAAATATATACTAATCATGAGAATCTAAAATACTTTTCCACTTAAAAGGAATTGAATCTACAACAACAAAGGTGGTTGGTGTTAATTAAGGATTATGATTTAACCATTAAATATCACCCAATAAAGTCAATATCATAGCTAATGTGCTTAATCACAATAATTGTGAACAAATTATCTCATTGTTCATTACTTAGTGTGATTTGATTCAAGAATTTGAATGATTGGAAATAGAGTTTAGATAGCACAAGCTTAATGTAAAATTGATGAATTTAGTGGTACAACCAGTTATTGGAAAGAAGTAAACAACAACAAGATGGGTATATGGATTTAAGATTAATTAAAGAATGGTCGGCTTACGATGAAACCTCTTATTTTGACAAGGATATGTCAAGTTTATGGGAATAACATGTCTACACCATGATCACAGCTTAAAAAGAGAAATAATAGATGAAGTTCATAATTCCAAATATACACTATATCTAGGTGGGAATAAAATGTATAAAGATTTGAAATCTATATATATTAGTGGAATGGGATGAAAGGGATGTAGCGTGATATATCTTAGAGTGTAAAACCTGTCAGAAAGTTAAAGCTGAGCACTAAAGATTGGGAGGTACGCTACAACCTTTAGGAATTCCACAATGGAAGTTGGATTACATTACAATAAATTTTGTTGTAGCTCTTCCAAGAACACGAGCAAGGCATGAATCAATTTAGGGAAACTATAGACAAGTTAACTAAGTGTACGCTTACACCCTTTTAGACCGGTTGTTTCTTATAAAAGATGGCAAGATTATACATGCAAGAAATTGTTTGATTACAAGGTGTACTAGTCAATGGTGTTTACGATTGAGATACCCCATTTGTGTTAAAGTTTTAGGAAAGCTTACACAAAGCTTTAGGTACCAAGTTGAAGTTCAGCATTGCTTGTCACCCACAGTCTAATAGTTAATCTAAAAGGATTAACCAAACCTTTGAGGACATGTTGAGAGTATGCGTGTTGGAATTTAGTGGAGATTAGGATAAACACTTGCCATTAATAGAATTGGATATAATAATTTTCAAGCTATTATATAAATGGCACCATATGAAGATTTATATGGGTAGAAATGTTGATTACCTTTATATTTGGGAAATGAAGTGCATGTAGTACTTCCACTTGATTTGATTGCTTAGATAAATGCATAAGTAAAGATTATTCAACAAAAAAATGAAGGAAGCCTTTGATCAATATAAAAGTTGGGTGGATATGAAAAGAAAACTTGTAGAATTTGAGATTAGGGATCATATCTATGTAAAGGCAAGTCTATTTAAGGGATTTGATCAAGCAGTATGGATTTAAAGGGAAATTGAGCCTAAAATATATAAGACCCTTTGAGATATTAGAGAAATTGGATAAAGTCTTCTATTAAATTGCATTTTCCCCAAGTTTATTAAGGTACTATGATATATTCCATGTCAATGTTGTAGAAATTTGTAAAGAATCCAATTGCAATAGTGGAATTGAAACCTATGATTTCGTGATACCTTTACATTTGAGGAGGAACCCACCAAAATATTGGTCAATTAAATTCAAAAGTTGAGGAGTAAGGACTTAGAATATGCAAATGTATAGTAGGGTAATGGCCCAAAAGCAAAGGCAACTTGGGAACTAAAGGCTACAATGGAAGAACGATAACCATGACTGTTTTGAATGATGGGTTTGTAGCCTTCATAGTAAATTTTAATTGATGACAAATATAATGATAGCAAGTAGCCTATCATATGGATACCAAGTGGTAAAAAAGTTATGGTGGAAGGGGTAAGGTGGGGTGTGCGGGAGTTTCAAAATGGAAGCCCCTAAAATGGCACTCAAGTCAATTGCATCTAAATTTAGGGCTTTCGAAAAAGTTCTCCATTTCAGCTTTAAGCTTTTTATGCAACCACATATGCTCAACAAAGTGACCTTATAAACTTCAACTTTGAAAATGGGTTAATAAATAATATTAATAAACTTAGGCTTGTTGATACGACTTGTTATTTAATAGAAACACAAAATTCGAGTTTTGAGATATAATGAGACTCTAAAGATAAATTATTCAACACATATGGCTAATAATATGGTACAAAGCAATATTTAAAGAATATGCATACTTGCTAATTATACATAGTATGTAAAATATATAAACACATGCTAACATAAACCCTAAATATATGTTAAATTACACCTTAACTTAATTCAATAACTAACAAATGTTGACCATATTAAATAAATTTGCATGCGATTAGGCATGGTAGCGTAAGATTTAAATTGAAAATAATGAATTTCATAAAAAAAAAGAAGAAGCAAAAGACACCTAATTACTCTCCTAATGCATGTGTTGAACCTACATTAGGACACATAGACAATTATTTGGCACCCTCAACTAACTTAGTCCCTTGGAAAACACTCTCCAACATCTCTAAATCACAGTTACATAATTTGGAGACGCACAAGAAAATCAATTAAATTTTGAAGGAATCATAGAAGTTATAGGGCGCGCATGGTCATGTACCATTCAAACACTAACCATGTAGCTGTTGTTAAGTGTGCTTGGGGTTTGAAGGAACACCGTCAGCCTAGCTTTTCCAGCAAACTTCCCCCGCCGTTTGACCATCATAGTAGCGCCAATAAGCAATCCTTGCTTCCCATTAGAAATTGCAAAAAATTCTGAAATTACTAAATTAACAATATTAATTCCAAGAAAACCTTGGTTATTTTATCTATATTTTCATGCAGTATTTTTGTTATGATGAAATTCTAGAGTTTCATGATACATGCCTAATTAGGAGCTTTGCTATTACGAATTTTGCATTTGATCTTAAAATATCAAATGGATGTTGTTTCAAACTCATTAATTTACCATAAACACCTTATAACATCTATTTTGCAAAAATGAAAAGGGCTTTTAATGAGTAGCATGTTTACTATTTTCTAAATTTCTAATTAATGAAAACTACAAAGATGGAATTTTGTTATCTTAATTGATTTTTAAGAGAAAAAAAAATGTTGAATATGAGTTCGTTTTGTCTGTGGAGTGTTATATTGACAAGCGAATTGGCCAGTTTTGATTTCATGTGTAAATGTAATTATATGTGTAATTGATTGCCATTTCAAGGGTAAAATGTGTAATTTCAAACTCCTAGGTAAAAGCCCCTTTTTTCACTAAACGAATGGCTAGATATTTCTTCGATTGTGCTATTTATTGTGCAATTTACATGGAAAATGGCCTAATTTGTTCCTAGAGGCTTATTTCTATTAATAATTAATAGATATATTTTAATAAAGTTGAAGTTTTCATGCATTTTCAACATTGATAAGATTTATGATTGTATAATTTTTTTTATGAATTTTGTGATATTCTAGCCCTAAGTTGTAGAATATACATGTTGGACATGAGAAAGTTATATATACTAGATGACTTGGTTATTGGTTATTGGTTATTGAAATTTATACTCTTTCATATAATAGCATATTACTATTTATATAGATTAGGACATGTAATGAAGAAAAAGGATCTTTTTCACAACTTATCATCCCTTTAACCTGAATTCATATTATGAATTGTTGCGTTTGTATGAACCCAACGACACTTTTATCATTAATTCTAGACGTCTTTTATAACACTACATAAAATGTTGTCTTACAACAGCTACACCAGAATTAAAACATCATTTTACGGATATAATCTACATTTTGATACGATGGAAACAATATATAATAGTTAATATTTTAACCACATATATCGAAAGTTACTTATAATGCTATTTTAATCAACACGTAACTAAACCATAGATTATTTCCGATAGTATATATCTTCTTCTTTACATATATAGATATCTCTCTCTATTTATATAACTATACCGAAGGTTAATAGAAATGCACACACACAAAGACACACATATATACACACGGAGAGAGAGAGAGAGTAAAAGATTATTTTATGTATATACTACGGTCATATAATTCTTTACTTTGTAGTTGCTTAAACTATATTTTTTCAATATGGGATGACCGTGGAATTTACCAAATTTGATTAAGTGAAAACTTATATAATTTAATCATGTATGATTGGGAGAAAAAATCATATACGATCTAACAAAAATGATGTAATATGTATATATCACTTAAATAGTATAAATGAATTTTTAGTATTTTCAAAACTTTCATGAAACTAAAATATAGATTATGATATGGATTTCTCGGCCATGAGAGGCTTAAAGTCATGGGAGAGTTAGAGTAAGCATCAAATCCAAGCAAGTGGGATCAATGTTTTACTACATTTTGAAAACCCATATCAAAGTACTTGGAAATTGAAGTGTATATGATGGAATTAGAAACAAAGGCAAGCACTTCGAGGAATGAGGATCATAATTAGAATTGGAAGCTTGAATATAGTGGATCTATAATGAGATCAAGGTCATAGGGATTAAGTAATATGATTCAAAGATTGTTGGGAGTTTCTTTGTTACATGATAAAGAAGTGTTTAAGGATAACTTTATGCTTCGTCTTTTGAACTTTGGAAGGAGTGTGCTAGTAAGGAATTCAAAAGAAGATGTTTTTGAACCAAAGAAAGGTGCTTCTAAACTAAGGAAGGTGTTCCCAAACTAATGGCTTATAACCTATTGGAGACTTCTATTTTAGAACCTGCTAAGTTTCAATTTTGAAATCAATTTATATTAGAGCTTTTGAATAATTGAAGATAGAGCATGCTATATATTATAGAAGATACTTGAAAATATTTGAAGATTTCAAGACATTGTTATCCATATTTTAGAAATGTCTCATCCCAGAGTCTTGTTAAACAGTCCTGCTACACTAACTAACTAATTATGATGATTATTTTAGCAACAACCTTTATCACTAGTTAGTAGGTGTGAGACTTACATTTGAAAAATACAAATTACTTGAGGAATAATGCACCATTTATCATCAAATCAAGTTTAGTGTAGATATGCTTGGTCATTATAAACTTTTAACTCTTAACATAATAACAGTTTGTAATGCCACAAAACTCGAGCCGCGCTGCTGCTAGACACGTGCTGCTGCTAGCCACGTGTCCTTATCTTATAAGAATACATTAAGGCTTTGAATCACTCTAATACCTTTTTGTCTTATAATTCTTGTATAAAGACATTTAATACATCCCACAACTTCAAAACAAATTTCATAAATCCATATTCAACACTTAAAGCAATAGAAGTCTGTAAACTCTAAATTAACAATCTTTAATAATAATATCTATTACATTCAATTAACATAATTCTTCCAAATTCTAATTACCATAATAGTAATGGTAATCATCTTCTTTCTCTCTTGAAGGTTCACCCAAACCCAAGTTATCTTTTAAGTTATCATTTCCCTCGACACTGCACTTAAAAAAAAATATTCCCTGAAAAGTGAGCTAATGCCCAATATGTATAACATAAGCACACGCACATCAACAAGCATGAACAAATATCGCATGCATTATGCAGTACTTAAACACAGGTACCATTTCATGATACAATTTAAGGCCACAAGCAACAACAGGGTACTTATGACCTCCTTAACATGCTTAACACATTGGAACATGTATTGGTGATGGGAATTGCCACTACATGACCCACACACATGATCCCTTAATCCTTAAACTTGGTGATGGAAATTGCCACTACGGGCCTATACCCATGTTCACTTAAACCACTTAATCCTAGTGATGGGAACTGCCATTACGGGTCCTACACCTATGTCCACTTAATTCTCTTAAACTAACATTCAACCCAAATCATTTCTAAGCATGACTCTACTAGGGACAACATCATATAAGGATCATTGGGGTACTCCCTAGGGATCTGCCACTACGGGCCCTTAAGTTGAGCCAAGTACATACTGCATATAACTTAAACACTTAGGTCAATTTATTCAATTAAATCAATTTCAATACAAATACTATCTTAAACAAGCATAGAATAATATACAAGTTACACGTACCTTGAATCCTAGCCTTAAGCACTTCCAATCTTAAACTTAAGCTAAATTGAAATTTATACATCATCAACACATCCTTCTTAGTATTAATTTAAGATTAATATAACCTGTTAATTCTCTTAATCTTAATCATTTAAATTCTTTAAGGTCTTACTAGCTATCTAGGTTGTATGGAAATTAACTTAAATAAATATATAATTAACTTATGTTTTATTCAACATGGCCATGTTGGAGGTTGTGTAGCTTAACACAAGCTAGTGCATGACCATGTTAAAGCTCGTATATCTTTCGGTGAGTTTTGGCTTCAACACGGTTAAAACACGACCATATTGGGAGGCCGTGTATCTCTCATTTTAACACGATCAAAACACGGCCATGTTAGGAGGTCGTGTATCTCTCGGTGTAAGGTTCGTATTCAACATAGTCGAAACACAATCATGTTGGGAGGCCATGTATCTCTCGGCAATTTCCACAAACCCTAATTTCTTCATTTTAACTCCTAAACTCGATTCTCTTTATTCCTGTGCTTAACTTAATCCCTAAAACATGTATTATCTATTTAAATTACATGGATTAGATTACTTACTTCAACAAATTCCACAAGTCATATCCTTGAGCTGTTGATTCCCGTTCTCATTATGTCCTTTCTCTAATTTTGAGTTCTAGGTTGCACAAGGATGGAAAAGTGATTAGATTATCCATTCTACACATAAGAATCACTAATTCAATATCTTTCTTACCTGATTTTGCTCGGAATCTTAACTATAGTTCAATAGTCTGCCTTTTTCCCTTTAGAGAGTCCTTGTTGCTACTGTAAGGGAGTGAAAAGAGAGGGACGTTAAGTCATCTAAGGTTAAATACTCCTTTTTGTAGAATGTCTAAATTGTCCCTCAATCTTTATAAAATCCATATCCTTATCCTTAGCTCTTTGTGATAATATATATATTAAAAATAAAATAAAAATTCAGGTATTACATTCTCCCCCCTTATAAAAACTTTCGTCCTTGAAAGTAACTGATTTTGGAAGAGTTCTAAATACTTCTTCCTCATTTCTACTTCCAGTTCCCACGTCGCTTCTCTTTATGTAGTCAATTGCACTTTAACATAAGGAATTGTTTTTCGTCTTAGTACCTGTTCCTTAGTATCCAAAATTTGGATTGGCCTTTCCACCGACGTCAAGTTTGGTTACACATTCAATGGTTCCAATGCCACCATTTGATCTACGTCGGATAAATACTTCCTTAGCATAGATACATGGAATACATTATGCACTCCATCTAAATTTGGTGGAAGAGCTAACTTGTAAGTCATTGTACCTATTCTTTCCAAGACCTCAAACGGGCCTATATACCTTAGGTTTGACTTTCCTCTTAACTCGAATCTAATCACTCCTTTTGTTGGAGAAATCCTCAACAAGACCTTATGTCCCACTTGAAATTCAAAGGGGCATCTTCTTTTGTCTATGTAGCACTTTTGTCGAGACTAGGTTGTCTGAAATCTTTGCCTAATTAGTTTCATCTTGTTTACTGCTTTTTATACTAATTCTGGTCCCATCATCTATCTTTCTCCCACTTTATCTTAGTGTAGTGGAGATTTACACCTCTTTTCATAAAGAGCTTCATATGGAATCATCTAGATGGTTACATGGTAACTGTTATTATAGGCAAACTCTACTAGAGGTATATGCTCATTCCAATTGCCTCCAAAATCTAGTACACATGCCTTGAGCAAATCTTCCAATATTTGTATGGTCCTTTCAGACTGACCATCTGTTTGTGGGTGGAATACTGTGTTGAACTGCAGTTTGGTGCCCAATGCTTTGTGTAGGCTACTCCAGAATCTGCTCACAAACCTTGTGTCTCTATTAAAAGTGACGGTCACTAGCACTCCATGTAGTTTGACTATCTCTTGCATGTATATTTGAGCTAGTTTCTCCAACTTGTATCTTACTCTGATAGGTATAAAATGAGTAGACTTGGTCAATCTATCCAATATAACCCAAACTGCATCCTGCTTCTCCTTAGTGTTCGGGAGGGCTATAACAAAGTCCATTGTCTTATGCTCCCATTTCCACTCCAATACTGGAAGAGACTGTAATTCTCTAATTGGTATCTAATGTTCTATTCTAATTTGCTGGCATGTGAGGCATCTGGTTACATATTCAACTATTTCTCTTTTCATATTTCTCCACCAATAACAGCTCTTCAAGTGCTTGTATATTTTGGTACTTCTAGGGTATATTATGTAGGCGGAGTAATGTGCCTCTTTCATTATCTCTCTCTTCAATTCTACATCCTTTAGCACACATAGTCTCATTTTGTATTTAAAGGTCCCTTCCGAATCCAAGTTAAATTCTAGTGCTTAGTCTTGTTCCACTCTATTCTTGATCTCATGGATATCTTTATCTTCTATCTGACTAACTTTAATTTTGTCCATTATGATTGGCTGTATCCTTAAGGTAGCCATTTTTGCTCCCACTTCTTGTGGTAAAATTTCTAGATCCAATTTGCGCATGTTTTCTATTAACTCCTTCTACGAAGTGATGAGAGAGGTTACATTGCCTTGTTTCTTTCTACTAAGAGCATGTGCTACCACATTGGCTTTTCTTGGATGGTATTGTATCTCTAGGTCGTAATCCTTGATAAGCTCCAACCATCTCCTCTATCTTATATTTAGCTTTTTTTTTGTGTAAATATGTACTTCAAGCTTCTATGGTCAGTGAAAATTTTGCACCTTTCTCTATATAAGTAATGCCTCCATAGCTTCAGAGCTAGTACCACAACTGTCAACTTTAAGTTATGAGTTGGGTAGTTCTTTTCATATGACTTCAATTGTCGAGATGCATAAGCTATTACTTGACCACCTTGCATCAACACATACCCCAACCCTTGAACTGAGGCATCACTATATACTGTAAACTCTTCTCCACTCTTGGGCAAGGTAAAAAATGGCGCTAACATAAGTTTCTCTTTAAGCATTTGAAAACTAGCTTCACATTTGTCATCCCATTTAAATTTCATCTTCTTCTTTGTTAGTCTAGTGAGAAGAGTTGCTATTTTGGAAAACCTCTTTACAAATCTCCTATAACAGCCTGTTAGACCCAAGAACCTTCTTACCTTTGTAATTGTCTTCGGTTAATGCCAATCCACTACTACTCTCACCTTTTATGGGTCTGCAAATATCCCATCTCTATTAACCACATAACCCAAGAAGACTAGTTCCAACCAAAATTCACATTTACTAAATTTAGCATACAACTTTTCTTCTTGTAACTTATCCAATACTAGTCTCAAGTGCTCTTCATGCTCTTTAGTGCTTTTAAAGTATACCGAGATATCATCTATAAAGACGATTACAAATTTATCTAGAAAATCCCTGAATACTCTATTCATTAAATCCATGAATGTAGCCGATGCATTCATTAGTCCAAATGGCATCACTAGAAACTCGTAGTGCCCATATCTAGTCCCAAATATTTTCTTCTTTAATTCTTAGTTGATGGTTGCTTGATATCAGGTCTACTTTGGAGAACACTTGAGCTCCCTACAATTAGTCAAATAGATCATCTATCTTGGGAAGAGGATATTTGTTCTTGATTGTAACCTTGTTTAACTCTTTGTAGTCTATATAGAGTCTTATGCTTCCATCTTTTTTCTTTATAAATAGGACTGGTGCACCCCAAAGAGAAACACTGAGTCTTACAAAACCCTTTATCTTGTAGCTCCTGTAACTATTTCCTTAGTTCATGTAATTCCACTAGTGCCATCCTGTAGACTGATTTTGATATAGGTACTGTACCTTGTACTAAGTCAATGATAAATTCTATCTCCCTAGTTGAAGGTAAACTAGGAAGGTCTTTTGGAAATACATCAGGAAACTCCCTTACTACCGGTACTCCTCCCATCTTAATTGCTTTACTAGCTTCAACAAATATAGTTGCCAGTACACTTTTTCCCCACATCTCATAAGTGGGCAATCTAGTGGGTCTCTGTATTTCTAACTTGTATTCAAAATATCCATCCCCTGTTATATTAAACTGCACTACCATGTTGTGATAGTCAATGGTGGCATGATATTTTGACAACCAATTGACACCCAGAATAATGTCAAATTCTATCATCTCCAATATTAGGAGGTCTATTAGCATCACCCTACCATATGTTTCTATTCCCACTCCTCTGCATATCCTACTTATTCTTCCTCCTACTCTCAAGGGTGTTCTAAAAACTAGACAGTCATTCATGTTTTCAACATTCAATGCACATGCACATGTAAAATTCCCGACACACAAGATACAGATGCATTACAAGAGTGTACTGGAAGCATAACTGTAATGTTATCTATGTTAGGGATATCCTAGTGCTATTACTGGTGGATAGCAAACACCTTAGTAGGAACTATTTGTCTAGGACCCCCTACTTGTGGTCTACCTCCTTGTCCTCTCACTAGAAGTCCGGTTGCTGGTTGGACTGGGCCTGCTTGATTTCTTATTTGTCCTTAAGGATAGTTGATTGCTTTGTGTCCCCTTTAGTTGCACACATGATAGAAAATTGGGAGGATTGACCTCTCAGTGCAATGCCTACTAATGGGTCCCATCTTCCTACAAGAGAAACATGCCTCATTTGGCCATATGTACTCTCTCAGCTCATGAGGCCTATAGCATCTGGTACATTCAACATTCAAGCCTGTTGTAGGGAGTGTTAAAGACACTTGTTTGATATGTAGGTGAGGGGCTACAACACTCTGTGTTCTACTTTGCAGCACATGATGTCTTTTACCCCTATCTTGTCTCATTCCACTAGAGGCGAGTTTTTTTTCCCAAAGCTATTGCTGCTCTATGGCTCCTCTATTCTTCAATAGTCTTCTTGCTCTGCTCGAGGTACTTAGCTTTGTCAACCATTTCAACATATTTATTTAGTTGAAAGGCCCCCACTACAAGTTGTAGTCCCAAGTCCAAGCCTCTTAGAAATCTCCTGGCTCGGGACCTATCATCATTATGCACACTTTCAGGAAGGAACTGGATAAGGCGCTTTAGCCTTTCCTCATATTCTTTAATTGTTCGATCCCTTTGTTCACAGTTGTAGTATTCATTCTCCTTCCTGTTCTTAGAGCTGCTGGGGAAGTATCTCTAATAAAAAATCTCCTTAAATACAGCCCGGTTCATGCATTTCCCTGCAAGTCTGGAAATCGAAGCCTACCATTTTGCTACAATTCCCTTTAGCATGAATGCAACAGAATTTACCTTCCTATCTTCTGGTATCTGAAGGAAGCACATGTCTTCTAATTTCCTATACCCAATCCTTAGCCTCGATTAGGTCATCCACAATAGGGTTAAATTCTTTGGCTACTCTAATGAACTTATCAAAGTTGATTGGTTCATTGATATTCTTGTGTTGTGGGACATTGGGGGCTTGGTGTTGTTGTGCTAGTAGTCCCATCAAGTGGTTCACAGTATGCAGTAGCTGAACTGTCTCTTCAACCATCTGACCTCTTTCCCCTTGAGGCTATGGATTATGAACTTTCTCCTCATTAAGGTTATCACGTCTAGCACCCGTTCTAGCTCTTGATCTAGTGGTTCTTATTGGAGCCATTCTACTTAAGAAGAGACAACCAAATCTACTTAAGTTAATGTTAGTTATAGTTAATATCATGGTGTGTAAGTATATACATATATACCACTACACATAGGTTTACTCGTACATATAACTTAGCAGTTAGAAGAATGCAAGTAAAGTAATAATATAAGAAAATAATTAAATAATTAAGTAAACATCCCATCTTTTACTCACTATCTTATAAATCAATTGCTTAATTCCTTTAAAGATCATATCTTATACTCTATTATTTAAAACTTGTGTCTATTGATCATTGCTTAATTCTAAGGATCATTCCCTAAGCTCTTCAAGATCAACGACCTATGCTTTATAGATCAAAACTTAAATCATAAGGATCATCCACCTATTCTCTATTGATTTAAACTTAAGTCTCTAAAGATCATAAACCTAAAGCTCTGATACCACCTAAGCTGTAATGCCTCGAAACTCGAGCTACGCTACTGCTCGCTATGTATCCTTATCTCACAAGAACATGTTAAGGCTCTGAATCATTATAATACTTTTTTATCATGTAATTCCTGTATAAAGACATTCAATACATCCCACAACTTCAAAACAAATTTCATAAATCCAGTTTCAACACTTAACGTAGTCGAAGTCTATAAAATCTAAATTAACAATATCCAATAATAATATCTATTACATTCAATTAACATAATTCTTTCAAATTTTAATCATCATAATAGTAATGGTAATCATCTTCTTTCTCTCTTTAAAGTTCATCCAAACCTAAGTTATCTTCTAGGTTATCATTTCCCTCAACACTTGCACCTAAAAAAAAAATTTCCCGAAGGGTGAGCTAATGTCTAGTATAAATAACACAAGCACACGCGCATGAACAAACATAAATAAATATCACATGCATTATGCAGTATTTAAACACAAGCACCATTTCATGATACAATTTAAGCCCACAAGCAACAACAGGGTACTCATAACCCCCTTAACACGCTTAACACATTAGAACATGTATTGGTGATGGGAACTACCACTATGAGCCCCACACCCACGATCCTTTAATTCTTAAACTTGGTGATGGGAACTTCCACTGCGAGCCCCACACTCATGTTCACTTAAACCACTTAATCTTGGTGATGGGAACTACTACTATAGGCCCCACACCCATGTCCACTTAATCCTCTTAAACCAATATTCAACCCAGATCATTTCTAAACACGACTCCATTAAGGACAACGTCACACAAAGATCATTAGGGTGTTCCTTAGGGATCTACCACTATGAGCCCTTAGGCCGAGCCAAGTATATACAACATATAAGTTAAACACTTATGTCAATTCATTCAATTAAATCAATTTCAATACAAATACTATCTTAAACAAGCACAAAACAACACACAAGTTACACGTACCCTGAATCCTAACCTTAAGCACTTCCGATCTTGGACTTAAGCTAAACCGAAATCTGTATATCACCAACACATCCTTCTTAGTATTAATATAAAATTAATATCATCTCTTAATTCTCTTAATCTTAATCAATTAAATTCTCTAAGCTCTTACTAGTTATCTAGGTTGCGTAGAAATTAACTTAAATGAATATATAATTAACTTATGTTTTACTCAACACAGCTATATTGGAGGTCGTGTAGCTCAACACGAGCTAGTACATGACTGTGTTAAAGGTCGTGTATCTTTCGATAAGTTTTGGCTTCAACACTGTCAAAACACGACCGTGTTGAGAGGTTGTGTATCTCTCAACAATTTTTCTACAATCCTTAATTTCTTCATTCCAACTCCTCCTAAACTCAATTCTCTTTATTCCTAGGCTTAACTTAATCCCTACAACATGTATTATCTGTTTAAATTACACGTATTAGATTACTTACTTCAATAATTCCACAAGTCGTATCCTTAAGCCATTGACTCCTGTCCTCATTACGTACTTTCTCCAATTTTGAGTTCTGGGTTGCACAAGGATGGAAAAGTGATTAGACTATCCATTCCACATGTAAGAATCACCAATTCACTATCTTTCTTACCTGATTAGACCCAGTAATGCGGGCCAAATGGGCCGACCTGCCTCGACCCGCACCGACCGGCAAGTTGTCGCGGGCCAGCCCGCAGTGGCCCGCAAGTTTGGCAGGTCAGAAAAATCGGCCTGCCCTGCCTCGCGCGTCAATGCGGGCTGGCCCGTGACGACTCGCTCCATTGGACCATCGTCACCACTCACCCTACACGGCCACACCACACCTGACACCACACGGTCCACACTACACCACACCCCTACCCCACCCCACACGGCCACACCACACTCTCCATTGGACCACCAACAGCCGTCACCACTCACCCCATACGGCCACACCACACGATCCACACCACACTACACCCCCACCCCACACGGCCACACCACACTCTCCATTGGACCGCCGTCACCACTCACCCCATACGGCCGTGTAGGTTGCTGCGTACGCGTGTTGCGGAGTGCGAGGTCGTCGGTCGAGCTGCGGAGTGCACTACTGGGTAGTGGGTGCTGTCTATGTTTGTCCGTGACTGTGACGGTGTCGAGCTGCGGAGTGCGAACTGCGAAGGAGAAGGTATCGACTGTATCACACGACTCGTGTGAGTGTGACGCCCGTGACCATGACGGTGTAGGTGTGTGTGGGCTGCTGCGGACATGCGGAGTGCGGACGTGCGATGCTTCCATTGCTGTCCTCTCCTCGCCAAAGTCTAAAGTCTTCAACCGGCGGGCTGCTGTGGTGCTGTCTCGTCATCGTCACTTCAGTCGGCATCGGCGTTGTCAGTCATCACGTCATCAATCCTCACATATCGGTATCTACTATCAATGACAGTGATAGAGCACAGCACAACAGGTGCACAACAGAGACAAAGAATAGACAGCACAACAATTTTTTTTTCGAGTCCGCGGGCCAACCCACGCCCACCGGAACTTGCCCGCCTCGCCCTGCGGGTCACGCGGGCGCGAGTCAAAATGGCTCGCAGCTTCAACGGGCCAAAATGTTTTGCCCGCCCCGCATTTTTTTGCAGGTGGGGCGGGTCAACCCACAGACTCGCCCCGCAATTACCAGCTCTATACCAGATTTTACTCAGAATCATCCATGTGGTTCGATAGTCCACCTTTTTTCCCTTTAGAGAGTCTGTGTTGTTACTGTGAGGGATTGAAAAAGAGAGGGACATTAGGTTATCTAAGGTTAAATACTCTTTTCTGTGGAATGTCTAAATTGTCCTTTGATTTTTATAAAATCCCCGTTCTTGTCCTTAGCTCTTTATGACAATATATATATTAAAAATAAAATAAAAATTTAGGTATTACATAGTCAAATAAACTTTGTTTTACACGACCACACTTGATCCCCTTTACTTATCGTGTTAACTCTTGGCATCTTTCCAATTAATTTGGGATAACTATAAGCAATTTATAGGGTGTGAGTGAAACCGTAGCTCAGTAAGTAGTAAGGGATAAGCATTATACACATCACATTAAACAAACAAGTTCTTTAGAGTGAATACAACAATCAATAGTACCATCTTCACAATGTTGACTTGTTCATCATAAGACTAGAGAAATTGACCCCACTTTAGTCTAGTGTTTGAGAACTTTTACAATAATCAACACCATCTCACTAAACCTAAGCATGTGTAATGGACCCACTTGAAGGTCCTCCTAAAACCCATTAGGACTATCCAACCCAATAGCTTTTAATTTGTACAATGACCTTCTCTCTAGCCATTTAGTTCCTTAGGGATTTAAAGAAGAACATCAACCACAGTCCTCACCTAATAGGTGGTATTTGGTGAACGGAATGCAATGATGCGGAAGAATACAATGCATGAACAATTATTAGGGTTAGATATAACATTAATCCATATTAAAGGGCATTCAAGTTGTATAGTATTTAAGCTAAATCTCAATAATGATTCCAAATCAACATTCTGACATACCAAAGCAAGTAAGATTAACTACCACAATCATTGCACACCCGCTACATGTGCACATAGAAACAACGTGACAAGTATAATGACTTATAACTCCTTGTTAGCACATAAAGACTATTGTGAGATAAGCCACTTGTTGAAATTTATGCTTGACTACTCCCCTTCTACTAATAATTGTCAATTTCCCTAAAATAATTAAGTAATAGTAAAAATAATTAACAAAGTATTTACACACTCTTTTACGGTTTATTTACTTTCTAAGTTCCCATTGTTGTGGAGAACCTTATTGAGATGGAATATCATCTACATTTACTAAGGAATTGATAGTTTAGAAGGTGATATTAGCATTAATTAAAAAATGTAGTAGGGGTATTGGGGTTATTTTTATTAAAGAGATTAAAATTTCTAGTAAAGTAGTTATAGTTTCCGATTTTCATCGCATGGTTTTGAATGGGTGAGTTATCAAGTTTTACTAGTCTGAAGATGAGAACAATAAAAATAAAAATAAAGGTTATTGCCAATTATTTAGATGGCTAAGTATGTGTGGTACTGTTTTTTATGTAAGAAATGTAGAAACATGGAAAATGCTACAAAGGCATTGTATATTATGAAAAATCAAGAATTGTAAAACTTAAAATTTCTAAATTGAGTATTTTTATAAGACAAATTTTAAAAATTATAAAATGTTAGTTAACATGCATAAGAATTTAAAGTGGATAGTTATGTGTATGCTTTTTGAAATTGGGGGGATCGTACTGTCAAAGTAGTAAATAAGAAAACTTCAAAAATGACCTTTTTGGTGCAAGGTGACATTACAACTTAGTGTAAATAACTTCTTTGTAAATAAAATCAAAACTAGAATTTTTTGGAAATTATTAAAATATTATTATTCTAGTCATTGTATTACAAGTATAGGTCTAAAATGCGAGATAACTGGATAATATTTTATCAAGTAGTTACAAAGGCTCCAAAATACTTTAAATAATATGGAATATCTCACGTAAAAATATGAAGGTCAACAACAAATTGAAGCCAAGTTTTTTCTAATTTCTCTTTGCAAAAAAGTTATAAAAAAAATACTAACCATAAGAAATTGATTCTAGGAAAAATACTAACTTGTAGATGCAAGGACACATCGAAAGGTCACTAGAATAACTCTATAGAAAAACCTAACTAAAATGCGAACGAAACATTGAAACACCACTACGATGGCCACCACCACCTCCATTGTTGTTGGCTAGCCTCAAGGGGTGGAGAAAGCCCCAAATTTTCACCTTTGTTATGTTTAGAGGCAAACCATTAATGATGGGAATAGAGAAGCCCTCCTGTGGTATTTATATAGTTTTCAATCGACCTAAAAATTGATTTTTTTTAACGTTTTAGTGGTTTAAAATTTTGAAGAAAAATTACACATATTCCATTCATTTTGAAAGATCTGTGGTTAAATTTTCATAATATTTTGAAACTTTGCTATTTTTGGTGAATTATTTAGCTAATTTCTGTAATTTTCCAATATTTTTCTAATTTATTTTGAATCTCCTAGATTTTGTTCTCCATTTTATTAATTTTTCGAATATTTTTCCTTACTATTCCCATGTTTTTTGACACCTAAAATGTGAGCTGACATTTTTTTTTTTTTTGGCATTTGAGAGTGTTTTTGTGGGGTATTTTCTTATATTGTTGCAATTTACCTTATTATTATTTTTTATTTTCTGTTATTAACTGTGGTGATTAGTGGTGGACATTGTCATTTTCATGTCTCACATAGGTGAAGTATACGTCCTTATCAATATCTTAATCTTATCTTTTTACTTTTTACTTATCTTAATTTACAATGTACTATTTACTACTTTACACTTTACTATAAATTTTTGCTTTTTCCTTAAATTTTTTACTTTTAATATAAATATTTTACCTTTATTATAGATTTCTACTTTTAGGGGCAAATGGGTTTTTTGAATATTTTTCTTAGTATAGAGGTATTGTGAAAATTTCCAATTTTTAGCCTTTATTAACTAGGCATTATAGGCTTTACTATCATTAGGGCTTTCTAATTCCATTATATTAAAATCAACATTGAATGGTATTTATCTTATTGAACTAGGTGCTATTGCCCTATTTGGTTGTTAATCCTTTTCTTAGTTTGGTTATTGGTTAATTGTTAGCTAGTAATGTAGGTTTAAGACGTGGGGTTACCTCAATTATTATCTCTGACCTAGGTTTTGAGCTATTTATTCTCAATTTGCTTAAGCAAGTTGCGAGTCCTTGCAAGTTAAATATTTGATAGCTTTTTTTTTATTATTTTCTTATTGTATTTCTTTCATTGTACTCATCTTTGTCTATAGTCAAGGTAAGGTTTGCTTATAAATATCATGTAACCCTTTAGGGTAAATAAACTTTTGGACAAGTTAATGAAGTTTCTCTTTGATTGGGTTATGCTCTTTCAAAACTTGGTTTATATCAATCCCTTTCAATTGTGGTGAGGAAAGTTGTTTAGCTTGTTTGTAAGTCATATTGAAATGATCCAACGGAGTTTGATCTATCTTGGTAAGTTATAACTAAAATAGAGTTGTCCATTTCCTTTAATCATTGGTAAATTAATAAAATCCCATAAATATACCTATTGTTATTGATAATCTAGTGGTTATTTCCCTAAACCTATTGGTGGAGTAATCTTCATGCTTGATTAGCCTATTGTTATTGATAATCTAGTGGTTATTTCCCTAAACCTATTGGTGGAGTAATCTTCATGCTTGATTAGCCTATTGATATTCTTCATAAGCACACCATTTATTTGGTATTAAAGTAAGGGTTTCAATAATGGGAGAGAGTGTGTTGTTCAAATCCATGACAAACAATATGTTAGCTTGTAATGTTGGTAAGGTTGTTAATGATAATAACAAATGTGTCAAAGATAGATGTAGGCTTGTTAATGTGCAAAGCATGTTATCTAGAGTAACAAGTGCAAAATCTTGCCACTGTATTGAGCAACTTGACAATTATAGTGCAATAGTGGGTTAAAGGGGAATGGAGGAGTGAATTTATCTTGAGACAATAGGCAAGGAGCTAGAGAAGGCAATTTTGGAGAAACGCTATTACACTATTGGAATTATCTCTTAAAAGATCAAATTAAAAATTTTGTGAAGAACACCTCACTCAATAATCCCTAATAGAGTTTGATATTCAAGTAACTCCTCTACCTATTACTAAAGCATTTGAGCTAATTGATATTGCTTATTCTTCCTTCCTGTACTATTTATGTCTGATTATCCTCTTATACATCACATCTCTTTTGGTCACGTGTAATGCATTTGCATGCAACATGCACATAACCCTTACATTTACGCCCATACACTTACACTTTTCAAAGTAGACCATAATTAGAAATGAACATGTTAGTGTTTATTATTACACCTCAAAATTCAAATTTTGTAGATAGTATGAATTTTTTTTTCCTATGTTTTGATTGAGTTTTAGAAATGTTGAATAGAGTGATATAAGATGATCCATCCATTTTATATAGAAAAATGGGTTACTATAGTTTTAGCTGGATTTTATTTTTGTATAAATCTTGCTATAAAATTTTTTTGAGGAATTTTCTTCTCTATTTCATTTTCACATTGAAATTCTACATATCACTATACATTTACATGAGCTCCTCTTATTTCGATTCAAAGGAGCACATGCATATCAACCATAGTGATACATTGTGTTTCAATTCGGTCATTTTTACTTGTGCCGCCTGTAGAAATTGTTACCTCAGCAGACCCCACCTATGAAGAAGCATCATAACTTGTACTTTAGCCTATAAAACCATCACTAGTGTTTAGTGGCCATTTGATATTACTTTAGCAATCTTCTTATTATTAACACTAAAAGTGTGTTTCTTGACAACAATATATTATTACATTTAAGGACAACATCATATTAATTCTACGAGAAGCATGGGTTTAAAATGTTACTTATTTCCTTTTTATTAAGAAAATATGGTGGATGGTGGGTTTAGTAAAACAAACAAATCAATAAAAGATTTAGAGGCACAAAATGAATTTGCTTACCTTAGAGAATTTACGTCTTCTACACTAAGTTTGTTGTGAGAGTTTTAGTATGGAATTCTCCCATGATATGACTAAGTCTTGATACTTAAATAGTAAAATTCAAGTATCAAATTGCACTTTGAATATGTGTGAGATGTATTGTATTTTGTAATTATTATGAGAGAAATTATAGAAAAATTATGAAATTCATGCTAAAAGTTTCATAAAAAATAGAGGAGTAACACATTATATACTTTGATCAATTTTCATGGAAGATGACTTTTCATAAAATGCATGATCTTTCATTATTTGAATCTTATCCATTATATTTAATTCAAATTAGTTACAAACTAATCTTAACTCTTAATCATGAATGGATATGACTCAAATATTTGAAACTCTTCAAAGATTTGATTACAAGTTGTAACTTTTAAATATAATGTTATGTTAAATTCTATAGTACAAAAGGTTTGAACCTTTTTGTTTTGATAAATTAATTTTTATTCTCAACAAGGATACTCTAGACCTTTTTTACAAAAGGTCTTGACCTTCCCTATAAATACTACAATTCTCTATTTTTTGCTCTTGTTTAACACAGTTACTAGATTAGTTAATCATTGAACTTTGTAAACACATACTTTATATTTCTAAACATATAATTAGCAATCTATTTCGATATTCTGCCACTATATTGTTGATTATCTACACATACGAACATCTCCATGATTATGCCTAAAGATAATTATAGTTAAATTTGAACTGTTCCTTAATACAAAATCCTTAAAGTTGCAATAAGACGATAAGTAGCTAAATGCTTTGAACTTCAAACTATATATCACAACCAAAGAATTCACACACACAACCATATTTAAATCCAGTTACTAGATTTCATGGTAGCACATTTATGGCCATGCACTCATCCTAGTTTCATAAACATTTACAAAAGTAAACTTCTTAAACTTTCACTAGGAGCAACACCACTCCTATGTTTAAATAGGTGGATTCATTAAACTTATTGATTTAGATACAAAATCTATCCATTAAGAGATATTTACCATATCCCATCCTCTTTTAACTTATAGTACAGCCAGTTAATAGTAACTAGTTTTTACCTTTAGAACCATGAAAGTAGTGATGTAATAAAATAAGGTAGGGTTCCCATTGCTACTAATTATAAGAGTTTAATACTACTTTATCTTTATATTTTGTAAGTTGTAATTTAATAACATTTTGGTTGATTAAATATAATAAACTTACTAAATTTTTGTAAAATTGGTTAAGATAGCTTTGAATTTATTTCTTAACCATTCCGATTCTTATTAACAAATTCTAACGTAACAAATTGAAACATTAATTCTAGTGTAGTTTGTAGTATAGATAAAACATATTGCTTTATCACTTTACCCTCACCATATTAGTAAACTTTTTGCACTAAATTAGTGTAAGAAATAAAAGAAAAAAGTTTTGATGCTAACAAAGAGATAAATAAGTTTTTGAAATATAAATTCCATTCCAAGAGCTTGGAAAATGTAAAAGTCTATTGAATATTATTAATAATTTGTTTAAGTGTGGAGAAATCTAGTTATTCAAAATAGAACTGTATGTTTGAAAAATTGTTGGTTTCGAAAAGAAAAAGCAAAAGTCAGAAGTATACAATTGGAAATCTTACTCCGATCCTTTTAGAAGAAAACGGGATGAATTCGAGGAAAAAACTAGTGAATATGAATGATGGAATAATGGATACTTAAAGAAAATTTGGTTATGAAGATAGAAAACAAAAAAAGAAATAATTTATTATAGGCTACCTCCATTGGTTAAATAAATTTAGGTAATATATTTGACCTGTTACACCAAAATTAAATAAAAATATCATGGGAAACATTTTTATCTTTCAAAAGAAAGTTACAAATGGAAAGCCAATTATTAATTCAAAGAGAAAAAAAGGAATGATTTCAAAGCATTAACAAGAGATTAACAACATTCAATACAAATTATTATCCTAATCTATAGTACAACAAATTTTTTATTAAAGAGGAGATTATGAAGACAATTGAAATCAAGGAGAAAATCAAGTTTTAAACATCGGGACATAATCTATAAATACATAGCAGGATGAACGAGACAACAACAAATTTCAATCATATAAGAACAAAAGTATAATAAGAATCATCAAGAGTCTAACAAGATATTTCAATCATATAAGAACAAAAATATACTAAGAATTATCAAGAGTTGTACGTATATGTGCTAAATCATATTATGATCATTTGGGTTTTTGAGTTACTTGTAGGGGATCATTCTTGTCAAATCCTCATAGATTGAAAACTTTATTCTAAAGTTTGATGGTGTCTATTTTCTTATTGTTTCTATGTTTTAGTTTGGGTTAGAGCTAAGTGATACAGAGTAATGGAAATGATTTGTAACTATATCAAAGTTGCTATAGAGTGGTAGACTATTGTAAGACACTTTTGAGAATTTTTCTTTAATAAAGTGGAATGAATTGATAAAGATAAGCAGGGTCCCAATAAGTGAAGATTGGAAGAGTAAACTAGTGCACAAGATAGAAACACCATAAATTGCTGCTTGATTTTCTTATCCTTTACTCTCTATTTATTTGTTTTTTTACCTATGAGTATTTGCAATTTATTTATTATTTTAGTTCTCAAATTCCACTTCTAAGAAAGCTAAATCAAATATCTGTTGACAAGTAATCGAAGGAAGTTCGTTTGTTCATAAAATTTTTAAAACATAATCAATTCAACACCCTAATTAATTATTGACACAAAATATTGGCATCAAAGCTTAACTCAATATTAATTAAGTCTAAAGATCAATGGCAAAAAATTTAACAGTTCAAATGAGTAACACACCTTATTTTGGTGGATCTAACTTTGCTTAGTGGAAATACGGGATAGAAACTTTCATCAAAGCTTTAGAACTTGACACATGGGACATAATTGCCACAAGGGATAGAACAATTGTAAGAGATGTCAACAATCTAAATGATAAAAAGAAGGTAGAGGCAAATTCAAAAGCAAAACATCTACTTCTCACAACTATTTCTCCTTTTGAGTTCTATGTGATCTCATCTTGCAAGACAACTAAAGAAATTTAGAATACATTGTGTGAAACACATGAAGGAACTAACACCATTAAGAACACTAAAATCAATACTCTTATGCAGTAGTATGAACTTTTCAAAATGCTACTTAATGAAGAGATCAAAGGCACCTTTGGAAGGCTCACAAAAATCACAAATGAATTATCATCCTTGAATAAGAAAATCATAGATCAAGATAAAGTTAAATTTTTTTTATGGATTTTACCAAAAGCAAGGAATCTTAAGAAAATAGCAATTGATGAAGCTTATGATTTCACTATACTCACACTTAGTCAACTTAGAAGTAAACTGATGGCTAATGAGATAGATGTACTCAAATTAGAAAGTAGCGAAGACAAGAGTAAGACGGTTGTATTCAAAGTAAAAGAACCAAAAGAAGATTATGATGCTTAATCAACTAGTGACGTTAAAGAAGCAACAATGTAAGGTAAAAGATTGAACAAATTGCTTAGCAAAAAGGTATGAAACCTATTAACTATAAGAAAACTGGAAAAAATGCAGGTTAAAGCAGCAGTGGAGAAAAGAAAAAGAAAAGAAAAGGAAGACCTTTTATTGTTGTCCCCTATGATTGTTATTTTTGTAATAAGATTGGTTACATTGAAAAATATTGTTTTTATAAGAGGAACAAGCTCAATGCTCATCAAGTTAACAAAAGTAAGAGAATGAGCTTGAACTTCGAATAGCCCAAGTTTAGGCTCCTAAGGAAAGGTAATGCTTGTTAATGATTGTAGGAACTTGAAGCAAAATTCAAAGGAATGTGGTATCTAGATAGCAGATGTTCACGAAACATGATTGGAGATACTTTGTTGTTCACAACTCTGATAATGTAAGACAAGGTATATGTAACCTTTGAAGACAACAATAAAGGAAAGACTATTAGATATGGTACTATCAATTTAACTTCCCATAATATTGAAAATATTTATTTAGTTAAAGGTTTAAAGCATAATTTATTAAGTATAAGTCAATTATGTGATAAAGGTTTTAAAATAACTTTTGGAAAGGATAAATGCATAACGTTTGACAAAAATGGATTAACAAACTAATTAAAGGATTCTGAAAAGGAAATATTTACAAGGTCAAGCTTTCAAAAGTAAAGACAAAATATTGTTTCTTGACATTAAAAGAAAATATGCAATTATGGCATAAAAAATTAAGCATGTTAATTTTAATCAACTAAAAAGATTAACAAAACATGATCGTGTAAAAGGCTTACATCGGATGAACATCAAGGAAAATATTCATTAGTTAGCTTGTACAAAAAAAAAATGATTTTAGTACCTCATAAAAATAAAAATGTGATTTTAACAAAGAGACTATTGAAAATTCTTCAAATGGATATATTTGGTCCCATTCAGACACTAAGTCTTTGTGGAAGCAAAAATGGCCTAATCATAGTTGATGATTTTTCAAGGTATACATGGATTTTTCTTTTATGTCACAAGAGTGATATTTTTAAAATTTTTAAAAGTTTTACAAAGAGAATTCAAAATGAAAAAGGAACTAAATAGTCAATTTAAGAACTAATCAAGGAAGAGAATTTGAAAATCCTAAGTTTACAACATTTTTAAGACATTACTCATAATTTTTCTACAACATACTCCTCAGTAGAATGGAGTTTTTGAATGGAAAAATTGAACTTAGAAAATGACCCATTAATAGAGTGGTATAGCAAACTATGTTTTGGCTAAAGCAACCTCAACAGCTGGCTATATCATTAGTAGAGTCTATCTTAGGTATCACGCCCCGAAAGGGGGCCTAGAAGTCTCTACTAAAATTATCATGGCACATGTGCACCCATTACATGATAATCGTCTTACAAGTCAGAGATCGTAAGACTCTAAGTAAACAATTACATCTACAACAAGTTATAGTACATATAATTAGATAATAAAATATCGCTATGGAACCGAATCCCACGGTCAGCCATGATTGCAGAGAATCGGTATCCCCTACCAATCAGCAAAATAGGATAATCCCTAGGTTCTCAACTTCAAATTCTATTCACATGGGGGTCCTAACATTTCATCTAAGTAAATCTATCCTTCACGAATCTTACTATGTTGTTTGGGTCTTCTAAAACACTCAACACTTCACATCTTATCCCATCACGCGCTTTCATAATCGCTACCTACAAAAAATCTTTGAGGGGGTGAGCACACTATGGCTTAGTGAATGGGATGGTAACACTTTCAATGCTACGTACACACATAACCAAACTCAAATTAAAATATTAAACATATGCTATAAACATACACAAGCAAATTCGAGTTAAAATATTAAAAATATGCTATGCATGAACAACCATATGAATGCAGCATCTCATGTGGTCTTCCGATAACCGATGTGAAGTCTAGGGCTTATGCCCCCCTTAACCTTAGGTTGGGGATTCCAAAGCCATCATCAGTGCCCAATTCATTACCCAATTTATTTATCTTATCACTTTGTTAATTATAATAATTTCTTAACTCAATAGTGAATGCTCTCATGCCTCTCTACACTAGACGGAGCAAAACCCTCAAGGACAGGCCGAACTTAGAACCGCCAAGGTGCGACAATCCCCTAATCACTTAGTTCTCACTTGGTGGAACAGTGATCCTCTTGATCACTTTCGACGCATCCTGTGATAGTGATGGCCTTGTATCTCATGCAATGTCTCGTGGAAATGCATGTCAAGTTTTTAATTAGGTCCACTCCCTTAATTAATTGATTTTAGGTGATCAAGCAACATTTATAATCACAATCAATCATACCACACAAGTAAACATCAAACATTCCATTTCACTCATCACAAGTGAGGATTATGCATTTTTTGTTACACAACATCGACACTAAACCCAAACCCCGTAGACATAGACCTATCCAGTTTTAAAATGGATTAAATTATCTTGGCACCTCTTTGTGCCATTTCTTTTAAATGTCAAACAGCTTGGGTTGACTTACAATCATCATATCTGACACCTCTATGCCCTTTCTCTCAAATGCCGAACCACTCGGGTTGGCTTACAATCATTTCTGACAACTCTATGTCATTTATGTCACATGTCAAACCAACCACTTAGGGTTGATTTACATTAATCATCTTTGACACCTCTGTGCCATCGCACTTCTCAAGAGCTCTATCATTCTCACACTTTCGAGAGCTAGAAAGGTCGTCTCATTTTCTCTTTCAATGTCCTCAAGACATTTGTATATGATATATATATATGTATTCACACATAGGTATGTGCTCGACATCTCTTTAATTGAAGACACTTTACTAGACATCTCCCTTTATGTACTTAAGAGGGTAAGAAAATATGGTCATTGAGTTGTAAAAACCGATGTTACACTCATGATTGGTATGATTGGGTTCATGAGTGTATTTCGTAAATATAATATGAAAATAAATTTATTTGAGTATATGTATACACATTCAGGAACCAACTCTAACATGTATACATAATGATACCTATACACCCTATTCCAACTAAGCATACCTACTCGATAGCTATAGAAGGAAAGCTAAGTTTCTATGTCCTGGTTTGTTTTGGAAGAAAACAATTTTTAAAACATGGGTTAAGCTTTTGGTTATAGCATTAGCGATATGGCGCTAAGTGCTATCATTAAGGTGATGACACCTAAACCCTCGGACCATTTATCCCTCTATTTACTTCACTACTTCTTACCAAACTCATTATTCCCTATTGCATAACTCAACTCAACAACAATCATATCAAATAGCAACATAACAAACAGCAATTTCACATGCATAATGTTTAACATACAACATAACACAGTAGCATATCATTAAGTTTCCCACTCACTTGTCTAGGGTTGTCGTAGTCTTAGCCAGAGTCGAGCGATTCCAGTGGGTAACTCCTTTGCGTTCCTCTTAAAGTCAGTATCCTTCTGCGATGCTTCCTTAACTAAATTCCAGCGGGTAACTCCTTTAGCTTCTCACTAAAGTAAGCAATAGGATGCTTCTCCTACATCAAAACGGTTCCTATACCAATCCCGGAGGCATCACATTCAATCTCAAAAGTTTTGGAAAATTCAAGCAGAACTAACAATGGAGCAGAACATAACTTTTCTTTTATCACATTAAAGGAATTTTCTTATTCTACTTCCCATTTAAACCCAATATCCTTTTTTATTACTTCAGTTAATGGGGCAGCCAATGTACTAAAATTATGCACAAAATGTCTATAAAAACTAGCTAACCCAAGAAAACTTCTTACCTCTCTCCGCGATTTAGGAGATGGCCAATCCTTGATGGCTTGCACATTTCCTTCATCCACTTGTTGTAATAAGAAAACCTAAGAACACCACTCGATCTATACAAAAACTGCACTTTTTTTAAATTGGCATATAATTTTTCCTGTCTCAGCACATCAACAATAGCCCTAAGATGTTCCATATGCTCATCAAATTTCTTACTATAAACCAAAATATTATCAAAGTATACAACGACAAATTTTCCAATGAATGCACGTAAAACATGGTTCATTAGTCTCATGAATGTACTAGGTGCATTAGTTAACCCGAATGGCATCACTAACCACTCATACAAACCATGTTTTGTTTTGAAAGTTGTTTTCCATTCATCACCCTCTTTCATTCCAATTTGATGATAGCCACACTTTAGATCTATTTTCAAAAATATCACAGATCCATGCAATTCATCAAGCATATCATCCAAACGAAGTATAGGGTGTCGATACTTCACTGTGATTTTGTTAATGGCTCGGCAATCTATACACATGCGCCATGTCCCATCTTTCTTAGGCACCAACAATACTAGAATCGTGTAAGGGCTCATGCTTTCTTGAATATATCTCTTAGCCATTAACTCTTCCACTTGCCGTTGTAGCTCCCTTGTCTCCACAGGATTCACCCTATAAGCTAGTCGATTTAGAATCACCGCTCTAGGAACAAAATGATTCTGTTATGCTCAATCCCTCGTTTTAGTGGTAGACTATTAGGTACTTCATCGGGAAAGACGTCCTCATAATCCTGCAAAATAGCAAAAACACACAACTAGGCAAAGAAGTGTCAAGGTCAGAATTCGCAAACATGGCCTCCTTATATACAAACAGAATCATTGGTCGTCCAACCTTAAGTGCACTCTTGATCTCTTGTTCTTTTGCAAAGAAACTCATTCTTTTCTCTTTTCCCTCACCTACAACCGAGCACTCTTGCTTTTCTCTCCCAGAGATTTTACCTTCTCTCTTCTCACCACTTATATTTCTTTCAATTTCATTTTCCCTCTTCTTTTGTTTCTCGGCTTCTACCTCACTTTCCTCACAAATGGCTTTTTTAAACCATAGTTGATCCTCATACACTTGGCTTGGCGTCATTGGCATCAATGTAACTTTCCTTCCATCCTTCACAAATGAGTACTGATTTTTGTACCCATCATGAATGGCTCTCCTATCAAATTGCTAAGGCCTTCCGAGTAAAAGATGACCAACATGCATAGGTACAACATCACAAAGGACCTTAGCCATATATTTCCCAATTGAAAACATCACATGGACCTGCTTGTTCACCTTCACTTCTCCACATTCATTCAGTCATTGCAACTTGTACGGCTTGGGATGTTTTAGAGTGGACAAACCTAATTTATCAACAAGTATGTTACTTGCTACATTAACACAGCTACCTTCGTCTATGATCAAACTACACACCCTGTCTTATACATGGCATTGAGTGTGAAAAATATTGTCTCGTTGCACATTGTCATTCTCTTTTTGTTTAACTCGCACATTCAGGGAACGCATAATGACCAATGACCTACCTTCTATAGCATATTCACAATCACTAGCATCTTCTAACTATGGCATAGTATCACTAGCACAATCAAAGCCATCATCATCAGTTTCAATCTCCCCACCTTCGCACATGATCATCACTCTTTGATTTAGACATTGAGATGTTATATGCTTAGTCCCCAAACACTTAAAACATTTAATATCCCGATTTCTTATAGTTTGAGATGATAAGTTACCTCTCTCCATAGCGGCCTGTGGGTGATTCTTCAAGTTCCCGCCATCATAGGACTTGAACCCAGGTTTCTCTTCCCTTTTCCCCCCTGTCCACTTTCCACGAAAGTGGGAATTCGAGTAGTTGTGGTTCCCAACTCGAGTGACTTTCGCTTCTTTGAGTTGTCACTCAACTTTCATGGCCATATGCACCATGTCCTCCAACTCCACATAGTGTTGTAATTCCACAACGTTGGCAATGTCACGATTCAGTCCACACATGAATCTAGCCATAGTAGCCTCATGGTCCTCCTCCACATTAGCTCGGATTAAGGCTATTTCCATTTCCTTATAATAGTCTTCAACCCTTGTTTGAGGCTCTACAGCTTAAGGTGCTAATCTCGATAATAATGTGATGGGACAAATTGTCTTCTCATTGTAGCCTTTATCTACTCCCAATTGGCAATTGGACGTTCACCATTCCTCCATCAGGATAAGATCAACTAATCCCACCAAACAATGGCATAATCGGTAAATTCCACTGCTGTAAGCTTCACTTTCTTCTCCTCAGAGTAATTATGGCAATCAAAAACCAGCTCAACCTTTCTCTCCCATTCAAGGTAGATGTTGGGATCATTCCTCCCTTGAAAAGGAGGGATTACCATTTTGATACTCCTGATATTTCTATCAACTCCATCTTTAACTCTATTATTGACACAATCATTCCTGCATCAATCGTGTCTTTCATCCTCTTCTTCTTCAACAGATTTGTCTCGAGGTGCGACTGCTCAACATACTTGTCTCCGTATAGGAGGGATTCCCATAGGAGGTCTTGTTTGCAATTCATTGATCCACTCATCTTGTCTATCCATTTGGTCACGAATTTCTCCGAACACCACATGTATGCGCTTGAACTGTTGCTGCATAGCTCTTAATAGAAAGGATTGATTGGGTTCATCCCCGTGATTCTCGTGTTCTGACATGATGATAACCCTGAAAGAAAATGCAGTTAAGAAGTCCTCATACACTCCCTCACGTGTTTCCACTCAAAAAGTCAATCTACACTCGTGTTGCGCATAGATTAATGGCTTTTACCCTCTATTACGCTCACCCACTCTCGCCTTTTGCCACTCTTCTTCTCCTTCACCAAGTTCTTTAAAAACACAGCAATTAAAAAAAAACCCAAGTAGTCACTTGTAAAACTCAAACATTAGTTCATATAATTAGCTCAAAAAGGGGTCAAGAAGATAGAGATAAAAAAAAAACACACACACACACACACAAAGAAGACAAGAAGAAACAACACCATTAAAGTAATGCTTAATAGAAGAATAAATTAATCGTAGAGTATAGTATGTAAGGAAGCAACTTAGGCATTGATGATGATAGAAGACAACACCAGAGAATTTTTCTTCCTTTTCTTTTCTTTCTTTTTTTTTTGTTTTTTTTTTAACTTTTTTTGGCTGATTTTTTTTTTGAAACAACACTTAATAGAAACAGTAGAACAATATTATTGAGGAAATAAATGAAATTTCAACAAAGAATATGAAGCATAAAACATAATAACCTGATGGAGAACTAACTTGGCTCTGATACCAACAATGATGCGAAATCCAACGAATTGAGTTGTGAGACCCAACAACAAACAATCATTATCTTGAATCGCCCAAACTTCCAATTTTGGATAAAAAAAATTACTGACCCGTTGTCTATGGAAACAAGAATCGGTAATATATATATAAGAAGAAGAAAAAAAAAAGAAATTATTGACCCGTTGCCTATAAAAGACAAGAACCAATAGTATAAACCAAGCTTGAACCCATAAGATCAAAACCCCAGCTGCTTGTTCAAAAAGAACAGATATGAGAAATGACTCTTCAATTGAAAAATTTGTCTATCCTCCTCAACACAACTTTTGATGCCCTATTTATAGAGTTCCAAGGCTAATTAATGAAAAAAAACCATCCACATTCCCATTAACAACCCACTACCAAAGAAAATTAAATGTGCTCTTAACTACACTAATAACTATTTTGTGATGTAAGCAATGACCTCAATTATTTTCTAGAATCCCTAATTATTGCCTTGGCTGATTTGGGCTCCATTTTCTTGGGCTTATATGACATTAATGAATTTAGGTTCGGCCTAGCTCAATGTCTCCAAATTCATTCCAGACTTAACTTCATTTTCAAAAATGATCTTCATAAAGTCTTGCATAGCTTGCTTGATCTGTTTTGCTGATGCCCTTGTGATTGGCCCTTCGAGTATTTGTAGTTCCTCAATTCCACTTAGATTACATTTGTCCGCTTCAATACTTGAACCTTAAGATGGTCCCCCATCACAATCATAAAGCCGCATCTCCACCTGACTTTGGTAGTCTTCTAGCACCCGATATGTGTACTTTACTCATCTTGTGGTTGATGACAAGGCGTGAAGTTTCCTCCTTATGGAACTTTGGGCGAACAAGATTCGAATGTTAAACTTCCTTCGAATCTATACTTCCAACACCCTAAGTTGCTGTGATTGACTGTCTGCTTTCCTTATGTAGAAGTCGAGCAATGGAATGTCTTCGACTTGCCAAATTTGGAATTCCTTCTTCTATATATGTAAGATATCCTTGGAAAGGACAATTGAAGATCTTGCATTAGGGTATTTGGCCAAGAATGATCTTCCTCAACATCCTTTGAAGTGAAATCCATTTCATTCCAAACATCTCCCAATCCAACATCTTGGATGTTGCTTGAATCATTCCCTTCATCATCTACACCATCATAGATGCTTCTCTCGTCCATGAAGCATCTTTAAACCTTTCATTTATCCAATTGTCTCTAACATCTTCCTATGAATCATCGCTTCCATTACCATACATACACCAACCTCTCCCACACACCACATGTACACCAACATACACATATTCTTATCCATTTACATACACACTTCACACACCATACACGCTCCTATACATACATACACACCTACTTCTTTCACCTTCCACACCACTATCACACGCATATACACATATGCCCTACATATACTTCACACCACCAATACATACTTGCCTATATACTTTACACACATTACACACTTCCCATATCCATACTCACATACCCACACCATATATCATCTTACACACCTACTTACATACTCCATATACACCTTGCATCATCAATACACATACCCATATACTTTGCACACACCACATTCACCTTCCATCCTCACACATACATACTCACACTCCATACATTATCTCATACTCATACATACATATCCCCCATACATCATCCTTAACTTCCACACTTACACACACATGTCCATACATTACATTTTATTTCTCACACATACACACAAACCTACACACACCACTCCTTCCTTATACATATATACATACTCACACACCACATATCTTCCATACACACATGCTATATGCTCCACACACAATTCATATACACACTAGTACCACATACCCTACACTTTCCATATGCCTACACACAAAATCCATACATTCCACACCTTCCATACATATACATACCCTCACATTACATGGCATCCACACATACACACACAAACTGCATCTACCACACACCATCCATATGCATACACCATTCTCACACACACCACATATCATTCTACATATGCACACATACACTCTCGACTCCTCCTTTTCCCTTTCACATTCATATACCCATTCACACACATACATACACTCATACACACATTCATTCACACACACACACATTTTGCATACACTACATCACCTCCTCATGTACACGCACACATACACACAAGTTCCTACACATACACCATACGCATCCTCTTACATACACATTTGTATACATATCCTCATTCTTGCACACACACATACACACCTTCCTCCACACACATACACTCCTGTACATCCCACACCATCATCCACACATACGTATGCATCTTTCTCATCTACGCACACAACTACACACACTCACACGCACATACGTACACGGCCTCCATTTGCGCACATCTACACACTTTCACACACCCCTACTTCCTTCACATGCGCACACATATCCTCATGCATATACAAACACACCCTTCACCGCACACACATCATCCTTCACCGCATACAAACACATACAAATTTTCATTCACACACACACATACACCTCCTCGTTCATGCACACCGCCACACACACATCCTTCCTCCACACACTCACACACACACATCCTCACGCATCCTTACACACACCATCCATCACCACATACACCCATCTCCACATACACCATACACTCCCATTCACACACACACACACACACATTTTTTTCTCTTCCTCTTCCCTCACTTGCTTTTGTACTTGCTGTCCGTTTGTTGTTGCCATTGTGCTTGTCGTCGTGATCATTGTTGTTGCCGCTATTGGAGTCGCGGTTGCTGTTGTCATTGGAACCGTCATTGCTGTTGCCGTTGCTATGGTCGTCACTGCCGCCGTCGTTGGGTAGCTGTCGGTTGTGGTTACTGCTGCCACTATTGTTGCGGTCCTTTTCCCTCGCGCACACACACTCACACATACTCCCATTCTTCTTTCGCTTTTACTACTGTCGTCGTTGTGGTTGCAGCTATTGGATCATTGTTGCTATGTCGGAGTGGGAGTGATCATCACCATTATTGCGGTTGATGTCGTCGAGCTCGTCATCATTAGGTGGCTGTTATTGTCGTTGTTGTAGCTATTGAATCGTTGTTGCTACTGCCGTTGCCATCAGGATCGTGGTCGCTGCTTGTCTCATCATCGGAGTCACATATGTTGCTGTCCTCTTTGTCGTCATGATTGTCATGGTTGTTGCCATGGTCGGAGTTCCTTGTTGCTGCTATTTTCCTCCTCCTATGTTCGTCAAAACCAAGCCCCTGTCACCGTTGTTGTTTCCGTGGAGTTGGAGTGGAGGCGAGATGAAGGAGGGAACGTAGGATAGGGACGGTCAAGAAGGAAAAGTGGCAGAATGGGAAGGGAAGGGAGGGCGATGAGAGAGCGAATGAGGGAAGGCATGGGACAGGGGAAAGAGATGTGATCCAGCGGAAGGAGAAAGGAAGAAGAAAAGAAAGAAAAGGAAGAAGAAGAGGGACGATCCCGGGAGAAGAAGAGGACGATCTGGTAGTAGGAGAAGAAAGGAAGAAGAAGAAGAAAAAGAAGAAGAAGAAAGGAAAGAAAAAGAAAAGGAAGAAAGGGAGGGAGAGAGAGCAAAACGGGAAGAGGGAGGAGGTAGGGGGCCAAATGATGGTTGGTCACGTCCTTACTATGACCGACTCTTTTTTTTTTTTAACAGTTATGTATATATGTTTATATATTGTATTTTATATTATAATTGTCTCTATTTTTGTATTTCATACACGTATGAGAATACGTTTAAATTTTATATTTTTGGAAATTGACTACGAAATTCTACGTCTATGTTAATTTGATTATTTCAAACATAAATTTTTACTCTAAATTTCAATTTGATATTCCTAGATTTAAAATTTAAAATTAATTTTATTATTTAACCAAATATTATTTAAAATTTTCGTTTCGGATAATTTATTATTCTATTTATTTTCCTTTAATTGTTTATATAATTTTTGAATTTTTTCGGACTTCACATTAGGCCTTTTACAAACAAAACATGTTATAAACGTTTTAGAGTAAGGAAGCAAATGGTTTCTTATTTTCATATTTTTGGAAGAATTTTTTTTGCAAAAAGGAATCGTTCTAAACTTAGCAAGTTTGATCAAAGAGCTTATGAAGCCAGTTTTCTTATATACCCTTAATAATAGAGTTTATAGAGTATGTAACAAAACAACAAAAGTAATAGAGTAATCAATTAATTTTAAGTTCACAACACAAATAAAGAATGATGAATTGGATAATAAGAGTCCACTAATTTTTAATTAGGAAAAAATGTCTAAAAATCTAATAAATGAAGGATCAAGATTGAGTTCGGATTTTAAGGCTAAAGGATTATCAAAATCTAGGACAAATTCAACAAAACCAATTGATGAAGGTTCATCAGAACCTAGAACAAAAAGAACTACTCAAATACCCTTCGAAAGCCAAGGGACTCATGGAAATACTTCGATAATTTGGAATCATAGATCATCTCATCCACTAGAATTAGTTATTGGTAATGCTAACTCAAGTATAAGATTAAGATCCAGTTTAAGGAATTTTGAGAATCATTTTGCCTTAATTTCCAAATTAAACCTAATTCTATGGAGGAACCGCTTAACAATAGCAATAGGATCAATGCCAAACAAGAATAACTTAACCAATTTCAAAAAAATAATGTGTGGAATCTAGTTTTGAGACTTAAGCATTTAAAAATAAGTTAGATAAAGATAATAAAATAGTCCAAAACAAAGATAGATTATTTGCTAAAGGTTATTCACAATAAGAAGGAATAGATTATGATAAAACATATGCACTAATAACTAGATTAGAAGCTATAAGATTGTTGCTCACATATGTTTATTATAAGAATTTTAAGCTTTTTCATGTGGATGTTAAATGTGCATTTTTTAATGGTCATATTAAAGAAGTATATATTAAATGAGCCCTTGGATTTGAAGATGCTATAAAAGAATATTATATATTCAAATTAAGACAAGCTTTACATAGATTAAAATAGGCACCTAGAGCTTAGTGATATAACCTTATTTTTGAAATATTTTGATGAAGATATTCTAGTTGTCAAAATCTATATTGATGACATCAAATTTAGTGCTACTAATGAAAAGTATCGTGGAGAATTTGCAAAGATGATTGTAAACACCTCATTTTTGCCCCTAATCATTAATAATGTTCAATTTACAATTTTTTTCATTTTTAAATTTTTTTTCTATTTAGTAAACCGAAAAGAAAAAATAAAATAAATAGGAAAAATATCCCAATTTTGAAAAATAATAGTAGAAATAGTAATAAAAGGAGTTTAATATTTTTTACAAATTTTTAGAATTTCAAAATAATATAAAATTAATAAAAATGGCCACGGTTATATATAATATTTGCATTAACCTAAATCGAGAATTGGGCTAACTCAACTGGTCCAGACCATGGCCTAGCGCATCCCCGGGGGGGGGGGGGTGGGTTGTCAAGGGTTAGAAATGTGGGGGAGGCATTTCCACGTTTTGCAATTTTTCGCATTTGCTTGGGATACGTGTCAGCTTGTGATTGGACAAAGGGAGCAAATGCGCTGGACGCGTGATCGTCTTCAACCTCCGTTCGAAACAGTCGCTGGCCGTAGGAAAATCCAAATCTGGCCATTTTGATGCAATTTTTTTTACATAAATTCACTAAATCTTTAACTAAAAAGAGATAAACATCATCCAATTAGAATAAAATCATAACAAAATCAAAGATTTACACGAATCTAAGAAAATCAAAGATGGGTTTTTAACCAAAGATTTGATTCGTCTCAATCGAAGCAAATCCGAACCTATCTAGCTTGATTTCTGATGCCTATAAATAGAGCATGACCGGAGGAAGCCAAATCACGAATCAGACGAGAGAAAAAGAGAGAAAACATAAGGTTTCAAAGCTTGTTGGAGTACTCCCTTGCCACGACTGTCAATCAAGCCAAGAACCACCACCTGGAGGCACTTCTAAAGAAATCCACCACCACGATTAGATTACCCACCCTCGAAAAGCTCAGAAGTCACCTTCAAACGCCCTAAAAAACTGCTAAACGTCATCGACGAGAACCCTCCGATCGATTCGACCCGACCCGGTTCGATCCGATCTGATCCGACCCGACTCGCAAACCGCAACCTATACCTAGGTAAGTTGATTTATTATTATTATTATTTATTTTATCTTATTTTTTTCTTATTTTTTATTTAATTTACTTAGATATTTATTTTATTAGAAATTTATAATTCTAAAAAAATATAAATAATAATGTTAGGGTTTTAATTAGATTTTTTTTTAGAATAGACATGTTTAATTTAATATAAAAATAATAAAAAATGTAAATACTAAAAAAATAATAAAAAAGATATAATAAAAAATAAAATGATAAAAAAATATTGAAAATAAATAAAATATGAAAAAATAAAAATAAATAGATAAATAATAATAAAAATAATAAAAATAAAAATTTGGGTTAAACAAAGGTAGATTAATAATAGGGATAATAACATGAATTAATAATAGATCATTTTATCACTTAGAAAAATCCTTTTTTTCTAAATAAATCCAAAATTGGTTTTTTTTTTAAATCAAAATTTCTTTTAGAAAATAAAATAATAAAGCTTAGGTAATGATAATGAATTTAAACCTAAGGTATTTTCATAATTAAAATTAACAAACCCACTAAAGCTTCTTATAAAAAGCGAATTACAGTTCGTTTAATCTTGAATAGTAGGTACGTAGGCACCCTTATGGGGCAACTCTAAAAAGAAATAAAAAAGTCATTTTTCCAAACTATTATAATTTGTTTTACATGTATCTAAAATAATAAAAAAACAGTAAAAATAAAAAATATATATAATAAAAATAAAAAATAAAATAAAATAAGAAAAAGATATTAGAATATGGTCTAAATTTCAAAAGGATAAGGTGATAACTTTAGAGTTTTAATAGGTTAGCCCCCGAGTTAAGAATCTCTGGTTTTACTTTCTTCTTTTTTCATTTACCAAAATAAAAAGAGGAGATTTCGTCAACTAGTTGTCCAAATTAGAATTAATTCACTCAATTAGTTCTAATTCAATAATTTTTTCCAACCTCAGTTGGGTAGCGACTCTAAATAAATAATAAAATTCCTAATTCAAGTCGAACATTTATATTAGGTGAGCATAAGATCTAATGTAAATCGGATTAGGAATATAAATGAAAAAATAAAAATTAGACTCGACAATGATGTAGGTAAATTTTGAAATGTCTATGATGAGAGAATTGAATTTCTTTCTTAAACAAAAAATCAAACAAAATACCGAAAGCATATTTGTTCATCAAGAGAAATACATAAGATAAATTTTGAAGAAGTTTGGCTATGAAAATATTATAGTAGTGAATTCAATGAGTTTTTTTTTAACAAGGTTAGACTTAGATTCAAACAGTAAAAAAGGTAAATGAAGAATTGTACAAAAGTCTAATTGGTTCGTTACTTTATTTGACTACTTCTAGACTTGATATTTTGTTTTCATATGCATTTGTGCACAAACTTCACAAACTGAAACTCATTTGCTAGCTATGGAAAGAATTTTCAAGTATGTTGCTAGCACTACAAAATTAGGTATCTAGTACTCAAAGAGTCAAAACTTTGACTTAATAGAATATTCAGATGTTGATTATGTAAGATGTCAGGTTAGTTGAAGCACATGCCAATTCATGGGAGACAAGTTGATATCATGGTCTTCTAAGAAACAAAACTCAGTTACTCTTTCAACAATTAAGGTAGAATATTTTTTAATTGGCAATTATTGCACACAAGTTTTATGGTTAAAACAACAATTAACGGACTATGGCATGCATTATTAGAGTATATCTATTCAATGTGATAATACAAGTACAATTAATTTAACTAAGAATCTAGTACAACATTCTAAATCTAAATACATTGAAATAAGATAACATTATATCAAGGATCGTGTTTCTAGTGGTACGTCAAAATAGAATATATACCCATAGATTTAAAGCTTCCTAATATTTTTACTAATTCTTTAGATAAAGTAAGATTTGAATATATAAGGAATAAAATAGATATCTGCAATCCTCTTTAGTTAAATTTGATTCAAATAGGAAAGTGAATAAATCAAAAGAAAAATTAGGAAAGCAAAAATCAATGTGAAGATTTTAGTTTCCTAAAGAATTCTATATAAGGATAATATTAAAAAAAAATATCTTAGGAATAAAAAAATAATAAAAAAAACCCTAGACATGGCACCAAAGAAAAAAGAAACCCACAAAATATCTAATAAGAAAAAAGAAGACTAAGGAAGAAAGAGTTGAAGAAATTAAGAGAATGCTAGATGAGAAGTATAGGTATGAACCATATTATCTTAGACCGCCTACCCAAGCTAGAAGAGTTAACATTTGATGATGAAGTACCTTAAATGGAAGAACAAGAAAAATTCTATGATGGTCTAGTCAAGAAAATGATTCATAATCTCAAAAAGGAATAGAGAAAGTAGAGAAGTTTGAATTACAACTATAAATGGGATGCATTGTTTTCTAAATAAATTTTATGGTTGTTTGTTGAACAATTTCTTAGTATGCTTATGATTATGTCTCTGTTTGATTGAACAATTTTTGTTTCTAATTGTTGTAAACATTTTTATGGTCTAAATGTTTGAATAAATGCTATTTTTTACATACATTATTCTATATTTATATTTTTTATTCATGTATTATTTGTGCTTACTTCAAGTTTCGATCTTAACAAAAAAGGGGAGAAAACAAAATAAAAGGAAATAAAATAAATAGTGAAATATAAGGAAAGCAAAAGAATAAGATATATTAAGATAAGTTTTCCTTAATAGAAAGGATAAACTATACTGGCAAGCTAGGTACTCCATTAAGTTGACAAGGGAGGATTTCAAGAAGAACTGGTTGAAGAGTAGTACATTGAGGCTTCAGACAAGTTGGAAGGTAATGTGTTGGGTCAATCTAAGCTGTTTGAACCCTAAAAAGTAGTTGTCTCCACACTCAAGGTTGAGTTGCTTGGTGCTTCATGTGCTCAAGTGATGGTGAAATGACTGTAATGGCTTGGTAGATGGTGTATGAAGTATTTGTGCATGAACAAGGTCTTATCTTCGACTAGTTGCTTGGTCAGCATCCTCCGCGAAAGGTTTTGAAGTCCATGCACCTGAGCTCGAGTGATGGGATCAAGGTTCGGATTTCTACTAGAATCGTACTTATCAAATCCTCATAAAATGAAAACTTCATTCTGAAGTTTAACTGTATTTATTTCCCTATAGTTTTTGTGTTTTAGCTTGTGTTAGAGCTAACTGATACAAAATAGTGGAAGCAATCGATTACTATATCACATTGATTATGGATTGATTGACTATTATAACACTCTTTGAGAATTTTTCCTTGACATGGTGGAATGAACTAATAAAAATAATTAAGATCTGAGCAAGTAAAAGCTGAAAGAGTGAACTGACGCACAAAGTGGAGCCACTATAAATCACTGCCTAATTTTCTTATCCCTTACTCTCTATTTAGTTATTTATTTATCTATTAGTATTTGCAATTTATTTATTATTTTAGTTCACATATTCCACTGTCAACAAAGTCTAACCCGAATCAAATATCTGATGACAAGTAATCAAAGGAATTTTTTTGGCCAGAAAAGTTTTAAAACCTAATCAACACCATACCCACACCATTAACCCCTGGCGAACTTTTACTTATTGAACACATTTTAAATTCGTCACATAGATGTACAAGTTATTCACATTAACACTTGATCATTCCATAATTTCCTTAAATTGAAATTAATTTAACAAATTTTTTTTATATAACTATTTAATGTTATAACCCAAGTCAAAGTTTCATAACAATTTAATAAGTACAAAACTTTTACACTTTTCATATTCATCCCATTTTCATAATTACAAAATCACAAAGATATTCTATACAAATGTTCTTTTCTAAAGAAAGTTTGTTTCACAAGTGGGAACTTTAATATCAAGTTAGATTTAACTTTAGACACTAAGTCTATTGCAGAATTAAATCTTTCACTTTACTATTTTTAGGACTTTGGTTGCTTTAGAATCTAAGTGTATCAATACAAATAACCTTTATTACTTTTAGCCTTAAAACATAGTCCACCTCCATATTGTAAGAATTTCCTCAAATCCATTTTCTTCTTTCTTAGAATATCATGAGGAGAAACCTAAAATGTCTTTGAATGGGATTATGGATTTAATAAAACATGTCAATGTAGTAATGAATAGCCAATTTAATACAACCGTACACTTTACATAACATCATGTCATTTATTGAATTGTGCAAAACATATAATTTGCCTAATATCATATAGACAAGTTTGTAAAATTCATAATTTCATGACTTTCATATTCGTGATTCATGCACAATAAATAATCTAACAATATCGCACATATTGATTTCCAAAATATACAATTTTATACTACAAAGTTAGCGCTCTAAAAGTCATAATACAAGTCACAATAGACAAGTATTGCTATAATAATTAAATATGTTACCACATTTACGTTGACATTAAAATTGAAGCTATTTTATCTAGTTTTCTTTTTCTTTTAACATATACACTAGGTAAAATATCACAACCATTAGTAAGAAACATAGATATATATTTTCCTTGTGATCATAGAGTACCATAGGTTTAGGAATCAACACCTCTTTCAAGATGCAAAATAACCACATGGTCACTTACAATGTATTGTGATTGATGTAAAATTTGTTTGCCCTTATAGTAAAAATAATAATATGAGAGACTTTGACAATCCTATATTTCTTAATGCACCATTCACATTAAGCTAAACCACCTAGCCCTTCATTTTTCCAATTAATTTATTTTAGAAAACAACACATTTCTCTAATCGATAACACAATCATTTCAAACACATTAATTGATAGCTAAGCAGTTCTTATTAACTCAAGCACTAGAAAGTCATGGGTTTGAGAGTATTTTGAAGTATTATAGTTGACTGTTTTTCTCTTACAAAAAGTTGACAATTAACATATTGGTAGAAAATTACAATACACACTTATAGAACACAATTGTTTATGTTTTCTCTCTTTTCATTGAACACATATGTTTGAAATTATAAGTCAAAGGATTCACATAATATAAACAATGGATACTATGTACATAGTTGCTTTTTGAGGCAAATCTCATACATTATTGCTTATGTAAATTGGTATATTAAGGCTTACAACTTTAAATTCTATTGATTGTAATATACAAGTTTTCTAGCCTACATGGATATGAAATATATCATCACATGTATTTTGAACTTCTTGTTGATCATATAACATACAAATCTAGGTTTATAATATCAATTAATAAAAAAATGGTGTCAAACCATTTCACATTTAAAATAAATTTTAACTACATGGAAATTAGTTCACCATTGACTTCTTAAACTCTTGTATGCATCTTTTCTCTTATTCCTCTAGTTTTGGCTTTTCCATCAATACAAGTCATCTTAAGGTTGATTCCACCAAAACAATTTCAGATGTTATGTTCTTGCATTCATCCTTTAATTCTTAAATAAGTTGTGTAGTTGAATCAAGCACATAGGCAATCTTCAGCCTAGGCAATTAAAAAAGCATCTTATCCTTCTAGCAATTGAAATTTGCCCCATAAAACCAATCCAACTTGACAAAGTTTTGACTCATAACTCTAAGAGTTGCATTTGCTTCACTAGTCATGATGATTAAATTCTTTAAGATTTTAAAGAAAATATGGTAGATGGTTGGCTTAGTAAAAAAAAAATATCTATAAAAGACTTAAAGGCACAACTAAATTCGCTTAACTTCCAAATTTATACTTTCTACACTAAGTTTGCTATAAGAGTTTTAGTGCAAATTTCTCTTATGATACAACTAAGTCTTGATACTTGAATAGAAAAAAATTCAAGTATCAAACCACACTTTGAATATATGTAAGATTTCTTGTATTTTGTAGTTATTTTTGAGAGAGATTGTAGAAAAAAAACTATGAAGTTCATGCTAAAAGTTTCACAGAAAATAGAGGAGCAACACATTATATACTTTGATCAATTTTCATAGAAGATGGCTTTTCATGAGAATTATAATCTTTCAAGATTTGAATCTTTTCATTTAGATTTGATTTAGATTAGTTACAAATTGATCTTGACTCTTAATCGTGAATGGACATGACTCAAAAACTTAAAACTCTTCAAAGATTTGATTAAAAGTCACAACTCTTTAAAATAAAACATTTTTAAAAATTCTATGATAGAAAAGGGTTTAGAGCATTCAAAAAGGTTTGAACTTTTTTTACTTGTATAGACAAAAAGGTTCAAGCCTTTTCAAATGCTCTAAACCTTTTAGCTCTGACCAATTAATTTTTTCTATTAGCAAGGGATATTGTAGACCTCTTTACAAAAGTTCTGAACATTTTCTATAAGCACTACAATTTTCTCTCTTTTGGTCTTGTTTAGCTAGACTACCACCTTAGTTAATCATTAAGTTTTCTAAACACATAGTTTATACTTCAAAATATATGATTAGCAATCTATTTCAACACTTCTTATGTTTTTCATAATGCCCTAGAAAACAGGATGTCACAACCCAACATGTGTCTTAATATGTCTAAAACTACGATGTTTATATATCTTCATAGTATAAAATAAATTCTCAAATTCTCAAATATCATAGATACATGTCTTCTATTTATTTGTTAATATACATAACTCTAAATTTTTCTAGATAATCTAAAATCAAATATTATTAAATCAAAAGCAACCTATAATAACCAAATTTATTACTTATCTCAATGCTTTGGAGTTGAACCACTCCCAAAGTCTAACAAAGAAATTCTCCAAATAGGATGACCAAACATGTATATAATTCACACACATTCAAATGCAAACAAAAAAAAAAACACCAAATTATTATCTTTATTTAAGTCTTACAACTAACATAAAGGTACTCATGACCCTACACACTTTAATTATTAAAACATTTTATTAAATATATATATGTGATACATTTAGAATACTGCCACCACCAGCCCCGATATTATGGTGTTAGGAACTACCACTTCTAGCCTTAACACCCATAAGTCATCCTAAATTATACCAAAATCATTTTAATGTGCGACTCCATTAGTGTAATGCCTCGAAACCCAAGCCGTGCTATTGCCTACCACGTGTTCTTATCTTACGAGAATATGTTAAGGCTTTGAAACAAATTCGATGCATTTTAACTTGTAACTCCTATAATAAAAGAACTTCATGTATCTCCAAAGTTTCAAATAATAACTTAAACCCTATCAAACATTTAACGCAACGGAAGTCTTTAAACACCAAAAACAACAATTCTCACAGATACTATCTATTATAGTTAAACATCATAATTCTTCCTAAAAATTAATCACCATAATAATAATGGTACTCTTCGTCTTTCTCTCTCTATGGTTCAACTAAACCCAAGTCATTTTCTGGGTTCTCATCTTTCTCAACATCTGCATCTAAAAATAATTCCCCGAAGGGTGAGCTAATGCCCGGTACGTATAATACAAACACATATGTATGACAAACATAAACGAGTATTACACACATCATGTAGAACTTAAACACAGACGATCATTTCATAATATAATTTTAATCCACAAGTAAACAATAGGGTACTCATGACCTTCTTTACACACTTAACACATCGGAGCATGTCTTGGAGATGAGAACTGCCACTACGGGCCCCACACACATGTCCACTTAAACACTTAAACTTAGTGATGGGAACTGCTACTATAGGCCCCACACCCATGTACACTTAATCACTTGAACTTGGTGATGGGAACTGCCACTACGGGCCCCACACCCATGTACACTTAAATACTTAAACAACATCTAACCTAGATCATTTCCAAACACAACTCCACTGGGGACAACATCACACTAGGATCATTGAGGTGCTCCCTAATGATCTTCCACTATGGGCCCCTAGGACTAGCCAAGCACATATATCATATCACTTAAATACTTAAATTGAGTCGTTCACTTAATCAATTTCAAATACATGTACTAACGTAATCAAACATAGAACAACACACAAGTTACATGTACCTTCGATCCTAGCCTTAAGCACTTCCCGGTCTTGGACTTAACCTAATTGGAAATCTGTACACATTAACATGCTCTTCTTAGTATTCAACCTAAGATCAATATCATTCTTAATCTCCTTAATCCTATTCATTTAATTTCTCTAAGGCCTTTCTAGTTATCTAGGTTGCGTGGAAATTAGTTTAAATTGAAGTTAAACAAACATATAATTATGTTATACTTTATTCAACATGGTCATGTTGGGGACCATGTTGCTTAGCATGGGCTAAAGCGCGATCGTGTTAAGGGTCGTGTATCTCTTGGTGATAGTTTCAACACGGTCTAAACACGACCGTGTTAGGAGGCCATGTTGCCCTTGCTTAACACGGTTGAAACACGACCGTGTTGGGTGGCCGTGTATCTCTTGATACACCTTTCCATTTTAACATGGTCGAAACACGACTATGTTGGGAGGCCGTGTTGCCCTTAACTTAACACGGTCGAAACACGACCGTGTTGGGAAGCTGTGTATATCTCGGTGCACCTTTCCATTTCAGCACGATCGAAACACAACCGTATTGGGAAGCCCTGTGACCTTCAGAAATTCCACGAACCATATTTCTATTACTTCAATTCCTCCAAAACCTAATCCTTTCTATTCTTAAGCTTAATCATATCTCTAAAATTCATAATTGTATTTAAATTATGTAATTTGTATACTTACTTCAATTTCCTTTCGAGTTAAATCCTTAAACCTTTTGAGTCTTTTCCTCGTTACACCTTTCTCGTTCTCTGAGTCTTAATACACACATTATACTAATGTGTTAAAAATCTACTAACTGAATTCAAAACTTATATAGGATTTTCTTACCTTTCGTCTTTAGGGTTCTTGACCAAAGAGTCTCCTCCTTTTCCTGCTTGTCACTGTGTGGTTACTGATAAAGTGAAAAGAGGAGACCTAGGGTCATTACAGAGTATTCATACTGTACTTGTGAAAAGACATATTTTTCCCTTAAATATTCTAAAATTACCGTCCTTGTTTTTTGTTCTTTGTGAAAATATATATTTTATAATTAAATAAATAATTAAAATTTCATGTATTACATTCTCCCCTTTTATAAAAACTTTCATCCTCGAAAGTACTTGATTTTGAAAAAGTTCTGGATGCTTTCTCTTCATTCCTTCCTCTAACTCCCATGTCACTTCCCTTTCCGTTTGGTTTGTCCATTGCACTTTAACATAAGAGATTGTTTTTTGCCTTAGCACCCATTCCTTAATGTCCAAAATCCCGATTGGCCTTTCTAAAATCGTTAGATTTGGCTGCATATTCAATGGTTCTAAGGCCACTATCTAATCCAAGTCAAGTACATACTTCCTTAACATGGATATGCGGAATACATCATGTACCCCAGCCAAATTCGATGGAAGGGCCAACCTGTAAGCCACTGTGCCTATTCTCTCCAAGATCTCAAATGGGCCTATATACCTCAGGTTTAGCTTTCCCATCAACCTTAATCTGATCACTCCCTTTATCGAAGAAATCTTTGATAATACCTTATCTCCCACTTGGAATTCCAAAGGACACCTTCTCTTGTCTGCATAGCTCTTTTGTTGAGATTGGGTAGTCTATATTCTCTGCTTAATTAGTTTCACCTTGTCAATTGCTTCTTGTACTAACTTCAGCTCCATCATCTGTCTTTCTCCCACTTCATCCCAATGTAGTGGGGATTTGCACCTTCTTCCATAAAGAGCTTCATATGGTGCCATCTGGATGGTTTCCTAATAACTGTTATTATAGGAAAACTCCACAAAAGGTATATGCTCATTCCAATTCCCTCTAAAGTCTAGTGCACATGCCCTGAGCAAATCTTCCAATATTTGTATAGTCCTTTTAGACTGACCATCTGTCTGTGGGTGGAATGCTGTATTGAATTGCAGTTTGGTGCCCAATGCCTTGTGAAGGCTACTCCAAAATCTACTCACAAACCAGTTGTCTCTATGAGAAGTGATTGTCACTAGCACTCCATGTAATCTGACTATCTCCTGTATGTATATCTGAGCCAATTTCTCCCATTAATATCCTACTCTGATAGGTATTAAATGAGCAAACTTAGTGAATCTGTCCACTATGACCCAAACTGCATCTTACTTCTCTCTAGTATTTGGGAGGGCTGTAAAAAAATCCATTGTTACCTGCTCCTATTTCCACTCCGGTACTGGAAGAGGTTATAATTCTCCAGTTGGTCTCTAGTGTTCTATTTTGATCTGTTGGCATGTGAGGCATTTGGCTACATATTCCGCTATTTCTCTCTTCGTGTTTCTCATGTAGGTAGAGTGAATCGCTTTTTTCATTATCTCTCTCTTCAATTCTGCATCCCTCGGCACACATTGTCTCATTTTGTACCTTAAGGTCCCTTCAGCATCTAAGTTGAATTATGGTGCCTTGCCTTGTTCCATTCTACTCTTGAGCTCTTGAATATTTTTATCTTCTATCTGACCCAATTTAATTCTGTCAAGTATGGTTAGCTGAATCCTTAAAGTAGCCATTTTTGCTCCCACTTCTTGTGTTAAGACTTCGAGCTCCATTTTGTGCATGTCTTCCAATAATTCTTTCTGTGAAGTGATGAGAGTAGCTACATTGCCTTGTTTCTTTCTACTAAGGGCATCTACCACCACATTAGCTTTTCTTGGATGGTATTGTATTTCTAGGTCATAATCCTTAATTAACTGCAACCATCTCCTCTGTCTCATGTTCAACTCTTTCTATGTAAATATGTACTTCAAGCTTCTATGGTCAGTGAAGATTTTGAACCTTTTTCAATATAAGTAGTGTCTCCATAGTTTCAGAGCTAACACTACAACTGCTAATTCCAAGTAGTGAGTTAGGTAGTTCTTTTCATACGGCTTCAATTGTCTAGATGCATATGCTATTACTTGACCACCTTGCATCAATACATACCCCAACCCTTGAACTGAGGCATCGTTATACACTATAAACTCTTCTCCATTCTTAGGCAAAGTTAAAACTGACGCCGTCACCAGTTTCTCTTTGAGCATCTAAAAGCTAACTTCACATCTGTCATTCCATTCGAATTTCACATTCTTCTTTATCGGTTTGGTAAAAAGAGTTGCTATTTTGGAAAACCCTTCAACGAATCTCCTGTAGTATCTTGCTAGACCTAGGAAGCTTCTTACCTCTATAACTATTTTCGGTCTTTGCCAATCTACTATTGCTCTCACCTTTTCTAGGTCTATAGATATACCATCTCTATTAACCACATGACCTAGGAAGACTACTTGTTCTAACCAAAATTCACATTTATTGAACTTAGCATATAGCTTCTCATCTTGTAGCCTACCCAATACTAGTCTCAAGTGCTCTTTGTGCTCCTCGGTACCTTTAAAGTATATCAGGATGTCGTCTATAAAGGTGATTACAAACTTATCCAAGAAATCTCTGAATACTCTATTCATTAAATCCATGAATGTAGCTAATGCATTCGTTAGTCTAAAGGGCATCACTAGAAATTCGTAATGCCTATATCTAGTCCTAAATGCTATTTTCTAGATGTCCTCTTCTCTAATTCTAAGTTGATGATAGCTTGATCTTAGGTCTACTTTGGAGAACACCTGAGCTCCCTACAACTGATCAAACAAGTCATCTATCTTGGGAAGAGGATATTTATTCTTTATGGTGACCTTGTTTAATTCCCTGTAATCTATACAGAGCCTCATACTTCCATCATTTTTCTTCACAAACAGGACTGGTGCACCCCAAAGAGAGACACTAGGTCTTATAAAACCATTATCTTGTAACTCCTGTAGTTGTTTCCTTAGTTCTTCCAATTTTATTGGTGCCATTTTGTAGACTAGTGTTGATATGGGTATTGCACCCTATACCAAGTCTATATTGAATTCCATTTCCCTAGCTAGGGGTAAACTAGGAAGATTTTCTGGGAACACATCAAGAAATTCACTCACTATCGGTACTTCTTCCATCCTAACTTCTTCACTGGCTTCAACAGATATGGTTGCTAGTACACTTTTTCCCCGCATCTTATAGGTAAGCAATCTAGTGAGTCTTTACACTTCTAGCTTGTATTCAAAATATCCATCTCCAGGCATATTAAACCATACCACCATATTGTGGCAGTCAATGGTGGCATGATATTTTAATAGCTAGTTGACACCCAAAATAATGTCAAACTCTATCATCTCTAATACTAAGAGATCTACTAGCATCATCCTACCATGTATTTCTATACCTACCCATTTGTATATCTTACTTATTCTTCCTCCTACTCTTAAAGGAGTATTAACAGCCAAGCAGTCATCCATATTTTCAACATCCAAAGCACATGCACAAACAAAGTTTTCAGACACACAAGACACAAATGCACCAGTATCAAATAATACATATGCATTGCAAGAGTGTACTAGAAGTATATCTGCAATGTTGTCTACATTTGGGATATCCTAGTGCCACTGCTGATGAAGGGCAAACACCTTGGTAGGAATTCTCTGTCTAGGACCTCCTGTTTATGGTCTACCTCTCTATCCTCTCACTAGAGGTTTAGCTGCCTGTTGAACTAGCCCTGCTTAGTTTTTTATCTATCCTTAAGGATAGTTGATTGCCTTGTGTCCTCTCTGGTTGCATACATAGCAAAAGATTAGGGGAACTAACCTTTCAGTGCAATGTCTGCTAATGTGCCCTACCTTCCCACGAGAGAAACATGCTCCATTTAGCCATCTACACTCTCTTAACTCATGGGGTCCGTAACAACTAGGACATTTAGCATTTGTATCTATTCCAATAAGTGCCAAAGGCACTTGCTTGATCTGGAGAGGAAGGGCTAAAACTTTAGACGTTTTGCTTTACAACAAGTGATTTCTTTTACTCCTGTCTTGCTCCATTCCACTAAAGTAAGTCTTTTTCCCAAAGCTATTGCTGCTCTGTGGTTCCTCTATTCCTCAATGATCTTCTTATTCTGTTCAAGGCACTTCGCTTTATTTACCATTTTAGCATGTGTATTTAACTGAAAGGCCCCTATAAAGTCTTAAAAATTTCAAAAAAACTATATGAAAAATTAAAGAAAATAAATAGAATAATAAATTCTCTGAAACGCAATTTTCAAACAATATTAGGTTAAATAATGAAATTAATTTAAATTATAGATCTAGGAACATCAAATGAAAATTTAGAGTGAACATTTATATTCGAGATAATTAGAATAGCTAGACATAAGCTTTTGTAATAAAATGCTAAAAATATAAAATTTAAAGATATTTTTGTATGCGAGCAAAATATTAAAATAGGGACATTCAGAATATAAAATATAATCAAAATATAATATAATATATATTCGTAACTAAAAAAAAAAAAGGAGTCAAATCACGTCCAATTAGACGCGACAGCAAGGAGCATGACAGGCTGTCACACCCATTACGTCGCCAGACAACTCCCCAGCCGTCCCATCCCTTACTCCCTCTTTCTTCCTTTTTCTTTTTCTTTTCTTCTTCTTCTTCTTTAGGCCACACTTTCTCTTTCTTCCTCTACTTTTTCTTTTCTTCTTCTTCTTCTTCCGAATGACTCGTGCAACTTCCCCTTCCTTCCTTCTTCTTCCCCATCGTTTTCGTACTCCCTGATGCGGTGTTGTTTCCCCCTTCGTCACTCTCTTTATCACATCCTTTTTCCACTCCAACTCCAACCATGGCAGCAACCATGGTGACCTCGATTGCAGCAGCAACGACAGCAACATCCAACCAAAGGAGAAGAGTGGAGATGTGTGTATAGATATGGTGTTTGATGTGTGGGTGTATGGGTATGTGAGGAATAACGACCGGCAGCCGCCCAACGACAGCAGCAGTGACGACAACCATGGCTACAACAACAGCGACAACAGCGGCAACGGCTACCCCAACCATGGCAGCAGCAACGACCACGATCCCAACAGCAATAGCAACGACAACTCCAATAGTGGCAGCAGCCACGACCATAACGACAACAGTAATAGCAACAACAGCAACATCCACAAAAATAGTAGCAACAACGATGACCACAATGACTATAACAATGATAGCAATGTCCAAGCCTCCATGGTGATCCGGTCTCTAGTGTAGGTAGATGATGGACCAGCGGAGGAGGGAGGGTTACGAGGTGTCATGATGTGTTTGTATGTGCATGAGGTAGAGGAGCCGTCCTGTTGCAACCGTGTGTGTGTATGTGAATGGGGAGAAGGAGCAAGGTGTGTAGTGTATGTGTGGATGAAGAATAGTGTGTGAGGATGTGTGTATGCGTATTGAAATGGTGTGTGGTTTGGATATGTGTGTGTGTGTGTGTGTGAATGAAGGTGTGTGTATGTGTGTGTGAATGAAGGATGTGTATGTGTGTGTGAATGAAGGATGTGTATGTGGGCGTGCATGAATGAAGGATGCATATGTGGGTGTATGTGAATGAAGGATGTATATGCATGTGTGTGAATGAAGGTGTGTGGTATATGTGAGGATGGTGTATGTGACGGTAGGTATGATGTATATGGAGATGTGTGTATGTGTGGGTGATAGTGCAAGCTGTGTGTAGGAATGTGTGTGTATGTGTAGGAAAGGAAGGGGCAAGTGCATAATGTATGTGAGGATGTGCGTATGTGTATGTGATGGTGTGAGGTGTGTGTACGAATGTATGTATGTATAGATGATGGTGTATGGTGTGTGTATGTGTGGGAATGAAAGTGTCTAATGTATGTGAAGATGGTGTATGCGATGGTGGGTGTGATGTATACGGTGATGTGTGTATGTGTGGTTGAAGGTGTATGGTGTGTGTAAGGATGTGTATATGTGTGGGAGATAGTGTATGGCGTGTGAAGGTGTGTGTATATGTAAAGAAGGAGAAACCATATGTATGTAATGCTTGTGAGTATGTGCGTATGTGCATGAGGTGATGTTGGGTGTATAGTATGTGTATGTGGGTGTGCGGCATGCGCGTGTATAAGGGTGTGGTGTATGTGAAATGTATTTGTATGTAAGATGATATGTGGCGTGTGTAAAGGGAGTGTATACATATGGATGGTGTGTGGTAGATGCGATTTGTGTGTATGTATAGATGCCATGTAGTGTGTGAGGGTATGTATGTGTATGGAAGGTGTGGGATATGTGGAGTATGTGTGTGGGTGTATGAAAGTTGTGGGGTGTGCGGTACTAGTATGTATATGGATAGTGTGTAAAGTATGTAGCATGTATATATGTATGGAAGACGTGTAGTGTGTAGGTATGTGTATATGTATAAGGAAGGAGTGGTATGTGTAGGTATGTATGTATGTGTGTGAAATAATGTATGGTGTATAGACATGTGTGTGTAAGTATGGAAGTTGAGGATGATGTATGTGGGATATGTATGTATGAGTATGAGATGATGTGTGGAGTGTGAACATGCATGTGAGGGTATGGAAGGTGAATATAGTGTGTGTAGAGTATGTGGGTGTGTATGTATTGGTGGTGTAAGGCATATGTGGAGTATGTGTGTAAGCGTATGAGATGGCACGTGGTGTGGGTACGTATGTGTATGAAGAGAGATGATGTATGGTGTGGGTATGTGAGTAAGTATCTGGAAGGTATGTAGTGTGTGTGGAGTATGAAGGTAAGTATGTATTGGTGGTGTGAGGTGTAAGTGGAGTATGAGCACATGTGTATGTCGGTGGTGTGGAACGTGTGTGGAGTATGTAAGTATGTATGCACTAGTGGTGTGTGTGTGCGTGTGAACCTGAGGAGAAAAGAGGATAATAACATGTAGTTGTCGGTGTGTGTAATTTAATGTATGGTATGGTTGTGTGTATGTATGTATAGGTGCCTGCGTGGTGTATGAAGTGTGTATGTATATGGATAGGAGTATGTTGGTGTACACGTAGTGTGTGGGAAAGGTTGGTTTATATATGGTAATGGAAGCGTAAGTGAGGATGGAGACCGGTAGAGAGGATGGGAAACCCTATAGGTGGAGATGTCAACAAAGGAGAGAAGAAAGAATGGAAAGGTGAAACCAAGGAGGAAGAGGGAATGGTATGAAGAAAGCGAATGTGTTTGTGTGTGAAATTAAGTAGGAAAAGAGGTGTCATTGATGTAATAGCGGTAGCCCGAGCAGCTTGATTAAGTAATCAAGTTAAGAAGGGAAGACTTGGTAGTGTGTACGTGCTATCGGTGAACTGATTGTGTATGTGAGTGTAGGGAAAGGCATCGGGAAGATTGAGAAGAAATAGGAGTTAACGAGAGATCGAGAAATCCAATGGAAATTGCATGGAGCCACCTTAGCTGACCCTTCAATACCATACTCGGAGAAGGGACTAAACATTGGAACCACCTAATGATGGCTAGGACTATGACAACCTTAAACAAATGAGTGAGAAACTTAATGATATTTTACCATGTTGTGTTTTATGTTAATTTCCATGTATGTGAAATTGCTGTTTGTTGTATTTGCAATTGATTGTGATTATTGCTAAGTTGAGTTATGTAGTGGGGATTAATGAGTTAGGAAAGAAGTTGTAAAGAGTGTAGAGGAATGAATGGTCCGAGGGCATGGATGTCATTACTGTAACAATAGCACTTAGCACCATATTGCTAGTGCTATAACCACAAGCCTAACCCATGATTTAAAATTGTTTTCTTCCAAATCAAACTAGAACATAAAAACCTAGCTTTTCCTTCTAAAGCTACTGAACAGATGTGCTTAGTTGGAATAGGCTCTATAGATGTCATTATGTATACATATCAGAGTTGGTTCCTAATGTGTATATATACTTAGGCAAACTTATTTTCCTATTATATCTACACAATACGCTCATGAAAACAACCATACAAATCATGAGTGCAACCTTGGTTTTTACAACTTAACAATCCTGTTTTCTTACCCTCTTAAGTACGTAGGGGAAAGTGTTTAGTAAATTGTCCCTAATTAAAGATGTGTCACAAACATGTATATATAATATATATATATATATATATATATATATAGATATGTAGATATATATATTATATACAAATGTCTTGAGGACATCAAAAGGAAGCTATGAGACGACCTTGCTGGCTCTTGAAAGTGTGAATAATAGAGCACTTGAGAAATGCAGTGACATAGAGGTGTCAGAGATGATGATTGTAAATCAACCTCGAGTGGTTGGTTTGACATTTAAGATAAATGACACAGAGGTGTCAGATATGATGATTGTAAATCAACCCCAAGTTGTTGGTTGACATTTAAAGGAAATGGCACAGAGAGGTACCGAGTTAATTTAATCTGTTGTAAGACTAGATAGCCTACATTTATGGGGTATGGGTCCAGTGTCTATCTTAAGTGATAAGAAAGGCCTGATCTGTACTTGTTGTGATGAGTGTGAAATGAAATGCTTGATAGTTATTTCATTGTTTGAATGAGAATTGATTGTGATTGTATATGTTGTTTGGATACTTTAAATCATGTAATTAAGGGAGTGGACCTAATTAAAAGCCTAACATGCATTTCTACGAGGCATTGCATGAGATTGAAGGCCATCATTACTACAGGATGTGTCGGAAGTGATCAAGAGGATCGTTGTTCCACTAAGTGCGAACTAAGTGATTAGGGGATTATCGCGCTTTGATGGTTCCGAGTCCGGCCTGTCCTTGAAGGTTTTACTCTGTCTGGTGTAGAGAGGCACAAGAGCGTTCACTGTTGAGTTAAGAAAATATCATAATTAATAAAGTGATAAGATAAATAAACCGGGTAATGACCTAGGCACTGATGGTGGATTTAGAATCTCCAACCCAAGGTCAAGGGGGACGTGAACCCTAAACTTCACGTCGGTTACTGAAAGACTACGTGAGATGCTGCATTCATATGGTTGCTCATGCGTAGCATATGTTTTAATAACTTAATTTGGTATCGTTTGTGTAGACGTAGCATTGAAAGTGTTACCATTCCATTCACTAAGCCATAATGTGCTCAGCCCCTCACAAACTCTTTTACAGGTAACAATTACAAAAGCTTGGGATGGGATAAGATGTGAAGTGTTGAGAGTTTTGGAAGACCAAAAAAACAAAGTAAGAATTGTGAATGATAGATTTACTTAGATGAAATGTTAAAACCCTATGTAAATAGAATTTAAAATTAAGAAACCTAGGATTTATCATATTTTACTAATTAGTAAGGGATACCGATTCTCCGCGATAATGGTTAACCGTAGGATACGGGATCCATAATTGTATTTTATTATCCAATTATATGTACTATGATTAGTTGTAAATGTAATTATTTATTTAGAGTCTTACGATCTCTGACTTGTAAGATGATCATCATGTAACGGGTGCACACGTGCCATGATGATTTTAGTGGAGACTTCTAGGCCCCCTTTCGGGGCATGACAGCCTCTACTACAAGTTGTAGGTTCAATTCCAATCCTCTTAGGAACCTTCTGGCTTAGGACCTATCATCATTGCGTAAATTTTCAGGGAGAAACTGAATGAGATGATTGAACTTTACCTCATACTCTTTAATAGTTCGAGTCCCCTATTTACAGTTTTAGTAATCATTCTCCATTCTTTCTCTAGAGCTGTTGGGGAAGTATATCTGATAAAATAACTCCTTAAATACCGTCCGGTTCATGCACTCCCCTATAAGTCTAAGAACCGAAGCCCACCATTTTGCTACAATTCCCTTCAGCATGAATGCAGCATAATTTACCTTCCTATATTCTGGTATCTGGAAGGCAGCAACGGTCTTCTCAATCTCCTATACCCAATCATTAGCCTTAATTGGGTCATTCACTTTGGGGTTAAATTCCTTAGCCACTCTTATGAACCTGTCAAAGTTGAAGAGTTCATTAGCATTCCTATGCTATGGGACAAGGTGCTTGGTGTTGTTGTGCCAGTAGTCCCACCAGGTGATTCATAGTATGCAATAGCTAGACTATCTCTTCAGCCATCTAACCTCTTTCCCCTTGTTATTGTAGGTACTGAGGTTCCTCCTCATTGGAGTCATCATGCCTAGCACCCCTTCCAATTCATGATCTAGTAATTCTTCTTAGAGGCATTCTGTTTAAGAAGAGACAACCGAATCTACTTATGTTAGTATCAGTCAGGGTCTGTTTCATAGTGTGTATGTATATACACATATACCATACACAAGGGGTCTATTCATATATAATGCTTAGCAGTTAAAAGAATAGAAGTAAAATAATAATACAAGAAAATAATTACATAATTAAGTAAATGTCCCATATTTTACCCACTCTCTTCATGTCTCACTATCTTACATATCCAGTGTTCAATCCTTCTAAAGATCATATCTTAGACTTTATTTTTTAAAACTTATATTTATTGATCATCGCTTAATACTAAGGATCATTGCCTAAGCTCTTCAGGATCAACAACCTATGCTCTACATATCAAAACCTAATTCATAAGGATCATGAACCTATTATCTATAGATTCAAACTTAAGTCTCTAAAGATCATAAAAACCTAGAGCTCTGATACTACCTAAGTTGTAACACCCCGAACCCTGGGCCGCACTACTGCTCGCCACGTGTCCTTATCTCACAAGAATACGTTAAGGCTCTAAAACAAATATGATACATTTAACCTGTAACTCCTATAATAAAAGCACTTCATATATCTCCAAAGTTTCAAATAATAACTTAAACCCTATCAAATATCTAACGTAGTAGAAGTCTTTAAACACCAAAAACAACAATTCTCACATATACTATCTATTACAGTTAAACATCATAATTCTTCCTAAAACTTAATCACCATAATAATAATGGTACTCTTTGTCTCCCTCTCTCTATGGTTCAGCTAAACCCAAGTCATCTTCTAGGTTCTCATCTCTCTCAACACCTGCATTTAAAAATGATTCCCCGAAGGGTGAGCTAATGCCCAGTACGTATAACTCAAACACATACTCATGACAAACATAAATGAGTATCACACACATCATGCAGAACTTAAACACAGAAAATTATTTCATAATATAATTTTAGTCCATAAGCAAACAATAGGGTACTCATGACCCTCTTAACACACCTAACACATTAGAGCATGTCTTAGTGATGGGAACTGCCACTACAGGCCCCACACCTATGTATACTTAAACCTGGTGATGGGAACTGCTACTACGGGCCCTATACCCATGTACACTTAAACACTTGAACGACATCTAACTCAAATCATTTCCAAGTATGACTCCACTAAGGATAATGTCACATAAGGATCGTTAGGGTGCTCCCTAAGGATCTGCCACTATAGGCCCCTAGGCTGAGCCAAGCACATACAACATATCACTTAAACACTTGAACTGAGTTGTTCACTTAATCAATTTCAAATACATGTACTAATGTAATCAAACACAAAATAGCACACAAGTTACATGTACCTTGGATCCTAGCCTTCAGCATTTCCCGGTCTTAGACTTAACCTAATTGGAAATATGTACACATTAACATGCTCTTCTTAGTATTCAATCTAAGATCAATATCATTCTTAATCTCCTTAATCCTACTCATTTAATTTCTCTAAGGCCTTTCTAATTATCTAAGTTGCGTGGAAATTAGTTTAAATCAAAGTTAAACAATCATATAATTATGTTATACTTTATTCAACACGGTCATGTTGGGGACCGTGTTACTCAACATGGGCTAAAGCACAACCATGTTAGGGGTAGTGTATCTCTTGGTGAAAAACTTAGTTTCAACATAATCTAAACATGACCATGTTGGGTGGCCATGTATCTCTTGGTGCACCTTTCCATTTTAACACAGTCGAAACACAACCGTGTTGGGAAGCCGTATATCTCTCAATGCACCTTTCCATTTCATCATGGTCAAAACACGACCATGTTGGGAGACCGTGTTACCTTCGAAAATTCCATGAACCATATTTCTATTACTTCAATTCCTCTAAAACCTAATCCTTTCTATTCCTAAGCTTAATCATATCTCTAAAATTCATAATTGTATTTAAATTACGTAATTTGTATACTTACTTCAATTTCCTTTCAAGTTGAATCCTTAAACCTTTTGAGTCTTTTCCCTATTATACCCTTCTCGTTCTCTGAATCCTAAAACGCACATTATACTAATGCATTAAAAATCTACTGACCGAATTCGAAACTTCTATAGGATTTTCTTACCTTTCGTCTTTAGGGTTCTTGACAAGAGCGTCTCCTCCTTTTCCTACTTGTCACTGTGTGGTTATTGATAGAGTGAAAAGAGGAGACCTAAGGTTATTACAGAGTATTTATACTATAGTTGTGGAAAGACATATTTGTCCTTTAAATATTCTAAAATTACTGTCCTTGTCCTTTGTTCTTTGTGACAATATATATTTTATAATTAAATAAATAATTAAAATTTCATGTATTACAATTAGGGACAATATCACATAGAGATCATTAGGATACCCTTTAAGGGTCTGCCACCAATAGCTTCTAGGTCGAGTCACACACAAACAACAAACATTTATTAATTAGATAATACTTAAGTTCATTTACATACTATGCTAACAAGTACAAACATCAAACTAAGTAATCATGTACCTAGAGTTGCTCTATTCATACCATAAAATTTTTAACTAATCTAACACCTAGTCACAATTGCATGGAAAAAAAAAAAAACTGAATTTAGAATCCTAGCTTGTAATCATCCATCTTATAGTTATCTTACCATAGATGGAAAAGCGTTGGAAAAACATCAAAAAAAAATGAAAAACCCTAAAAATAATAAATAAGGTCATTGGGAATAAAAAGGAAAATTTTTTATTAAATTAAGAAGGAAGTTTAAGTTGGAAAAATTAATTTTACTGAAAAAGGACCTTTTTACTTTTGAAATTGATTTGATCAAAAAATGAACTTGAAATTGTTTCAAATCCTTAAATATAACTCCAAGACCTTAATTAGGAGGATAAAATTAATTACAAAATATTTAGAGACAAGTGGAAAAGAAAAATTTTAATTCGGATATAAATTGAGTAAAATGACTAAAATGCCCTAGGCTTATTTTGTAAAAGAGTAGCTAAATAATTTAGTTCCCAAAGGCAGTTCAGGAGAAGGAAACATCATTTTGTAGCTAGAGGAAGAGGAAAAAATTAAAGAAAATATAATATTAAAATAGGCTAAATAAGGGCACGCATGTCACATTATCCTACAACCCACAAATCCTTATGGTCTTATTTGCCCTTAACCTTAAGCCATCACTAAACCCTACTATATAGACCCTCATAAGACAGAAATTTTTTAAGCCCCCTTCCTCTCTATTTTTGAAATTTCAAGGTAAAGAAACCCACAACAAATTAGCTTAAGCCTTAAACCTTCAATCTAACTCAAGTTTGATCTAAATTAGCTACTAATTCAAGTTGTCTTATAATGAGTTTTAGGTCAAGAACCATGTGAAGATCCTTGCTAGGGGGGATCTCATTTCATGTGACAAGGAGCTTGAAGGTAAGTGAACTTTTGTAAGATTTAGATTGAATTAAAGGTATAAATCCATAGTTTAGATGCTATGTAAGATGATTTAATGTGAGGGAGTAAGTTAAAATCAAAGGAAGCACCATTTTAGGTATTTACATGTGGCATCCTAATTTGAATCGAGAGGAGATCTTAGATCTCCATTAAGGTAAGCACAAAACCTGACTTAAATGGGTGATTTAGTGAAGTTAGAAGTAATTAAACATAAGGATTTAGTGATTTCTTGAATATTAATGATGTATGGCGATTAACCCTTGATGCTGCCGCTAGGATTAGTATATTCTAAGTGTGATTTAATGATTAAAAATGTTAACCTATGAATTATTATGCTTTATGCATTGTTGGGTATTGGAATTGAGGTAAAGAATCAAGTTTGATGCACATTAATGAAGAACATGTTTAAGTGTTGTTGTGACCGCCACTAATGAGATGGAATTAAGATTTAATTTTCTTGCTAAATCTGATTTTGATGATGGATGATGATAAATTAATGATTGGAGTATGAACTTGTGGTAATTAGAATGGTTTAGGTAATTAATTGGTATATATGATATGTTAAAAGCTAGAATTGGTGCTATGATTGAACTAGTGGTTGAATAAGATCATTTTATTTCCAAATTATGAATTTTCAGCATGTTATTATGTTCTTAATGTGATAAATTTGATGAAAATTAGAGACATAAGATAAATATTGAGTTTGGTAAAGTTTGAGGGTGAATTTGGTTGAATTAGAGGATTGTACAAACTTAAGAATTTGATTTTCTTACATGTTTTGGCATAATGTTTAATTATATGGAAAATATGATATGTTATTTTTATTTTAAATAAATTTAGTATAATTATGATTTAATTAGAATAGGAGTTAGATTGGACATAAAATGAGGCCTAGAAGTGATGATATGTTGAAATTGGACTTGTAGAAGTGTAATGAAGAGTTTGGGTATGTTCTATTTTTTATACTCTATTTTGGTGATGCTTTAGGCTTAAAAACAAAAAAATAAATATTTTTTTTAGACTTTAGAAAGGAATGGAACAAGTGGGTTTTAATTTAAAGTAAGTTTGACCTAAATTAGATAAAATATGGACTTGTAAAGTTAAAAATTCGTAACCACACTTAGTATAGTAATCTAAGGGTTTTAAAATAAATTATTTTGGTTTCATTTGATTTGAGCATAAATTGAGCAAGTTATTGCCATTTAAAATTAAAACCTTTAATTGTGATGAATTGAAACTAAATTAATAGTTAGTTTAATTAAATTGGGCTAAGGCCGACCTCAAGTTGACCTAACCAAATAGGCCTAAGGACTACACCCTCTTACCCTCACTTTGGGTAGCCCACACAATTAAATATAATTTGATTAATTAGGCTTAATTAACTTAACCATTCTAATTATACCAAAATAAGAATTGATTTAACACCCAAATAACCCATGAGCCTAAGATCCAAAATTCAAAACATAATTCGACCCATTTCCTCCTAAGGTCCATACCCAAAATTGGTTTTATCATGATAAATAACTTAAACTGAACCTCAAACCATTTCAAGGTCTAAATTAAATTAAATAATTAAAATAAACTAGGCTAAAGCCTAAAGAAATAAAATGAACTTACATGACTATAATAAAACCTAATGAGTCCAAGACCTAAAACTTACCTTCAAAGTAAATCAAACCTCAATGGGCCTTTAACCCTTTAAGGCCCTAAAATAACTAAAAGCCTAAAATAAAATTAAAATAGGACTTAAGCAATTAATTGGAGCTAGCGCATAATAAATAGAACCAATTAAACATAATGGTCTAGGTTAACTAAATAGATTGAAATAACTTAAATCAACTTAAAGTAGACTTAATAATTATAATTGGACTTAATTAAGCCTAGTAGGCCTAATTCTAAACATAATTGGGCCTACCATACTTAAAGGGCCCAAATATCCTAATTGGGCCTTAAACCTAACTAGACTTAAAACTCAAATAATTTATCAGGTTAAATTGATTAAACCCAAATTAGATTAGACCAAATTAATTAAAAGCTAATTACGCCCAAATAACCCTAATTGGGCTCGTAATTAATATGGTCCTTAAGTGGTTTAAACCAACCTTAGAATAAAAATCAATTACTTAGAATAATTAACTAACTTAAATTTTCTCTTTAATGCATAAAATCAATTCAATCATTTCAAATGGAGTTTGGATTATGATTTGAGAATTATCACCTTTCAAGTATGCAATAACATGTCTACTGCTTATTAGGTTAGAAAAATTAAACCGAACTAATAATCAAACTTGGATAAGTATCTTCTTGTTACTTGTACGTAGTTACTTAAGCTAAAAAGTGACAAACCTTGGTTTGGGATTATAGCTACGATCATATACCCTGAAATGACGCTATAGTTAAGTGTTTAGGCCATCAACATATGGTTCAACAAGTAGTTGATAAGTGAAATTACGTTTAATATCGAGCACTATAAATTATATTAGGAGTCATCCATAGATTATAAGTGCCAACAGGTGATACGATATAATTGAACTACAATCAATGAGACCGTATTACAGTAAGACTGCTTAGACAATGCTACTTTTTGGTTTCAATTTTGGTTTCGATGATGTAATGTCAGGCTGCTCTTGTTAACCTTGAATGTCCATTAAGGTGGAATTAGACCAAAGTCCCTTGTCGTGATGTTCAGAGTAATGAGTACTCCCATACTGGATATTTAAATAGGATAATTAAAAGAATGATTTAATTAATTTTCTGTTGCATTAATATGTAGGTCTGCTTTACATTTAGGTATGTACTTGTATTTAGAGCAGAGAATACAAGGCGGGCCGACCCGCCTAACCCATAAATTTTTGCAGGGCGAGTTAGGAAAATTTGGCCTGCAAGATATGCAGGCTGCTTTGGCCTACCCCACATGGCCCATGGGTCGAAGTAGGCCATGCAATGCAGGCACGGGTTGGCCAGCATGGCCCGCACTATTTAAAAAAAACATAAGAAAAACAAAAAAGCCAAATTGAAATTAGATCCAGTCACTTACAGTGGGTTACAGTCGTCGCCTCGTCGTTGTCTCAATCATCGATCCACCGTATTGTTGTCACCATCTCCTCATTATTGTCGTCAAGCATAGTGAGTTAGCCTACATTGTTGTCGTCCTCATCGTCATTATCCTCGTCGTCCTCCTACTTGTTGTCGTCCCCATCCATGTCATCGTCATCTTCATCCTTATCCTCGTCTACGTCCTCATCATCGTTGTCCTCCTTGTTGTCATCGTTGTTGTCATCATCTACATCATCGTCATCCTCGTCTTCGTCCACATCATCATTGTTGTCCTCATCATCCTCCTCCTTGTTATCATTGTCATTATCGTCTTCGTCTTTATCCTCATTGTCGTCATCATCATCTCCTTTGTGTGCAGAGTAAGTTGGCTCGCTAGGCGGGGCAAGTCGACTTCTTCGGCCCACCTCATGTGTAAGCTAACTTAGGTTGACCCACTTTAACCTACAAGCTGGTGCAAGTTAGGGCAAGCCTACCGATTTGGGCCGCTTTCCCAACTCTATTTATATTATTGTGTATTATACCCTTGTAATGCAACCCCCTTTTTCTTTTTCATGTCAGGATATTTTTGATCTACTTCATGATTCGATGAGATATGACTCCAAGGAGGAGTATTAGGATGAAATCGTGGATTTAGATTACATTATCTACTATTATGACTGATTCTGCTTTGTTTTCTAAATTATGTTTTTTTTATTTATTTTTGAACTTAGACTATTTTAAGAGCCACCTGTAACTTTATGGCTTGTTCTAATTTGTTTGTATTGTGTAGGCCCTATAAGCCTTAGGACTTAGACATATTCTTTCTTGCTTTACCACGAGTTTTCATAACAAACAAACCATTAAACGTTTTTCAAAAATCTAACATCTCACCAAAATGTTTTCAATAACTAATTAACAATTTTAAATTCCTAAAATTGATTTAGAAACCCATCTAATAACTATAGCCTTATATATTTTACTTAAGTAAATTACATAACAAACTGTATCACTGTAGTGAATTGAGACATGATACAAAAGATACAAGAAATTGCCATTTTAAATAAGCAATGAGGCTTATGGGCAAGTTCATGGTCAGGTTCACTGGTGTAAACAATGTTCATGAGTAGGATCATGGGTGTGATCATAAGCATGAACCTCTTTATGATGAAAAGAGAAGAGTTTGTGATCATAGGCATAAAAGAGGTTTACGGTCGTGATCATGAGCGTGTTTATGGCCATGAACCTCATTATGAACTAAAAGGAGTGCATTTTTTTGTTCGGGTGTGATTTACAATATCATGGGCATGATCATAGGCTTAATCTTGCCCATATTCCCCACTGATCATTGATTTTTCGTGTGAAATGATGACTTTTCTCAGATATTTTTTATGTTCTTGATTTAATTCTTAAAAAACCCAAAAATAACATAAAATCCATAAAAAAATTCCAACTTATCCACTTGGATTGTCTAAAAAACAATGCACCAATACTCCTCAAAGTTTTATGCATTTTTCACACGTACAATCTCTAAACCTATGTTATAATTATTTAATAAAAGATAACGTCACATGAATCTTTATTTGGTGTACTTACCTTATGAGATTATGTTGATATATGTGAACGGGAAGGAAGAATTGCCAATGGAAAAGGGTTCTATGCTGTGAGAAAATAACAAAAGAAAAGGAGAAACAAAAGAAGGAAAAGGTAGTTTTGCAAGTTTTGATATTCCCTTCATAAAAAGACTTAATTGCCTTACTTTTAATTTTTTTTTTCAAGGGTATTACATTTTTCTTATTGCTTTTCCACTGAATCTAATGCCCATTTAGTTGTAGGGGTGGAAATATAAGCCAAACGAACCGACTTGCCTAAACCCGTATCAACCCATAGGTTGAACTGGGCTATCCCCATTGGCTCGCACCTTATGCAGGTTGGAAAAGCTAGCCTAACCAGCCTGGCGAGCCAATGCGGGTGATGGGTCATTTATCCGATCATATCAAATTATAAATTTATTAACCTATAGAAATCTAACTACTTAGCTGGGCAAGTATACCTATCAATGTAATATAGACTGCAACGAGTAACGTCTTCAAGAATCTTAAAAACAAGTACTAGTATTACCTTTTTTTGCTATCTAGTCTAAATCTTAATGTGAGATTAATAAATTAAATCACTAATTAACTAATCTAATAACCCTAAGATTAATTATAATCATTGTAATAAATCAATTCAATCACAAAGACATACCATTTATCTTAATCCACTATAAACCCTAGCTTTCTTATAAGTTATAATAATGTATTGATTACAATTTGTTTATGCTTTGCACTGTAAGAATTCTCAACTAAATTAATTACTCCCTCGAGTTAATTAATTAATAACCTTATACGAAATAGTGGAGACATCTCCCTCACTATCACCCTACAAGATTTCATTAAGTTTATAATTCCCAAATAAAGATTAAATCTTTATGTAGAAAATTAAAGTTTTCCTACCACTAAATAAAACATGCAATCTTTCTATTCATAAAGATTTATCCTATTAGATGAGATCTCTCTCTATTTAAGAAGAATCAGACATGCAATTAATTTGTGCACATAAATTAATCACACGGTAGTTAAAATACATGAATAGATACAAAGGTATAAACTTTTCATTAATCAATAAGTAATTCAATCACATGATTTAGAGTTTCACAAGATGCAGAGTAGATAAATCTACTTCTCCATGGAATTTACAATAATTACGAGAAATCTAGAAAAGTAATAATAATTCATGATGAAAAGAATAAACCCTTGTAAGAGTTTTGTGATGTTCGATGATACTCTAACGATTTCTCCTTCCAGATTCGTAATTTTGCTCTCTTAGGGTTTTTAGAGTGGTTATGAGAAAAAAAAAAGATCCCTAATTTTAGTAATAAAGCGAGTATTTATAGCATAAGAAATAGGATAGCATGTGTGGCTTAGTGCACGCCCACGCTTGGGGCCGTGTACTCTAGAAAAAAAGTGAAATTCTAACATTTCGGGTTTTGTACTACCATGCTTGAGATTGTGCACTCTAGAATTCTTGCAGTTTCTTCTTTGGGCAGACTTCCTTCTTCAGCATTACTCTCTGCACCACTTGTGTAGTAGCTAAGGCACAATTTCACGATGCATTTTGATCACTTTTTACTCTCCAGCACTGGCATCAACATAATCATGTTGAAGGTTATATATATGTGAAAATCACCTTTTCTTATATTTTGTCATATTTAACCTAGTTTTTTCTCTAACCTTCTTTAAATCTTTAAATTGCACTCTTTAAACCCTAAAATCAAATATTAAGCACTTAAGTGTCTTTTTCTAGATAAATTCACACAAAATTCATAAAAATCATACTCAATAAATACTATAAATAAGGTTCTTTCAACACTTATCAAACTTCCCCACCCTTAATTGTTTACTTGTCCTCAAGCAAACAAAATAAAAACAAAAAAAAAGACCCTATCATAAATTATACTTATTATAAACTTCAAATCACAAGTAACATTCTTTACTCAATTAATTCTTAGTGACTCGTTAATGCCTATTACTCAAACCTACCATAATTGTATGTGTACCTAGCATATAATAATTAGACTTTTCAGATTAATCTAAGTTAAACCAGTATCCTCACCATTTAGTAATCACTTTCAAAGTTACGAAGGAAATAATAAATCAAACAAAATCCAAGTTGCTTAGTTACATTGCGCCACTTACCAAAAAGTATATAAACCATTCAATTATTTTTCAAAGCACAATAACAAGAAGTGAAAATATATGCCATTTATTATTCCCCTAGATTATTTTACTTTTTCTTTCAAATCTCTTTAAAAGTTTTTTTTTTTATTACAAAGGTATAAAACTAAGTAACCCATGTAGCAAGCTTTCAATTGATAATACCGAACTCATCACCCAAGTTAATAGACGTTATTCTCTTAATGAAGGGCATCCCTACAGGCTTATTTACTCAAGTTACAAGACTAGATAAACTTGTCTTTTTGATATCCCTTAAAGTTATGATAAACTTGTCTTTTTGATATCCCTTAAAGTTATGGTAATTTCATTAGTTGGTTGATCTTAGGACAAATAACCTTAAGTGACTAGGTTTTAAAGGGACCCCATCAAACCTTCCTTACCTTAACACATAGGGACTCAATATTGATATTTATTATTTTCAAAGAGATCGTTTCAAGAAAAATCACCAAGTTAACAATTTCACAAGCTCATTTCACAAAAGGTTGAAAGAGTTCTCAAAATGATTGAATATTAAATGTACTAACTAGTTAACTTAGAAACACAACTAATTTACTTGAAATTAAGGATTTTCATTTACTTCACAACTTTAAATTTAGCTAGTAAACAACAAATAGATTTACCTCACTTGGATTTTATCCTAAAACTCTAATTAAGTATACCAATCCCAACAATAAGTGAGTAAGGCACATAAAGTTACTACTTTTACATATGTGTGTATAAGAATGCTACTTTTACCTTTTAATGAATACAATTTCAAGGTTTTTACTTTTCAATAATAGACAATCAAGATTAAAGTTCAATTGCAAACTTATAACTAGGGAAAAATTTGATCAATGAGAGCATAAGGTATATAAATAATTCAAAACTTAATTTCTTCTATCTTTATATCCCCTCCCCACACTTACTTAAGATATTTTCCCTAATGTCTTTCTAAAGTAAGCACAAATAAGAGAAAGAAAGGAGATAAAAGAAAAAGGACACTAGGGACTTCCTCGGTTTTCATCATCGGTGAGTTGTAAATCCAACAAAGCAAAAGTTGTGTAGCATCAACCCTAAAAAAAAAAAAAAACAAAAGAAAACACCAAACTAAAAAATAAAAATAAAAATCAACCTATCCTAGTCTAAAAAATAAAACATTCAGCAAATTCAGATAAAGAGTCTTCGTATAAGGGAGCTCTATTAGTTACAAATCATATGCATAAAATAGAACAAGGGGAGAAATAAAAGAAAGAATGAGGAAGAAAGGAAAACACAAATATATATATATATATATATATGGAAACTCTACCCTGGCTTCTGGACGACCATGCTCAGGGCCGTACAAGGTTCTAAAAAATGTCCAGAAGCTCCTCTTCATGTGTAAACTACTTTGAGCACTAGTTAGGCTCAAGTTGTGTAGGTGCTTAAAAAGTTTACAAAAATCAAGTAAAAACTTTCCAAGCTATTTGATTCATGTGTTTGTTCAGTGTGCACCTTGACATAAGTGAAAGATTAGGAAAATAACTTACCAAGTACACTTGAAAAGTAAAGCTTGAATTTTCTTACTTGTCATTGATGCTTCCCTATACTTAAGGATTAACTCTCATTCCCCTCAAGTAAACTCACTTACACCCCCACAAATCTGCAATTTTTTTAGCAAGAAAAACTTAAGATAGTGAAATAAAAATGAAACAAAAAGAACTTAACGTACTTAAATTAGTCATGGGTTGTCTCCCAAGAAGCACACTTTTTTAATGTTGTTAACTTGACATCCTTCACTTTTTTTTTAGCTAAATATCTGGTAATTGAAGTACAGACTCCTCTCGATATTCATGTTCTCTTCCATCTTTCATGTACAACTTCAGTCTATGGCCATTCACTTTGAAATCATCATGCTCTAGGTGTTCGAACTCCACTGAGCCATGTCAGAAGACCTTCTTGACTACAAAGGACCAAACCATCTTGATTTCAGTTTTTTAGGAAAAAGTTTCAATCGAGAATTAAACAAAAACACTTGGTTCCCTTCCGTAAACTCCTTTAGATAGCAGATTTGCATATCATGATATTTCTTTATCCTCTCTTTATATGTCTTCATATTCTCATATGCTTGCTTTCTCCACTTATCTTTTTTAGATGTAACTTCTTCTATAGCATTAAGTTGCTCAATGAATGCCTCGACCTCTAGGTTGTCCATATCTTTCTCCTCTCCTTGTTTCAAGATTAGTTCTAGCTCATCCTTATATAGGATCTCTTTAATATGCCCATCTATTGAAGAATCAACAACATCGATAGAATAACATGAACCATCAGCACACATGGAGTATTCCATGGCTGCAACCATCTTAATTACCAACTCTTCGTCTCCTACTTTCAATGTAAGCTTACCATCCTCCACATCAACCATTGCCTTAATAGTAGCGAAGAATGGTCTTCCAAGATTAAAGGCATATCCCCGTCCTCATATATGTCTAGAATTACAAAGTCAACAGGGTATATGAAATTTCTTGCTTTTACCAAGACATCCTAAATGATCCCTTTAGGGATTTCCATGGATCAGTCAGCAAACTGCAAACTCATTCTAGTGGGCTTTGGGTTAACTAACCCCAATTTCTTAAAGAAAAGGTATGGTATGAGGTTAATACTTGCCCTAAGATCAATCATGGCTTTATCAATTAAGTTGTCATCAACCAAACATGGAATAGTGAAGCTGCCTAGATCCTTTAGCTTTGGAGGAAGTTTGTTTTGAATGATGAATGAACAATTTGCTTCTACTCCTACAATAGAAACATCCTCCAACTTCTACTTATTGGATAGGAGTTCCTTTAGGAAATTGGCATATTTTGGCATTTGCGAAGTGCCTCAACAAATGGAATACTAATGTGCAGCTGTTTAAAAAGTTCAAGAAATTTACCGAACTACACCTTGTCTTTACTTTGATTGAGGCGAGCTAGATATGGATTTTTTTTTTGACATACTCCTTGATAACCGGTGGTGATTGCTTCTCAAGATCTTACTTCTCAAGTTCCACTTTTTTCTTCTCAAAAGTTTGACCACTCCTCAAGGATATGGCTTCCGTTTGTTCCATTGGATTGTTCTCAATGTTACTAAAGAGGGAACCTTATTGCCTTTTACTGCTAAGGTGGCTAGATCGATGGGCGGGGCATAGGTTGGTAAGGTGGTAACTATTGCTTTTGGAATCCTAGTGGTGGGAAGTTAGATCTCTAGGCATTCTTATTGCCATAAGAGAGGTTGGGATGGTTTCTCATGTCAGGATTGTAAATGTTACTATATAGGTTATACTGCTGCCTATTTTGATTCCCAAGATAATCTACTTGCTCATGGAGGTCCATATTCTCACTAGCATTGCCCACTTAGTTTTGTGATCCTTGGGAACTCTTAAGGGTAGAAATCTAGTGGCTGAGAGCCTTCATCTTCGCCACCAAAATAGTCATGAGATTTACTTCATACTTGCCCACCACTTTTTGCTTGCCCCTATTGTTGCCCCATTGATAATTATTTTTAGCCATATCAGCAAAAAGTTTTAAGAATTCTTCTAAGGTCTTGGAATTTAATGTACTACCAGCTATGATGTCTACCAATTGATAATTAGTTAGTTAAGTCCATTAAAAAAGGTTTAAACTTGCATCCATGTGGGTAGTTGATGGTATGGGCACTTTCTTACCAACTCTGTCCATCTTTTCCAAGCATCATACATGGTCTCACCATCTTGTTGCATGAACGATGCAATGTCATTTCGGAGCTTAGCTATCTTGCAAGGAGGAAAGTAGTTATCTAGAAATTGCTTCATGGTGTCATTCCATATAGTTAAAACTACAGGACCCAACGATTGAAGCCAGTATTTAGCCTTCCCCCTTAGTGAGAAAGGGAATAATCTAGTATGCACTGCTTCATCCGTCAACTCGTTATTCTTGAAAGCCTCATAGATTTCTAAGAACATTTAAATGTGAGCATTAGGGCCCTCATTCAGTAATCCATCGAATTGATAGTATTGTTGCAAAAGTTAAATCACGACACCTTAGCCTTAATGGGAGGCTTTATGATAGTCGGCCCTATTCCATCTAGAGTTGGTCTTGCATAATCTAAATTGGTCTTAGGTGGATCCTTAGCCATGGTCTTTTGTGTTTCCTCTTTAATAGTCTCCAGTAATCCTAGCAACAACGCCAAAAACTTAATTTGGTATATACTAAGGTAGTAGATACTAAGGTTTAAATGACTAAAGTAATTCTATGTTTCCTCTTTAAAATAAATGACTAAAGTAGTAGATACTAAGGTTGATCCTAATATTGTTTTGCTAGATCCCTAGCAATAATGCCAAAAACTTGATGGATCGTTTCTCCGATCGTATCAAATTACAAATTTATTAACCTAAAAAAATCTAACGACCTAACTAGGCAAGTTTATATATCTAATGTAGTATAGATTGCAACGGATGTCGTCCTCAAGGATTTTAAAAACAAGTACTAATATTACCGTTCTTCTACTATCTAATCTAAATCTTAATGTGAGATTAATAAATTAAATCACTAACTAACTAATCCAATAACCCTAAGATTAATTATAATCGTTGTAATAAATGAATTCAATCACAAAGACATATCATTCATCTTGATCCACTCTAAACCCTAGCTTTCTTATAATAATGTATTGATTAATAATTTGTTTATACTTTGCACTGTGAGAATTCTCAACTAAATTAATTACTACCTCGAGTTAATTAATTTATAACCTTATACAAAATAGTGGAGACCTCTCTCTCACTACCACCTTACAAGATTTTATTAAGTTCATAATTCCCAAATAAAAATTAAATCTTTATGCAGAAAATTAAAGTTTTCCTACCTTTAGGTAAAACATATAATCTTTCTATTCATGAAGATCTATCATATTAGATGAGACCTTTCTATATCTAGCAAGAATCAGACATACAATCAATATGTGTGCATAAATTAATCACACAACAATTAAAATACATGAATAGATACAAATGTATAAACTTTTCATTAATTAATAAGTAATTCAATCACATAGTTTAGAATTTCACAAGATGCAGGGTAGATAAATTTACTCCCCCATGGAATTTACAGTAATCATAAGAAATCTAAAAAAGTAATAATAATTCATAATGAAAAGAATAAACCCTCGTAGACGTTTTGTGACGTCCGGTGATGCTCTAGCGATTTCTCTTTCCAGATTCATAATTTTACTTTCGTAGGGTTTTTAGAGTAGCCGCGAGAAAAAATAAATCCAGATCCCTAATTTTCGTAATAGAGCAAATATTTATAGCATAAGAAACAAGTTAGCATGCACGACCTAGTGCACGCCCATGCTCGAGGCTGTGTACTTTGGAAAAAAGTGAAATTCTAGCATTCCGAGATCTACATGGTCGTGCTTGGGATTGTGTACTTTAGAATTCCTATAGTTTCTTCTCTAGGCAATTTTTTTCCTTTAGCACTACTTGTGCAGCAGTTAGGGCACAATTTTATGATGCATTCTAATCACTTTTTGCTCTCCAATACTAGCATCAACATAGTCATGCTAAAGGTTGTGTACACATGAAAATCACCTTTTTTTTCTTATATTTTGCCAGATTTCACCTTGTTTTTGCTCTAACCTTCTTTAAATCTTTAAATTACATTCTTTAAACCTTGAAATCAAATATTAAGCACTTAAGTGTCTTTTTCTTGATAAATTTACACAAAATTCATAAAAATCATATTCAATAAATACTATAAATAAGATTTTTTCAACACTTATTAAGGGGTTAGGAGAGTTGGCTTACCAACCCACAAAAAAAAAACAATTTTTTTTATTATATGTTACAATATATATATATATCACACTCGAACCCCAAAACCCTAAACCCCACAATTGACAGCATATCCTCATAATTTTTATCTTTTTAAAAAGCGCAACCTCTTAACTCTTAAGCACTTACCTCGAGCTTTAAAGTAGGAGACTAGACCAGAGTGACGAGTGGGAGGCTAGGAGCATTGGATTAGAGACGACGAGTGAGTGATGACTAACGACACGATGACGACGATTGCTGGACTAGATGAGGATGATGAGTGTAATGCTAGCCAAATGTTTGAAGAAGACTAAAGTGAAGATTGAAAATGAAGAGCTAATGAGACTAGAATGACGAGGACGAGGAGTAGTCAAGTAAAGAGGAGGTCTAGCCAAGTCTTGTCTATGTAGTGTTGTGAATGTAGTGATTGCTGTCTATTTGTGTACTGTGTTGTGTTGTTGTCATGTCTTGTTGTCTTGAATCTTGATAGCTATGGAATTTTTTTTTTTTTTTTTTGTGCAGGCCACATGGGCCAACCCACCCTGCATCAAGTTACCTTGCAGTCCATGTGAGGCGAGCTAAAAAGTTTGCACTTTATGTGGGCCAACTTTTTTTTGGTCCAATCCCTAAAAAATTGTAGGTTGGGTAAGCCAGCCCACTAGGCCCACCTTACATTCCCAACCCTTTTCAGTAGTGTTCTTTAGAAATGCTTTATATATATATATATATAATCTCAATTTCTACTAAGGTTATTGCAATCACATCTCTTTTATACCTTTTATCTCCTATAAAATACATTAAATGTAACATTAAAAAATGTTAAAATATCTTGGCATCAATTTATATGTATGTGGTGTTATATATATAATTATTATAATAAAAAAAATAATTCAAATCAAATCCATCCCATGTAGAAAGCTAGTATTTATACCATTAAGTTACGAGCCATTACTATGTGTATTTGGCTGTGTTTAATTTACACGGGATTGATACGTGCTAAAATTGAAATGTTACGTTTATTGTTAGAATCAAGGAGACAATTAGGTAATTTATGTCTAATACTTTTCTCCTTTTTTTTTTTTTTTGAAACTTCCTTTATGTCTAATAATAGCCACAAGGGCATGTTATTATGAGAATGTATTTTCACAAGATGTATGCCCTTTGTCCTTTTGATGTCCAACTGGTTTTAGGTGATGGAATATAATGTCAATGTCAAGTTGAGGTAGATATAATCAGTAACCGAGATTGATAACTGATGATGTTTCTTCAATAATTCTATCCTTCGTACTTCCGTCAGATAATCTGTTTATATGACGTGTTTTAGAAATTATTAAAGGAAATTTTCACAAATAAATAGCAATACAATATATCAAAAAGATTCCAACATGTTTCACATTTTACTTTGCTGTGTGTTGAATTTCTTAATTAATGTCTTTTTTATTGTTTTTATAAGCAAATAAATAATATAATTGCAATTAGCATAGTTTAATGTCATTTAGCAAAAACGTTGATTGTGTTCCATGGCTGTTTTATTGCTTTTTCTTTTATTTTTCTTTCTTAAATTGTTGATTGTGATATAATAAAAAATCTATTATGCCACCATATTTAATTTTTGCACACACAAGATAGGTGCTCCATCCACTACTATACATATATAATTTCTCACCAATCTATTATGATTAATTTCAGTTTCATTTGCATAAAAAATATATTATTTTCCTTTTCCATACTCTTATTTTTCTCTATTTTATTATCTTATTTTCATTCGACTTTTATGTTATTTCCTTCTCTCTCTATTTTATCCTTTCATCTCAGTTTCTCACCTTTCTCTCTCTTTCCAACCAAATTGTGCCACTTGGCCCATTTCCAAGTGTGGTAAAGCATAAAATAAATATAGTTTTATAGCTTTTGTGGGCAAACACTGCCTTTCTGGTCGCTGCCATAAATGTATTCCTTGCACTCGGACAATAAGAGTTTTCAATTAACCGATCCCTTTAACCTTGGGATATTTATTAAAATAAATGAATAAATAAAAATACTTTTTAATTCTTAATATTTATATATTTTTCTATTTAAATCCTCAATAATTTTAAAATTTTACAAATTTTTTTATTAAATATATTAAATTTTCTATCAATAGATAATACGTATTAATTTTAAATTGATTTATAATAATTAAATTGATAAAATAATAATATTAATATATTTATTTATATAATATTAAATATATTTAATAATATAATATAATAAAAATATAAAAACATACAAAATAATAATTAAAATTAAAGAAAAGGGCTGAAAAAATTTATAAGTATTGCAACCATCTTCTAGCTTAAAGCTAATTAGAAGTCAATGTGTGTGCCAAATAAGTAAAAAAATTAATATATTTAATAAAAGTTTTATTTTTTTAAAAGATTTTAAAAATATTGAGAATTCCAATAAAAATAACAAAAAGGTAGATTTGAAAAACTAAAAGTGTGTATTTTAAAAAAATAATAATAAATTAATGTTTACCATTTTGCATATAAAAATGTGCAAAAGTTTACCTTTTGAAGTCCAATAAGTGATCTTGACACCATTAGCATTTTCCATGTCACAAAGAAAGTACCAACCAAGACCGAAACCCTCATTATCACTCCACCTCTATGGGTACGTTTCACAATTATTACTCTTCCATAGTTATCATCTTCTTGATAGCAACGTAAGGACAGTCTATCATGTGGTCCTAGTTATTGTGCCAGTCTAAAAGGTCAGGCTCAGCTGGAGAAGGGGCGAGAAAGGAAGGCCACTCAAGAAAGCAGACATGTTTAAATGGGAAGTAGTTCCATAATCGGAGTAGGGTACAGCAGTTGGAAAATAAGAGGGCTTTCAATTGCAGTCAGGACTATAGCCAATTTGGAATAAGATGATATATGCCTTCAATAGTGTTCTTCATTGAGCAGTTGGTCTACATCATGTTGAGGCAGTGGCATGGCAAGTGTACAAGCACAATACCCACCACCCCTGTTCATTTTTATTTATTTACTTTTTCCTTTTCCTTAAGGTGTGTGCGTGCGCGTACTAATCTGATTATATTGGAGAGAGGGAAGCCTATTGTCTTATTTATGAGTGATCAATTTCTTTTAAATATTTAGGTTTGTAGATCCATCATCTTTCTACTTAAATCCCACACATCTAAATACTCATTAACCAATGCGTTCGTAATATTTTCTAATGTTTAATAATGAAATACTCATAGAAAAATATTCATTATGAACTTAATTTAGTATTTAAAGTAATATAATTCTAATAACTTAGTAATATTTTATGTGATACAACCAAAATATTGATAGCACATACAATATTATTATAATTTGTATTATAACTAGTAATAAATAAATAATATCTCAAGAGAATTTACTAATTAACTATGCTTTAAAAAAAATGAAATTTATGCTAGTTATCATGAAAAACTATGAAAAAGAAAAAAAATGAAATGGTTTTGATGGCTATTTAAAAATAATTCAATTTAAAAAGGTAAAATGATTTCAATAAAAATTATATCCATGTCTCATCCATGCATGGCATACCTTAACTACTAAGCTATGTTTAGCTTTAATGAATATTTTACTCTTTAAAATATTAATAGATATTATGTCTTTTATCTTTTTTCTTATAATTTTAAATAACTTTTTTTTTCTTTTTCGAGTTCAAGAGGCTAGGATCATGTTCAAACTCCCCTTGAATCCGTACCCTAGATATGTGATCCTTCAACCAACTAACTTCTCTCTATGAGTGAGTGTCTATATATGAGAAAGATTGTTAATACAACACAAGTGAAGGGAAGCCGATTGCAATTACCTATGTTTTCACCTTTTTTATTTAACTTTATGCTTTTTTTTAATATTTTACATATATGTATTCTTCTCTACTTGAAAAATATTAATTAGACATTAAAATCAGATAGGTGGAATTAGGAGTGATCGAATACAAGGTGGATAGGGTATAAGCATCCACCCATACCCCACTTTATAAAGTACTGACTTCTAAATTTTAGAACAAAAACCAAACCTATAGTACCTTGAAACTATCTCAAAACATATAACCTATTAAAGAGTATCTTGTAGCACTTATAATTCTTACTCTTTTTTTTTTTATAAATTTTAAGTTTATGTTAGATTAAAAAAGTAATTTATATGTGATATTATAAGTGTTTTATATACAAAACTTAAAAAACTTATAATAAAATATGTGAAAATAAGAAAAGTAAATTTCCTAACATCATTCTTTTAAGTTCATGTGATCTTACTACTTAACAAATGAAAAAGAATAGAAAGGGTAAATGTTACACTTGGTATCTTAATTTTACCTATTTTTACAATTAACTACCTAAAATTTCAAAGTGTCAATTCATTACATTTATTTTTGTAATTAACTAATGAACTTTACCTCTTCTTATAATTAACTACATAAAATTTATTCATTTTCTATAATTAACTACCCTCTTAGGTACTACAAATGACATCAAAATATTTATATGTAATAAACTGATACCTTTAAATTTCAAGTAGTTAATTGTAAAAATAAACAATTTAAGTATCAAATGTGATATTAACTCAAATAAAAAAATATAAAGTGAGAATGATGGGATTAGATTTAATCATTTAAAACTATTAATTTATGAGCTTAAGCTCATTTTTTATATTTATTTAAACTAAAGAAAAAAATATAATATTATCAATTATTATTAATTATTAATATTATTTAATAAGTTTTTTATATGATGAGTATAGAATACCTTAAAATTTATATTTTGCATAATATCATAAAATATAAGTTTTAGGATAGATATATGATTAAAAATTTCACACTCTTACCCTATCTTAAGGAAATAAATTTCAAATGAGTTGTTGCTTGCCCAAGGTGAAATACTTGTGAGGTAAAGATAAAGGACTAAGAAGTTCTTCCCTTTTACATTATTCTAAAACGTTGTGCCTTTTTTGTTTTACCCTTGTTTGCATTTCATGAGTGTACTTTTAATATTTAACTTTGTGTAAGTATGCAAAATGTAAAACATTAAAATACAAAGAGAAAAAGGTACAAAATCACATGTATATTTTCTTTTAATTAACCCAACTGAAATGACAGATAGGCACGGGAGGATGTGAAAGGGGAAAAGTGGGGAGGAAAAAGTAGGTTGTACTTTTTGGTGAAAGCGACGCGAAGCATGTTGGTCTACAAGGAAGATGACCACAAGAAGAGAGAGAGGAAGGGAAAAAAAAAAATGGAGAGAAGAATATGAATGTCTTCATTTAGATGTAAACATCGGTGGAATCTAAGATCCACGGTTCATGTTTAGATATGCCATATATATGCATCCACAGTAACCTGAAAGTAAGCTTTAGGTTTAGTTGCCGGTTGCCCTAAAAGAAATACTTTTGAGGAAGTTAGACCCTTGGTTCTATATTATCCAAATATTGTTTAGACAAACTAATGATGACGTTCCTAACAAGTCAGACAGTATCACTTTCACTATTTGTTTATGAGACGAGTAGTTACTTTATGAATAGAAAATCAAATATAAGATGGGATTTAAAATACAAAAGATAAAAACTCTGATAAATACAATAAAAATGAAAATTTTCAACCCTTATTCATTCTTTCAAATGTTACAATAGTATATTAGTTATACGGTGGACAATGATTAAAAGTTTCAAAAATATACCAAACTCGATTCAAAGTGATTGATTATTTGGATCTCATCTCGAAAATCTATTCCCCCACATACCGCAACCTAGTCCTGCACCTATGCTTAGCAACCCTAACCCACATGGCTCTCTCTCTCTCCTCTCTCTCTCTCAAACACACACGCTCTTTACTGCTGTCCTGTCTGACAGACATGGAATCCATGCAATTGTTGACTGAAATGGAAGAAGTTGTCCAGAAGTGGGGAATATATGGAGGGTATCTCTTCAAAACCAGCTAATATCTGAAAATCCTGATGTTGATCAGGCACATAGTGGATTATATATGCGAATGCATCATATCCATATATCGTGTATGATATGGATAACTTTCAAAATTCATCTACAAATATTAACATCATTAAATATATAATACAAAATGAATAAATAAATAAATAGGTCACATCATGTGACTCTTCAGTTAAAATTTATGTATACCTTGTAAACTATATATATATATATTAATCAATGGCGATGTTGTTGTTACTATCTCAACTTTATAATTTTTTTTCCTTAATGTAATAGTTCTATTTTAAAATTATAATTATTAACTAAGTTACCATGGTTTAAAAACCTTAGTTGTTAAACTCGTGATTTTATTTAAAACCATCACAAATGGCAATAGAATTGAAACATAGATTAGTAAGTTTATACAATCCATACAAACTAACTTTTAAAACTATAAATATACTTGCAATTGTCATTAAAAAAAATTAAGATACATAAAATAGAGAAAGAAGCTTAGTATAAGTTTTAGTCACTATAATAAGTTATAGTAAAGACAATCAAACATAAATCATTATACTAATACTCAAATTTAAAATATAAATAATAATACTCATATAAATTATATTATAACATAAATCATTAAAATAAAATATAAAACCAAAATGAATCATTAATCATTAGTTGTTGAATCATTATCAAAACAACTACAAACTCTCTTATCACTAATACCATTATCATCGTCATCATTATCGTTAGTATTAACAACATTATCGATACTATTACTAATGATATCCACATCAACAACATGAAGCCCAATTGTTTTTCTTAATTTTGATAGTTTATTAGACCCAAATTAAGACAAGATGAAGAATGGGTCATAAGCTCATGCTTCACCAATTTTAACAATTTCACTCATGATTTTTACTTTAAGTCTATATATAAACAATTTTGACCAATTGTAACTTTAAAAAGTCTTATAAATTCGTAGAATCATATAAATTAACTCACCATTTTAATAATCATGCATCATCCTGCATGGAATTTTCATTTAATCAAAGTAGGACACATCATTGAAAATCAAGAAAACATAGAACATAACATCTTACTAGGCATTTGTAGCCAATCACAATGTACCATGTATCCACATAACAATGAAAAGGTTTATTTTAGTAAATATACTCCCTCGTATATGTTTCATGTGTACAAATTCAAAAACTAAAAAACAAAAGTCTGAAAGCTCTCTCTTCTTTATAGGAATTTTTAAATTTATTTTTAATTTTAGTTTTTCTTATTACTTTTTATCAATATAGGAGTTTGAAAGTATGTTTTTAAAGATCTAAAAATCTAAACACTTGATTTGAAAAATAAGAAGGTTTAGTTTATATAAAACAAAAATAAAAGGATATATTTATGAATTTCTCTTCTTTTAATTAATAATCTAGAACATATACTACAATTAGAAAATTATACAAATATATTTGACAATTAAATGCAAAATATAAAACATTATAAAAAAAATAAAATTCCCACCTTTCCCACACCAATCATTACATTCCAAATCATCAACTTCTAGTTACCGCCATGAATCGCTATCACAGATCTAGCCATACCCATTGGCAGTTGAACGCCTTGAAGGTCCCCCATCAGACCACCCCCTTCGCTCTCTCCTTCTCTTTCTCATGCAAGTCTACGTTTCGTTCTAAAATCCACAGCTACAGTGATGGCTTGCTAGCCCTTTCTACCAACAATGCTAGTGGAGTCTACGTCTTAGGTGTGTGGTTATGATGGTCTTGATTTTATGGTGGGTGGTTGTAAGGATGGACACCATAAACCAAAAACCGAAAAAATAGACTAAACTAAAGCAAAAATAAACCGAATTTTGGTTTTTGGTTTTTCAGTTTGGTTATGATTTAAAGTATTTCGAAACTGAAATATCTTGTTTGGTTTTAGTTTGAGATATCTTCCAACTGAATTATATATAAAATTATATAACTATATTACATATTTATGACTAGCTAGGTACATAGGCATACACATGTGATATATATATTATGGAAACATACATTTATTAAACCTAAAACAATATGATATGTTTCAAAATCACTACTTAAATTTTATGTATTTTTTCAGTTTTACTCCTAAGATTTAAGTTGTAAATGCTATAATTGATTAAACTTTTATTTGTTAAATTTGATACTTAAAGTTTAGATTTTACTAAATTTCACAACCATTTAAACATTTTCTTATTAAATTTATTACCTTCATAATCTTTAAAAAAGTGACGGTAAACAATCATTGATTAAAAAATACAATTGTAGGTAAGATAATAAATTTAAGAAGTAAAAGTTTGACTAGTTATGTAACTTAGCAACTTCGAACTAGATGTGTGAAAAAAGACTTAAAATGCATGCAGTGATTTTGATATCGTCCTACATTATTGTATAAATCTAATTATGTCTATAGGTGTATATATGTATGCGAGACATATATCTATATATAATATAGATCTAATTATTATATAATTATATGACATATAACAATATTCAAAACGGTAGCAATGTGATATCTAACTACATAAAAAAAATAAACAATACAAAAGATTATGACATTTAGTTTTATACGAAACAAACTATACATGCAAAATATTTTGAGCAATAACTATGCTGCCTCTTACTTATGGTTAATACTAAAATCAAAACCAAACCAAACTAAACTAAAAATTTTGAGGAATTTTGGTTTGATTTGTTTTTTTTATATATATAATATTTTTAATCAAAAAGTTTAGATTTGTTGGAAATCATTGAAATCGAACCACATTAAATCGTGTTTACCTCTAGTTAGCTATAGTAGAATGGGTCGAGTGGGAGCTATAACCAAGACAAGATAGTCGTGTGTGACATGGAGGTCTTGGAGGTTTATAAGATTAGAGAGAGAGGCTCAACTCAAATTTGATGAGGTACGTGAGCACATTAAGAGGCAAATATCATGAAGCTCCACCTCGACTTGATAAATGCTCGAGTAATACGAGTTCAAGCTTGACTATAGTTAAATCAAACTTGATTAAATGTTGAGCCGATTTTGAATAGCTCATGAGTAGGTTTACCTCATTTTATAATGCCTTAACCCAAAAGAAATAACCAAATCAATAAGTAATTAATAGGTTTTTTCAACCACATGACCAAAAAGTTCCCAACTAATATTGACTTGATGTTTTATCCCATGATCTTATAAATTACTATCGATTCTCTTACATAATACATGTGGGACTTTACTAACATCGAACATTACCATCTCTCTCCTTAAACACATAACATTCTCATCACGTCGCCTTAGAATTGACACAAATCTTCCCCTTTTTAGTGTTCAATTTAGTTCAATCCTGCTACTGTCCAAGATCAATATGAATCCAAAGATTCTAAGACTAATATGAATATAAGATTCGAAGACAAAATCAGGTTGACACAGGCCTATTAGATTTTACCTTGGCTCATCCTCAAATTAGTTACCAATTAACAAGGGCTCAACTTGAATACTATTGTAATGCTCCAGCCTAAAGTAATAAATAGTCAAGCCAACAAATGGCAAATGAATCTTTTCTACTACTTGGTTGAAAGTTCTCAATTAGTGTTGGTTTGATATTTTTTACATTGGCCTTTTAAACTACTACAAATTTTTCCCCAAAATCTATATATGACTTTACTCACATGAGGTATTACAATCCTTTAAAAAAATAGTGGAAGTAGTAGAGCTAACACATGAGACTTCATTTTAATATAACATTTAGGCAACGTTGATAATACTGTATAAATAGAATGGTACAGTACGATTTTCTTATATCATGTTTAGTTTTTACAATAAAAGATATGGACTTTTATAATAGTATAGGGTTATTTTTTACATTAGCGTGAGAACTCACCAAAAGAGCTTTGGTATGAACACAATAACAAAAGAAATGATAATGAGATAAAGTTATTTTTTGAGTTTTGGTAATGTGCTTATCTATTCTATTAAAATAAATTTTTGTACTATATAACATATTATATAAATTTTTTGAGTTTTATTCAATACCTTAAAATCCTTTTTGTTTAGTAACTTAGTTTATTATATAAGCCAAATAGAAAACTAAGTAGTACTATAAAATAATGTTAGTGAATCCCGAAATCTACAAGTGAAGTTGTAAGTTTCGTGGTAGATTCGTAGTGTAACTCCAACTTCACTAAAGAATGGGTAATGTATACTCATTTTTTTATTCCTCTCATCAAAGAATGACTATTTTATGAAAGGAGGAGGAATATTATTACAATGCCTATTCCATAGAATGAGAATTCCATTCATTAAACACCTGTATTGGAAATGGAATGAGGGATAAGGGGTGTGAAACTCGTATTTCCCCCCGACCAAACATGACCCAAGTGCATGACTTAGTTACCAACCTTTTTCTCTAAAGTAAGATGAGATAAGAGAGAGATGCTTCTTTGTCTGCAATAAATTCTTTTTCTTGGCTTCTTCCCCTTAGAAACTCTTCTCACTCAAAATCCTATACACAAGGAAATCTCACTTCAGCCCTACGCTATTTCCTTTTCTTACTCCTTTGCTAGAAACTTGAGAGGTAAATATTGGGAAAAAGAATCTCTTTCTTATATACATCACAAATTTCTAGGGAAAGAGCACAACAATAAAGCTAGACCCATATATACAAACTACCTCTAATAGATATAGTCTTGTGGATCTAATTCTAGTTCTTTTCCAAAAAAATAAAAGTCCTTTCTCTATCTAGTGTTACTTAATTATGGGGGAAAAAATGAAAAAAGAAAGAAAAAAAGAGTAGGCAACAGTATTTTTTCCTTCCTGTCATATTCAATATTTTTCGCTAAGGTGGTTCTACTTATTTTCCTCTTTTGCAGAGACTTTGAATTGAAAAGGGTGGGGATGAACAAGCCGATACACTCCTAGTAGCTATCACAGCACGTGTGAATAGGGCGAATCGATTGCTCATTGCAGCCTGGAAATAAGAAGATCATATAATGATTCCATCAACCTACAATAGTGGCAATGAACCCATTATTTCTTGGCCTTCTTTCAACGACATCACAACCCAATCCAAAGAGGACAATCATTTTCCTTTGTCTCTCATCAACTTCCCCACCTCTCCTCTTGTTCACTGTAATCTTGGAGTTTACGATGGTGACACCTTCCTACAAAACCACAATGACCTAGACCTCTTATTCCACCACCAACAACCCTTTATAGAGTACTCATCAGCAGCAAATGCTAGTATAGGCATGATGGAGGGCTCTAACAGAACCAACCCGAATGATGAATCGGCTAAAAATCCTATAACTGAGACAGACAAGGGAGAAACTAAGCATATTGTGAAGAAAAAGTCTTCAAAAAATGATCGGCACAGCAAGATCAATACTGCTCAAGGACCAAGAGATCGGAGAATGAGACTTTCCCTTGAAGTGGCCCGGCAGTTCTTTGATCTTCAAGATATGCTTGGATTTGATAAAGCAAGTAGAACTATTGAATGGTTGCTATTCCAATCAAAATCTGCAATCATAGAACTAGTTAAAAGTCTCCCAAAGAACGAGACGACATATGCATACACGACAACCGAGCAAGAGCTGTCATCTGAATTTGATGAGATGATAAGTAATGGGAAGCTCCAGAAAATCGGTGCATCCAAAGAGACACCATCAAGATGCTCAAGGAAAGAAAAGAAAGCTAGGTACCCTTGCAAATTGGTTGCAAGAGAATCAAGGAAGAAGGCTAGGGAAAGAGCAAGAGAGAGGACAATGGAGAAATTACTAATTCGAGGATTTGGTAGATCCGAGCCGGGGGGTGAAGCAGTGAAGATATTCTTAGACAACAACCAGCAACAGCAGCAAGAGCAATCTAGGGCTCAAGATCTACCTGGTGTCCAAGTATTGGCTGAGAATAAAAATTTTAAGTCTTGTGAAGAACACAAGCTACTTGAGGTGACAGCTAAACGGGCAACCGATGATGATTCCTTGGAGGCTATGTGCAAGTGGAGCCCATGTTACAATCTTAATTACCAGCTACATGATTCAGGAATCTTTCAAGAGGTAAGTTCCAAAGAGAATGTCCAGATTCAGAAACATTTAATACTTCAAGCTGATGTTCTTATGTTGCATATTGGAAAAAATTCAATGAATATATGGAAGCTAACCAACAAATGTTTCTCAAGTTGACTCATATATCACCTCTCTGATGGATCCATGAGAAATCTTTTGTTTTTGCAGCATCAATCTAGAGACCTCCAAATGTTCCTCAAGCCTTGGGAGGCGACATACAAAAATTTATGAAGTGCAATATGGTAACAGTTGGGTTTTTAGTATCACATGACCAAGTTATTTTGTGAATCTTAACTTTAGTAGAAGAGTATTACACATGCATCATGAAAAACTCTGCAATTTCAGTGTGTTGACTATTTCTGTTAAGAGAATGTTTGTTTTATGTCCAATGAAATATAAAACAGTTTTAGATATATTTTGAGATAATAGTAAGAAAGACGCGTGCTATTTGTGTTTATCATCTGATCTTGAAAATAGTGGTTTTCCTTAGTAGTCAATGTGATTTACTGTCACTCCTTTAAAAGAACCCTATGTCAATCCACACAAGATGCTTAGTGGGATTTGGAAACTATCTTAGTTCATTTATCAGTGGACGACATCAGCAAAACTTTTAAGAAATGACTGACTAGACATCTGGCATTAGTTGAGGTATCAATCGTGATTTTATCTCATGTTCTTTAATTTGCAGGGAAAAGCCAAACTTAATTATCATGCCATATAGTAAATAGAATGTAGACATTAACTTTTGAATGCAACCACCGATTGGTAATCATTTATGATTGTGGTTCAAAATTTTTTATCAATCATTTTAATAGGGCAGGACTAAAAAAAAAAAAAACAAAAAGGTGAATTCCACTAACATGATTTTAAGTGTTTTACCCAATAAATAAACAAATAAAGTTACTCTTTATAAATTAATACATCCCATCACATACTTATCTTATCTTCAAACATGGGATGTAACAGCGATACATAAGGCTTACAAATTTACTATTTCTCGATATTGGACTAGTAGTTGTATTTTTTTTCTGCCCAACTATATATTTTTACAATAATAGAGAAGGGGACATCAAATTTAGACGTGATATATCCTCATAGAACAAATATGTTATTCATACCAATTAGATTAGAGATAAGCCTTGGCTACAACTCTATAGTCTGGAACTTCTATTTTTCCCCTGGACAATTTAAGAAATCAATATTGATGTCTTTGAGAGAAAGGGAGAGTCAATAGTGAAATGGTAATTAAATAGGTAGAATCAGCAAATATCTACCAATAGAAGGCGGAAAATAAAAAACCAACATGTACGTTAATCACACAGACTTAAATAGAAACTTCAATTATATATATATATATATATATAACCTTCTTCTTCTTCTTCTTTTCTTCTTCTTTTTTTTTTTTTTTCTAAGCAAATTATGGCCATATCCATGTGCTCTCTTGGTGTTCATGAAGCATGCCTGGATTTACATACTAAATATAGCAAAGTGAATTGCTCATAACTAAGGCATTAACTAATAAGATCGGAGGGATATGTGAGAGATTACCTAATATTAAAATTATCTCCGATATTCAATTTTACTTCGTGTTGCATTTAGAGTGTCGGTTATCAAGAAGATCAAGGAGATAGCAAGAGATAGAAATTAAACCATATTAGGAGCCACGGTGAATCATGAAACAATTTCAAATGTCAAAACTAAATGCCAAATCTAGTTGGAAGTAGCCTTTAGCATTTGAGATAACTTAAGATTAGTTTCACATTCTTTTAAAATGTATTATGTTTCTGTCGCTTAATGCCATCTTTTAGCATTGCGGCTCAAATGTAGCATCTAAGATTCATCACTTAGAAATTTTAATAAGATAAATAGGAAGTAATATGAAGTGAATATGAGACAGCAAATGATTACAGAAAACTATATGAAATGACTAAGACTAGTAGAGAGAATGAAAATGAGCATAAGACTAGTAGAGAGAATGAAAATGAGCATTTAGACAATTTTATGCAATCACTTGCCTTCATCAAACAGATGCATATTTTTTTCTCTCTAATTTCCTCATAAGAAGTTTTTTTTTTCTTTTTTCTTTTTCCTTTTATTTATTTTCTCAAACTTTATTATGAAGTAACATTATAAGTGCTACATTTGAAAAGTGCAGCAAAAGATAGCCTTGATAGTCCCCTTTGTTGCCAATAATAATTTTATATGGGACAAGGAAGGGAAGAATCGAGCATTTTTTAGTGATTATTCCTAAATTCCTTTTAAAATAAACATTTTGAGCATTGTATTTAGTATTTATAGCCAAACATAACTTGAACATCTAAAATAATCTTATGGTGCTTTTTCCCTTCCTTCTAAGTACATGTTCATTTTCCTTTATTTTAATTTTTATTTTTATTTTCATTTTCATTTTTTGCTTTTCTTGAATCCTAATTATGATAAACCTGCTCAATGTTATATTTTATAGCATGTGAAAGAAGGCTATGTCCATAGGACAAGAAGTATATAAGATGATTGCAACATCCTCATCTAAAAATACTTAATATTTAAGACAACAGATAATTAATAGGGATCTTTAATTATATAGTCCAAAAGCTCCTAACTAGTATTGAATAAGTGTTTGGCATCTTGGGTTTATGAATTACTATCACTTTTCCTCCACAATCCATATAAAACTTATAATCCTTACTTTTCACTTCTAGGGACTTAAGAGTTTCACAAACTTTGCACACACCATCTTGTTGTATCATCTTAAAGTTAGGCATATTCCTTCTCCTTTTTTTAATGTACTCGATTTGTTTTATTCCTACCTCCGTCTCTCCCGGTGGCCTCATCAATCTAGAAGCATACTAAAGGCTGCTCCTTAACTAGGCTTTGCCTCGGAGACATTGCTTGCCCTCATTAAACTATTCTATAGTTTAGGATCATCACAAGCTCATCAGCTTTTGCCTTTTTTGGTCCTTGATTCACACATATACAAATAAGAGGTCACCTTGGATACAAATGTAATATTACAACTCCATGGTTGTTAATATCCAAAACAACATGTCAGTGATGGGTATTTTTACCTAGTTGAATTAAAAAATCCCAATTAATATTAACTTTGTATCCATCACCTTAGGCTTATAAATAATTGTCACATTTTCTCCATTATCTTTGTGAGGTTTACAATTTATACTCTCCACTTTGAAAGGATGAAGATATTTCAAAATTAAGTATGCAACATCTTCATCAAGTCATAAATAAGTACATTTCATCCCCCTTTCAAGGTGAAAGTTAGTCTTTTGTGTTTCCTCTCCTACAAAGGCCTCACTATCCAAAATACCTACTATAAGTCCCTTCTTGTCTAGGCCTCACCCCAAATGATACCCCTTGCTCACATCAAATAGCTTTTAGGTTCAAATCATCACATGCCCACCTCTTTCCACTTTGGTTCGTGCTTTATTTACACAACTACTCCACTTGTAGAGGTTGACTCACACAAAAAATTTAAGTTTGATCAAATGGAATCAATAACCAAGCCTACAAATGACTTATAGGCCACTTCATACACTACTACATTAGATTTACAAAATAAAATTACTTTTTCTCCCTGAAAAATGAGACTCACAATCTCTAGACCCTACTTTTAAGGTGGTTTTGCAATCTTCTACCTTTGAGTATGTATCATGCTTTTTATGTCTCCTTATAATCTCCTATAAGCTTCATGTTGATGGCAATTCCAACCCTTACACTATTCTTTGGTTCAGGTCACTATAGGCCTTATCTTCCACCTTGGTTTGTACAAAAATGCATTAAAGGGGTGGGAAAGTTATGTTTTGATCAAATAGTCATATTAATGTGGTGCTACTAATTAGTTAGGTAATTTTGATCAAAGTGAGCTTTCCTTAAATTATTAAGGCTAATCATGATGAGACCAAGGCAAATGGAGCTCTATGATTTGCTACTTGTTATGTTATTATGTTTGTTTGTGTAATTTACAAGAAAATGGTGATGTGATGAATGATTCTCAAGTGATGTTATCATGAGACTTCGAAATGGATATTGTGTAATTGTTATGAACTTTGAAATGCAAGAGTTATGTGAATGTGACTTAAAAAGTCAAGGTGGATATGCAGCTCAATAAAAGAAAATTTCAAAACTATGAACTATAGATTTTGGTTGAGTCATTCAAATGTCTTTCCTAAGTTGTTCAAACAATTCTCATGAATCTTTAGAAGTTTGGAAATTTCATTAGGCATCTAAATGCCTCTACGAAGGCTTTTGCAAGACTCAGTCTAGGAACTTCCAAACCTAGGGGCATCAAATGGCATAAGAGAGATATCTAAACAATGCCGAGGAAAGGCAAGGAGAAGAGAGTTGCACTTGCCCTAATTATACAATTACTAACAATGGTCAATGTATGTACACACACACAATATGGGTTGATTGTTTGAATATGAACTATTATTGTATCATTGTGATTTTAAGTTGTACTCTATGATTACTGGCGATGTGCACTATTTAAGTAATTAATACTATGTCTACAATTTATTCTTTTAATTAGTTGCTTACCTTGAAATGTATTAATTAACTATTCAAGTTATAAGTATAATTTGGCATGTATTGCACAAACTCATGACATTTTTTAAGGCCATCACTACTACTCAGTGGCATAAAGAGGCCCAAGAGGGTCATGCCCTACTATGCTCAAACTAAGTGATGTGGGGAGTGTCATGCATATGATGGGATCAAAGTCCTTGCTATCATTTAAGGTCTTGTTTGTGTGACTCTAAGATAAGGTCAATGTTAAGGGATCCTAATATGTTTTGGATTACTCAAGAACTAATGCTAGAAGCATAATCCCCTACCTTGGTTAAGGAGAGGCTCATATCCTTAACTTTATGCTAGTTACCAAAAAATGGCATGTAATGTTGCATTACATATAGTTACCAATGAATAACATATAGTTAATAACTTCCTTAACTCTATATATATGCAACATTGAGAGACATTCTCATCTTGTTGAACCTCATACATTATGCTCACCCCTAATAGATTTATTCATATTACAGGTTTCTAGTGCTACAACATTGCTTGGGGAGTTCAATCAATAAGTTCCTCCATTTGCTTATCATGGCTAGGGAGAAGATTTTATGAGGAAGGTTATAGCTGGACACCTATTTAGTTTATCTTCTTATCCTTAATAATCTATTTTATGGACCTTTAAACATTGTAATATGTGTACTAAGTATCAATATTAGAAAATCAGAGCTATTTCAATGCAATTATGAAGTTTTAGTATTTTTGCCGGTGTAAGTTTGATTTTGATTAATTTAAGTTGCAAATTAAACACTTCATGAGTATTCAATGGGATTTAGGATACCTTTAGCGGAATCTTCCATCCTCGAGAGTACTCATGTGGCAACTAAGGTGCCTCAAGCATGATAAGAGATCCTAATTGGTAGTTGTTAAGGGTGCATATGATTGTAGTCAATATGACACAATGTTGAGCTCGATCTTGAATTTAAAGTTCAAAGCTCGATCTTTACTCAAGCTCAATCAAGTGTAGAACTAAACTTGAATCAAATGATACTTAACAAGTTCAAGCACAAGTTGATTAAGCCAATTTAAGCTATCTTTATTTGAAAATATTATGTTTTTCTTCAAATTAATATAAATCAATGTCTAAAGTTGACTTGAACTCAAATGGCGCTAGATAAGGCTCATGACCTCATCAAATTAAATATTATGGTGTTTGAGCTTGACTTGATTGTAGTCGAATCAAACTTGAGTGAATATTGACCTAAAATTGAGGAGTTTATAAAATGGGTTTGACTTGTTTACAACCATAGTGAAGGCTTAGAGGCCTAGTATTTACTATTTTGGATCTATAAATCATTGTCACTTTTTCTTGATAATCCATGTAATCTATTCTCCATTTTCAAGAGCTTAGGGAATCGGCAATGAAATTACCAAAGTTCAATTATTCAAATTTTAGGAAGCATAACACTAAAGCGCCAGTTAATCTTTTAAGTCTCTCAGTAGTTCAGTAAAAATTTTGTGAAAACATTTTGCATGTAAGCTTATCTTATGTTGGTACCAACTTTCAACGGTAAATTATTGAAAGAAAGATGAAAACCATTAGGAATTGAGAGCCATCAGCCACAATTTACTCCACACCTTAAAGCCCTCACCAAAATTTTCCATATGATAACAAGAATATATTCGTTTCTATAGAATATGGTTTATTTTTTTTTTCAATGGGAGTGTGAATGAGAATATGGGTTAAGGATAAAAATAATGACCTTATAGTTTCCGAATTTGCTTTCTCTAACAAGTTTAAGATTATAAGAAAATGAAAGCCATGAAGTGACAATTTTCTTTATTTTCATCGTTATACGATGTAAGGATTCATTAAAACCAATATGCAAATAATTTTCACGAAATCCTATTAAGTGGAATTAATTGAACGAGGCCTTAAGGGCATAGTATATGGATATAATTTTTAAGGGTGCAATCAGTTTTAAACATTTATTAAAATGAACAACAATCACGACATTAGTCCCTTTTCATTGTTGAATTTACAAATTAAAAGTCAATGTTATCTACAATATAAAGATGGAGTCCAAATTATACGTTAATAAGGTCATATAGTTTTTCAAGCTTTTTATCCTATAAAAGCTCCTGATACTGCAACTTGTACCTATATTGTGCATCCATAAAATAAAGAGGTAAAAAAATGGCAATACAATTGTCATCTTTCTTTAAGCATATTAGTGTTATAAATATGTAAAATGAACTGGACATGAAAAGTAAATTAGTTTATATCTAAATAGTACTGATCAATATCTTATTTGTGTTAGGCAAGTCAATTTATTGGTCTAAATATTTTTATCAAGCTAATTCAATTTCAAGTTCTATCAATGTAAAAGAATGAAATTTTAGATAGTATGAAGTGAATGTAAACATAATTGCTTTCAATCTAAATCAACTGAGAAAATTTTCTTGAAAATTGGAAAGTGCTGTTAGTCTTCTGCTAGGTTATCAAATTTGCGATTTCATCTAGAATCGCCTAAGCATTTGTAAAATCAAAATGTAAAAACATAAATTTTTATATTCTATGAAAATAACTTTTAAAAAATGTATATATGTTTACTATAGTTATAAAAAAATAAAAAATAAAATGGAAATAAATAAATTTGATATAAATTTTAATCACAACTAATAATAAAAGTTATATATTTATAGTACAAATAAATTATCATAATTTATAATGCTAATATATAAAATTACAATATAAATAACAGTACCAATATAAAATGCACTACGATATAAATTATAATAATAAAATACAAAGTTAAAAAAAAAATCATCAACATCATTCAAAGTAAAAACTATCGCAAACTTTCTCCTCATAATAACTGTCACTGTTACCACTTTCATTGTTAATATCAACATTATTATTAGTACCACTACCAATAATATCTTTATATTCTATTTTCAAGCCTCTCAAAAAACCAATAATATTCATATCTTATAGAAGCCAAGTTGTATCTTCTAATTTTTAGCTCATTTAGATTTAACAGATAAAATTAGTGAACCTGGTTAAGAATATAAAATTATGTCAACTTTATGTATAGATTCATGATTCTACTATAAGTTTATATAAAAATGATTTTATACTCAAATCAATCGAAAAGGCATATTAAAATTATAAACTCATAAAATCTTACGTATAGAATCATGACTTTGAAAATTATGATCTCTTGAATATTAGCACTGTCCCTATAACTATAAATAATTATTAAAACCACAATTGAAAAATCACAACTAACCCATATCTCTAGTTAGTGAAAGAAAAAGAAACATGGAGTGAAAGAAAAATCAAAATAGCATAATATGACAAAAAAGGTACAATAGGAGTTCAAGTTCTAACCACAAATACACAAACACCCACTTTTGACCTAAATTTTGTTTCTCCAATCAAAGTAAAGAACACAAACTTGTCACTTGTGGTGGTGTTTAAGTTGTGCATGTGGTTGTTTCAAAAGTAATGCTAATTTTAGACGTAATAGTAAATGATAAAAAGAACTAAAAATCTTAACCACAATCCATTTGAAAGCTAGAAGAATAGATAGCCAGCAAACTTCTTACCTTTAATTGAGATTTTTACTTGAAAAGAATAACTATAAGGAGAGTTAATAGATTTGAGAAGAAGAAGATGATGAGAAACTATGAGAAGAAATATAAAATATGACATTGAAAGGAGTTCGAAAATTAAAACCCTAAGTCTAAATTAGTAACATTTAAGTTTGTAAGTTACAAATACACGCACATGCATGCACACACACACACACACATATATATCTAATATTAAATGAGTTCATAGGTTGAACTCATGACCTAGTTATAGAATCTGTTTAATAAATAAGTCTATAAACGAGTATAAAAGTTGCACACTAATCTAGACATAAATTTAAACGTGTCATATTTGAATCTGATTCGTTTATTACTTGTATAGATTTTTGTTGATGTAAACCCATTTATAATGTTGTGGATTAGGTTCTAAACTTCCAGCCTTAAATTCAAAGCGGTCCAATACCACTATTTTTGCTAAGCAAGAGTTGACTTGAAGTGATCAAGAAAAATCAATGAGCTCAAGTTTTACTTAATAAGCTTAAATTAGGTGCCTTTTTTTTCCCTTTAAAATAATTTTTATTTCTTGTTAAATTGGTTGACTACAAACCAAAGTTACCTGAGATGGGTTCAATCACAACTTAAACTAAGCTACACGAGTTGTTTGAAGATCAAACTAAAGATTGAATGGCTTTGGCTTTGATTAAACTACTTAAGTAGCTTAAATAAAAACCAAATTGAGCTTAATTCCAAAGCAGCCATAATTAAATATCGAGTCAAATTTAAGTGGAATACTCTAGATCAACTCCTTGATAAAAGCTTAGAAGAAATTATCACAATCATGTCCCCTTAGCTAGCATCCATGGCACCGCTTGTCTCACATTTCTTTCTTATTCCTGCCCTAGTTAGTTGCTGCAAGCTAGAGATTCCTTCTTAGATTTTACCTCTTCTGGTATAATGACTAACCTTAGGCCTCTAATATCCATCGCTTGCGGTTCATTATTACTCTATGCATGGAACCGTATAGACAACTTAAACAATAATTAAATGTATTAATGTTTTATGAAATAGATCATTGGAAATGGACGCAGCTAAGAGCAAGCCAAATCTTTGTCTTGCCTAATACAAATTACTCAAACCTGTTATATTGTACTTTAATTGAGGTTAAATAACATTGAACGTGCTGTATCTGCATTAAAAAGTGGTTTCTTTCCTTCTAAAAATAGTTAGAAAATTAAGGAAGAATCTACAAAGTACCAGGAACCAAAAGGTCTATAGGGATATGCTACAGGAATTGTATGACGTACAGTATTTGAAGGCAAATATTTAAATAGCATTTGGCTTATAATACTCAACAATACAAAAAGTATTAGACAATACAAAACAAGGAAAATAGGACAAAATAATTTTTTTGTACCATGTTTGATACGTTTAGTACTAGATAAAATTTTTTGTGATATCTATTGTTTGATATTACAAAGTATTATACTGAATATAGTATTTCAATAATTATGCCTTTTGTATAATATCATGATTATTTAATTATATTTCTAATATTATTAAAAAATACAATTTAAAGAGATTATTTAATTCACTTAATTAAATGAATTATATAAAATAATAAATATAAATCCATTGATTTCCTATGTAATTAAAAAAAAACTAATCATTCATATTATAAATTATAATAATTTATCTTATATTTAATAACTATAGTGTTAATTAAATTGATATTATAAAAAATTAATACATATTAAATTATTATAATTTACTTTAATATTTAATAATTATTATGTTAATTTAGTCAATATTATAATAATCGAGGACATTTTTTAGATTTCAAAATACATTTGTTTTTATCATGTGAAATTAATTTTTGTATCTTATTTTATATGGTACAAAATTTAAGCATTTTGTCTAGTACTCTAAGACCTCTTTTGTTCATTAATTAAACCAAATAAAGGATAAATTTTTTGTCTAATATAGTACTACAAAATCTTAATAACCAAACGATACCTTAGAATAAAAATACTCTTACGTTGTAGCATAAAATGTCTATATTTCACCTACTTTATAATCTTATCCATACAAAATTCAAATATACAATACTCCTCCATATGTTACCCACTTTATAAAATACATGACATTTATAATATACTCTGTCCAATTCATAGTTGAAAACAATGGTTTCATTGTCATAGTAGTATTAACATTAATTTCTTGTTGTATAAAAGATCAGATAAACTTACCTGAACAGAAATAACTTTTGACTAGAAGCTTTCAAGATATTGATAGAATATATGGCTCTATACCAAAACCGAGCGTCTGTAAAATGAAATTAAATTGATGAATTTGAGTGAAAAAAAGAAATGCGGATACGCAAGAGATCTGGTTATCAATACTTCTCGCAAATTCATCCATCCTTAATTAGGTTATAAAATCTTCTCTTTTATCCTTTTTGTTATTTCCTTCTTTTTTGCTTTTTTTTTTCTTTTTTTCTTTTTTTTTTCCTTTAATTTTACTGTGATACTAACTTCGCATGCCATTGTCATGACCCAAATAAATGGACAAGCACTCGTCTCTTGTCTCTTCAAAACTTTACCCGTAAAATGAGAGGTACTTCACCACCTAACATTGTTTGGACAGATTGGACATGTGATGAAGGATGATGAAGATGCATAGAACATTGCATTTAGCTGTCATACTGATTACATGGATCACTATTGCACGAGAAGATCCAGAGAAAGTGGCTTACACACCTCAGAACCTAATAATCTGATTTAGGCCTTAGGGATTACCATAAAAGAAAAAAAAAAACTAAAAAATAAAAAATGTCAATAAGTTCTCTTTGTTTATGTCATTCATAAGGTCAATCCTCTTTGTTATAACCATACACACATATTATGAGAAAATACTAATGGTGAGATTTATTTGATTTAGTGATACAAATACGAAATATTAAAAATTAAATGATTAATGTATATACATGCTGGATCTCAGTTTAAATTTCTGTTTATATAATTTTTTTTTTCTTTTTTTTTGGCCATTCTGTTTTTTATAATTAAACCATCAACGAGATATTTATTTACCGACAGGGCCTACATTTCTGAACGTATAAAGACTAGATTGATGCTAATGAATAGAACCATACATCCCCTAAAATAAAGTGCTATCCCTTATTTTACTTGTCTTTTCTTGATATTTTTATTGTTTCGCTCCTGACGATGAAGCAGATTCACAACCTACAAGGTCAGGGTCTCTAGTTTGAAAAACCTAGGCGTAGAGGGAACACGGGGAGCTACGTCGATTCTTCTAGATGATATTGTTGTTCTTAACATCACATTCATCACCGAGTTTTGCTCTATTTCTCCTGGATTCAAGATGGAAAAGAGAAAGCATCTCTCTCTCTCTCTCTCTTAGTGAGTTGGAAGAGGAAGAAATAGGTCAGATCTTAATTCCAACAATTGGGAAGATAACTGGCTTTCTAGGAATTATTGAAGAAGCTCTTAGAGGAGGAATTGCCTGTGTTATCGGAACCAGAGTACAAGCTTGTGTTGAATATGCGTGGAGGCGATGTTCACACGTCTTTTTGTGGCAATCTGCAGGCAAGAGGCAAGAGCTTAATGGAGAGAGTCAGGTCAAAGCAGCGGTTCTCTTTCCACCATCTTTCCGTACGGGATGCAGCTTCTCTTGTTGAGGAGAGTCCGGTTGCTTCGTAAGTGAATAGGGGTGAGTTGAGCTAATGAATTGGTGTTTTTGAGTTGTCGGAAGAGCTTGAAAAGAGAAAAATTTTAAAAAAAAAAAATGCTCAGGAAAATGACCTTATAAAAGCTAGATCTGGTCATATAAATGTTTCCCACAAAACAATCGTTTAATAACAAGTGCCAAGTCTCGCAGCTACGTACTTTTTTGCTCCTGGAAACCAATTCAATAGTAAAATGTTGAATGGAAATGGTAAACCAGCCTGAGATCAACTTCCATGAAACCCTAGAAATCAAAGAACAGGAAAAAAAAAATTAAAAAAAAATTGCCTTAACGGAGTCTCTGTTTACCCTGAAAGCGCGTCTTCTTAAAGCCTTCGGCGGAAACCCTTTGTAAAGTATCGGCGAAGAGAGAGAGAAGGGGGGGTTTTGTTCAATTTGAATTTAGTAAAAATTTTGTCCAGAAACCCTAAGACAGAGAGCAGCCACTTGGTCAAAAGCGGAAATATGACCCATAAGTAAGAGAGAAAGAATATATAGATTTAGCATCAGTATGGTGGAAAATGTTAAATTGAGATTATCGATATAGAGAATTGCCATCTGCAACTGCGACTGGAGGAAGAGGTGAAAGAGGAAAACAGAAAGGTATTGAAGATCCACAGATTGTCTAGAAGAGAGAAGAAGAATGAAAAGGGCATAAAACCTTTTCCATCGGCCAGCTAGGTAGCAAAAATCATGGTACTTTAAAAAAAAAAAAACGTAGTTCTGTAACACTGGTGAATGTGTGTACGTAATCTACTATTCAAGTATAATATTATATAATTGTGTCTATGACTAGGTTTTCTTCCTTTTACCAAAGAAATGAATCTGACCGTCCAATTTTTTGAGGTTAAGGATGTATCACAAATGCAAAGCGAAAAAGGAAAAAATAAAATAAAATTCAAAATGGGCTTATAACTAGATTGCTCCAGATTCTTATGTCCAATTTATATTCTCAAATGCTTCTGTTTGATTTTATTGGTTGTGATATGATATATACAGACAATTGTCTCATAAGCTTCTGTTTAATGTTGTTGGTTGTGATACAGACATTTGTTTATTTGCAAGAAAATCTAGGCATTAGTAATGGAGGGATGATAGGCATGCTAGAGAAATCGTGTCGAATTTCGTTATTCTTTTTGGCCAACTATATATTATTACCATTTCTTCAACTTGCTTTACAGTGTTGGACAAAACACATTATTCTAATAGAGCTTCTGAGTTCGGCTTCTAATGGAGTAGGATTTTCCTTGTTCAGGGAAAAGAAAACGATTGTTCTTCGGACATTGTAATATGAAACAAATTAGCCACGAATGTAGTAAATATTAAAACAATTAACTCGTAAGGAACTAGGATGCTTAGTGTGACTTGCATTTGGATCTTATTTACTATAATTCGAAATAATTTATAATTGCAAGAGATAACTATAGATGGCTTTTAAGAAATTATTGATAACTTCTTTTATTATTAATTAACCTTATTTTAGTGTAATTTGAGAGATTGTAATTAAGGTCTAATTATATCATTTAATCACTTTCGAGTAACTATATCATATAAATATTCCTACAATATTATATTATATTTAGTTTCACGACTATTTTATCAAAAAGACTAAACCTGTAATTGTGATATAGACATTTATACTAAATGTTTTCTAATGATTAAAAAATCAACAAATAAGAGTGGATAATGAACCCTTTTTCTTTAATTTAACTTAGACTAAAGTCTTTTTAATAAGAGAATTTCTATAGATTTCCTAAACCATTGGTTAACCCAAAGTCTGCACGTGGTATAAACTATAAAGCAATACAACTTAATTAGGATTATATTCCTAACTAAACGGCCATTTGATTTTTTGTTTTTTGTTTTTATGTTTATTCGAAAAGCCACATGCTCTTCAATTCATAAATCAGATACATTTTTGCTGCCAATATCTTTTTTATGTCTGGCATGACCTTAATTAATGGCTCAAGGAAATCATGAAGCGATAAAAAGCATAAAGTAGAGGGGTTACTTTACAATATATAATTCATGGACCATGCTTGGTACTAATTAATCATATTGAAGGTTAATTCTTTTAATTGGTAGTAGGGTAAAAAAATTAGACCTAACTTTGAGATGATATAAAGTCTCGAATTTAGGCTTGGAACAAGGTTTAACAAAATTGTTTTATACAATTTTATCCCTTTCCAGAAGATTCAAATATTGATTAGAATCCACTGTAAACTTGTGGAATACTTTCGTTTTTATTAAGTTCATCATAACTTTTAACCCTACTAAATCTTATTCATCTATAGTAGAAGTATCGTATAGTCCTAATTGACCGCTAATCTCTACAAATATTCTTTGATATTGCGTGTGAAATGGGAGGGACTTTTAGACCTGATTTTACTATTTGTACTTAATGAATTACTTATTTCACCTCTCTAAGACTTCTCTACATCATCCCCTCCTCAATAAAGTATCATTCCCATGCGCACTAATCATATTACGTGAAGCATGTAATATACGCTGTACGCACAGGTATATAGCGAGCCCAACATATCTTCACATAGCACATGGTGCTATCACGAAAAACTTTAAATTTAAAATTTACAGACCATTTACTCTCTGAGGAGCTCTTTGAAACACTAAGATTAATGACAACTTGAGATGAAGGTTATGACTGTACTCGTAACAAACGCAATGCGAGTGATTTCATGTATATGCTAGCCAGATATATATACTTGGATAGTTGCGTTATAAATTTTCTAACAAGGAATCGTAACGGAAAAAAAAACACAAGAAGATAAATATATTTCATCTTTAAGAACTCTCAATATGATAGACTGGTAATTAAATATATATATATATATATAAAGAAAGAAAAAGAAAAAAGAGACCAACCTTGAAAGTTATAGTTTTATACTCAATAGACTGAGTACGAAGAATATGATTTAGAATTCGGAACCCAAGGGCGAAACCAGAAAACAAAATCAGACTGAATAAGTAAAAATAATGTCTAAAAATTACGGTCTTAAATTAATCAAAATCTCATGCAAGGATGTTTAAGAGATTTTTTTATCGTCTTAGGATGTTTGGGAAGTACGAGCCAAAATTTTGAATAGATGAAAGGATCAGCTAACTATATGAAAACCAGGAACTCGTTTGAACATTGAGGTTATTGACAATTTGAGAAAAGACAAGTGATTGATTTTGTGTATATGCTAAAAAATTATAGTTCAAAAGTTGCACCTATAACCATAAAGTTTAATAATAAAATTAGAGGTGAAAATGCAGGACAGAAAAATTTGGCCCGTGAAATTTAAAAGCTATTTTAACTTATTTCGTATGGTCACAAGTCGGAGCGAATCAACCCATTATTAAAGCGGGTTGGCTCGCTTAAAAAAAAAAAAAAAAAAAAAACAGAAATTGCGGTAAAGGTAAAAGCAATGAACCAAAAGGACCACATAAGACAAGACACAACACTCACATTTCACTCTCACCCAATCACCGACTCACCTCTAGTGTCACAGAACAATCCCTTACTCCCACTCCCTCTCGGCGTCTCCCTCACGAGTCACGATACAACAAAACAATACTCACTCTCACCCGATCACAGGTCACCAACTCACCCTTAGTGTCACAGCACAGTCCCTTACTCCCTCTCGGCCTCTCCCTCACCTCATTGCTCATCGAGTCAGACACGAGTCACGATTTGTCACTCGTCATAGTGTCACAATAACACTCACACACACTTACACTCTCTGATCTCTCTCGTTTCGAGCTTTTTGATTTGCACTTCTTTGATCCTTCTCTCATCGTGCTCGTGCTCGTGCCGTCGTGCGTGGTGACTGGTGAGTCCTCCTCTCCTAGGGTTGCATTTTTTTTTCTTTTTTATTTACCCAACTGCTGCTTCGGGTTACTGATGTTACTGCTGTTTCGGGTTAGGGGTTGGGGGATGGGGGAACGGCAGTTCAGCCATTGGGGTTTGGGCTTTAGGGGACGAGGGAACAGCAGTTCGGTCGTTGGCGTTTAGGTTGTGGGGGTTTGGGTTCGGGTTCCGGGTTTAAGCTTTGGAGTTCGGGTTCGGTGTTCGAGCGAACAATGGCTGCGGGCGATTTTGCAATGTTGGGGGTGTTTTCTTGTAATATGAAAAAAAAATATATATATATTGTGCAAGTTGACGGGTCGCCTTGCATTTGGCCCGCTAATATGAGGGTCATCGCGGGTTAACCCGCTTCAACCTGCAGGCCGTGTGGGTCAGGACGAACCGGCCCGCATTTCCACCTCTAAATAAAATATTATCATGACAATAGAGAAAATACATCTCAATAAAGATGTTCCACCGCTAAGAAATTAAAAACAGGGAAAGAAAGTCTGTCTCGGCCATGACCAAATTCCGATACCTACGAGCAAGAATAATAGATTGGGACAATCTGAAATTTACCGTCTCGAAATACGCATGTACAAAAACAAATATTAAAAATTAAAATAGCATAAAAAGAAAAATTGAGACTTGAGTACTAAGATTGCGATCTTCAATTTGAAATCAGTGGTAAAACCACAAACAAAAATATCATTTGAATAAGTAAAACTTGATGTTTATGAATTACGATCTTAAATTAATCCAAATCCCATATGTCGACACGGTAGATAATAATAATAATGTTTCACAACCACATATAATGATGCATTATTATATATATATATATATATAAAATAATGCACAAAACGATTATTCCTATTGAAGTACATAACGTAGAGATGTGTCCTTATCTGTATATATATTAAATATATAATATAATCACAATTTTATAAAATAATACACAAAACTATTCCTATTGAAGCACATAATCATATGTAGATATGTGTGCATGTCTGTGTATATGTTAAATATAATGTATGATTTGAAAATGTATGCCTGCTAAAAAAGGCTAATATATATATATATATGTTAGATGTACATAACTTTTATGTTACCGTACTAAGACAGAGCAATACATATAATATATATTTTGATTATTATGATTAAATGAAAATAGTTATTTCATTTTGTGGAAACCGGGGTGTGGAAAGGGTATGTTTAGGTTACTCAATAATTTTCAAAACAGAATGTAAACGAGATACAAATATGGATAAAGTACATTCCAGAAAGAGGCGAAAAAAAAAAGGATTAGAAACTTTTCTGGGGTATATATGAATAAGAAACTTCGCTACTCCAATAAGATTAGATAAGGTTTTCTGGGGTACATTTGTATTGTTATTTTTGTGTTAAGCATCGGACTAAATGAGCACTAGAATAGGCCGAGATACATCCTTTTTAGGGGAAGAATTAACCTAATTCAATTATAGCGCTTTTTCTAGTCTCATGTGTCCTATTAAACTCGTAAGATTTGAGGAGAGGTAATATACCATTTCCCCCGTTATTAGATGGTTTGGGCCCACGACGGTATTTCTCGTGGGCCATGATCAAACTTATGGAAAGGCCAAAATGAATAACTCTTCAGCCCACAATCATAAACTCTTCCTAGTTCTCCTCCACTGTCCTACTCCATAGTTGGGAACTAGAAAACGTCTCCCTCACTACTAGCGCTCAGCATTAAAATATATTGGAGCCTCACGGCATGTTTGATAATTTCAAAGATGTGAAAATGAGTTACAATTGGTGAAAAGGAGATTAAAGGAAAGGAAATGGGATGAAATGGAATATATCCTATCCACCATGTTTGGTTTACATATAGAAGGAAATGGCCGTAATCAAAATTTATGTCAAAATAAAATATCTCTAATTTTTTTTAATGATTCTTTTAAGGGAATTTTTATAATTTTATTTCACTTTTCACTAATTTCCACTCTTTTTTCTCTAAAAGTGGAGATAAACTACTTGGTTTTAAAAGTAAAACTATTTTCATTCATTTCTCTTTATTTCCATCCGTTTCCACCTTTATGTAAATATCTACACATAACATTCCCATCCTTTTTTTTTTTCCATCTCCATAGTTTTTCCACTAGTTGCAACATTGCAAAACATAGTGTTAAACTTGTTGGTTTTTATATCATTGAGTCAGTTCTAAGTTAAGTATTAGACATTATAAGGTAGGTTTCGATTATAAGTTTTGGAGTCTACATTTGCAAAGTAGAATACAAGGTGCAACACCCTCCCCCCTAAAACCTTTACAATGTATACTATGGATTTTATGTTATAAAAGTTAACGCAGTATTTTTTTTTTTTCGAATTTGTTAGTTACCATGTATCTTACCTATAAAACAACCTTATCTACCTTAAACTCATTTATTTCATGTATTGAATAACTTGACCACCACTATATGTGCTATTAGACTCTCCATAACTACTGTTGAAAGGCTAAGTCAATCTAGCTAGACACGATGGGTCTACCTTAAGAAAAATTAATAAAAACAACGCTTGCAAATGCCTACTTTTTCAAGTAAGTTTGCATTAGGCGCTTGCAATTTGCAAGCCTAATTATACAAATGGGTCCTACATTTTCAAACTTTAATTGAAAAATTCATCAATTTGAGTTTCAATGTCGCCTTTAAATAAAAAGCAATGACCCAGTGGGTCCTAGATACAAACCATGACTAATCTAATAGATGGCTAGTGCTGATCTTCATAAACAAGCCTAGGAACATTAAACTAAGAGACTCACCCTAACTATGCTTATTAGAAAGAGAAATCTTGGAGAGACATAGAAACCCTCAACAAATATGAATGAATTTATATTTGTGGATGATTACAAACAAGAAAAAATCCCTTTACAAAAGGCTTTACTTGGATAACCAACTTATAATCATCTAAAAGGATCACCTCAAATCTCTCTTCCACTTAAATGACCCACCTTAGACTTGGCATTCTAAGTTACATCACCGTTGGGGATTTCTTTTGAGTTCTTTTTTTTTTTTTTTCTCCTTTAGTTGTCACTTGCCTTTTTCGACCTTAAAGCTTAACTTCTATACCACCTATCAGAGATGAGAAAATCTACAACCCTAAAATCTCCTAAAGTATTCATTCTTTAGTCCAACATAAAAACTTCAACCTGCACCACACTTTTGGACTCCTTAGTAAGATAACCTTCCATAGAGCCCAACATCTTCAAAACCTTAGATCTTACTCCTTCTTAGGCCTCCTCCTCTTCCACCACTGCTACAACAGTCACTAGCTTATTTAAATGAGGTAATCTCTAACATTATGGGCCCCAGCGTGTAAGAAGCAAGAAAACTTCTTCTTAGGTAGCTCACCTTATGCATTAGTGCCTTATCCTTCCAAGCATGGTCCTTTAGCTTCTCTTCTAGGCTTAAATCAAACATTTTCTTAGCTTAGGTCTACCACCTTCGCCATGGCCTCCTTTCTCTATCTCATTCGTGGGACAATCACCAACTTAAACTCTATCAAGCCTTCTTCGATGGCTAGGCTTCAATGAAAATCTATATTCCTTGCTACTCTAACTCTACGTTGATATGCCCTTATAGTCAATCACAAAAAGCCAACACAAAATCCGTATTACTCATGTCATGAAATTTTTTTTAGTAGCTTAAAGAATTCCAACATAGTTTTTGATGGGTGCCTTATGCTTTAGCTGCCTTAGCATAGCCTGAGTGTCCCTCTTAAGAATTGTTTGGAAAATATTGATCCCATGGTTTAGTCTTGAGCTTATTCCATGTTCTAACCACACCATCTTCTTGCCTGGCTCCCTTAGACTATTTCCACCACTATGGTATGGTTAAATCACCATTATAGTATGCCATTTAAACAAGCAATCTAATTATAGCAACTAGAAAATTTCTCTTAGTAAAGGCTTCTCAGCTTGAAATAATTTAACATAAAACAACCAAAAAGAAAGAAAAACTATAACCCATCATATACATTATTCGGATAGTTTATCCTAGTTACCGATCAAATATGAAGCGCACACAAATTTATTTATAGTATAAGCTTAATTTATTTGAGATTGGATTACTATTGTTAATTTCTGAATTGTTTATTGTAGTAAAAAGAATTAGAGTAAAATCTCAGACTTATACTCATTACAAGTTTTGTTTTTCAATTCGATACCTTAATAAGCATAGTTAATAATGATTAACATTCACAATAATACTGCAAAGTTGTATCATGGCGCCCCATATGAAATCCAATTTGGTGAATATCGTTGAGTAGTTTCTTTGATCTCTTGAATTATTGTATATCATATTTTAACTTATTGCCTTTTTATTGGTCATACAACTATTTTTGTTGAAACATTAACATAATGAAGAACCATATAGAGTACAACAAAATTATTATGAAATAACTTCTTAAATTTGCCATGGTTATAGATAAAACAATATTTTATTTTTGTATCAGTTATACTATGTAAATAAAACTGAAACCCACTTCTAATTAACTCAACTACATATTTGAAATTATGATTAATTCAACCCCCCAAAAAAAAGTATTTACCCAAAAAAGAAATTATGATTAGAAATGTCATCATTGTTAAAATTATAAACTATCCATGACTATCAATATAAATATTTTTTTATTTTTATTTTTATAATTAATTTTCGCAAGATGTTTTAATTTTTTATGCAATTATTTTTCTCCAACACACGTACCGTCTTTTCTTTTCTTTTTTTTTTCCCTTTTTTTTTCCATTTCATTTTAAAGAAAGTAGTTTCACCTATGACAAATATAACTATATCTATACACCAACTGCAGAAACCGTAAATCAAGGATGAAAAATCGAAAGTCATCATAAGCTTTTGAGTCGTAACTTTTCTTTTGGTAAAACAGATATTAATTTTATTGTCCAGAAGTTTCGTGGATTTTAACTCAAACCTCTATTCATGGAAGTATGCAATAGTGCAATTGGTCTCCAATTCAAATCTCATGCCTAAAAATCTAATTGCAGCTATTCATGATATAGAAAAGACGCTTGACAACCAGATTTAATCTCTCACGAGCGTAAACAATTCGATCAAATTCGTACATATTCTTACACATATGATTCAAATGTTTCATTTACTTCACATCGACGCGTGCACATTCTTCAAAATAACAAACGACATGCCATCATCGATCAACGCAAGGCACAGAGAGAGAGAGAGAGAGAGAGAGAGAACCTGGTAACAGCATGAAGCTCCGCGTAGCGTACGTCACTTGATTGACCTACACTTAAGTGAAGAAGGGAATGAGTAAGCTTTTGAGATAATCAACGATATCTAAAGGATGAAGGAGAAGAAGGAGAACAGGAGAAAACTCGAGAAAGTTCGGAGGAGTGTACAGATCAGTGTGATAATTCTACGGTACAGTGGAAACTTTGCGTAGCTCACCTCTTCCGATGGAGCTCTGAAGAAATTTAGAGAGAGAGATCGCCCAGACGGAGAGAAACATTCAAACATATAAAGCGACGAGTTCAAACCCTAGAAGAGTGAAAGTTGAATTTCAATCCTCAACTCTTGGAGATATTATAGCTTTAGAAATAGTTTATGTATGACGGGAGAATGAAAAAATATCTTTAGAGTTGGCCGGACTGCGAGAAGCCGGACTGCAAGGGTTGCGTGTAGCTTTGATTCACTTGGATCGGTGGAAATGAGAAAATGGTTCATTTGTCAACTTAAAAAAATAAATAAATAAAAGAGAAAAAGAAAAAAAAAAACTTACTTCTTTTCTCTCTAAAATTAAAGAGAAATCAATAAAAATAAGATATGATTATAAAATTATCTCTTACAATAATATTAATTAAAATAATAATAAAAATAATTTTATCAAATACTAATTCTATTTTCCTTTATTTTTTTCAATTTCTTTTATAATTTACCAAACATAAAATAAAAATTACACTTCATTTCATTTTCATTTTATTATTTTTCCTTCTTTTCTTTTTTATTCATTTTCACTCATTTTCTCTTTATCAAAAATTTCCAAACACACTGTCAATATATTTGCATGGGTTAAACTTCAAAAAAAAAAAAAGATTTTATGACATTATTGTATAACATGCAAAAAAGTTAAAAAGTTTTTTATTTAACTTCTTAACAAATACTCTACCACCATTTACAATATTTTCCTTTTATGTTTTTTGAGGTAGATAATTAATATTGACTTGGTGTTATCAACCATGTAAGATGAAGTACAAGAATAAATTATATGGACACTCACTGAAAAGTTTTGAAATTGTACAAATCCTTTAATTTTTCAAAAGTCAACACTCGAATACTCTGAAACAATTATGGAGCCCATTTCTTTTATGTGTTAACTGTTTGTGTGTAATTTCTTTTTGATGTGGACAACTTATATAAAATATTTAATTAAAAAATACTAAAAAATATAGAAATTAAAAAAAAAAAGAAAATTAAAAGAAAAATAAAATCAAAAGAAAATTATGTAGTGAGAAATGGCAACGTTATTTTTTTCTCCTTAATTTTTCTTTCGATTTTCTTTTTTAAATTTTCTTACTATTTTTCTTTTGTCTTTAAATTTTTTAGTAGATTTGTTAATTAAATTATATTATATGCATTGTCCACATCAATACAAAATTAGACATAATTAGCAAACTTATAAAAAAAGTGAGTCCATATAATTTTCCTAATATTTTATATATAATTCATATCTTGTTTCTATATGATTAATTAAAAAAAAAACTTCATAAGAAATTTTATATGATGAGTACTTATTAAAAACCTTTATATATATATATATATATATATATATATATATATTATTATATTTAAACTATTAGCTTATATTTCAAATATAGTTTTGTGTTTGGAACTGATTGACATGAATACTTTGCCATATATTCATATTGTAGCTTTAGTATACAAGACTCAAAACTAACTAAAAATTTTCAAAACATATAAATTGCATACTTCAAAATCTCATAGTAAAATTTTTTGTTTACAACAATTCACAACTCCACAAAATATAGCCATGGAAACCTATTATTATTAGCTCTCTCTTGTGTAGCATTTTTTCTGAACCCAAGTTTGTAGTTAAACATTTTGCTAATTCTTTATTTGAAATGACATAGCAGCTTTGCCATGATCCCTCTCTATGTTTAAGGAAATCAACCTTCTCAACTAGTTTCGATCTATCATGGCTATCATTAGGAGAACAACATCGGCTCTGAATCAGTTTGCTTATGGTAGGTCAAACCCGCCCTCAAAGTACCTTCACCCCTAAAATAAACTATCCTGCTAATGTCATTCACTAAACTCTAAACCCAAGTTAATCCCTCCAATCCTGCATTGAAGTCATGAACCGTGACATTTCACTTGTCACAAGACGAGAGGTTCTCCCCTCCTAAAATTCCCATGCGACACTCAACCATTTCCTGCTTCATACATTTTACTTAACTCTAGTTGATAAGTTAGCCTTCTCTTCCTATTCTTTATTAAGAATCCCTCACCAGCTTTACCATGGTCCCTCTTCTGTTTGGGGAATCAACCTTATCAACTAGTTTTGGCTAAAATGGCCATCACAAGCAAAGCAACATCAGCTCTTGACTAATTTACTCATAGGAGGCCAAACCTGCTTTCAAAGTACACTCCTGCTTTTAGAGTACCCTTACCTCTGGAATAAACTACCCTACTGATATCACACTCTAAGCCTAAGTTAATCCCTTCAAATCCACGCTAAAGTCATGGACCATGACATTTTCTCTCACTTAAGTTTGCGATGCCCTCGTCACCAAGCAAATCTTTTGCCACTAGTCTTCCCTCCATAGATACAACACCCTCCTCTACCCTTTATCAAACTCCACCTAAGATCATCTAAGACCAAGACTCCGGGCTTCCATGGATATCCCTCTCTTGTGCTAAACCCCTCTCTTTGTTCTTTAAGATTTTCTCTTATTAGCTTGCCTAACAATAGGACAACTCACTATAGTACTTTTCTTTTTTCATAAAGATTTGGGTAGATCTTGATACAAAGTTTTGACTCGCAACACAGCTACTTCTCTTTTGCAACGGTGTCCTCTAGTGGCCACTCCACCTCTTGCGCTTAACTCATACAAGCCCTTTGTAAACAAGACAACCCACATAAGCCCTTTGTCAACAAGACTACTCACACATTGATTTCACTAAGATAGTATTTAAGCAGCTTGACATAATTGGAACTTTTGCTCTGATACCACTTATCACAAGACGAGAGGTTCTTCCCTCCTAGAGTACCTGTGTAGTGCTCAACCATCCTTTATTTTATGCATTTTACTTGTTTCTAGATGTCAAGCCAGCTTTCTATTTCTATCTTTCCAAGACTATTTCGAGCCCATCCTTTATTAGGAGAGCCCTTAACCAACTTTACCACAATCCTTCTTATGTTTGAGGAAACCAACTTTCTCAACTAGTTTTAGCTTACCATGGCCATCATTAGGAGATCGACATCAACTCTTAACCAATTTTCTCATGAGTGGCTAAACCTGCCTTTGAAGTACCCATTTGCCTAAAACAAACTATTATATAGATGCCACTCACTACACTCTAAGCTTATGTTAATCCCTCTATGTCTACATTATTGTCATGGACCTGTGACACAAAGACCCCTTTTCTAAAGGAAGCGCCCTAATTGATCACCTAAAAATCTTAATTCCTCTTCCATTTTGCAAGATTGATTAAACGCATTAAAAACGATTCTTTGCTTCTATTTCCTCCATCAAATGACTTCAAAACATACCCATACACAAAACATGGATGATAATGGTTTTCGATACAATTCATGAAAATGAAAATACATTTTCCACAATTAGTATTGATTAATAAGAATATAAATAAATTAGATAGGATTAAACAATTAATCAATGTTCTCAAACACTGTAGAGAGTTTTTTTATATATGTTCAACATAAGAGGTAACCTAATTATCTAAAATAGCTACTAAAACCCTAATATAAACCTCTTAGAAGTCTTAAATGGAAAAATAATAAATAAAGAAAAAAAGGTTTATAAAATGAAATAAGCAAAACACATAACTCCATGCATGTGGATTCTACCTACCAGTCAAACGGTGATCTTACTATAACTTAGATGGCGCAAGCAGGCATTCTATATACTAACCTTAGATTCCGTTTGGATAGTCGCTTTGCTACTGTCTCGATGGTTCTTAGGTTTTAACTTGGTGTACTACTTGGCACCTATTGCCATCCAAATGGTAGCTAATGTTTTGTATATATTTAGTGGTCTTCAAGGTACCTTTCAAATGGTAACTCTCTACCATTTGGGCAATGGTCACTATGTAGCAAAGTCCAATCTCCTTTATTTTATTAAAAACTCATCCCACTAAGCTATAAAGCCGATTCAACTTTTAGCTCTTTGCTTAGTGTTTTAGATCCCCGATCACATCATCACCTTAGGGTAGATTTGACCTCGAATTTATACGCTACAATCTCCTAAAAGAAGAAGTATAATGAGTGATAAAGAAATTCCTTTTCCCTTTTCCCTTTTCCCTTTTGACAAAAGAAAAAATTTCTCATTGTATCTCCTTAAACTCATGGGAAGTAAGGTAAAGTGTGGTTAACCTTCTTGAATGAATAAGTATTCTTATGCCCATTATATATTCCATGCCTATCATACTATCATGGCCTCATTAAAATCACATGACCTATGTTTATAGGACTGTCATAGAATACCTCATCTATATACTCTCCAATGACTAAAGGAACCTTGACTTGTGCACAAGAACAACTCCTTGATCATTAAACCAGTTAATATTATATGGTTGAAGGTATGTAGCAATCTGTAGTGCCATCTTAACAAAATTAGCAAATATGATGTTGGCATAACTTACCCAATCTACAGCCAATTTACAAGTCTTACCCCACACTAAGAATCATGCATGAAATAATTTCTCTCACTATTGTTGATCTTGATCAATTTACACATCTAAACCTTTTTGGCTTACTATGGACTTTCCACCACTAGCACAATCTATCTTTGGTTCACCCCTATTATCACACAAAACTTTTTTAGCTTTAAAATTATTTTGCTTAATTTCATTCTCACCTTGAATCTCCTTGAAAATCTCCCTTTCATTGGTCTTTCCGCTTTTGATCTTTTTCTCACATCTAATAATCATCTTCTCTTCAACTACTACAACATCATCTTTCTTACGTTCACTCTCAATGTCATGGTATTCAAGTTTCACAACTTGTTTTCAACTACTCCACTTGCCTCCTTAAGATCCTTTTCAAATTCACATTTATTCTTGATCTTGTTTCATTCTAATGGAGTCCCCACAACAATAACCCCTTTCTTGCCTAATCACACTTTTAAATATAATCTCCTTCATGGTTTCCTGACCTTCAACTTTTCTAGTCATTGAGTTCTTTGAAATAAGTTTTAATGATAACAAAAAGATCATAAGATCTAATGAATCTGTTTTGAGTGTATAAAATATCTAATAAATATGTTTTAAGTGCGTAAAACAAAAGTATTTATTTTTACAAACACTTAAGTAGACAATAGTTTACAAATACTTTATTCAATAGCTAACTAGACAATTTGTTAGATGTTTCAGTAGACACTTAAATAGATAGTTTGATATAGACAATCCATTAGATATTTCAATGAACACTTAAGTAGACAATTTGATACTTTGATTCAGTTTTTCGATATGTATGCTTATATAATAATCATCTATCTTCAATACAAGTTTGATTTATTTGAAGATTTAATTCAACTAATTAAGTTTGTTTTGGTACTACACTTAAGGAGGATTAATAATTCATGGGAATTTTCTTTAAAGTCTATTTACAAGCTTTCAAAGAATTTTTTTATAGTTGCAGCAGAGTACTATTATTTTATATGACAAATCAAGATATTCAAAAAATTATTTTAACTAAATATCATCCAAAGAAAAACAAGATGAGGATTAAAATAACTAATATGGTTATTAGTTAAAGCTTATTTGCATAAAGAGGGATCTTCTATTTCCAAACCGAAGCTCATCTATACAAGGTTCGAATGAAGATATCTGCAAATCACAAAGAAAACTAGGAGTTCAAAATTTGAAAAATAGATAAAATTTTCAAACTCCACAAATATAGGGGTGTTAATCTTACCTATGCAACAAAGGAGCCACTAGAAGACTCTATGAATGTTGAAAGGCTTCTATCAACAAAGAAGAAAATATATAAACTAAAGATTTCAAGTTAAAGAGAGAGAGAGAGATGAGATGAAAAACAGAATAGAACAAAAACAATTACAATTCTTTGTTTTCTTAAGCATAAACTAGAGAATTTATATTTTCTCATTCTTGTATTAATTTTCTTTACTTTTTTACATAAAGGTTAGCTTAGAAAGTGAGGTTATAAGAGTCCTGTAGTTTGTGAATAGCCGAATAGAAGGCTAGAAAGATAGAGCAAGAGCTATTAATATTTGTAACATTTCTTAGCTACTAGATTAGTGGAATAACCGGTATGGAAGACTAGATCCCCAACAACGTAGCTGGAAGAGAGAACGTACTCAATAGAAGGAACCTCTATACATCACAACCTTCTTTATTTTCATTGCACATTATTTTTTTATTTACCATCACATACATTCTTCATCAGAAAAGGGAATTTAAAAAAGTGATCATTTAATTAAAAATGGTTTTTTTTTTTTACAGACAATTCACCCCTACCCCCATCACCCCCACTGGTCCCCACCTCTCTCTCTCATCATTTGCTATTTCAATACCTACATTTAGTATCAAAGCAGTAGCGCTTTTACATACAAGAGTTGATCAATGGCTCATAATACAATCATGATTGCATCTAACCGTATACCATTCTTTAATGGCACTAATTTTCCTTATTGGAAAAGCAGGATGGAAACTTATATTAAAGCAACTGACTTTGCTTCATGGAAAATCATACGCTATGGAGATCAACAAATTATTCTCACTAACAGTCCAATCCTAGTTGATGAAGAAAAGAAAAAGGTTAAAGTAAATAGCACAGCAAAGAATCTGCTTTTGATGAGCATCTCTCAAACTGTGCTAACAATGATTTCATCATACAAATCTGGAGAAAATTATGCAAAACCTATGAAGATGCTGTAATGATCAAAGACACAACAGAGGATAACTCATGTAGGACTATGAAATGTTTAGATTCCAATATGGTAAAACTATATCTAACGAATTTAATAAATTTACTTTAATTATTAACGAACTTGCTTTGCTTAGTAAAAAGTTTGATGACAGTGAGCTTATAAGGAAAATCTTGCGACTCTTGCCAAGTTCATGGGATTAAAAAACAAATGCAATTGAAGAAGCTCATGACATAGATAAATTGACCTTAAGTCAACTTCGAGAAAAGCTTCAAGCATATGAATGATCAAGAGAAAGTAAAAATATCTATAACATTTAAGGTTACTAAACAAAACATTGAGGTAGATAAAGAATTAGATAGTGAGGATGCAATGATGATCTGACAATGCTGGTTTAAAGATTTTCAAAAGCATTCAACAAGAATGGTAAGCATTCTGAACGGTCAAAACTTTTTTTTTTTTTTCTGCCAATCAATCTAAGTATGGTACAGGAAAAGCTTTTAAAGAAAAAGAAGAAAAGAAAGAGAAAATGAAAGAAATAGTTTACTTTAAATGCAAGAAGCTAGTGCACATCAAGTATGAATGTCATGTGTTAATAAAAAAGATGGAGAAATATAAGAAGAAACAAAAGGCTTTAATGGCAACATAGAGTGATCTTAATAAGTCAAACGTTGAGTCAAATGTTAGATTCGATAATGAAGAAAAGGAAAATCTATGCTTCATGACTTAATTTGAGGTATCATCTAAATTTGAGAATGATATGTATGTTAGCTTTAGAAAAAAAGTTAAACAATTATTAAAGGCTCTATTTAAGGCGAATGAAAAGATTGAAACTTTGAGAAATGAGAAAAAAGTTGTATGTCAAACTAATATGTTATTACTCAATGAAAATGATATTCTTAAAAATGACATGGAAGTTTTACACATGGATAATAAAAGCTTATGAGGAGCATAAGATATGTTGACAAATGAAAATAATACATTAAGAAAAGAAATTGAAGAACTTAATGTAAGACTAGATGAAGTTTCAAAAAATTTGAGTTTTATGTTTACTAAGTTTTTTGAAAGTGATAAAAAATTACAAAAGTTAATATCATCTTAAAGAATAAGTAACTCAAAAGAAAGATTAGGATGTAATAAGGTTGAGTCCTCAAAACAAGCTAAGGAAATTATTTTTATTAAAGGAAAATGATGTGCTTAAGAATCTAAATCACAAGCACACAATACAAATGAATAATCAACCGCACAAATTGGACAAAATGAAGACAAATCCCCAATTGGCGTGAATTAAAGGATGAGCAATCTCAAATGGTGTAAACCAAATTAGAAGTATTACACGGGAAATTCCAATACCAATCAATTACAAAGGAACAATGTAATTCCAATCTTTACAATTGGCTTGTAATCCTAACAATACATGAACCTTAATTTAACATGAAAAGAACACATAAAAAGATTAACCAATTATAATTAGATATTACTCACTAGAAATAATCTAATACAACTTAGAAAATCTTGATATAACTCATAAAAATTCCTAAGCCAAACTTACCACAATTTCCAAAGAAATTGATAAGAGTAGATGCATGTAAGAGGGTGACTCTCACGGCAACAAGTGCGTGTTTTTGTCAAATTTCAAAAAGCTTCCTAAAAACCCTAGTTAGCAAATATTTATACTCGCTCCTATTAGGATAAAAACAAACCAAAAATTATAAAGATGCCACTAAGTGGCCAGTTTTTCCAAAGGACAAATTACAAATGCAAAATTGGTCTTCAAGTGGCCGGTTCTTCAATTCAAGTGAACACATTGTGGACCGTTGGATGTGAGTCCAAGAATGTCCCCAATTTGATCCTTAGCGTGTTTTATTTGCCATTTTGTAAAACCAATAAATGTACCTACTGGAATTCACAACAATTATGTAATACAAAAGTAGATACTAAATCAACATCCTTAGGGTTTAGTCATTCGTAGAGGATCCTCATAGCTAGATTTTGTAAACCCTTGGTTTAGGCTTTGGTGATTGGTCCTGTGGGAATCTGATTCCTACCATCTCCTCAGGCCTCAGGAAGATTTGCCCTCAAATCTGATAGGTCTTCATCACTATCATCTAGTAAATAAGGTAATAGATCTGCAACACTAAAGGTAGCTGAGACGTCATATTCCCCTAGTAACTCTATTCTGTTGGCGTTGTTGTTGATGTGCCTAACAATTCTGAAAGGTCTATCTGATCTGAGTGATAGCTTCTGCAACTTTTTATGAGGAAACCTGTCTTTGCTAAAATTAATTCAGACTAAGTCACCTGGATTATAAATTCTGGTTTTCCTGTTCCTGTTTCCCTGAAGTTTCTGCTGCTCTTGTGTTTTCTGAAGATGTTCAGCTATCTTTTCATGAAGTTGCTAAATCTCTTTGGCTCACTCAACTCCACTTAGGCTCTCTTCCTTTGTTGCTAGTCCTACTATAAGATCTAATGAAACAATAAGATTATAGCTATACAAAACTTCAAAGGGAGACTTACTAGTTGAACTATGAGTAGACCTATTCTAAGCGAACTCGACAATAGGAAGACACAAGTCCCAATTAGTAAGATTCTTGCTAACTGTTGCTCTTAGTAATGTGCCAAGAGTATGGTTAACAACTTTGGTTTGGTCGTCAGTATGGGGATGACAAGAGGTACTATACATAAGTTTAGTACCAAGTCTTCTCCATAGTGTCTTCCAGAAGAAGCTAAGAAACTTAGTGTCTCTATCAGATACTATATTGTGTGGAACACCATGCAATTTAACAATCTCCAGCACAAAAAGGTTAGCTATAAAAAGGGCATCAACTGTTTTGTGATAAGGCACAAAATGGGATATTTTCCTGAATTTATTAACAACCACCATGATAGAATCCTTTCCCCTTTGAGTCCTTGGCAAACCTAACATAAAATCCATACTAATATCAGTTCAGGGTTTAGTAGGTATAGGCAAAGACATATATTCACCCAAAAGCCTTTCTTTCTTATTGCCCTTTTGCAAACTCCACACCTTTCCAATACCTTGTGAACATCCCTTATCTTACCCTTCTAATAAAAATTTTCTTTTAACATAGCTAAGGTTCTCTTCTCACCAAAATGACTAGATAATCCTCTTGTATGTGCTTCCCTCACTAACAATTCCCATATAGACCCACAAGGTATACATAATTTTCCAGCTTTATACAAAAATCCCTCAATCATGTAATACCCCTCAAATATCTTTCCCTTAGAACATTTCTCAATAATTGCTCGCAGATAATCATCATGCATATATTGTTCTTTCAGTAATTCAAAATCAAGCAATTTCGATTGAAGAGAAGTGAAAAGTACATACCTGCATGACAAAGTGCTAGCTACTATATTATGGTTACCCTTCTTGTACTTAAATCACATATGTTGTGTTGATGTAGGATGAAATGCCTATTACCCTTCTTGTACTTAAATGATGAATTCTCTCGGAAGGAGATAATGCTGCCATGTCATCAAAAATTTTCCTAAGGAATAAAATTCTTTACCATATATAGAGTAGTTCAAAGTTGCATCACTCAACTTTTCACTAAAGTAGGCAATAGCCTTTCATCTTACATCAACACAACACCAATTCCTATTGTAGAAGCATCACATTATAACTCAAAAACTTTATTAAAATTAGGTAAAGCCAATACTGGAGCACTAGTAAGTTTTTCCTTTACCACTTCAAAACTCTTTTGGGCTTTCTCACCCCAAATGAAAGTAACATTTTTCTTGGTCAGTTCAGTTAATGGACTGAAAATGTTACTAAAATTATGGATATAGTGCCTATAAAATGAAGCTAGTCCATGGAAACTCCTTTCCTTCGTGACTGGTTTTGGTGTTGTCCATTCTCTAATAGCTCTCACTTTCTCCTCATCAACCCTGATACCAGAACCAAATACAATAAATCCCCAAAATGTTACCTTAGTTTAGTAGAAGGAACACTTCTAAAGATTTGCAAACAACTACTATGCCCTTAAGACTGAAAATACCGACTAAAGATGCTCCACATGATTTTCTAGGCTTTTGTTGTATACCAGAATATCATCAAAATAAACAATAACAAATTTACCTAGAAACTCCTTCATTACATGATTCATTAATCTCAAAAATGTGCTAGGAGCATTACTCAAACCAAATGGCATAACCATCTATTCATATAGTCCATGGCGTGTTTTAAAAGCGGTCTTCCACTCATCTCCTTCTCTCATCCGAATTTGATGATATTCACTTTTAAGATTCACCTTGGAGAACACCTGTGCACCATACAATTCATCTAACGTATCATCAAGTCTAGGAATATGATACATGTATTTGATGGTAATTTTGTTGATGGCACAACTATCAATGTACATTCTCTAAGTACTATCTTTCTTAGGGATAAGAAGGGCTAGAACAACACAAGGACTGAGGATTTCCCTGATAAAACCCCGTTTGACTAGCTCATCCACCTAATGTTTTAGTTCCTTAGCTTCTTCAGGATTCATGTGAAATGCAGGTCGATTTGGCGACACTAACCTGGCAAGAAGTCGATGGCATGCTCTATACCTCTCAAAGGTGGTAAACCCTTTGGCAAATCTTTAGTAAAAAGGTCACTGTACTCATCCAATACTTGAGATACTGCTGGGGTAAATGCTAATGCCCCTCCATCCCTAGGGCATATCTCATTTGCAACAAGTATACTAGGCTCTCATCTGTTATGGCCTCCTCCAACTCACTTTATCCCATCAATAAGACTTTCTTCCTCCTAGATTTCTTGGCCTGTATTGGAACTGCTTTGATCTCTGATAATCTACTGATATGTTATTGAACCTCTTGGACCTCTGAAGGTGATATTGGGTTCATGATGATATGTTTACCCTCTTTTTGGAATACATATGTATTTCTGAAGCCATCATGTAAGACTCCCTTATCATACAACTAAGGCCTGCCAAGCAATATATGGGATGTACACATAAGAAGGATATCATATTCAATTTTTTCATGATATTTATCCCTTATACTGAAAGGTACCCTAACTCTTTAGGTTACATGGAGACTCCCTTGCTCACTTAGCCAATGTAATTTGTAGGGTTTTGGATGCGAGGTAGTTACAAGTTTCAGTTTTGATACTAATGAGACAACCACAACATTAGTACAACTACCACCATCAATAATAATGACACACAAATTACCTTGCACCCTATAAGAAGTGTGAAACAAGTTTTCTCTTTACTCATCATCATTAGTTGTAAAAGAAGTCAAGGCTCAACGCAGTACATTAGTAGACAAATACAAATCACTTGACATTGTGGCTTACTAACTTCAACAAACCAACAATACACTTCACCACACACACTACGGCAACACACACTAATATACACCCATGGTGCAATCAAGCAACCAATGCAACACACACTTCCCACACTTCAATTACGGCAACAAGAAGTGGAACAATAACTAAACACTTCCCAAATAGCAAGTTAATGAACTCAACTAAGCAAGTGTTTAATCATCAATATATAATAACTTCCATACTTTAATGCCTATTTTGAAATTTAAATTTAACCACTATGATTCTCTTTCTAATCACAGCACAAATATACACCTCCACTTCATGTGCAACACCCTTTCACCATTACACATACAACACCACATGTTGCAACACCCTTCATAACACAACTCACTCCACCACAAATACAACACAATCATGGTGCAAAATTTCAAACACCACTCCATTTCATGTGCAGCACCCTTCTCCTCAACACACACACAACACTTCACGGCGACAAATTCAATTACCACTCTTAATGCAACCTTCTCCACAATGGTAAGAAGCAAATTTAAATTCAAATAGTATTCAATCAATACTACTTAATGACTTTCTTCAAACTTAAAGAATGTGTTTGAATTTCAAATAATTTCCTTAATCTCATACAAGGAAAATATGAAAATTGCAAATGACAACCTTAATTTCCGAAATCACCAACAAATAATTCACTCTTCTTTGTCTTAATTTCCACTTTTCTAAAATAATCACAAAAGAACACTCTTCCTTCCCACGGCAAGTTCAAGAAAAACAAATGCTACCACAAGTACTCCACGTCTACTTCAACAAAAATATTAGAATGCAACAAAATCTACAATCACTACTAAAAATCACTTCAACAATTTCGGATCAAGAAATCAACTTCAAGAACCCTAATTGTCAAATGAAGCTCACACAATTCCCTTTTCTCAAATCCTATGCTCTGATATGAAAATATGATGTGTTTAAGAATCCAAATCACAAGCACACAATACAAATGAATAATCAATTGCACAAATTGGACAAAATGAAGAAAAAATCCCCAATTGGCTTGAACCAAATTAGAAGAATTACAAAGGAAATTCCACTACCAATTACAAAAGAACAATGCAATTCCAATCTTTACAATTAGCTTGTAATCCTAGCAATACATTAACCCTAATTTAGCGTGAAAAGAACACATAAAAAGATCAAACAATTATAACTAGATATTACTCACTAGCAATAATTGGATGCAACTTAGAAAATCTTGATATAACTCATAAGAATTTCTAAGCTAAACACACCACAATTTCCAAAGAAATTGATAAGAGTAGATGCATGCAAGAAGGTGACTCTCATGGCAACAAGTGTGTGTTTTTGTCAAATATAAAAAAATTCCTTAAAAACCCTAGTTAGCAAGTATTTATACTTGCTCCTATTAGGGTAAAAACAAACCAAAAATTACAAAAATGCCACTAAGTGGCCGTTTTTTCCAAAGGACAAATTACAAATGCAAAATGATCTTTAAGTGGCCGATTCTTCAATTTAAGTGAACACATTGTAGACCGTTGGATGTGAGTCCAAGAATGTCCCCAATTTAATCCCTAGCGTGTTTTATTCGCTATCCTGCAAAACTGATAAATGTACATATTGAAATGCACAACAATTATGTAATACAAAAGTAGATACTAAATCAACATCCTTAGGGTTTAGTCGTTCATGGAGGATCCTCATAGCTTGATTTTGTAAACCCTTAGCTCGAGCTTTGGTGATTGGTCTTGTGGGAATCTGATTCCTATTAGAAAAAATCAAATCATTAAGGATGATATTGATACAAGTAAGAAGAAAAATAAAAGTGAAAATAAGTTTATTAAACAAAATGAAAAGAATATTGGAAAGTATCCTAAACAGAACTACAAATAAATGTATAGATAGTAGTACTACAGAAGGAATTACATAAGGTATTATGGAGGCAATACTAGATCATATAATTATCATATGAGAATGGTAAGCTCATATTAATATCCGTGGAGACTATATCAATATCATAGAAGTCTAGTAAGATCTAACACTTTTGTGTGCTATTTTTGCAATAAATATGGACATAGAAAAATTTTTATTATTACAAAAATAACAAGCTCAACCAACAACAAGTAAAAAATCAAAACAACATGAGTTTGAATTTTTGTGTACCCAAGCTAGTCTAGGTTCTTAAAAGGGTTTAATCATTTCTTTTGTAAATGCAGGAACATGAAACAAAGCTAAAAGGATTGTGGTACCTAGATAGTAGGTCTTCACAAAACATATCAGGAGATGTTTCGTTGTTTACAAATCTAGAATGGAAAAATGGAGGTTATGTTAAGTTCAGTGATGATAGTAAAGGAAAAATAATACCAACTGGCACAATAGGCTTTCCCTCTAGTATAATTGACAATGTCTCTTTGTAAGAGGTCTAAAACACAATCTCTTAAGTATTAATCAATTCTGTGACAAAGATTACAAAATAATTTTTGGAAAAAACATAGTAGAAGCTTTTGATCAAAATGGAGAAAATTGTTTTGAAGGTTTTCAAAAAAGATATATTTAGATCGTTAAATCATCGAGAGTAGATGTTGAAAGATGTTTCTTAACAATAAATGATAACTGCTTTACTTAGCATAAAAAACTTAGACATGTTAATTTTTCACAATTAGAAAAACTTTCAAAAAATAATCTTGTTAGTAGCTTACCAAAAAATTCTTGTAAAAATATTAAACGTGATACTTGTTTGAAAAATAAAATGGTTTGAGTATCTCATAAGTCTAAAAATGTTATTTCAACAAAAAGACCTTTAGAACTTCTACATCTTAATCTTTTTGGTTTGATAAGAACCTTGAGCTTAAGAGGTAATAAATTTGGTTTAGTGATAGTTGATGGCTTTTCATGTTGTACATGGGTTTCATTTCTTAGAAACAAGAATGATACATTTGATACCTTTGAAACTTTTTCAAAATAAGTTCAAAATGAAAAAGGTTTTTTAATCATAAGTTTAAGAACTGATCATAATAGAAAATTTGAAAATGAAAGTTTTATCAAGTTTTGTGAGAAAAATGGGATAAAACATAATTTTTCTACTCCATATACTCCATAGCAAAATGAAGTAGTAGAAAGGAAAAATAGAGTTTTGCAAGAAATGTCAAGAAGTATGCTAAATGAAAGTAATGCCCCTAAATATTTATGGGCTGAAGTAATATCTATACCTTGTTATATTTCTAATTGTTTTTATATGAGACCCTTGATGTAGAAGACAACATATGAAATGTATAAAGGTAGGAAGCCAAATGTGTCATATTTTCACATATTTAGGACTAAATGCTTTGTCAAGAAATCTGGAAAAATCTCGATAAATTTGATGAAAGAGCTTATGAAGGAATCTTTCTTGGTTACTCGACAACCAGTAAGGCTTTTTGTATTTTTAATCAAGTAACTAGGTTAGTATAAGAATCTATAAATGTCAAGTTTACTAATAACTTAATCATAGATGTAGTGATGATTTAATAAATAAAAAGAATAATGATGAATATTTAAATTATCAACAAAGTTTACAAGATACTGCTGGAGTACCTATGGAACCTAAAATAGAAGGTAAGTTAAACAGTCGAGCAGACGGTCCAATAGACATTTCTACAGAAGGTATGTTAGACAATCACTTAAACAGTTTGCTAAAAGGTACTACTGAACCTAAACAGTCTATAATTGAATATTCTAAACCTTTGAAATTTAAGTCATGTCATTCACCAAAACAGGTGTTTGGAAAAATAGATTCTAGAGTCAAAACTAGATCAAAGTTATAAGAAGTAGAAAATCAATTTGCTTTATTGTTTGAAATTGAGCCTAATAATGTGAATGAGGCTTTGACAGATGGTAACTGGATCAATGCCATGCAAGAGGAATTAGCACAATTCTAAAGAAATCAAGTATGGACACTAGCTCTAAGACCAAAGGACAAATCCATTATTGGAACTAAATGGGTGTTCAAAAACAACTTGATGAACAAGGTAAGATAGTTAGAAATAAAGTAAGGGTTACAATGAAATGATATTCACAACAAGAAGGTATTAATTTTGATAAAACTTATGCTCTTGTTGCTAGATTATGAGCTATTAGAGTATTATTAGATTATGCTTGTTGCAAAGATTTCAAATGGATGTAAAAAGTGCTCTTTTAAATGGATATATCAAAGAAAAAACATTTGTAAAACAACCCTTAGGATTTGAAGATCCATCAAAAGAAGACTGTTTTTAAATTACAAAAGGCTCTTTATGTTTTAAAACAAGCTCTTAGAGCTTAGTATAAGAGGTTAAGTGATTATCTAATCAAAAACAATTTTTCAAGAAGAAAATTGTAATGCCCCAAAACTTTAGCTACGCTACTACTCGTCGCGTGTCCTTATCACACAAGAACATGTTAAGGCTCTAATATACTATAATACTTCTTTGTCCTATAATTCCTGTATAAAGACATTCAATCCATCTTACAAACTTCAAAACCAATTTCATGAATCCAAATTCAATATCTAATGCAACAGAAGTCTAAAAACACTAGTTAAATATTCTCTAGAAACTTCTATTCATTACAATCAAATAATAAAATCCTCCCAATTCTACTCACCATAATAGTAGGGGTAATCGTCTTCTTCCTCCCTTGCTAGTTCATTCACTCCCAAATTTCCTTTTGGATTATCAACAATGTCAATACCTATATCTAAAAAAAAAATATTTCCCAAATGGTGAGCTAATGCCCAGTACGTATAACATAAGCACACGCGCATGAACAAACATGAGCATGTATCACATGCATTATGCAGTACTTAAACATAGGTAATCATTTCATGATACAATTTAAGTCCACAAGCAACAACAAGGTACTTATGGCCCCCTTAACACACTTAATAATTGGAACATGAACTGGTGATGGGAACTACCACTATGGGCCCTACACCCATGATCTCTTAACCCTTAAACTTGGTGATGGGAACTACTACTACAGGCCCCACACCCATGAACACTTAATCCACTTAAGCTTAGTGATGGGAACTACTACTATGGGCTCCACACCCATGAACCCTTAATCTACTTAAGCTTGGTGCTAGTAACTGCCACTACGAGCCCCATACCCATGATATTCTTAAACCATTTAATCCAACATTCAACCTAGATGATTTCCAAACACGACTCACTAGAGACAATGTCACACAAGGATCATTGAGGTGCTTCCTAGGGATCTACCACTACGGGCTCCTAGATCGAGCCAAGCACATACAACAACAACTTAAACACTTAAGCCAAATCATTCAACTTAATCAATTTCAATAATTATACTAACTTAAACAAGTATAGAATAACACACAAGTTACATGTATCTTGAATCTTAGCCTTAAGCATGTCTAGTTTTGAACTTAAGTTAAGTCGAAATCTGTATAACATCAATACATTCTTCTTAATACTAATATAAAAATAGTATAATCCCTTAATTTCTCTTAATCTATTAGGTTATATAAGGTTTTACTAACTATCTAGGTTACGTGAGAAATTAGTTTAATCAGAAGTTAAATAGATATACAATTAAGTTATTTTTCACTCAACACGGCCATGTTGGAGGTTGTGTAGCTCAATATGGGATAATACACGACCGTGTCAAAATTCGTATATCTTTCTGTAAAGTCTGGGTCTAGCACAGGTGAGACACGGTTGTGTATCTTTCTATAAGGTTTGGGCTTAACACGGGTGAGATATGGCCGTGTTAAGGCTTGTTTAGATTCAACATGGGTGAAACATGGTTGTGTTGGGAGGCCATGTATCTTTATGTGAAATTTGGGTTTAACATGGTCAAAACATGGCCATGTAAGGAGGCTATGTATCTCTTAGTACAATTTCACAAACCCTAATTCCTTTATCCCAATTCATCCTAATCTTGATTCTTTTTATTCCTAGGTTTAATTTAACCCTAAAACATGTATTTTCTAATTACTTTACATGCATTAGAATGCATACCTTGAATTTTGTGCAAATTGAATCCTTGATCTGTTGATTCTGTTGCTCATTATGTCCTTTCTCTAATTCCAAATTCTAGAAGAACAAGGCGATGTAATTGGGTAAATCTTCAATTTAGTATTCTAATTAATCATTTCATGTTAAAATCTTACTTGGAAGAAGTTGGATTCGAACCTTGTTGTCTCGCCCTTAATTATCTTTAGGTTTTTCTCTAGAGAGTATCTATAGAGCATTCTTTGTTATTTGCTGTATAAAATGATAAAAGAAGGGAACGCTAGGTTAACTTAGGCTTAAGTACTTCTTTTAGGAAATGTCTAAATTGCCCCTCAATTTTTATAAAATCCCTCTCTTAACCTTAGTTTTACGTTATAATATTTATTCATTAATCCAGTTTTTTACATTCTCTATCCCCCCCCCCCCTTACAAAAACTTTGATCCTTAAAAGTACTTAATTTTAGAAGAGCTCTAGATACTTCTTTCTCATCTCTTCTTCTAGTTCCCACATCGCTTCTCTTTTTGTCTAATTGGTCTATTGCACTTTAACATAGGGGATTGTTCCCTATCTTAGTAATTGCTCCTCGGTATCCACAATTCTAATTGCCTTCCAGATACGACCGGTTTAGCTACACATTCAATGGTTCTAAAGCTATTATCTGATCTGGGTGGGGTACATACTTCCTCAACATGGCTACATATAATACGTCAGTACTCTAGCCAAACTTAGTGGAAGACCTAACTTGTAAGCTACTATACCTATTCTTTCTAAAATATCAAATAGGCCTACATACCTTGGGTTTAGCTTTCCTCTCAACCTGAATCTAATTACTCCTTATGTTGGAGAAATCCTCAACAAGACCTTATCTCCACTTGAAATTCTAAAAGGTGTCTCCTCTTGTCTGCATAGCTCTTCTGTCAAGATTAAGCTGTTTATATTCTCTACTTGATCAGTTTTACCTTTATCCACTACCTCTTGTACTAATTCCGGTCCCTATCATTTATCTTTCTCCCACTTCATCCCGATGTAGTGGAGATCTTCACCTTCTTCCATGAAGAGCTTTATACGGAGCCATCTGAATGGTTGCCTAGTAACTATTATTATAGGAAAACTCCACTAGAGGTATATGCTCATTCCAATTGCCACCAAACTCTAATATACTTGCCTTGAGCAAATCTTCTAGTATTTGTATAGTCTTCTTCGACTGACCATCTGTCTGAGGGTAAAACATCGTATTGAACTGCAGTTTGGTACCTAAAGCTTTATGTAAGTTATTCCAGAATTCGCTTACAAATCTTGTGTCTCTATCAAAAGTGATGGTCACTAGCACTCCATGTAATCTAACTATTTCTTATATGTATATCTAAGCCAATTTCTCTAACTTATATCCCACTCTAATAGTATAAATTAAGTAGACTTGGTCAACCGTCAACTATTACCCAAACTGTATCTTGTTTCTCATCGGTATTCGAGAATGCTGTAACAAAGTCCATTGTTACACGCTCCCATTTCCATTTTGGTACTGGAAGAGGCTATAATTCTCCAATCGGTCTCTGATGTTCTATTCTAATTTACTGGCATGTGCGATATCTGGCTACATACTCAGCTATCTCTCTTTTCATGTTTCTCCATAAATAATGACTCTTCAAGTCTATATATTTTGGTGCTTCCAAGGTATATTGTATACATTAAATAATATGCCTCTTTCATTATCACTCCCTTCAATTCTGCATCCTTTGGTACATGGTCTCATTTTATATTTCAAGATCCCTTCTACATCTAAGTTTAATTATGGAGCCTTGCCTATTTTATTCTGCTCATAATCTCTTAAATGTCTTTATCTTCGATCTGACTAGCTTTAATTCTATCCATTATGGTTGGTTGTATTCTTAAGGTAGCTATTTTTGCTCTCACTTCTTGTGTTAAGATCTGTAGTTCCAATTTGCACATGTCTTCTAGTAACTCTTTCTACGAAGTGATAAAAGTGTCTACATTACCCTGTTTCTTTCTATTAAAGGCATCTGCTACTGCATTAGCCTTTCCTAGATGGTAATGTATTTCTAGGTCATTATTTTTTATCAGTTCCAACCATCTCCTCTACCTCATCTTTAGCTCTTTTGTGTAAATATGTATTTCAAGCTTCTGTGGTCAGTGAAGATTTTGCACTTTTCTCTATGCAAGTAATGCCTCCATAGCTTCAAGGCTAGTACCACAACTATTAACTCTAAGTCATGAGTTTGGTAGTTCTTCTCATAAGGCTTCAGTTGGCGGGATGCATAAGCTATGACCTGACCACCTTACATCAACACACATCCCAACCCTTGAATTGAGACATCACTATACACTGTAAACTCTTCTCCACTCTTGGGCAATGTCAAAACTAACACTGACACAAGTTTCTCTTTGAGCATCGGAAAGGTGGCTTCACATCTATCATCCCACTTAGATCTTACATTCTTATGTGTCAGTCTGGTGAGAGAAGTTGCTTTTTCGAAAATCCCTCTACAAATCTCCTATAGTAGCCTACTAGACCTAGAAGCTTCTTACCTCTATAACCATCTTCGATCTATGCCAATCCACTATTGCTCTCACATTTTTAGGGTCTACAAATACCCATTTTTATTAACCACATAACTTAGGAACACTACTTGTTCCAGCCAGAATTCACATTAACTGAACTTGGCATATATCCTTTCTTCTTGTAACCTACCTAATACTAGCTTCAAGTACTCTTCATGCTCCTTAGTACTTTTAGAGTATATCAAGATATCATCTATAAAGATGATTACAAATTTATCTAGAAAATCCCTAAATACTCCGTTCATTAAGTCCATGAATGTAGTTGGTGCATTTGTTAATCCAAAGGGCATCACTAAAAACTCGTAGTGCCTATATCTGGTCATGAATGTTGTCTTCTAAATGTCTTCTTCTTTAATCTTTAATTGATGGTAGCCTGATCTCAAATTCACTTTCGAGAACATTTGAGCTCTCTGCAATTGGTTAAACAGGTCATATATCCTAGGGAGAGGATATTTATTCTTGATAGTGACCATGTTTAACTCTCTGTAGTCTATACAGAGTCTCATGCTTCCATCTTTCTTCTTGACAAATAGGATTGGTGCACCCTAAGGAAAGACACAGGGTTTGATGAAACCCTTATCCTATAGATCTTGTAATTGTTTCCTCAATTCTTCTAATTCCACTAGTGCCATCCTATAAACTAGTTTTGATATCGGTACTGTACCCTAAATCAAGTCAATATTAAATTATATCTCCTTAGTTGGGGTAAACCAGGAAGGTCTTCTAGAAACACATCGAGAAACTCTCTCACTACAAATACCCCTTCTATCTTTGCTTCTTCACTAGCTTCAATAGATATAATTGCTAACACACTTTTTTCCCTCGTCTCATAAATGGGCAATCTAGTGAGTCTCTACACTTCTAGTTTATATTCAAAGTATTTCTCTCTAAGTATATTAAACTACATCACCATGTTGTGATAATCAATGATGGCATGATATCTTGACAGCCAGTTGACACCCAGAATAATGTTAAACTCTATCATCTCCAATATAGGAGGTATGTTGACATCACCTACTTTGTATTTCCATTCCCGTTCATCTGCATATTCTACTTATTCTTTCTCCTTACTCCCAAAGGAGTCTTAACAGCCAAATATTCATTCATGTTTTCAATATCCAATGCACATGCATATACAAAATTCTCAAATACACATGATACATATGCACCGGTATTAAACAGTACATATGCATTTCAAGAGTGTACTGGAAGCATACCTACAATGTTGTCTACGTCAAGGATGTCTTGGTGGTGCTGCTAGTGGATAGTAAATACTCTGGTAGAATTCTTTGTCTAGGACCCCCTATTTGTGGTTTACCACCTTATCCTCTCACTAGAGGTTCGGCTACATGTTAGACTAGGCCTGCCTGATTTCTTACTTGTCCTTGAGGATAGTTTATTACTTTATGTCCTTCTGATTGCACACATGACAGAAAATTAGGGGGACTAATCTCTTTGTGAAATGTTTACTAATATATCCTATCTTTCCATAGGAGAAGCATGCCCCTTCTAGCCATCTACACTCTATCAACTCATGAGGCTCATAGCATCTAGTGCATTTAACAAGTGGGCCTGCTGCAAAAAGTGATAAAGGTACTTGTCTGATTTGTAAAGGAGGAGTTGCAGTACTTTGTGTTCTATCCTATTGCACATGGTGTCTTTTGCCTTTATCTTGCCCCATTCCACTTAAGGCAGATCTTTTTCCCAGAGCTATTGCTGCTCTACGACTCCTTTATTCTTCAATACTCTTTTTGTTCTGCTCAAGTTATTTGGCCTTATCAACCATCTTAGCATAGGTATTTAGTTGAAAAGCCCCAACTGCAAGTTGTAGGTCAAAGTCCAAGCCTCTCATAAATCTCCTGGCTCGGGAACTATCATCGTTATGCACATTCTTAAGAAGGAATTGGATGAAGCGGTTCAGCTCTACCCCATATTCTTCAATCGTTCAATCCCCTTATTCATAGTTGTACTATTTGTTTTCCATCCTGTCTCTAAAGTTGCTAGGGAAGTACCTCTGATAAAACAGCTCCTTAAACACAGTCCAATTCATGCATTCCCTTGCAAGTCTAGGAACTGAGGCTTACTATTTTGCTATAGTTCTCTTCAACATAATGCAGCATAATTGACCTTCTTATCTTTTGGTATCTGAAAGACAGTAAAGGTTTTCTCCATTTCTTATACCCAATCTTTAGCTTCAATTGGGTCATCTACTCTTGGGTTAAATTCTTTGGCTGCCTTGATGAACCTATTAAAGTTGATGGGTTCATTGACATTCTACACTATGAGACATTGGGGGCTTGCTATTGTTGTGCTAATAGTCTCATACTAGGTAATTCACAATATGAAGTAGCTAAATTATCCCTTTAGCCATTTGACCCCTTTCCCCTTGTGGTTGCTGATTTTGGATTTCCTTCTTGTTGGGATTGTTACGTCCAGCACCCCTTCCAACTCTTAATCTGATGATTCTTCTTGGAGACATTTGTTTAAGAAGAGATAATCGAGTGTACTAAAGTTAATATCGTCTATGTTAGTGTCATGGTGTGTAGGTATATACACATATCTCACTACACATAATGTTTACTCATACATATAACTTAGTAGTTAAAAGAAGACAAGTAAAATAATAACAAAGAAATAATTAAATAATTGTCCCATATTTTCCCACTCTCTTCATGTCTCACCATCTTACAGATCAAATACTTAATTTCTCTAAAGTTCATATCTTATGCTCTACTATTTGAAACTTATGTCTATTGACCATCACTTAATTCTAAGGATCATTACCTAAGCTCTTCAGGATCAATAACTATTCTCTATAAATCTAAACTTAAGTCCCTAAAGATCATAAATCTATTCTCTATAGATCCAAACTTAAGTCCTTAAAGATCATAAACCTAGGATTTGATACTATCTAAGCTATAATGTCCCAAAACCCGAGCCGCACTATTGCTCGCCACGTGTCTTATTACATAAGAACACGTTAAGGCTTTAATTTACTCTGATACTTCTTCGTCTTGTAATTCCTATATAAAGATATTCAATCCATCCCATAAACTTTAAAACCAATTCCATGGATCTATATTCAACATTTAATGTAGCAGAAGTCTAAAAACACTAGTTAAATATTCTCTAGAAACTTCTATTCATTACAATCAAATAATAAAATCCTCCCAAGTTTTACTCACCATAATAGTAGTAATAATCATCTTCTTTGTCCCTTTCTAGTTCATTCACTTCCAAATTTCCTTCTGGATTATGAACACTGTCAGTACCTGCATCTAAAAAAAAATATTCCCTGAATGGTGAGCTAATGCCCAGTACGTATAACACAAGTACACACGCATGAACAAACATGAACATGTATCACATGCATTATGTAGTACTTAAACACTAGCAACCATTTCATGATATAATTTAAGTCCATAAGTAACAATAGGGTACTCATGACCCCCTTAACACACTTAACAATTGGAACATGAATTGATGATGGGAACTGCCACTACAAGCTCCACACCCATAATCCCTTAACCTTTAAACTTGGTGATAGGAGTTGCCACTATAGGCCCAACACCCATGAACACTTAATCCACTTAAGCTTGGTGATGAGAATTACCACTATGGGCTCCATACCATGAACCCTTAATCTACTTAAACTTGGTGTTGGAAATTAGCCACTACGTGCCCTACACCCATGATACATTTAAGCCTCTTAATCCAACATTCAACCTAAATCATTTCTAAGCATGACTCCACTAGGGATAATGTCACACAAGGATCATTGGAGTGCTCTCTAAGGATCTGCCACTATAAGCCCCTAGGTTGAGCCAAGCACATACAACAAAAACTTAAACACTTAAGCCAAATCATTTAACTTAATCAATTTCAATAATTATACTAACTTAAACAAGCACAGAACAACACACAAGTTACACATACCTTGAATCTTAGCTTTAAGTACATCTAGTCTTGAACTTAAGTTAAGCCGAAATCTATACAACATCAATATATTCTTCTTATTACTAATGTAAAAATAGTATAATCCTTTAATTTCTCTTAATCTATTAAGTTATCTAAGGTCTTGCTAACTATTTAGGTTACATGGGAAATTAGTTTAATTAGAAGTTAAATAGATGTACAATTAAGTTATTTTTCACTCAACATGGCCATGTTGGAAGCTATATAGCTCAACATGGGATAATACACGACTGTGTCAAAGGTTATGTATCTTTCTATAAGGTTTAGGTTTAGCACAGGTGAGATATGGCCGTATTAAGAGGTCGTGTATCTTTTTATAAGGTTTAGGCTTAACACGAGCAAAACATAGCCGTATTGGGAGGCTACGTATCTTTATGTGAAATTTGCGTTTAATGTGGTCGAAATACGACCATGTAGGGAGGCTGTGTATCTCTCAATATAATTTCATGAACCCTAATTCCTCTATCCCAATTTCATCCTAATCTCAATTCTTTTTATTCTTAAGTTTAATTTAACCCTAAAACATGTATTTTCTAATTACTTTACATGAATTAGAATGCTTACTTTGAATTTTCTACAAATTGAATCCTTAATTTGTTGATTCTCATGGCCGTTATGTCCTTTCTCCAATTTTGAATTTTGGAAGAACAAAGCGATGTAACTAGGTAAATCTTCAATTTAGTATTCTTATTAATTATTTCATGGTAAAATCTTACTGGAAGAAGTTAGATTCGAACTTTGTCATCCTCCCCTTAACCGTCTTTAGGTTTTTCTTTAGAGAGCTTTCTTTCTTGTTTACTGTATGAAATGACAAAAGAAGGGAATGCTAGGTTAACTTAGGCTTAAGTACTCCTTCTGGGAAATGTCTAAATCGCCCCTCAATTTTTATAAACTCCTTCTCTTAACCTTAGTTTTACGTTATAATATTTATTCATTAATCCAATTATTTACAAAAAGTTGACACAACTTTTTTTATAAAAAACATTTCAATAAAGATATTTTAGTGGTATAAATTTATGTAGATGATAGTATTTTTTTGTTCTACTAATAAAGTATATTGCAAGGAATTTTCAAAGTTAATGTAGGTTGAATTTGAAATTTCCTTAATTGGAGAGTTAAACTTCTTTCTTGGATTGCAAATCAAGTAAACCTCTCAAGGAATATTTATTCACCAAGAAAAGTATGCTGCTACTCCTATTTCAACTTCAATAAGGTTATATCCTAATATCACAAGTAAAAAGGTATATGAAAAAAATTTATAAAAGTCTAATTAAATCTTTGTTATATTTTATTGCATCTAGACTAGATATATTGTTTATTGTTTGTGTATGTGCCAGATTTTAAACAAATCCAATTAAAACACATTTAACAGCTATCAAAAGAATTTTAAAACATATATCTTGCACTATAAAATTAGGAATTTAGTATCCTAAAAATCAAAATATTGATTTAATAGGATATTCAGATGCTGATTATGCAGGCTGCAAGATTAACAAAAAAAGTACTTTAGGAACTCATCAATTTTTAGGGGTCAAGCTTGTATCTTGGTCATTAAAGAAACAAAAGTTTGTTACCCTATCAACAGTTGAAGCAAAATATGTTTCAATGGGAATTGTTGTGCTCAAGTTTTATAGATTAAAGAACAATTATGTGACTATGGTTTTATGTGTAAAAATATTTCAATAAAATGTGATAATAAAAGTATTATTAATCTTACCAAAAAATCTAGCTCATCATTTTAGATCCAAACATATTGAAATAAGACATCATTTTACAAGAGGTCATGTTAATAATAGACATATTAATCTTGCTTTTGTTAATAATGAATTTCAATTGGCTGATATATTTACAAAACCATTTGATAAAAATAGATTTGAATTTATTAGAGATGAAATAGGTGTGTGCTTTCCTTTATAAAAACAATAATTTTTTTCGATTATTTTGGATAAACTGAAAAAAATAAAGTGGCATGATATCTTCTTAGTCATTAGATTAGTTCACATGTGCAGGAACTCCTTCCTTAAAAATTTTTTTTTTCAAAAATTAAAGATTCAAAACTCCCTCCTTTCTCACTCTAAACACTCTCTCTTTCTCTCTATTACTCTCAACTCTCTCTCTCTTTCTCTCTTGAACCCTAAATCTACTCAAGACCATGGCACCACAAAAATCAACATGAACTTCCAAAATGCTTTCTAAAGCCAAAAAGAAAGGTAAGACAACCATTGAGATTCAAGACGAAGAATCTTCCATGTCCTTAAACCCCAATCAAGAAAAATCTCAAGAAACCGTTCATACAAAGGAAAACTTGACGACAATAGCAATTCGGAGGAGGTTATCACAGATAGTGATTCAAAAAGCGAGCAAGACATTTTTCCAAACACTCTGGAAAGGAAGAAAAAGGTAAATCCTAGAAATCAGTTTTCTTAGAAGCTTGTATCGTTAAAAGGGAAGGTTATTGATTGCATGTCTCTAGACTCTAAATTTTTTATTAAGGACGGTTTCCATATTTATGAGATGTTAGATAAAATAAGTTGTAAGAAACTATGTAATTTGAGGTATACTATATTTGAAGAAGTGGTTGAAAAATTTTATGAGAATTTAGATTCAATGGGAAAAGATAGGTTGAAATCAAATGTGTGTGGTCAGGTTGTTGAAATTACTAAGAATGACCTAATTCACTGTTTAGAGCTCAAGAATGAAAATGATGATGAAGATATATTAAACATGAATAGGCTAAAGTTATTTTAATATCTGAATGATGGCTTTGAAATTAAGTCAGGAAGGGATATGCTAGTTATTTAATTTTCTTTATTAGTCAAAATGTTACATAAGATAGTTAGTTCATATGTTCTACCTAATATTGGAAGCATAACATACATTTCAGTAGATGAGGCAAAAGATACATTAGGTATTACTAAAGGGAAGAGTGTAGATGTAGTTGAAAAAAATTTGAAAATTTTGTTTGAGAATAAAGGGAAGAAACCTTATGGAAATCCGATCATGTTTCTCTTAAAAGAGAAGAGAACATGGTTTGCAAAAGAGAATTACACTAGATTTTCTGTCAAGAAAATTACTAAAGGGATTCTTCATCATATGAACTCATGTTTGGAGAAACGTTTAGTTCTCTAAAGATTTCACAATATACATGGATCATAGGCATTCAAGAAGGGATATTCCTAAACGGATGTCTAATGTAGAAAGAGAAGCAATCTTTAAAGAGAAAAAGAAAATTGATGAAGAGGAACTTCTAAAAAAGGGAAGGAAAAGAAAAAATTACTAAAAAAGAAAGAAAGACGAGGAGGAAGGTTGGAAAGGGAAATTTAGAGATCAAGGATGAACTTATAGTTAAAATAGAATCTATAGACACTTTAGTAGAAGCTATTCCAAAATCCCCTACTCTAAAGAAAAATGATTTTGAAACTGAAACTAGCAATGAGGTGATAAATCTAAAAAGCAGGATTTCAAATTTAGAAAATTTTGTAAAGAAAGGCTTTATAGAGATAAAGTCCATGATAGAGTCAATTACTACTAAACCTAGTGAAGAGAAATTTGAGGAACAACTTCCACTAACTCCCACTAGGACTGGACATAGTTCTCCAAAGACTCCTGTTTAAGAAGGTTAACAAGATATTAATGATGAGGCTGGAGATATATTCCAATGCACAAACAAAACATGGAGACGCCACATACACAATCAGGTGTTCACCAAAGTGGTGAGATTGAGATTTTGGATCACACTATGCAAGAAATTACTCCTAAACTAAACTAGACTAAAGTGAATTGAATCGTAAATTAGGTTTGAATTATCATTTTAGGTTCGAAAAATTGCAAACCAAATCAAATCAAACCGTTTTCTTTTATGTTCAAAAAAACTAAAATTAAACTAAACTGTAAGAAAGAAGAAAAAGAAAATGGTAATGAAAATCTTAGAAATATATATATATATATATATATATATATATAAAGAGAATTTCATGTTATTTATTCAATTCCTCCTCTTATTTGATTTTTATCTAGTAACTCATTACTCTTTTAATTTTTTATTTTTACTTAATGACTAATATAAAAACCATAATTATCTAAAGAGAATAATAAAATCTTCTTAAATATATCAAATAAGTATTAAAAATAGTGAGTGATACTAAAGAAATGATAATAAATTGAATCTTTTTTTATGTCAAATATAATTTTTTATAAATTATTGACTTGTATATAAAAAATAATAACATGTGTAGAAACGATTTAAATTGTGAATTGAACTAAATCAAACTTTTTTTTTTAAATTTAAAAAATTTACGAAACGAACTATACAGTTAAATTCAATGTAGAGAAAAAAATCGAACCATAATATTCTATTTGAAAGATAAATCACACTATAGGTTTCATTTAAGAGGTCGTGTTCGTACATCGAATTAAATCTGGCATATATGTGTGGATCCGAATCTTCTGCAATCTTCATTGCCATGCCATTCAAGAAGGGAAATGGAGAGAGGTTAATTGTCAAAGTATGCTTAAATTTCCACACATTTTTCATTTTATTTACCTTTGTTACTCTCTCTTTTTTTTTTTTTTTTTTTAGGGTTTCATAACTTAAAATTTCATATTTTCCACATTGCAAACCTGTGTAGTTTCTTTTTTTAGTTATATAATCTAAATTTTTGTACTTTTCCATTTTATATGCTTATATTATTTATCTAATGAATACTTATATTCTATATCTAATGAAGTTATGATTTGATTAGCCATTATAAGATGAAAAAAATAAATAAATAAAATTATGACATAGACATGTATATATATATATATATATGTATATATATTGTTTAATTCGCCTATCCCCCTGGAAAAGATTATAGCCAACAAATACGATCTTCATTTAGTTCATAGCATTATTATTAAATTGTCGTCCAAATTTTTATGTTAGAGTAATTTAAATAGACAGAACATCATGCATGAAAAGATCCAGGACATCATGGATTAAATGATGATAACATATTGAACTATTCATACTGCCAATTCAAAAATATCTGAGGAGGACGTCAAGACTCAAGAGGCAATTCTACGAAATGTAAATAGAAATATAAATAACCAATTTAAATTTAGATATGAAATGCAACGATATATTGCCAATTCTAGTTAAAATTACTATCTTAATTTTCTTTTTTAATTTTGCATATAAAATTTAAAATTTATTTAGTTGCAATACTCAATTAAATTTTCACTTATTACTCAAAATTGTTAAATGTTATATTTAAATATTTACTTATAAATTATATATATAATACTGTAGAATTTTGACCCGGGGCCTGGAGTACAATCTATCCCCCGGAAAGGCAAAATGCAAATTGATTTGAGGAGGAAACTAGGCCGCTCCAGCTGGTAAAAAAGGAGTGGGGGGGTGGAGCTGCAGGCTTCCTGACGACAGATAGTACCGTGCGGTACAGGAAGCGCGCATCTTCACTGTTTATCTCATTCAATGCAGAGCAAGTAGCAACCCTACAGGCTACAGATTTGGATATCTTCTCAATTCTTTTTATGTTGGGCTACTCGGAGAACGCCCCCATAGAGATACAGATAGGCCGAGGCTTTTGACTTATTTTGGGAAGAAAACTGGTGTAGCCTTTTATAAAGTACTAAATAGCTAGGACAGATGTATGGGAAGTCGTAAAACAATGTGCTGCTATTAAATTTATTTATATATATTTTATTGCCATACAAATATTAATGTGGCATACCATATGGATATATGAAGAAATAAATAATAAAAAAGTATATATTTAATTTTTAATATTTATTATTTTTTTATTTTTTAATATTTGTAAAATCTTATAAAAGTAAAATTATTATTAAGTAAGAGAAAAAATAAGAGAGAGAAAATACTTCTTTTTTCTAGAACCTTTTTCAAGAAAAGAAAACCACCCTTCTTAAGATACCTACCCAATTTATCGCTCATCCCTTAGCCTCGCTTGGTTTCGTTGCTGACTAAACCCCTCCAATGAGGGGTGGCTTTCCCTGCTGGAGCTCAAGGGGAGGTCATCACTTATTGGACGATCACTTTTCGATCGATTTTTCTCAAAACCAAGATGATCCACACCCTATGGTGGGCCTAGCTGTAGATGAGAATATAGTCAACACAACTACTTTTCTTGCATTGTCTGGCCAAAAGTAGTAAAACACAGCAAAATCAATCTTCTTTAAGCTAAGACAGACTGCACCTAAGAACCTTCGGAAATACCACCGTAGAAGTTGTCAAGAAGTTTCTAGATAGAATTGAAGGTAGAAACCTTGCTAGAAAAATACCGTAGCATCCTCTTGTACCCTTCGATCGTATACCACTAGCACATAGTTATCCTCCTCACCATATCTCAAAGTCTTACACCTAAGCTTGCACATCGCAAGATCAGGCATCAACTCTTGATTTCCAATTAAACTTTTTTCCTCCGATGAGCAAAGGTACGATCCCCAGAGTTAGGATTCCTCAAGAAGTTGAAGAAGATGGAGTTGATTTTTAGAGCTCTACTTTGGTTGGATACTTTCTCAGCCTTAAAATGCCTTTATCTCTTGTCTAGCAAATAACATTTAGGTTGTGAAAGGGCCTTGGGATTCTTAACGTCCTAGATAATAAGGAAGGCTTCTACTACTTTTGATTTGCAAAGGATCAAGACCTCTCCCTAATTCTTAAGAAAACCTAGTTTTTCTCGAAAAGACTTAATATTGTAGAAGTGGAGGAAAGGAATGCCTTTAGAGAAGCCTTAACCAACTAATATCCCCATGTAGATTGTTTTCAACCATATCCCTTGTAAGTTCCTTAACCCAAGGGATATTAGTCATATTGTAAGTGGAGTTAATGTTCCAATCAAGGTTGATACCTTAACTACTCACCATCAAAGACTAAATCAAGCCTATGTTCTGGTGGAAATTGACGCAAGAGATGAATTTACTGACCAACTCAAAGTTGAGAGGTTAGATGGCTTTATTGCATGGGTTTCTAAATTCTAATGGCTACCTCCATGGTGCCTAACTTGTAAATTCTTTAAATAATCTTGCAGCACGACTATGAAGAGTAGAAACTGAGCTACCATAAGTAACTCCAAAGTAAAAGTTGATAAATGGATTCCAATTAATTGTAAGGGTAAACAGAAGATGAGTGACTGAGTAGATGACATCATGAACAGTCCCCAAAGATCATAACACACTACAAATATTAAAGGAAGTGAAGAGGTGGTTTCTCCCTTTAAAATCGTTATGGTCACGATTAAGAAGTTGAGAAGAAGGGCAAGCAAGAGTTACACCATGAAGAAGTGCAAGAATCAAGGGATGAGGATATTGTAGAGGCTCCTAATGATAACAAAGACCTTACACATGTGTTGGAAATAGAGGAACTATTCTAAATATTCGGGCTTTAAAGAACATATTACAGGACTATTGCAATGCCTTAGGACGGAAGATCAATCTTGAAAATTCAAGTCTTTTCTTCAATAAGAACACTACACCAGATAGGATGAGCAAGGTCAGAGAAGCATTAGGAGTCCCAATAGCCAATAACCCAGGTAAGTATCTAAGATTAGTGATCATCTAGGGGAGAAACAAGATGGAGGCACTCCATTTTGTTAAAGATAGTATTCGAGGAAAATTGAAAAATTGGAAAAGATGCATACTTCCTAATGTAGGAAGAGAAATCCTTATTAAATCTATTACTAGTGCCATCCCAACTTAATGAGTTACTTCAAGTTCCCAGTCAAGTGGTGTAGAGAGGTCAGTTCAATGGTTGCCTAATCCTGGTAAGGGCAAAAGGATGAAAAGAAAATCCACTGGCTAAGCTAGGATAAAATATCACTCCGAAAGTCAAAAGGAGGGCTAGGCTTCAAGGACCTTAATGATTTCTACTCAACCCTCCTTACCAAACTAGCATAGAGGATCTACACTAACCTGAATGCCTTTTGGGTATGATTGCTTAAAGGTATATATTTTCCTAACTCTTCCTTCTTGCAAACTTCTAAAGGCTCCAAAGATTCTTAGGGATAGGCAAGCATTCTTCATGGTAGGGAGCATTTTCTAAGAGGTGCTTTATGGCAAGTGGGTGATTGGTCGTCCATTAAAGCAGTTGTGGATAGATGGGTCACAAGTTAGAATGGAAACAAGTTAACCTTCAACTTAGAAGAACAAAACCATAGTTTACTAGTTTTTTATTTGATTGATGCTAAAGCAAGAGTATGGAGAGTTCAAGAGCTACAAAAATGGTTTGAGAATGACACTATTAGAGCTGTTTTAGCGATCCCACTTTTCCATGTTCACATGAATGACTCTCTTATTTAGCCTCATGATAGTTCAGGAAGGTGTTGTATTCGATCTACTTACAACTTCATCAAGTGTAATGCACACCAAGCTAGATTGAGAGCCTATTCTTCACATCAATACATAAGATTATATGAAACCAAGTATGGCATTGCCCTAGCTTACCAAAAGTAAAGCACTTTATATGGAAGGCCTTAAACAATGTAGTGTCCACCTAATGCAATCTCATGAAAAGACACGTAGTTAATGATAAATGCTGTAAGTTCTATTCTTGTGAAGAATCAACTAAACACATGTTGTTATGCTGCATATGGACTAAACCGGTGTGGTTTGCTACTCTTGGCATTTGAATTGATATTGATAAGATCACTACCTTAGACACTTGGCTAGAGACGTGTTTGGCTGATGTGGCTAGAAGTAAAGTGGAAGCTCTGGAACTTTTTACTAGACTTTGTATGGTAATGTGGCGCATTTAGAAGGGTAGGTGTAAAGCAATTTTTGAATCTAAGAGTCTTGAAGTTGCCATAGTTATAGAAAGTTGCAAGAGAGTTCTTGATGAAATTAATATAATAAGAACCAAAGGAAATCATCATTGCAAAGACTCACATGAGAATAGGCACTGCAATGTATGAGGCTCCAACTTGCCCTTCGAATATGCCTTGGTCATTTCACACTTTGGTTCATGATGTGAGGATGTTGTGTTTAGCTTCAAATCTATTGAACTCAAGCTAATCAGGCTTGAGGCCAATAAAGTAACAAATCGAATTGCAACCTATACTCGTCTAAAGTCATGTCCTAGTGATTTGGTGTTTCAACTACCTTATGAGTTAGAATCAATTATCTTATCAGACTCTATTAATGTTTATAATTGGTCTTGTTGTCATGAGGTTGCTGATGTATTTGACTACCTTCATATCTAATATTAGTTCCTCATTTGGCCTAAAAAAAATGTGTAGTTTTCAAAAATTTAAAACTTAATTACAAAAATTATATTTTAGGGCATGATTACAAATACACTAAAAGTTCAAGGGTTTATCATACATTTTTATCTAAAAAAATGTGTAGTTTTCAAAAATTTAAAACTTAATTACAAAAAATATATTTTAGGGCATGATTACAAATACACTAAAAGTTCAAGGGTTTATCATACATTTTTATCTAACTGAATCCAAAGGAAATTCAAGATTATCTATAAATAATTAAATGAAAAAAAGGGATAATTGAAAGTTTGTGACAAACTATTGTTTTTCCATACTAGGGTAGTGCAGGAAAAAGATATGATAAAGATTCTTATCCTATAGTTTATACTATAGATACAAATTTCATAAATTTAGAATAAAAAAGAACATACTTGAAAAATGTATTTAATCTATAGGTTTCAAGATACTTTATGAAAGTTGTGATTTTAAGTTTATTTTACCTTTTTGCAAGTAAAAGTAATATTGGCAATTTATGTTAAAAATTATGATATTTAGATTGGATGTTAAAGATCCAAAGTGAACTCAATGCCATCCTATTAGCTTATGCAATTTTTTCTTATAAAATAATCTAAAATATTTTAGCTAATAGGCTCAAAGTTTTACTTGATAATATCATCTCCCCTTATTAAAGTGCATTCTTCCCCTAGGCAACTTGTACAAGATAATGTAATTGTGGCCCAAGAGGCTTTTCATTTTCTTAAAAACAAAATTACATCTAGGAAGTTCCATTGTGCTATAAAATTAGACATAGTTAAAGCATATGATAGGGTGGAGTGATCCTTTCAAGAGAGTCTAATGAAGAAAATAGGTTCAGTAAGATTTAAATTAATTGAGTAATGAATTGTGTTGCTCTTGTTAATTAAAATTTGTTATTTAATGGCAAAAGGGTGGGGTGTTTTAAGCCTACTAGAGGTATTCACCAAGGTGACCATGTTTCCCTTTACTTATTTCTTCTTGTTGCTAATTCTTTATCTCTTATAACCGAAAAAGAGAAAGAGATGGGCAAAATAATAAAAGTAAGGAGGAGAAGTCCACAATTAACACATCTCCTTTTCACTTATGACTCATTATTTTTTTATAAAAGCTTCTAGTGAGAATTTGTATGTACTAAAAAAGATCTAAGGTGATTATTGTTGTGCCTTCATCCAATTAATCAATTTTGATAAATCATCTATCTTTTTCAATAAGAATACTGGTGATTAAGTGAGATTAGAATGTGTGAAAATCTTTAATATCAGTCAAGGGAGGAGACTTGGAAAATATATTGGGCTTCTAACGAACTGGGGTAGGTGAAAGAGTGAGGCATGAGCAATTGTAAAGTAGAAGGTGGTTTCAAAATTGCAAGTTTGTAAGAGTAATTTTTCTATACCAACATATGCCATGAGTGCATTTTGTTTTCAACAAAAACAAAGGTGTAATTTAGTAAATCTTTGTTAGGAAAGTTATCTTAGAGGATCACTAATAGACCAAATGACCTTTAGCTCATACTCATAAAAAGCATATATTTCCCAAAGACGGAATTCTTTGATGCAAAAAGGGGAAAGTATGCATCTTGGGGCTAGCAAAGCATATTAGGAAGGAGGGATCTTATTGAAAAGGATTATATCCGGCAAGTTGGGAATGGAAATATCATTCATGTTCTTAAAGATCCATCATTGCCATCAATTTCTAATCGATGTTTTTAAGCTACTAATATTAGTGATGACTTGGTTAACTTAAAAGCGAGTGAGATCAAAGTTGTGTTAGGTACATTTTGTAATTTGGTTAAATCACATCATTTTAGAGCATGAAAATGTCTATTGATGATATTGTTGTATTCAACAGTGAAACAATAGACAAATTAATATGGCCAAGCAATAGGAGTGGCTTGTATGCTACTAAATCTAGGTATTTACTATTAAAATCAATCCATAATCAACAAGATAGTTTTAAGCACTTCTCCACTTGTGTACTCGACAAAAGACTATGGATGTTATTTGGGGTTTCGAAAGTTATGCAAAAAATTGAACATTTCTTTTGGATAATTTGCTTTAATGTGGTAGTTTATAATCTTTGTTCAAATGAAAATTGAAAGTAGACCATCTATGTTATTTTTGTTAAATGGAGGAATCAATATTTATAGATGGTTATTGTTGATGATCAATCATGTATGATATATGTGCAAGCGATCTTAGAGATTACTTAATCTAATTACATATGTATAAATGTGATAGGAAGAGGTATAGGAGGAGGAACATGCAAACTTGATATCTCGTATGTGTGTGGGTGACAGTATATTTGATTTTATGTTCTTGATTGTTCTTCACGAAGTAGTGGTTTGATCTTTTGTAAAGGTATTTCGGCAAAGCTTTCACTTTTGTCTTAAACTTTACAGAATCTCAAATGCTTACATAAGAGCCTTAACCTCCTATTTATAGATTTTGGAAGCTAATTTTGACCATTAGATCATTCTAAGATGAATGATTAAGATTTGATGCAGTTGATAGTCGTTGGATCATTCCTAATGATCCAATAGTTGGCATTTGCCCCTTCTTTTCTTATGGATGTAGGTTGAGTAAGTGGGCTTAACTTATGGGCTTGCATTAGCCCAAAGGTTTATAATAAGAGGAAGAAGCCCATATTCATCCCAAACCTTATTTCAGCCCTTTTAAGGCCTATGAAGGTCAAATGAAGCCTAAATGAATTTTAAAAGACCTTCTTTGAGCCTACTTTTCACATGTGAAACAACTGAGTATGGCCAAGATGAAAAAGAATCACTTCGACAATCCCTATTTTGAGCCTACCAAGTCAAATTTCCTTAAAATATCCTTAATTAGACCTAGTTTCTTAGGCCTAGGCCTTATCACCAACCCATAAAACCAATCTATGGCATTAAATTGGGCTAACAAACCCAATTAGTAAAACGACCCTCTACATAATAGAACACATTTTCTTCACTACTCATGGACTCACTTAGTGTAGTTTCATGTGTTAGGTTACTATGTGGACTTGTGCTCTGTTAACAAGATACAAGACTAGATTCTTTCAATAGCTTAACTTAGCCTATCTTTTCGGCAACACATAAGGTTTTTTTCTCAATAAAGTGGCTATTTTATTGTGGCAAATCTAAAAGGAGAGAAATAATTGTTGTTTTTATCATTCCTTGCCCAATTCAAGGTCTACTATCCATTGAATTGAAGCCTTTGTAGCTGAATTATTTGTCATGGAAGAGAGGACACAAGCTAGTGGTCTTTATTGAGAATCCAGGTAGTAGAGTTAGCTACCTCCTAGCAAAGATTCTCTCAAGTGTAATTGTGATGGTACGTTTAATAGTGCAAAGAAGTAAGTCGATGTTAGTTTGGTTGTGCATGACTATAAAAGAGCTTTAGTTGCCATTGTTGTAGCTCCTTGTCTAACCAATGATGCAAAATTGCTCAAACACTTGCATTATTGGAAGGAGTCAAATTTGCTCTCACCAATGGTTGGAAATTTATTGTTTATGAATCTGATTGCAGCACATTAGTGAAGAGTATTCACTAACCAAAGGAATGTCCTTAGAAAATTTTCCTCATTATGTTTAGAATTGAAGTTTCAATGTCATCTTTTAGCTTTGTTTCTTGTAATTTAATAAGTGGATAAGCCAATGCATGCTCAAATTGGCTTGCATCCCAATGAAAAAAGGGGGATGAGTTTGAATATTAGAGTGTCTTCATCCTATCTCCTCTTGTTGCCTTACTTTCAGTTGATAGGGGCAATTGTCTTCTAGATTGGTATATATTCCTCTATCTTTCAATATATATATATATTGGGAAAAAAAGGATGTTGTCATTGTCTTGAAATGTAAATTTGTGAAAAATATAAATATAAAGAATTGCAATAAAAACACAAAATCATAACAAAATATAACAAACATAAACTACAACATTGATTTAAATTGGATTTCTATGATTATATTTTCATTGTATTGTCAAGTTAACTTAAATGTATTAACTACATTGTAAAGTTTTAACTTTACAATACTTGTAAATTTAGAAATTATGAACATTCTACAACTTACAATTGTTAATATATAAAATATAGGTCTCAAGTAGGTTCTAGGCTAAATATAAGGCTATACTTTATAGATATTTCATAACTACAACTTCTAAAAAGGGAAAATTATGTAGGAGAGAATCAATGTTTAAAGTTAAGTTCAAATAGGGAATCAATGTTTTAACAAATGATTAAAAGTGGGAATATCGTTAAAGGGACCGTTATAACTTGTTAAACTTAGCCTACGTGGTATATTATGTAATATGTAGACAATGACTTGTCTTTAGGCAAAATAAAATATTGTCAAATGGTGTTAATTTGAACCAAGTCAAAATTTAATACAAAATTGAAAGAGAATCAACTTGATACATTTATTTTACTCACGATGTTAAAAGAAAACCTACACAAAAAGAGATGATTACAAGCTACGAACCTTAGAACATGAAAAAACCCAAATTGCTTAACTAAAACCTTAGTCCATTAAGAAATAATTAGAAACTCCAATCAAAACCATAATCTAAGCCACAAACAAAAGGAGTGGTACATTTTGTAGTAAGTTTTCTACTGATTTTCTCTTTTTGTATTCGAGTTATTGGTTAGGGTTAAAGGTTAAGGTTTGTTGTTTTGGGTTAGTGTATGAGGTTATTACATAGAAGATGTTTCATTAAGACTTGTTGTTTTAATATTTTGTGGTTGATCATGCGTTGTTTATTGTTTATAGTTACTAGGACTACTGCATTTGTATTTGAAATCTACTTTAAATCAAAAGTGAGTAGCTCTAGTTATGGAAGTTTATTCATGTAATTTCTTTAAAAATCAAGTCTTCAGGCTATGTTCTTATTCCCATTTGTGAGTTGATTATTTTGCATTTCCTCATTCTCTACAACTTTGATAAGGAATTGCGAATTTGGTGTTAGAAGATGGACGAACTTCAAGTTAAAAGAAGCCTTGGTAAGAGTTTCATAACCTTCGACATCATGCAAACATCAACATATACTGGAAACTCCATGAATAGTTTGGATTATGTGGAATATTACTTTTGTGGTTTATTCCCACCTAAGCAAACTAGTTGAATGAAACAAAATCCAAGGAGGAGGTTCTACAATTGTTTGCATTGTAGGGGTAAAGGGCATTGTATGTTCTTTAAATAGGTAGACCTAGTGATGTCTAATCATGAAAAAAGAGGTGATTTGGGAATTTCACGAGTATTTGGGTGATTTCATGACACAGCGTAACACATAAAACTAATAGGAACTTTATTACAAATTGTTGATTATGTAAATACCCAGTATGTGGCATTCAAATATTAATTGATTTTATAAATTTCTTGATATTTGGCATCCAAATTCGATATTTTTTTAATTCCAAAATTTGGGAGAAAAATAGAGTAATGACAGCTCAATATTTCAATAATACTCAATGATAATGTCTGCCCAATACCTTAGGGCATACAAATAACAGCCGGTACAAAGCTGCCAAAAATAGAATAAAAGAGGTTTTCAAAAATGGAAACATATAAAATTTACCATAAATAGAAATGCCTAAAACTTAAGGACACATAGAAAACTAGAAAGTGAATACAACACCACAAACGACACTTAAAACAAAAGAATTTATGAAAAGTCATAGCTAATATAAAAATTTACCAAAAATAGCAAATTCAATTATTTAATAGACTAAATGAAGGAATTTGCCATAAAAATAGCATAGCTCAGCACCTAAGGTATTGACTTCTTCAAGTTAGTTCCTTTTTCGAAATAAGGTCTAGAGATCAAGAAATCACGACCAACCCAATTTTGTCCCATTTCACCCTATACCTGTTTGCTAATGCCTCCACCTCATCACTTCATAGATTCAAATCTACATCTCTCATTAAGTGGAGATAATGTGTTCAAAGAACAAACTTCAATGGCCATCGAGTTCATGAATGCTGTAAAGGAATGTATCACTCATTTGATAAAGAGTGTAAAGTCGAAGAAGAGGAAGAGGACACTATTGGCTTATTGCCTAACCTTTTTATGGTTCTTCTTCTTCATAGTTGGTATAATGGGGCTTTTAATGATATGGAATGACAATGATGGAAAGTTTGTTAGTTTTAGACTATGATGACTTTATTAGGTGTTTAGATGATGTATTAGCTCAAATAAGTGGTTGTGGAGTTTAAAAAAAATAATAATAAAGAAGAAGAAGGAGTATTAGCGTAGATATAAAGCTCGCAACTTCAACTTTACACACAAATTATAGTCGTGTTGTTAGAAGTAGACCAAACCCCCCCCCCCCCCCCCCCCCCCCAAACAAAAAAAAAAAAAACCAATAAATCTTAATTTAAAATTACTAATAAGCAATGCATTTAAATTTCGATAAACCTTAATTAAATGCTAATAGCATGAAAACATCCAAACTAAACCTTAATCCATCAACCAAAATCTTAAAACGACATATCATTATCAAGAAAAAAACATTTAGGGATTTGATTTCATTGTGATGCTACAAGAAACACAAAACAAACAATCTAAAAGAATTGCCAAAAAAAATTCCCCAAAGTAATAACAACTTGTTATAGCTTCGATTTGTGATTCCAATTGGGCCTTCAACAATTACATGTCTTTGTGCAATTTTAATTAAGGTTTCATGTTAGAGATTTAAGACTTTTCATTTGGAGTTAATTTGCAGTGAAAAAGGTAATTATTTTTTTTGGGTTAAGAAGTAAATGAGGGTTTTGTGGTTTCACGTCACGTTTTTTGTTTTCTTTTTTAATTTTCTTTTTCAATCACGCCAAATTTTACATCTAGAAAAATCTTATTAAGTGTAAAGCTACATAAATGTCCTTTTATGTAATAGACATGCTATGTTAGGTTCAAGTTAACAATCTCATAATAGTAACATGATAAATCCCCTCTTTAAATCATTTTACCAAACATTAATCCTTAATTTTAACCATTTAAAACTCTGATCCCCTATTAGAAATTATCCCTAAATGTTAATCCCCTCTTACATAATTTTCCCCTTCTAAAAATTTAGTACCATTAATATCTTGTGATGTTCAATAACCACCTTGGAACCTTCCAAACCATGCTAGGTTTGATAGGTTTCAGCATCCTATATGTTCTAATGCTTATCCCTAGCACAATACATTAGCATCACAGGATTCATGATAGCAATTTTTACTATTATGAATAAAAACAAAAGTTGAGAGACTTTTTTATACATGAACACATAGATAATTTAAATAATTCACACGAAACATAGATGGTTTCATTGAGGTTTGTACAATAAAAGGAACTTTAAATTAGATTTAGGGATATAATACATAAAGAAAAGGTGGTTTTCATTTTCATCTCTTGGGAAAACCTCTTTCCATGCTTGTTACACCACATCAATTCAACAACTAACATGCAAGTCTCTATTATATCTTTATTATAGAGTTGATGTTAAATTTAGTACCTAAACCTTGGGTTATTTTGCAATTTATGACCTAAAGAAAAGGCGGTTTTTATTGTGCTACTAAAGTTGCTACATAACCTTGTTAAACACATTGGATGAATTGGTAATTTAGGTTAAACTTAACACAATACATGTCATTACACTTAAAGAAAATTAAATACCAAATCATCTTTTAATTAGGAAAAATTCAACTTTCTATATATTTCTAGTAAACTATCAAACTTCATAATAAAATATGGTAACAACAAAAACATATTAGGAAAAACATTAGAAATATAGTAAAATAATATAAACTAAAGTTAAATAAATTTAAAAAAAAATGATTCCAAGATTCCATACTCCTTTCATCACAAATACAAATAAATAACTTTGGGAGGAAAAAAAAAAGAACGTATAAGAAAACACATTAGAAATATAAGACTCAAAAGTTAAAATTGATTAAAAAAAAGTAGATTTTTTCAGTTTTATTCTTTCTCAATTATCTCACTATCTTAACCAACACAAAGAAGGAAACAACCAATCAACTCGACCAATGCTTGTGAATTAAATCATTACGAGCCTTTGACTAACTAGCTTACCTTTCTATCGCACACAAATCTACCTCCAGATGCACAAACCTAACATCAAAACTAGATTTGGACACACCATCATCAGATTCCACCACTTACCACTAAAACAGTTGCCATTCAAATAGCCTCAAGTTAGGTGTTTACTGCTTACCTACCTACTCATCCTCAACAACCTCTTCTCTCTATTTTAGACCTAAACCATGCCATCTTGATCTGCATGGAGAGTGACATACTTAAGATCAGAGAGTTAATCAAGAGATTAACTAAGAGAATATGTTGCATGCCTTGAATGATTTTGTGGAAGCACTAGTGGTCAGGTTTTGGTAGTGGTGGGTTTCAATAAGGGCGTAATCATGTTAAATAGTTATTAGAGTTTGATGGTGGTAAATTGCAATGGGAGGAGGCAAGCCTAAAAGGGAGGGAGCAATGTTGATTGATTTATTTATTTATCTTCTTTTATTTTGCTTTATATATATTATATTTATTTATTATATAAGTATATTGGAATATATTTCAATAAAACAAATCTAGTTAGCTATGTTCTTCATTTCATTTTTTTTCCTAAGCTAAAAAATGATGTGGCCAGCCCTAGTGATTTTGCATGTTATTTTAATAAAAAATATACATCTCGAGCTTTTATTTGCCCAAAATACCAGCTCATCCAACGTTGTTAATAGAGTTTATGTGAGGTAGAAATTTTAGCATCTCAAAAGTTTAATTAAATACTAAATTTGACAATTGCAAACTTTAGACATCGCAAAATAACTCAAAATTCAAGCACCAAATTTGATTAAACCTTTATTATACATGGGAGTTCTTCGCAGAGGTCTTTCTAAAGAATAAGATCACCGTCTAAGTCATCTTCTCTACTTATCTGAAAAATTTTGCCTTCATGAGTCCCTTAAAAAATTGGTAAATGCACGCATATCTCATATGATGATTTTCACTAATGAGAATACTGCCAAAAGAAGAAAAGTTACACAATGCCTGAGGAGGAGAAAACAGAACAAAATAGAGACTTGGTAGAGGGATTAATTGAATAAAGTAAACGTAAGAACATATACATCATATTGCGTTGATCCACTCATGTGAAGGAACTTTCAATAGCAACTGATCGCTACACCAGCCCATACCTTTCAACGGGGATGTACAGTTGAGTTGCCTGCTTTCTTAGGAGTTGAAATCTAATGCTTGAACTTGCTGGACACGGCTGAAATGAATCGGCTCTTCGGGTGGGTTCATGCCACCCTTCTAAACTATGGCTAGGATGATTGGAGAACGGGTATCTAGTCAAGTACAATGTCCTTTATGTTCAGTTTGTATGACTCTCCACCATTCACCAGCATCCTCAGACCATCCTTCAGCTCTGGTATTCCTTCTTCCAAAACAGCACATACAGGATATATGGGAACTGCTTGCACTCTTCTCTTCAGTTCCTCATACACCTCTTCAGCCCCATTTTCATCGATTTTATTTGCCACTATTAAGGACGGACGAGATGATAATCCCTCTTGGTGATGCTCAAGCTCTACGATCAAATCTCTGAGTTGTTCCCAAGGTGGGATTCCTTTTCTACCATCCAATGCAGCTGCCAAATCAACCACAAATGCCAGAACTTTCGTGCGCTCTACGTGACGCAAAAAAGCATGCCCAAGTCCACGGTTCATGTGCGCACCCTTTATGAGTCCTGGAATGTCCGCAATAGTGATTGAGAAGTCATCGTAGTTCAGATTTCCCAAATTCGGCCTCAAGGTTGTGAAGGCATAATGACCTACTGTTGGTTTAGCTCTTGAAATAGCTCCTAACAGGGTGCTTTTACCAGCGTTTGGCATCCCAACAAGGCCTACATCAGCAATGCTCTTGAGTTCTAGTATAAGAACAGACTCAGAACCAGGCGAACCAACATTGGCAGGGTCTTCATCTTCCTCAAAATCAAAAACATTGTTCATATGCAACTCACCTTTTGAAAGCTTTGGTTTCTTTGAAAAACTTGTAGACAAGACATTACCGAGGCCACCTTCCCCTCCATAAGCAACAATTATTTGCTGACCCTTTTCTGTCAACTCTGCAACTTTATATTCCATTTCTTCATCTTTCCCTGTCTCCATCTCTGTATTATATCCTATTTCTTCATCTTCCCCTATCTCCATTTCTGTATTACATCCCATTTCTTCATCTTCATCATCTTCCCTTGTCTCCATTTCCATGCTAATCCACACTCTTTTGGAGTCTGAAAAGCCATGGTGAGCATTTGTTCTATCACCTCTAGTAGAAAGCTCTCGCCTTCCAGTTTTCTTGGTACTATGAGGCTGTGCAACAACATTAACAGATTCAGCTTCTTCTACCACAGGAAGATTATCAGATTTGGAAGAGTCACCTAGTGAGCCCGGTAGCTCCCATGGATCTGGATTGGCAGATGAAGATTTTTCTATTTTATGTGGAATTTCTCCCTTTAATAGATGAACAACAGTGCCAACAGGTACATGGACAACCTAAAACGAGAGTTTTGTTAATGATGCTTTATGTCCTCACATAGCGATCTTGCTAAGAAAACACAACTAGATGGTTTAAAGTATAGAAAAGCTCAAGTATATTAAACATACTTTATCTGCACCTCGGGTCCCTATCTTGTTCTTTGAGGCCCCATGTTGCCCTTTGCCTGCATTCTACAAACAGAGCAGCAGCTTTCATCTTATTCCCCAATGGCAGCCAAGCTTGTGTTGCTCATATCAACCCAAAAAAGCCAATCCAAGGGAAAATGAAACTGAAAAAGCAAGTCCACTCACAACGTGATGCTGCAAGCTGCTGAAGTCCCAAACAGCAGGAGAACATTCTAAAATCACATCGCCCCCTCTTCCACCATTTCCACCTGCATTTCCACTTGAGAGTTTAAGAAGCGGTACTGAAATAAATCAAGGTTTGCTTATCAAATTAATGTATCCAACTGGGCAAAAAGCTTGATGAAAAGAAACAAATGGAGCGCTTTGTCCTCTTAGAATATCCAGAAAACAGCAGAAAAATTGCTAATATAATAAAAGCTCGAATTCAATGCAATAAAGACCTACCATCAGGTCTGCCACGACGGTCATGGCGGCTACGACGAACACTATAACAACCATTGCCACCATCACCTCCTTTAGCATAGAGTTTAAAGCGATCTATCATTTTCCTTTCCTTCAATGAAAAAATGCAAGTCAATCTCGGATATCATAGACATTCATATCTGGTGACATGATCTATTTCAGTCCAGGAAAGAAACCAAAATTAAACTTCAATAAAAATAGAAACAAGCTCAAAGGAATGCATCAAAGCAACTTCCATGAGTTTTCTCTACAAAGCTAGAAACTTCTATGGGATCCGGTGAAGTTCTTGAGTACCAAAAGCTACTGCCAAATCCATTCTTGTGCAACACAATTTCATCTAAAGCTCAGATGTCACTTTCCAACTATCTCATCCAGTTATTGACACATGCTATAATAGCTTAGTACTCTTTTCCCGATAAATGCAATGTAGAAATAAGATTATTGGTTGTTCATTATGTAATGAATGTATTGAAAAGTCAACCTCTAGGCTCTCCAGAGCAGTCTTTACAAACCAAGCATAAAGACAATCTTCAAATTTTATTACCACAGAATCAGAAGAAGAGCTGGTTCAAATTATTGCTATATTGTCTTAACAATCAATACATAAAATAGGAATTTAGATGGACCAATATCCACCGTACTACCACATCAAACATCTCTCAGCTTATTACACAGATGCATGTATCCTCTTGCTGAAACATTTAAGATCGTGTATTAGTTGTGAAACTAAGAGAACAGTGGTCTGCTGATGGTGATGCGCAACCAAATCACAAGCAGTTAAAAGCCTTACAGGGCAAGATGTATATGTGTGCGTCTTGTTATGGTATATTTGAGAGACATTCTCAAGTTAGTCTGTACACAGAAGTGCCAGAATATAAATAGGTCAAACAGATTTCTCGATATCATTTTCACAATATTTTCCTACTCCACCTTTTCATCATGAAGCAATCTCTCAATGGCATTAACAGCTTCATTTAGATGAATAACTGTGTCATATCAACAAATTATATTCCAGAAATAAATAAAAAGCAATGAAAGACAATATACAAAAGGCTTGGAAAATCCAAGAGCAAGATTTTTGAAGATTTTCTTTTATAATATGCAGGGCATTCCAGCAGTTATTGGGATATTTGGCATAGGGATGCAATTCAGCAGATATGGGATGTGTTTCATTAAATCCGAACCCATCCCCATACCCTATTAAGTGTCCTGAAACTGTCCCAAACCTTTTTAAACATGGCTGAAATCTGCCCCAATAACCTTATGGGGTTCCTGAAAGACTGAAACCCATCTAAATGCACTCCAATAAGCTAATGCACCTTTTCATCTTCTAGCTAAAAAATGCTAAGGCGAATTTATTAAAATACTTTAAAAATTCATATTTTTAATGGAGAAAAATAAATATTTTTAAAAATTTAATGATATGCATACCAAAACAAAGTAAATCAACTTAATTTTTACAAACTACCAAGTGCTCAATTACATAGTTTTACTACAAGTTTAAGTAAAATCAACAAAATACAATAATGTGAAATATTAAATATGTTACAGTTAGTGTCTTATTAGGTAGGGTTCTCTATTGAGTTAAAATTTTCCAAAATTTAGGGTTCTAAAATTTTTTCCAAAACTTGTCCTAAACCCTATAGGGAAATAGCCTATCAAGTTTCGTTGGGTTGAGTACTCTATGAGACTTGACCTACCTGCATCCCTAATTTGGCTCTCATTAGCTTATTACACTAGTGTTGCTTGGAATTAACTTCCGCATTGTTCAGTTAAATGCAATTATAAAAGCAGAAAAGTTATGACTCTGCTAACAACATGGTCTTCTTTAGATGAAAGGAAAAGCACTACCTATAGTGTTGTCCAAACTGTAGGTATTGGAGTTTCTTTGCTCAAACATGCACGAAGTGTTCCTCTGGCTCCTCTGTGATTTACAAGCAACTTACGTTGACAATATGAGATAAGGGGTAGAAGGAATCATGACTAGGAGATACAAGAATTTCTTCCATCCCAGTTGAAGCAACCCCACACATTCACCTTCAGCTGTCGTTCATGGTTCAACTACTTTTTTAACACCATCAAGAGAATTGCTTCATCTTTAAATCACGTTTCAAACATTATGTTAGATCATAATCTTTTCTCACCTTATCTCATCCAAAAAGTACTTTAGATCATAGTTTTCTGAAGATATATCATACAGATGAAGTTGAAAGGCTTCAATTGCAAAGGCAACAAACACGACACATTAGCTACATTATTCAAACACACTTGAGTTGACAGCATCAGTGCATGTGCATGGTTGTGCGTGTGATAGAGAGAAAGGGAGAGAGAGATACCTGCAAAGGAGCAAGCTTAGTCTTTCTGTAAGGACTATCTGAATACAAGGACAGACATAAAGAAAGGCATGGTGACTTTGAAGTTATCCTCAACTGTTCCAGTTGCCATATAAACCTTGCAGTGCGTAACATTGGGGCTAGATTATGCAGTCAAGTTTTGGTGGATTAGTTATAGACCAGAAGTTTCCCTTGAAGCTTTTCTCCTTACACCTATAAAGGGATGTTGCATATGTAGCTCAATATATCAACCACATACATAGAAAACGAAAAGTAAGAATGCAAAAGAAACTGCATATGCATTATTTTGGAGTCAATCATATTTAGCTCCAAAAACCACTTAAGAAAATGATCTCACTATGAAATCCGTCAGCTTGAAACAAAAGTGCTCTTCAAAGAGTAATGAACTTCAAAAAGAATAAATTTCATTTTGATAGATTAATGCTCGGATGGTTCTGGCACCAATGGCTATTTGAACTAAACACACTAGATTTCATATGTTGCTTATCAGCCATTTTGTTGAATGGTGTATCTACAGTCATAAACTCAAACAATCATTTTAAAATCAACTATCTAGCTAGTCTTAGCAGTGCACGTAGCAGCAAAATGTATATATATATACACAGTAGGGGATAAAAATAATATCAGATAAAATTACAGAAACAAAGACATTCTTCTTTTGTTTTAGAGAACAGCTCATAGTTGATAATTGGTATTGATGCAGCAGAATAAATTCTAGACGTTTAATGCTTTGAGATTCTCAAATGCATAAGACCTGAAGACTAAAACAACAAAATATTTGATCATCAATTTACCATGAATAAATTGTAATGTATCAAACAGCTTCAATTCTATGTACACAGTGATATTACATTACAATGCAAAAACAGAATTTTAACAATTTTAGAAGATTGATATTTGTAAACCTTCCAGGCTAAATTTCAAATCTTCTTGTCCAAGTGATTTATTTGCTTTTCAACTTCCTAAAGGTATTTAAATTATGTGTGCGCTTTGGAGAGGGATGGTCCTAGATAAAGCTGTAATAGTAATTTATAGAATCCAATTTGTTCTTATTTGTAACAAGAGTTTAGTGAGGAGGTAATCAAAGAATAATTATTCATTACACCCCATTCCTTGGAATCCTATTAACCAGTACAAGAAATAAGATTCCAACAGATTGGGAGCAACCAATGAACATTTCATCATCAACTCCCTCACAACCCCACCCAACTCTCGTTAAAAATAATAACAAATTGGATTCCACGGGATCTTACTCAGTGGAGTTACAAAAACGAGACCTATATACCAAGATTTTCAATTTTCCTTTCCCATCCCTTCCGTACCCCCATATAACATGACTGATCATAATTGGCCGAAGACCAAAGGCCCACACCAATTGTGATTGACAGGAAACTCTGTCCTTCACCTTGCACCCTAAAAGAGCCACATCATTACCTGTTAATCTGTAGGAATAAACGAACATAGCATACTTTCCACCCATTATTAGTAGCGTAAGAGCCCCCCTAAGGAGTATTCGAGAACAGAAACTTTTCCTTTTGAAAATGGAAAGGTAAGTACATAACCGAGGCATCTGCTCACCGAAAACGAGTGAAAAAAACATAAACATTTCTGAATAATTTCCATCAAAACTATCGAAACTCTATATAGGCATTTCGTCGAGCATCTAATCTACAAAATTCATGCTTCTACGAAAATTCAGAAGTTGGGTATAAGCAATCCTTTCCTAAAAGAAGTTGCCTGGGATGAAATCAAACAGTGAATACATGTTGAACGGGAAGCAAACTTACACGCTTCGCGTCAGCTTCTCGATGCTATTTGTAAATATTTATGCACCTATGACACGAAGAAGAAATGGTTACGATTTAAAGCTTCACCAAGTAGCCAGTGACAGACGAGTAACTTAGAATTTACGAGCAGAAAGGAAGTAAAATTAGGTTAGTCGTTGTATAAGCGAAAAATTTATTATAAGTAAACAAAGTTTTTATATTAATTTTAAAATATATATATAAAAGAAATAACATGTAAAGTGAACATGGTAATTGACACTTAATTTTTATATTTTCGATGTAAAAATATTTTGGTAGTAATAACTGCAAATTAATATTATAATTAATATAAGAAAGTCCAATTGTAAAGAAATCTCCACTAAAGTTATAGGTTAAATGATGTGGAATCTAATAGCATATTTTAATTTAATAATATTAATATAATAATGAGAATTAAAAATTAGAATTCCCTATATCTAAATTCAAGGGATATATTATATAAAATGTCTTTCTTTTTTGTCTCGACTTAGAGTTGAACTAGAAATAAAAAGGAAAATGAATTCCCAAGAGTTTGTTTTCTTCCTTTAGTTTGGTTTGATTTAAAAAGGCTTAACATTTAGTTTTCATTTCAAGAATAATAGGCTAACATTATATTAATAATTTGCCATTTTCATTTAACGTTCCGTAGATGTGGAGTTTGTCAAGCCATTGCTGTAACCAAGGCTTAGCAAATAGGATCGTATCCATTCATCCACCTACCATACAGTTACATTCCTCATGTCATGGCTCGTGAGTTTGAACTCAAGTTAAAGGGCTCAACTTGGGCATATAACTTTTTGAGTAGCATTATTAGGATAGTTGTTTTAGAAATAGTTATATGCTAAACGCGATTAGGTATTCCATAAACAAATTAGTCGAAAGTTTATATACTTTCTTAATAAAGTGATGTATCTAAAATATAGAAATAAATTCTAAATAGAATCTTATAGTATAGCTAATTATCAAACATAGATTTAAAATGCTTTGGTACCAAAATTTAATATGTATTTGTGTGCAATAAGAGTAAAGTTTGAATCTTTAGGGTTTTCTAGACTTGCGTAAAAAAGGATATAGACAACGATTAAATTAGATTCAATAGTTGAAATGGAAGGTTTTGACATTTTATAACCAACATGGCCTACGGTTTGTGAAAATCAAAATGGTTTAAGTGAAGTAAGTGATATGATATGCAGCTAAATTCAATTAAGGGTCACTAGCAACTAGAAAGATACTATGATTACAAGATTAAGGGAAAACACTTTCAATAACTAATAAAATGTATCATGCAATACTCAAGAAGAGTAATAAGATTAATATTCATTCAATGATAACTTAATTTGCAATATGTAGGGGTACATGGATATTTATACATGGCTATAGAAAAATTACCATGAAAGGAAAGTACTATAAAGAAAATAAAATAACTATCTAAGAGGAAATAAAATGACTATCTATCCTTGATTTTTTTAGCTCTATATGATTCACTTTCCTCATAAATATTTAGAATAATATTCATTTTAAATTAAGATTCATCTACATGGATAATTTCTTTAGAAGCGTGTTGTTAGAAGCTTTTTCTTTTGTGCCTATTGGAAGCTTGGTCTCAAAGTGTCTTCACATGTCATGGTATGTTGTTAGAAGTAACACTAGCCCTCCTTCAAGAATCAAAACCTTTAATAATATCATAAGTAGAATTAAATTCAAGACCTTAAAGGGTTCTCTTTGACACATTACTCAAATTAGGCTTTTCTTCAATTTAGATACAAGTCTTTATTAAACTTCCTTATGAAATAAGAACCTCGGGTAGTTCCATTCAACCCTTGTTTCTTCTTTTGTCTTCTAACATTGAATCTAAGATTCTAATTCCTATTATCACCGCTTCCTTTGGGAAAGACTTGTCCCAAATCTCACTTCTACATGAACTTGGGATGAGAATAAGAGTCCTTTCTTGCAAACAAACTTTTCATCCCTTACTTATACTTCCATTGAGCAATTTGTTCCCTCTTCACATTGACCAGATTCATAGCAAGAAGTACAATCTTCTTTCTATCCTTCGTAAAAGTGTAAGAAGTATGGAAGTCACCTTATAGCACTCTCCCATCATATAGCCAAATTCTTCCTAACAAGCTATTGGCAACATTAAAGGGTACAACATTTCAATCTACCTCATCATTGTACTTGCCTATCTTGCTGGCACTTTAACCTTTAAATTGATTTATATTGATCATTTTTCACCAAACCAATGTAAATTGTATGGCTTCAAATGCGGCATAAGTTTCAATCTTGCATGTGGATAGAGGCATTAGAAACAAAATTGGTGTAGCTACCTCCATCAATAATAAAGAAATAAGTCTTATCCTTCACCATTCCCTAAGCATGAAATAAATTTCCCCTTTGCTTGTTTTCTCCTTACGTTCAATCCTCATCAAGCCACTATTGTCATAACTTTTCCCTCTACACCATAAGTACCATCCCCCTCAATTTCATACTCTTTAAATTTAGCCTTTAACTCATCTTCTTCATTCGCCACTTCCATTGTGGGAGTTTCTTTTTCTCCCTTTAGGACCATAACTCGTATGATTTTGAATCCCAAGCACTTGACATATTTTTTGCATGTTCACTTAGGAGAATGGCTATTCTTCCTCCCTTATTTCAATATAAAGTTGCTATTACGATGTTGAGTTGAATTTTAAATACTAAATAATTATTCTCAATAAACTGCTTTATCCAAGATATCAAATAGCAATTTTTGTTCATAACTCATAAATTGCTATTTAATGGTCTCTTTTATCATCTTCTCCACAAATCCTTATCATTATAAGCTATATTGAGTTTTTATTAGCTTTAGAAAATGGAGAAGAGTAAGCATTCTGGAGGTATATCAACAATTTATTTTTTATTCTTATCTTATTCATTATTCATTTTTGTGTTAGCTAAAGAAAGTAATAAACGTGTAATAGCTATTATATGTCTATTCAATTCTTATTGAATTATAATTCAATCTACCCTTATTGTATTTGGTAAAGTAAACCGGTTATTTGTCTAACTTAATTTTCTTAGGTATTTCTGATCATGCTCCTACACATAATAAGCCTTAGACTTGCTGTTGTCACCCTTCTTATGGTTTATGTGCTCTTTCTTAATCTCTACATCATTAGGCTTCTCCTTCTCATGTGGAACTTCTGATATGTTAGCAAAACCAAGTGATTTGCCTTTACTTCTTTGTCTTTATCTTTCAACTTTGAGTGCTAACTTAATTACATTGTTTAGAAATTCAAACGATCAAAGTTCAACTACGTCTACAATTTCATGCTTTGAACTTGTACTAAACCTTACTATAGTATGTTCCTTATGCTCATTCACTTCCCATCTAATTAAAGATTCTCATATTCTTGCATCAAATCTTCCACACATGTTCCCCCTTGTCTTGACTATTGTAATCTCATGGACAACTCTTGCTTATAGTACTGGTATACATACCTCTTTCTTAATAACCTCTTCATCATGCTCTACATTATCACTTTTACTTCTGCATTGTCTCTCCTTAAAACCTTCACATTCTTCCACTACAAAGATGCATGCCCTATGAACACCATGGTAGCCAACTTGAGTGTGGTATGCTCATCATACTCATAACATTCAAACAATGACTTCACTTGCTACCCCTAATCTCAGTAACCGTCTAGTGATCTACATTTGTCTATCTTAGGAATCTTCAATTTAATAGTTTTCATCCCTTGCATAGGTTGATTCCCATCTCTAAAATTGTCTTCTTCTCCTTATGCTAAATCATCATTTCTTTTACGCTTTTTGACACACTTACCTCTATTTTTATGCACTCCTTCATGGTTATATTTTGTCTCATGCATTCGCATTTAGTGTCTATATAAACTTTTGCTGCATGATAATTATAGCGTGCATCATCTCTATAATATTTGCCAAGTGTTAACTCCCTTCATTCTCAGCAATGTTTCCCTCTCATCTTCTAACAATACCATACTATCCCTATCACTAGCATTTGCATGAACATTGTTACTAGATTTCCTTTAGGCATGTGATAATTTGAGCAAATTAGAACTGACACAATTATCACTATCTCTAAACACTAGCTCTAATACCAAATTATGATGTGCCTAAAATCTAGGATCAGATTCTAAACACAATCTTACATTGAAACAAATTATCCAACTTGGATTTATAATTCTCTAGTACCAAAATATGATATGCATTTATGCGCAACAACAATAACGTTTGAATCTTTTAGATTTTGTAGATTTATGGAAAAAGATTAAAAGGATATGGACAATGATTCAATCATATTCAATGATTGAACTAGATGATTTTGAAATTCTATAATCGATGTGACTTATAATTTATGAAAATCAGAAGGGGTTTAATTGAAGTAACTAATATGACACATGGTTAGATTCAATAAAGGATTGCAACAATTAGGAGAATTACTTTGATTGTAAGATCAAAGGAAAACACTTTTTTTAGGTCTCTTAAGTTTGGTTTTGACAATAACAAAACATATGTTAAGTGTTTACTGATGACTTAATAGGTATATAGTTATAAGTAATTTATGAATTCAATATATAAATGTAAACACCCCGTTTTTAACCCTAATAATTAATAATGATCAATTTTCAATTTTTTCATTTTTTACAATTTTTCTTCTAATTTAGCAAAAATAGAAAAAACATTCAAAAAATAAAATAAATAGGGAAAATACATCAATTTTGGAAAATAATTGTAGAAATAATAAGAAAAGGAGTTAAATAATTTTTACAAATTTTGGAATTTCAAAATAATACAAAAAAAATAAAAATTGCATTGCATATATGCAAATTGAGAAAATAAAAAAAAAAAAACTAAGAAGTGGGCTAGCCCAACTAGTTTGAACCATGGCTTAAGGCACGGGGGAAGGGGCTCAGTCAGGCGTTCGAATCGTGGGGGATGCATTCCGCGTTTTGCAATTTTTTTCTCCCCAAGACACGTGTCAGCAGCTGATTGGCCAACACGAACACACGCATCGGGCACGTGATCTTCTCTTTCCTTCGTTCGAGATCATCGCCAGCGAGGAAAAAATCAAATTTCGGCCGTTTTGATTCAATTTTTTACACAAATCCAACAAATCTTTAGCTAAAATGAGATAAATATCATCCAATTAGAATCAAATCACAACAAAATCCAAGATTTACACGAATCAAAGGCAAATCAGAGGAGGGTTTTAACCGCAAATCCGATTTATCTCAATTGGAGGAAATCCGAGCTTATCCGCTCGATTTCTTGTATCTATAAATAAGAATCGAGGGGAGGAGGCCAAAGCACAAATCAAAAGAGAGAAAGGAGAGAAAATAAGAGAGATCGGAGCCGCTGGAGTTCACGTGACTCATGACCGTCGACTACCTCTTCGAACCACCACTTGGAGAGGCTTTTGGAGAAATCCACCGCCACCATCGAGTCCCTCGTCCTCAGAAACGTTGGAAACACCCTCTGATTGATAGAAATGGATGCCGAAACGCCGCCTGTGACGATCTCCGACCACTGCCCAAATTAGCCTGATTTAACCCGACCCGTGCATCATATCCGGATCCAGATAAGTCGGATTTTTTTGATTTTTTATTATTATTTATTTATTTATCGAATTTTATTTATTATTTATTTATTTATTTATTCATTTGTCATTTTTTATTAAAAGAATAATATTAGGAAAATGTTAGAATTTAGATTAGTGTTTTTTTTAGGTTTAATTTAGGATAGAATAAATAATAGAAAATTATAAAAATAAAAAAATGACAAAATAATAAAATAATAAAAAATATATTAGGAAAAATGATAGAATTTAGATTTTAGTTTAGGGTAAAAATAAGAAAAAATAAAAAAATGATTAATTAATTAAAAAATGAAAAAAAAATAAAAAATAAAAAATAAAAGACAAATAATAAGAATACTAGAGGTAGGTTAATAATAGAGAAATAATTTTTTTATCACTTAGAAAAATGCTTTTCTTAAATAAATCCAAAATTAGTTTTTCCTTAAATTATTATTTTTCAAAAATAAAATAATCAAGCTTAGGCTTAGATTTTTTCCAAAAAATACTAAAATGATAAAAACGTAAACCAGAAATAATTTCATAATTAAAATTAACAAACACACTAAGGTTTTTCATGAAAAGCGAACTACGGCTTATTTGATCCTACATAGCAGGTATGTAGGCACCTATTTGTGGCAACTTTAAAAAGAATAAAAAAATCATTTTCCTTAGTTAGAATAAGTTGCTTTTAACCAATAAACAAAAACACGACAAAGAAATAACAAAAATAAAAAAAAATAATAAAAGACATTAGGATAATGTTTAGATTTCAAGAGAATATGATGATAACTTTAAGGTTTTAATAGGTTAGCCTCCGAGTCCAGCAACTCTGGTTTTCCCCTTTCCTCTTTCACAAAAATGAAAAGAGGATCTCATTGAGTAGTTGTCCAAATTAAGATTAATCTGCTTAATTAGTCCTAATTCAATCTTTCTCAACTTCAGTTGGGTGGCGACTCCAAAATAAGACGAAATTCTTAGTTCAAGTTGAGAATTTATATTAGATGAGCATATGGTCTAGTATAAATCGGATTAGGAATGAAAAATGAAAAATAAAAAATTAGACTCGACAATAAAAATTAAGTTAGTTCATTTGATTGATTGAATACTTAGCTCCACTAGTCAAATATAGTTAGGTAATATGTTTGACTTCTTTCCACTTAAGTTAGATAAATATTTTATGGAGATTAAATATCATTTACAAAATGAAGTTATGGATTTTTGAAGAGATAAATTCGGAAAAGTTTATTTAAAGATAAAGTTTATTTCATGAGCTATTTAAGGGAACCAAACCAAGTTGAAACCTACAATCGGTCGGAACTTGTAGTTAGAGTTGGTCATAAACAGTTGGAACTAAGTTAAAGTGAGAAGCTCAATCCGAATATGCAATTAACATTGCAACTAGTGATTAGAAGCAACAAGATAAAATTGAAAGTGACATTAGAAGTATTAATCTTAAGAGGTTTATTTTAGAAGCTTTTATTACAAATCAAATATTTAAAGCATTAAGTTAGGTGTAATATATTTCAAGCTTATATAAAAAGATATCCATAAGGAAATATTTTAAACTCTTAATTAAAATATTCTAGTTTATTTAGGGATGAGACTTACAAATTTAAGGAGATTACTGGCTAAAGCTCATGAAGTAAAAGAAAGGATCGATAGTAAAAAAAAAAAAAAAAACTTATAGAAGCTGATATAAATATGTAATATTATTTGTAACAGTTATTTCCACATTGAAGCATTAAAGTATGACTATAGAAAGAAAGCTACACAATACTCTAAAGATACAAGAGAGAAAAGGAAGAAAAATAACAACTAAGTGTTCATTTTTATAAGATTATTTTGCTAAACTTGCTGAGGATTCTTATTTTAATTCTTCTTAACCCTTATCTCTCTTACTTATACACAATTTATTTATTTTAATATCTGCTACAAAATTTAATTAAACACTACCATAGTAATCAAAAGGGGTATTTTACAAAATTTTTGAAAAAGATTTTTTTTTTTAATCTTAAGCAATCAAGTCACCCTGTCTTGATTACTAACTGGAACCAACAATTAGTATAAGAGTTAAGCTCAACATTCAATTGAACTTAAAGATCTAATGGCGAATAATCTATCAATCTAATTGGAAGAGCACCTTATTATGATGTTATAACTTTTCTTATTGGAAATGTAGGATAGAGACATTTATCAAGGCTATAGACTATCAAGCATGGGAAATTATTGAAAATGGCAATATTAAAACCAAGGATCCTATCATAAGCTACATTGACAAGAAGAAAACTAAAAAGAATTTCAATGCTAAAAATATTTTGCTTATGATTATTGCTCCTTCCAAATCTCCAAATCTTATCTAATCTCTTCGTGTAATACAACTAAGAAGATATGCGATACACTTTGAGAAAAACACGAAGGGATAGATACTATCAAGGAAACGAGAATCAATTCCTTAATGCAATAATATCAACTCTTTTGAGTTTAACTTAGTGAAGAAATAAAGGATACATTTAGTTGTTTTACTGCTATAACTAATGAATTAAATTCTCTAGGGAAAAAAAAATGAATGATGTAGATTTAGTCAGGAAAATGCTAAGAATTTTGCCCAAAGCATGGAATCCTAAGAAAAATACATAAAGGAGGTATGTGATATGAAAAAGCTCACACTAAGTCAACTAAGGAGGAAACTAATGGCTTATGAGTCGGATATGCTACGAGTCAAGGAGAATGAAAGTAGACATAAACCTATTAGCTCAAGAACTAAGGAAGAGAAAGAAGATTTCGATGATGAATCATCAAGTGATGAGAATGAGGATTTCAATTCAATGGCTTGATGTCTTGACAAGATTCATAAGAAAGAAGGTAAGAGATAATAAAAGTAGAAGTGATACAAGTAAAAGTTATAAAGAAAAGAAGAATTTTGTTTATTACGAGTGTAAGAAGCTTGGACACATCAAATATGAGTGTCTTGTGCTTGCTATGAAGCTTGAAAAGCATAAGAAGAAGAAATGCAAATTTTTTATAGCTACTTCAACAAAGATGAGTTCAAGAACAATGAAGAGGATACTAAAAAGGATGAAGATGATGTTAACTTGGGTCTATTGGGGCAAATTTAGAGGTATATTTTGAATTTGAGACTGCGTTTATACTTGAAGGTATATGTGTTAATTTATTAAGTGCTCTTTCAAAAGTCAGGGCAATGATCTCAAAGTAACATAATGAGATCAAGGTGTTGAAAAATGAAAAAGAAGTTTTATGTCAAACAAATTCTTTATTAGCATATGAAAACACTATTTTGAAAACTAATAAAGAAGCGATATCGAATGAAAATTTAGTTTTAAAAGAAAAAATAAAAAAGAATGAAAACTTGTGTTGAAAATGTTTCTCAATCTCTTAAAACGACTCTTAATAAATTTGACAAAAGTGATAAAATGCTTCAGATGCTTTTATCAAGTCAATGCCTTGATAATAAAAAAATTGGCTTAGGTTTTAATAGAGATGAATGTTAAAATTCATTTGGTATAATTGTTGTTGTGAAAGTAAAAGAATCAATGAAAGATGAGCATAGAAAACATAAAAAAAAGGCTCAAGATAAAGGTAAGGTTGTTGCTAGCAATAAAGGCTATCATTGGAAGTATCTAGTTCAAAATAGAGGGTATAATAGACAATACAACAAAATGTACAATAGAAGGTAGGGGTGGGTGTAAATTGGATTGGTTCAGTTTTTCCTTCGAACCAAACCAAATCAAACCACAAAAATGTGATTTGGTTTTTCATCACTTCAAATCAAACCATATGGTTTGGTTTAATATTTTTTCTAAGCCATAAAATTTTAGTTTAGTTTTGTTTGGTTTACGTATTAAACCATATTTTTTTTTCCAAAAAAGTATATTTTCTTCACATGTAATTTCATATAAGTAGTACTAAATTCATTTAATAATAACATGTATTGATATTATATAAGAGATTAAAAAAGTCAATATTCAATCAATTAAAAAATTTTAAATATTTAATATAACTAATTTATTTCTCAAACTATCACATAAGATAAAATTTAAGTTAACCTATATACATATTTATTAAATTATGATTATAAAATTTAAATACATATATTTTTAATAAAGGTAAACTAAAAACTCCTTTGAATCTTATATTATAATAAAAGAATACTTTTAGTTATAAGTAAATTATCATTATATTTTTTCAAAATAATTTGTTTCGGTTTTACGATTTGGTTCGGATTAACCCTCTAAAACAACTATAAATTTTCGGTTTGGTTCAAATTGGAAACTTTCCAAACCAAATTGCAACAAAAAAACATATTCTTGGTCTGGTTTGGTTTGGTTCAATTCGGTTTATGGATTGATTCAGTTTGGTCGGTTTTTTTACCCATCTTTAATAAAAGGTACTCTAACCAAAACTACGTAAATAATAAGCACATATATCAAAGCACCTATATGTGCTTCTTTTGTAACAAAGTAGGTCACATTAAAAAATATTACTTTTATAAAAAATACAAGCTAGGTAAAAATCAAGTTAGCAATAATAAGATTATAAACTTAAAATTTAAAAGTTTGTTTGAGTTCCCAAAAACAGATAATTCTTTTTTAGTAATTGCAAGTGTATGAGGCAAAGCGTAATTAGAGATAATTTGAGAGCCTCAATCGGAATATGATCATGATTTGATAATTTTATTCTAATCTTTCTTTATTATTATATTTCCATTTTTTTAACTAAATTTGTATCTACATTATTTTAATTGATACAGAAACATTCAGTATATAGTGAGGGGGAGGTTATTTTTCAAAAAGATAATTCAAAATAAAAGTAAAAGAAAAAGGATATTAAATCTTATTGCTTAACAAATGGATATAATGTTAAGGGGGAGAAGTTTTTCATAATTGATATTTCCCTCATGATAAATGATTAGCATTTACTTTAGTCAAATCTTTTTATTAATATTTCTTAATATGAATGTTCTTTGATTATGGTATATTCTTCATTGATGTGAGAATCCATCACGATTGTTGATTTACAAATAAGCATATTTATGGTATAGTGGTAGCATACATTAAGGAGGAGCTTAGTCTTTAAAAAGATAATTTCATTGGAGGAGAGAAGTATAAATAACTTTTTTTTTTAAAGAAAAAACTAATATCATGTGAAAACAAAAAATATAAACAATTTTTTTTCATGTTAGTACATATACCAAGCATCTAATATTTCATTGTTGTTGATATGATGAAGATGTATACAAATGTCTATTTATTTTCAAAAAACCAATCCTTGCGAATCTTTTAAATTATTAATTTGATATGTGATTAAAAGGTTGAGATTCTACAAAGAATCGTGTAATTAACATAAATTCAACATGTTATGATATGCATATTCTCCATATTCTGTATGCAATTTGCATTGAAAATAAGAAAAAAAATGGTTAATTTGATATACAAATCACATATAGTCGATTAACTTAAGCAAATGATTGCATTTCTACTTATTTAAGTCCAATTACATTTTATATCATTGAAAAACATTAAGTATTTGTGTATTTTTTAGATCTGGGTCTAACTGGTTAAAGAAAGGAATGAACTTTACATGAGCAAAGCCTATCATTCGACTGGTAGTGCAAAGTCTAAGCCATCCAATTGCTGAAATTTGAAGATTAGAGATGATGCCAAGACCATCTAAAGCACCATCTCCAAGCCATCCTGCTAATGCCATTAATTTATAACTAGGGTTTTAAAAGATGAAGATAAAATGCAATGTTTTATTAATAGAATAATGAATTGGAGAACAAAATGTGTCCATCATCTAGCTAGTACGATTGGACTATAAAAAGTTACGAATCTTCGCCAGCAGTGAAACTTTAGTCAAATAGGGGTTTTAAAGTTAGGGTTTTTGCTTGTATTTTCTCTCAAAACTTAAGCTTCGTAAAGTAGTTTCTAATATAGATTTACATTTCCATTGTATTTCCTTAAGATTATGTCTATAGTAGCATAAGTCTCTAGTGGATTTTAGCTTGTTTAAAGCTTGAATTGTAGATTCCCATTACATTGTCATGGAGAGATTGGCTTTGGATCACTGACTCTATTCTCTTCATATCTAATGCAATGTTTTGTTGATCTATATATGGGTTTAATGCCTTAGTTTCCATGAATGTGGGATTTGATACTTAATGTGTGTATTTAGGTTATGTTGAAATATGGTGAGATTGTTGCTGTCAATGATGCTTTGATATTATATTATGTATTAACTTGATGTTTTAGTTAGTTTTAGGGAAAGATAAGCACCACTTGTGTAGAGCAATCCGTTATCATGGGGAGAATTATGACTTTCTACAATTGGGCATTACCCCTTGTTGGTCTATAGGGTTTAGCTAACTTAATTTAGTGTGAAAACCTCATATAGAACCTAAAAAACTCTAATTCTTACAATGTCAAATTTGTTTATTAGGATAACATTGTCCTAGTATTCACTTGAGCATTATGCAATTAAGATTAAACTCCAATCATAACTAGATTATTTAAGTAGTGATAGGACTTAAGTAATTACCAATAAAATGTAGATGAGGTACTGGACATATAGTGCTTCTACTACATGATAGGACTGACTATGCAAAAGCCAGTGTGAGTTTTGTGAGTATAACCAAAACTTAAGTTGAGAGTAATGTAAATATCTATATGGCATGGCATTGATGATTTCAAAGGATTATTGAAACACAACCTAACCATTGATTTGTTGTAGGAATCTTAATTTGTTGCTGAGAATATGTTAAAATCTACAAATTAGTTTCATTGTTCATCTTCTCTTTTTAATTTATTTTATTTACATGCTTTCAAAACAATCATTGTGTTCAATTAGCTTAGCTTAGATTAACTCCCCTATAGTTTAGTACTTAGTTTAGCTTTCTTCTTTTTCCTCCCTACAAAAAAAATGACCTTAGTTTACTCACCTTACACTATTGATTGATCAGTATGCTTGCCATTTTTGTCGCCAATTCCACTATTTTTTATAAATTGCAAGGTTAGTCGATCAAGGTATATTGTTTCCATTTTAAAAGAGGAATTGATTGTTTTAATTAATGCATGACATGTGGAAGTAAGGTAAGGCATCAAAGACACATATAGTTTCCATTTTAAAAGAGGAACTAATTGTTTTAATTAGTGCATGACATGTGGAAGTAAGGTGAGGCATCAAAGACACAAGAGAAGAGGATGAGGCCATTGTAGGGGTCATCAACAAGACCCACCAATGGATTGGTCTCCTTCTTCTTCTTTAGATCCACTACTAACTAAGTTTTATCTAGTTGCTCATTCATCTCCATTGCATTTCACTTAAGTGCCCACTAGTGATCCTAACATCCCATTGGCTTCCACCTTGTATCAGATGTCAGATTTTGATGCCCATCACATTATTACCCTCACTCCACCCACTTTATAGAGGTGTCAAAATCCATCTACATCAACTATGTGAGAGGGCATTGCACATGTGGATCTATGATATATAGTATGGGGAGTGTTGCCATTCTATGTGTAGTCTCACTAGGGGGATGTAGCATATATTAGCATTTCCTATACGAGCTAGCCTATATCATGTTAATATTAGAGGTGCTAGAGGAGAGGGAATTGCCATACACTTTGTTATCGATTATGTTTATATGTAGTTCCATTGTAGTCATTGCATTATAACCAAAACTTTAATTGAACTTTTGTAAATGTTGCATATTGATGTATTATTCATATGTTTATAATATCACCTCTCAATTTGGCACTTTTATGATTTATTAGGAATATGTATGAGCTTTAAAGTATTTAGAAGTTTAGTTTTGAGTGATGAAGCATTAAAGATATAGTTTCTAATGTTTTCGAATCATGGGCACAACTTTGAAGTGTTTGGAGTTTGAATTTAGATGTTGTAATTGTGCAATTTGGACTTTAGTCTTTCCAGATTGTACATGATTTTTTTTTTCCTTAGTCGTTTGTAACTTCTTTACAAGGAGTTTAGCTTAGGGTTGAGTTGTTCCCGGTAGAGCTGTCATAGAAATCGCATGAACAAAAACAATACTCTATAGCTGCAATTTTGGATTAGTATTAGCCAAATAACTTTTACCAAAGGTCTATTTAAGAAAAAAAAAAAAAAAAGTTTACCCACAAAGGCAAACTGACCAATTACTTTATATTTTTTTTTCTTCTTATTCCTTTTTGGTAAACATAAAGAAAAATACTACCAGTCGGATTAAAAAGAAAAAAAAAATCAAAGCCTATAATCCTCTTAACCCCTTCAATAGGTTAAGGAGAGAAAACATAGTAACAAACTTTCATCATCAGTTAGTAAGATTGAACATTAGTTGGTAAATAAAGTTACATGTGGTAAAACTTCAATTATCAACTTTTCTTAGGACTTGGTATATTTGCATTTTACGTGGTAATGAAAGTCATTTTTTAGTAGTTTTTCTTTGGTAAGATAAAACATTACTTGGTAAGATCATGTAGTAAAACTCAAAATACCAACTTCTGTGCTGATTTGATAAATCTATGTATTATATGGTAGCAAGAGTCTCTCTTCTTCTTCTTCTTCTTTTTGTAACATGTCATCACTATTAAATGTTTCACACACTGGTCACCAACTTTTGTTCTTGGTTGGTAAGATTAAACATTAGTTGGTAAATAAAGTTAGATGTGGTAAAACTTAAAATTCTAACTTTTCTTATAACTTGATGTATTTGCATTTTATATAGTAGCAAGAGCCATTTTCTAATAACCTAACATATTTGCACATATTTCACATGTTTCTAATTTTCGCAATTCTTTAGTAACATTGAGCATCACTGGGTAAAATGTTCGTCATGTGGTAAAACTCTGAATACCAAACTTTGTGCCGATTTGGTAAATATGCATATTATGTGGTAGTAAGAGCCGTTGTTTGGTAATATGCCATATTTGTCAAATGTTTCATATGTTGGTCACTAACTTTTGTCCTTAGTTGATAAGATTAAATATTGATTGGTATATAAAACTACATGTGGTAAAATTTCAAATACTAGCTTTGGGCTAAATTTAATTCGTATGCTTTTAACCTAATATTTTGATAAACTTGACTCTTTGGGCCAAGGTAATAAGGCTTAAGGAATTAAGCCTATAGTTTGGGATGATCAAGAAAGATTGGGCATGATGAGCTTAAGATAGGGCGTGTTAGATCGACCGGTTCAATCTGACATCACATTAAAGGCCTCTAATAGGCTTAGACTTATGAAAAGCCTATATCGGGGGCTCATTCACTCAAAACTATTGATTGTCATCACCATCTAATAGATGAAATTCATAGCCAGACCTTATAAATACCCAAGGCATCCTCACTCAAAGTAGACTCTTTTTAGGAAAAACGTTGTGACTTTACCAGATTTTCCTCAAGAAGATTAAAACCATAATATACCCAAGAACACATATCTGTCACCAAAGTGATGAGCCTTATTTGAGATTGCCTACTCCTCCTCCCTTTCTCATTCACCTCTGATCATCCTCATACATGCCACTTTTCTCATTAAGCCACGTGTAGCATGTTCCCACGCAGGATGCGTGTGACCCTCACACCCTTACATTTTTTGCAACTTTATTAGGGAGAGGGAAGTTGACAATCTTGTGTTGGTACCTCTAAGGAGAAGGATCCCCAATCTTAGTGATAACATCAATCAAGACCATAAAGTTAATCTTGAAGTTAACAAGCAACTACCCTGTCGAGTCTAATTTTTGAATTCCCATTCCTAATCCGATCTAGACTAGACCCTATGCTCATCTAATGTAGATCCTCGACTTGAGTTAGGAACTTCGTTTAATTTTTTGGAGTCGCCACCCAACTGTTGTTGGGAAAGATTGAATTAAGACTAAAGGAGCGGATTAGTCTTAATTTGGACCACTAGTCGTCGTGATTTCCTCTTCTCGTTTTTGTGAAAAGAGGAAAAGAAAAACCAGAGTTTCTAAGTCTGGAGGCTAACCTATTAAAACTTTACGGTTACCACCTAATCTCCTAAAGTTATCTCCTTTTAGAAATGTCTTTTATTTTGTTTCTGTTGCTTTTTATTATGTTTTTGAATTATTTCAAAAAAATGATTTTTCATTCATTTTATGGATTGCCCCAAATGGGTGCCTACGTACCTGCTATTCAGGATCCAACAAGTCGTAGTTCACTTTTTCCTGAAAATCTTAAGTGTGTTTGTGAATTTTAATTTTTGAAATCTCTTTTGATTTATGTTTTTATCATTTTCGGGATTTTTCTAAAAAATCTAAACTTAAGTTTTAATTTGATTTTGAAAATACTTTTAAGGGAAAAACATCAATTTTGGATTTATTTGAAGAAAATGATTTTTCTAAGTGCTAAAATTCATTTTTATAATTTTTGAATTTTTTTATTAATTTTCATGATTTTCTTTTTTTTTTTATGATTTTAATTATTCTTTTGCAATTTTTTTTATAATTTTTCTAAGTTTTCATGATTTTTATAGTTTTTTATTGTTTTTATTATTTTTTATGATTTTTTATTGATTTTTATAATTTCTTGTGAATCTTTTTGTTAAAAAATTTTATCCTAAGTTATTATCTATCCTATTTTGAAATCTAAAGTTTTATTATTATTTCTTCTAATATTTTTAATTATTTTCTACATTTTTATTATTTTTTTCTACTTAAAAATCTCATTTCTAACATTTCTATATTTATGGAAATGAAAATAAAGAATAAATAAATAAATAACTAAATAACAAACTTAATAAATAAATAAACTAAATAAACAATATTAGAAAATCCGGAAAAATCCGACTTACCTGGATCCGGGTCGTGCGCGGGTCGGGTCGAATCAGGTTGAAGCGGGTCGGGTCGGATCGGTTGGACACGGCGGCGGGGAGTGCTCGTCCACGGGGTTCCGGCGGCCTTTTGCAGCGGGTGAGGTCTCGAATCCTAGGTTATCAAGGGTGGTGAATCCAATGGTGGCGGTGATTTGCTCCAGAAACGCCTCCTGGTGGTGGCTCAGCTCCGATCGGCGGTCGCGATTTTGATTTCCTCCGGTGCTCTCCGATTCACTCCTTTCTCTCACTTTCTCTCAATTGTGATATGTCTTTTAGCCTCCTCCCCTCCTCCTCTATTTATAGGCGCTTCAAATCAAGCTGGATAAGCTTGGATTTCCACCGATCGAAGCAAATCGGATCGACGGTTAAATGAACCAACTTCGATTTGTGTAAATCCTTTGGTTTGTTGAGATTTGATTCCAATTGGATGATGTTTATCTCAATTCTGTTGAAGATCTGTTGGATTTGTGCAAAAAATCGAATCGAAATGGCCGAAATTCGAATTTTTTCCTTCGCCGGCGATCTCGGACAGAGGTTAAAGACAATTACGTGCCCGGCGTGTGCGTTCCCTCCAGCCAATCAAGTGCTGCCACGTGTCCTGGGTAAATGAGAAAATACAAAACGCGGAAACTGCTTCCCCCACGTTTCGAACCCGCGACCTCGCACCCGCACGCACCCACTTAGCCACGGCTCGGACCAGCTGAGCTAGCCCATTTTCCTGATTTTATTAATTTCGCAAATTGCATATATGCAATGCGATTTTTTTATTTTTTTGTATTTTTTGAAATTTCAAAAATTTGTAAAAATTATTTATCCCTCATTATTGCAATTTCTGAAATCATTTTTTTAAATTGATGTGTTTTCCTATTTATTTTTATTTTTTGAATATTTTTATTATTTGTGCTAAATTAGAGAAAATTGAAAAAAATTGAAAATTGATTATTATTAATTATTATTCATTCCTAGGGCAAAAATGGGGCGTTTACATACCTCTACCTAAAAATACTGATCTTACTAATAACAATTAGGATTCTCATCCTAACAATGCCTAGGTGGTGCGTGCTATTCAGGAAAACACTAGGATGATGAACCAATTTATGATGATGCTCGCCTAATGTACACATGGTATAGTGGGCTTTGTTGTTACACAAGAAAGAGTGGGTTTGCCAAATCCTGCTATTGCCGCACAACAACCTGCCTCTTAAATACCCTAATCCTCCAACCTAGCTCTTGTCACTCAAGAAGCTACCCTTAAGACTGAGGAGCAGCCTCCTACACTAGAGTCTAGAGCTGCATATCATCTCACACTTGAGGCAACGAATCTATATCGATAACTCTTCATCTTCACACACTATGCCCATATCCCAAGGTGTCATTGGAAGATCTATAGCTCATCTTAACCTTACCTCTATTTCTCCTATAAAGACTATAGTGTCTGCTCCTAAAAGCACATTTATCACTAAAGAGGATTTGGATATGTATTTAAAGGAAATACAAACAAATTCTATTGTAGGGGTATTGGATCTTAAGCTCTCATACAACCAATGCATCATAGCAAAACCTTACCCTAAAGATTATGTGAATCCTAAGTTCATGCTTTTCAATGGGAAGAAAGGGAACACTAAGGAACACCTGCTCAAGTTTATCGAAACATTGGAGGTCTACGAGCTAAATGACAAATTGAAACTTAAAAATCTCTTAAGTAGGCATATAAGTGGTATGCCAATCTTTCACCAAGCTCAGTAGATTCATGGGGTAATATATGCAAAATGTTCTTGGAAAAATTCTTCTCAACTTAAGAGAGAGTTACTTTGACTAACATAGGGTGGACTCGACAACAGCCTAGGGAAGACTTGATGGAGTACATTGAACGCTTTAGATAATGCTCTCTAGACATTCAAGACATTTGTGATGAAAAAGAGTTAGTGAAGATTTGTATTCAAGGAATGTTCACTAAATGCACGGTACATTTGGAGAATCTATCTTTAGTGTCATTCACTATATTGGTTGAAAATGTGCAAAAGACCAACATTTCTATTCCCTATTGTGGAAGAAAGGAACAACCCTAGATTTTGTAGGTTCTATAGAATTGTGAGGCATTCTACCAAAGATTGCTTTACTTTAAAGAAGATCTTCAATGAGAGGGTGCTAAATGGGGAGCTTATCATTGAATATAATGATGTTAAGCGCAATCCACTCCCAACCCATAACAATTAACATAGTGTCATGAATGTTGTTACTCATGATTCCGCTACTATTGAAGTGGATGAGGTGCCACCTATCAAAGTACGTAAAGGAAAGGAGAAATTAAGTGAAATTGAAGATGACAAATTCCCACCTATTGTTGCAGCACTATTGAAGACTTTCAATTTTAGGAATTTCTTCGACCTCCCTAGGTTTGATGAGAAAGTGAGGCTCGTGGCAATGGCTACACTCATATAGATTTCAAAAGGACAATATGCTAAGTGTAGCACAACACATCTTATGAAGAGAATGGCTCGTGCCCATGAGAACACAATTTTATTCATGGATGCTAATATGTATGTGAAGAAACTAAAGCACAATCTCTCCCTATACTTGAAGGAAGTGCTTAACATATATGCAATGAAGAGGACATTCATAAGCGTTAGGTCCTCTTTGAACATCATGTCAAAAATCACATTTGACGTGGCCAAAATTGATCCTAAGTGTTTGGTGAAGCAACCTAGTTCAGTTAATGGCTTTAGTCATTTCCTTATAAGGACATTAGGGCTGGTTAATGTAGATCTTAAAGTTAGGCCTATCCATGACTCTATTACCTTTCACGTAATTGATGTGCCTATATCCTACCACCTGCTTGTGGGAAAGAAGTGGCTACATGATCACACCTTGGTACCTTTGACATTATATCGGTGCATTAAAGGTCACTAGAAGAGAAAAGACATATTCATCCCTGCTATGAGAAATCCTTTTAAATAAGATGAGTCATACTTTATTGAATTAGCATTTCTTTTATGAATATTGATGGGAATGAACCCTATGGTTCCAACAGTGGGGAAACCAAATTAGATACATGAGCCTCGATATTCATATGTTGTCATATTTATCTAATAATACTTTATCTTTGCATTTTAGCAGGTACATTTCTCAGTTTTTACAGGATGGCAAATAAAATGCATTAAGGATCAAATTGTGGGACATTCTTAGACTTACATCCACTAGTCCACAATATGTTCTATTGAAGTGAAGAACCGGCCATTTGAAGACTTATTTCTACTTGTAATTTTATGTTTGACAACCGGTCATTTGAGTAGCTTATTTATAATTTGTTTTTGTTGTTTTTACCATAATAGGAGCAAGTATAAATACTTGCTAAATAGGGTTTAGAGAGAGCTTTTGAAACTTGAGAAAAATACACCTTTTGCTGTGAGGAGAGTCCTTGCATGCAAAACTTACTCTTATCAATTTCACTTATGAAATTGTAGCGAGATTAGCTTGAGGAGATTGTAAGTAATATCAATCCTTTAGTAGTTACTATCAATTATTTTCTAGTGCGTCATATCTAGATATAAATTGGTTGTGTTACTTGTTGTCTTTCGTGTGAATTAGGGTTCTTATTTTTCATATTTAATTCAAGTCAATTTAAGTGGAATTCGATTCATTTGTATTGTTATCTTTTACTTTTTTATACAATTACATTGTTCCTCATCATAATTTAGTATCATCACCATTTAAATCCACATGAATTAGGGTTCAAGAGATTGTTGTTGATCACGCCTTTGTGGGATTGATTTAGTGATCACACACTTGTGTTGGTGTGTTTGCAATTGGAATTGTAGGGCACATCAATTATGCTGAGGAAAGAGAAACTGCTATTGTAAGACCCTCTAGTGTCTCATTACCTACTTAGGAAGAAATCTAAGGTGGGCAGCAAAGGAAAAGAAAGATGCATGGTTGCTAAGAAGGCAAGAAGAAGAATAAGCAAACATAGAAGATTGAAAGTTTCATTAGAGCAGATGGGTGGAAGGTATACCATTTATGACAGTTACAAAGGTCTAAATAGGTGTGTTTATCTTCTTTAGATCCTAAACAAATTCATGAAATCTAGCCTTCCCTTCAATAGATGTAAGACCAAATCAAATCTTAAGCGGAAGAAATAGAAGAATTAGATCTAGCATAACGAGGCGAGTCGCTGTAGCTAATCTTTGTCAACAAGTGTCTTCCCCAAGAGATAAAGGTCCAACTTGTTGCATTATTAAAGGATTATAGGGATGTCTTTGCTTTGACTTATGAAGAGATTCTAGGATTAGATCCTAGCCTCGTAGTACATAGACTAAATATCGCACCGAAAGTCACTCCAGTAAAGCAAAGGTAGCGAGTCTTCCGCCCCGAAGTGAGGTGTAAATCAAGCAAGAGATTGAAAAGTTATTCCATACTAATTTTATTAAGCCAATTGAACATGCTGTGTGATTAGCTAATGTCGTACCAGTGAGGAACAAGAATGCCTAAATACATATTTGTGTTGACTTTTGAGATTTAAACAAGGCTTATTTAAAGGATGATTTCCCTTTACCAAATATTAACACTGTCATGAGTTATTTTCATTCATAGATGGTTTCAGTGGCAATAATTAAATCCCAATGGCCATAAGAGATGCTAAGTGTATTGCATTTAGAACACCGATAGAAAAATTTTATTACATCGTTATGCCTTTTAGACTCAACAATTTAAGTGTGACCTATCAAAAGGTTATGACTATCATATTTTATGACATGATGCATGACTTCATGGAAGACTGTGTTGATGATATTATCATCAAGTCAAGGTGAGCACCTAATCATTTAATTCACCTACAAAGGGTTTTGGAACGGTGTCGATAAGCTCCACATGAATCCTCTGAAGTGTGTGTTTAGTGTGGCTTCAAGGAAGTTTCTTGAATTTGTGGTCCATTGAAAAGGAATTGATGTTAACCTAGCAAAAATCCAAGCTATACTATCCATGTTATCTCTCGTTACTCCAAAGGAATTAACAAGTATCATGGGTAAAGTCTCCTACATTAAGAGATTGATGCTAGCACTAGCAGAGATTTCATATCATTTGCATCAACTTATGAAGAAAGGTGTCCCATTTGAGTGAAGAGGAATGCATGAAGAAGCAATCAAGAAGATTAAAAAGATCCCAACTTCCCCTCAAACCATGACAATATCGGTGAAAGGGATTACCATTGATCTAAGCAACTCTTTTCTCTCTAATATGTGGCACCGAGGCAATAGTCTTAGTGGAAGTCTTGATCCCCTTCTCATGTTTAGCTATTAAGGCTGAACTCGAGCCAAATACCTTACACATGCTAGACTTAGAGGCCTTGGAAGAGAGGCAAGACATTGTCAAACATAATTTAATTCATTATTAGCAGAAACTAGGTGTAGCTTATAATCGTCTAGTGAGAAGAAGATCATTTCAAAAGGGCGGCATTGTACTTCGAGTAGTAGAGCATGTGTGCCGAGGCATTTTAGTGCTGAAGTTCACACCCCAAGTGGGAAGGACCTTTTATTGTTGAGGAAGCTCAAAATAGTGGTTATTATAAGCTATATAATCTAAAGACAAATGTTATCATTGCTCTTATCAACTTTCAGTACATTAAAAAGTTTCACTTATAAAAAGCAAGATGTATTAAGAAAGTTAATGAATGAAAATGACAAGCCCAAGTAACATGAGCTTGCTTTTACATATTTGCCATGTCTTCTTCTCTTCCTCATTATTTTAAGATTAGGGGAGAGTACTCCTCTAACACATATATCATATGTGTTTTACACATTGTTACATTATTGCTACTTAATATGAGGTTTGTCTTCTAAGCATGCAATGTTTATTCAATTCACAACACACCAGTTAGTTAGAGTATTAGCTCCTAAGCGCGTAAAATAACACATTCACTTTAACTTAGCTTAAATTCATCAATTTCTGAATAAGTTAAATAGTAGGTAATACCCCTTTAATTAATGATGTCAGTTATTATTCCTATCTCTTTTCATTATGGTTAATGTAGGGATCATTAGTTGCAAATGAGAAACATAGCGTAGTTGTGCAAGATCTTAAAAAAAGAAAGTCACAAAGTGTTGTGTTGATATTAGGACAATCATATTATGGTATGCTACTAATCGATATAAGATGGGAGATTTAAAGCAATAAACATAAGGTAACATTCACTAAAGGAAGTAATGCTATAGATAATGTGTCAAGAGGAACTCATCAAAAAAAAAAAGGAGATAACACCATACATCGATAATCGTTATGGTAAATATGTACACAATGTAATAAAGGAAGTCCAAACAAAATAAAAAGAGTAAGATCGACAACTTAAGGCTCAATGATAGACTCTATGGTAAAGTCTAAGTCCCCATTCCCAAGCAGCTCCTTCTTTTCAAGCTCAACCCTCTCAAGTTCATGAGGTAATCACATCACTTTATAACCTCCTAGCAATCAAGTATCTTTTGAGTTTCAGTGGCAATGAGCTCCATCTTATTGATCCTAAACCTTAGGATATAGGCTACAGTGACACTAGTAACTAATAACTCCAACTCATCTATAGACAGTGAACTCTAATATCTACCTAAAAGCTCAATAGCTCTCCTTAATAGTGTAATAATGCCACTAGCCTTTGTGCATTAGCAAATGGACCCTATCTAAAAGTCCCCCCCTATCGCATACAAGCACTTCAGTGGAGCTAGAAGATAAAAAGGCATGACATAGCCATGGAAGCAAGAAGTCTCGACTGAACTCGTCGCTAAGGTAGAGGAACCTCCTCTCTCTATTGGCTCAAGTATCACAGTGGTTGGGGGAGGATGAAAATTAGGAATTGTTGTAATAGGAGGAACGTGACTAAAAACAGGTGGAGTACTAGCCACTAGGAGACTGTGACTGGAAATAAGTGTAGGATCACTGACTACGGAAGAAGTATAGCTAGAAGCAAGTGGAGGCTCGCTAGTGGAGATGATAGTTGTAAAGGCACCACTAAAGATAACATCAAAGGGCTTAGCATCCAACAAAGTACTGGCATATGCTTAAATTTGGCTCTCCTTTAGATGTGTGGTCTCATGGTCGTTTTAATCGATTATCCTACTCAACTGATGAATCACATCATCACCAACCCATCCACCTGCCCTAGTAAATCAGCTTCATTAGCATGTTGTTGTAGATGCTCATCCTAATCATCACTAGTTTCGAAAAAAGACCCATCCCTATCACCAAGAGTATGCTAGGGAGTGCCCTTAAAATCTACTAACTCTGTATCCATATCTCCACTTGTCAATATCTATGGTAATTGTAGGATGGTCTTTAAGTCGCAACACCTTACCAATGCCGTAACAATTTGGAAAAGGGCAAGAAATGGGGGGAGTTGACTTTAATGTGGTGGTACCTTTAGAAATGTTAATGGCCGTATCATTAGAGCGACTATTCTTCACCCTCCAATCAACTAAAGTCTCGCTAATATCATTTGTTCTTGTGTTATACAAAATATGAGAAGAATGTTAATATGGGATGCAAAAAGAAATGAATGGTAAATGAAGAAGAAGGCCATTAGTTTTATCACCTCATAGATACGTATACATTTGATCTATCTAACCACTGTTGTGACTAGGGCATTGTTGGGCCGCTCTGTGATTTATCTTTGTCTTCCTTAGGAACTGTAAAGCAAAACTCATACTTGCAAATAATTGGCTCTAGTAGGGAATTGTTTACTTTTCTGGCAATGTACTCCTCGAACCCATGAATACAATTCTTCCAATATGTCAACCACCCATTGGAAGCAATGCTATAACACTTTATAGATTAAAAGAACAATTGCCGAACATGTGGGTAAATATCTTTATGACTTCTAGGGTTTAGTGTTTTACAACACTTATTAAAGTCTTTATTGATGTTGATCTCACGAAGCATACCCTAATCAAATCCCAATTGTTGAGCAACTTGATGTGGTGAATATACCATGACACTATGCTTAAGGAAGAATGTTGATGAACCACGCCAATCATGAAGTGTAGGGAACCCTCCAAGTGTGCACCAAAAAATGAATTTCGCCTCAACATTAGTGAGCTACTCGCGAGACTCTATCAAAGTCACTAACTCTTTAGAACCTGAAGGATAGCCATCCAAACACTACTCATGCCCGACCAACTTGCTTGTGTAGGGGTAGAAACTAACTTTACAAAAGCAAGTTTGCCAATAGAGGTTACAAGGTATCTCTCATAATGTTCACAAAAGAATAATTCCAAAAAATGCTAAGTCAATATGCGACACTACCATACATCGACCCTTTGACCAGGCAATGGCCTCATGATATATATCCAATCATTGATATAAGTAGGAATGCAACTGAGGCGAGTTGTAATAGGATACTTAGCTCAACCAACCCAATAAAAGCCCTATAGGGTCAAACTCTATAGGGTTTAGGGTCGAGTTTTGGGACTTGAAATAAAATCTGATATGGTTTAAGATTGGGTTATAGAATTTAGAAAAAAAAAAAAACACAATGAGAAAACATAATGACATATGAAAATAAGTTAAAGTATGAAAAAAAAAAATTTAATCACTGTTCGAGTTGGAATTGGGTTGGGTTCGGGAAGCTTCATTTGTTTATGAGGTCATGGTGAGTTTTGGGCATATAAATCCTTTGCCAAGTTGGGTTTAAGTTTCAATGAACCCATCCTAAACCTAACTCATTTACATCTTTAGATATAAGGAACCTAAGAAGAAAGGACCAAAAGTGAAGCGCTCGCTATGTACGATGCTAACTACTAAATGAAAGAGTCGAGGTCTCACCTCTCTCTTTAGCCTACTAAAGAATACATACATGGATAGCTAATAGGTAATGAAGGCCTTTAATTCATGCCTGAAATAGAAGATCACAAATTATATCAAGTTCCCCAACTAAGATATAAGTAATGATATAAAGAAGATCGTAAAGTAATATGTAAGTACTTAATTGCATCTATAGCAAGGCCCTTTGGCTCTTGTCCGCTCTTGTTTGAAGAAGCATCTAATCTAGGTATAGAATGAAGTATGCTTACGACTATCAACAGCCAATTGGAAGTCTTTCTCTAATGATCCTATTAACCTTTTATCTTCTTTGGAAATCTAGCTAATGGTGATATCAGTCAACCTAAAATTTTGAAAACCTAGGAGCATGCAAGTGTCCTCTAGGGTAGGAGTGATCTCACCCCTTGAAATCATGAATGTATGGGTTTGAGTGCCCTAACTAGAAGTAACAACTCGCCATATCTTCATGTCTTGCAGGTGAGGCAAATTCAAACGAGAAGAAATCCATATAGAGTAACAAACCCCTACTTTCTTTAGAATAGGCTTGTATGTCTTATTGTTCACGATGTGATGAACCCATAATTGCCGATCTATCAATGTCTACCTTTGATAGGTGGAGAAAAAATCTAAAAGTGGAAGCTCCTTTTTTTTCATTTCTAAAGCACAATATAGAACTCCCATTAATATCCACATGGCTCGTCACCAAAGATCCGTTGTGGAGTGATGTGCAAATAATTTTTATCATTCTCCTCTATTTTGCGCTAAAAAAAGTTCTTTAAAATTGTCATGTTGAGTCATGTCTCACAAGGTAATGGCACTTTAGGAACACATCCATTTGAATTTACCAATACTTCATTGTGCTTATCAGGAACACTTATGCAAAGTCAACTCTTTCCAGACTCTTGACCCATGCTAAGTTGAAATATAAAAGTGGTAGCAATGACTATGTACGCTTCCTATCACTTGGGGGAGGATAGGAAGAATGAATAGTGGCTTGATCACTTAATGTTACGTTACCTGCAAAGTACAATGAAGTATTGTTAGTAAAATAAGGAAAAAAAGTGCTATTAACGAAATGAAGTGTCACTAAACCTTAGGAGTCAGATAATCATAAAGAAGAAGTAGACAACATAGTGCTTGAATGCGCAAGTAGAATGAAGCGCACATGGATGCATAAGTAAGTGAAGTGGATAGGTAGTGCACAAGTGAAATGAAGTGCACATGCATACATGATTGAAGTAAAGCACATATGGTAGATGCCACGCCCTAAAATGGGGCCTAGAAGTCTCCACTAAAATCATTATGGCATGTGTGTACCCGTTACATGATAATCGTCTTATGGGTTAGAGATCATAAGACTCTAAATAAATAATTGCATTTACAACTAATCATAGTATATATAATTGGATAATAAAATACAACTATGGATCTCGTATCCCATGGTCAACCATGATTGTAGAGAATCAGTATCCCCTACCAATCAGTAAAATAGGATAAACCTTAGGTTTCTTAATTTCAAATTCTATTTGCATGGGGGTCCTAACGTTTCATCTAAGTAAATCTATCCTTCACAATTCTTACTTTTTTATTCTGGTCTTCTAAAACTCTCAATATTTCACATTTTATCCCATTCCGAGCTTTCATAATTGTTACCTGCAAAAGAGTCTATGAAGGGTTGAGCACACTATGGCTCAATGAATGGGATGGTAACACTTTCAATGCTACGTACACACAAGCAAATTCAAATCAAGTTATCAAACATATGCTATGCATGAGCAACCATATGAATACAGCATCTCACATGGTCTTCTGGTAACCGACGTGAGGTTTAGGGTTTATGCCCCCTTTAACCTTAGGTTGGGGATTTCGAAGCCACTATTAGTGCTCAGGTCATTACCCAGTTTATTTATCTTATTACTTTGTTAATTATGATATTTTCTTAACTCAATAGTGAACGCTCCCGTGCCTCTTTGCACCAGATAAAGCAAAACCCTTAAGGACAGGCCAGATTCGGAATTGTCAAGGCGCGACAATCCCATAATCACTTAGTTTGCACTTAGCAAAACAGTGATCCTCTTGATCACTTCTGACGCATCTTGTAGCAATGATGGCCTTCAATCTTATGCAATGTCTCGTGGAAATGCATGTCCAGTTTTAATCAGGTCCACTTCCTTAATTAATTAATTGAAGGTGATCAAACAACATATACAATCACAACCAATTCTCATTTCACACTCACCACAACAAGAAAGATCATGCCTTTCTTATCACACAAAATAGACACTGAACCCATACCCCACAGATGTAGACTTATCTAGCCTTACAACAGGTTAAATTAACTCGGCACCTTTTTGTGCCATTTCTTTTAAATGTCAAACCAACCATTCAGGTTTGATTTACAGTCATCATCTTTGACACCTTTGTGTTATTTGTCTTAAATGTCAAACCAACCACTCAGGGTTGATTTACAATCATCATTTCTGACACCTCTATGTCATCGCACTTCTCAAGTGCTCTGTTATTCACACTTTCAAGAGCCAGCAAGGTCGTCTCATATTTCCTTTTGATGTCCTCAAGACATCTGTGTATAATATACATATCTACATATATATATGTTCACGACACATCTTTAATTAAGGACAATTTACTAAACACTTTCCCTTACGTACTTAAGAGGGCAAGAAAATACGATCATTGAGTTGTAAAATCAAGATTTCACTCATGATTTGTATGATTAGGTTCATGAGTGTATTGTGTAGATATAATAGGAAAATGAGTTTGCCTAGGTATATGTACACATTCAGGAACCAATTCTGACATGTATACATAATGACATCTATAGACCCTATTCCAACTAAGCATACCCGTTCGATAGCTTTAGAAGGAAAAGCTAGGTTTCTATGTTCTGGTTTGATTTGGAAGAAAATAATTTTAAATCATGAGTTAGGCTTGTGGTTATAGCATTAGCAATATGGCGCTAGGTGCTATTATTAAGGTAATGACATCTAAACCCTTAAACCATACCATCCACTATATTCTTTATGACTTTTTCCCTAACTCATTAATCCCCACTATGACTCAACTCAACAATAATCACATTAAATTGTAAACGTAACAAACAGCAATTTCACATGCATAGTAATCAACATACAACACAATATGGTAGCATATCATTAAGTTTCCCACTCACCTGTTTAAGGACGTCATAGTCCTACCCGTCATTAGGTGATTCTGACATGTAGTCCCTTCTCCGAGTATGGTATCAAAGGGTCAGTTATAGCGACTCCACGCAATTTCCGTTAGATTTCTTGATCTCTCATTAACTCCTATTTTTTATCAAACTTCTCGATGCCTTTCCCCACACTCATATACACAATCAGTTCACTGATGGCATGCACACACTTCCATGCCTTCCCTTCTTAACTTGATTACTTAATCAAGCTGCTCAGTCCACCACTATTACATCAATGACACCTCTTTTCCTACTCAATTTCACACACAGATACATTCACTTTCTTCATACAATTCTCTCTTCCTCCTCGATTTCACCTTTCCATTCTTTTTTCTCTCCTTTCTTGACATCTCCACCTATAGGGTTTCCCATCCTCTCTACCAATCTCCATCCTCACTCACTGATGGGTGTCGAATCCAACAAAAATAAAACCTACTCCTAGACAATTATATGATTTGCATATAGTGGTGAGTAGGGTCGAATCCATAGGGATTGGTAAAGATATTTCTATTCAAAGAGAACAATAAGAAAAAGGAAAATGGGGGGGTTTGGTTTGTGAATCAAATAAAGTAAAACAAGGTAAGAAAATCAGATATTGGTAAAAGCCTAGCCAAAGGAATCAAGATGGTTTAATTCTAGGAATTGATCATCGATGCAAATGTTCTCTATTCTTGTTCTAGATAAATTGGTTATGGTTATTAACAAGCTCCAACAACCTATCTCTCCTTACTTCCTCGATAACCTCCGACAAGCGCTTTGAATTATTTCTCTTATTGATTAAACAACCCTTAGACAAGCGCTTAGGATTTAATCTATCAATAGCATTAAGATCTAGAGAGACTACCAATTCATGCCGGTAGATTATAAGATAACCTATTTAAACATGATCACATACCTCCATAACATGAATTCGATCATCTCTTTTATAACCAAACATGTTATTGCGTCACTAAGACTAGAACAATCAAACAATTACGGATTTGACGTGCTAGTTGACAATATATTAACTTGCTAATTGAGTAGAAGAGCTCTATTCATACCAATCAACAAAGATAATAATGACAAAACGATTAGAAGATATATGAATACCCAAAAGCGAAGAATAGAATAAATACAAGTCAATTAGACCTCACAATTCGTGGAGAATTAAACATCTATGACCCTTTGGCTAGAAAAGTAGCTTAGCTACACATGTTCATCAATAAAACGAAAATAAAAGATAGAAACATAATGAACCCAGTTGCTTGCTCTGCCTCCGTGTTTCCTTCTTCAAGATCCAAGATTCCCAAGATCAAAAGTTGTCCTAACCCTCTAGGGTTGGTTCTATTTATATTGTTAGGGGGTAGCATGTGATCTTTTGCTAGCAAGATACGAAAATATCTTTCCTTTTCCAAGTAGATTTCGAGAAGTGAAGATTCGTCTGCCTGGCACGCCTCAACACACGGCCGTGGATCAAGCCGTGCCATCCTCTGTGCATATTCTTCAAGTCTTCATTCGCGCCCAGTGTGAACCATGGTTAGACACACGGCCAGATTTCAAGCCGTGCCTTCATCTGTGCATAATCTTCAAGTCTTCATCCGTGTCCAGTGTGTAGCACGGTTACACCCACGGCTAGAGTTCAAGCCGTGTCTTCATCTGGTTGATGTTCCACACTTTCTTCTCCTTGGCACATCTATCTTCCACCACGGCTTCAAGCACGGTTTATCCCACGGGTTCCACCACGGCCGTGCCTTAAGCCGTGTCTCTCTTTGTTCAAAGTCCTCATTTTCGCCTTCTTGTCTAGTGTGTAACACGGTTTGAACCTTGGCCGTGCCTCAAACCGTGCTTCCTCAGGTGGTGTAATTTCTTGTCTTGATCCAAGTTGTAGATGACTTCTCTAAAATACTTGAATTGGCATCCTTGACTCCATTTAACCTGATTTATCACGATGATAGAATTAAAGTACCATTTCCTTATGATTTCTATAAAATCAATAATAATTTAACACAATTTATACTATACAGATTGAGTATAAAATGGCTCTATCAAATTCCCCCACACTTAAACTCTTGCTTGTCCTCAAGCAATTGCATCAAATCAATTGAGAAATCTATCATAGATTATACAAACTTTCTTTTCATCATTCCAAGCATCTATTCATTTGTAATTCATGACTTGTAATTTAATGTCTACTACTTCAACCAAACTGGTTTCCTGTGATCAAATTACTATGGACAAAATTCAATAGCTAATCTAAACAAAACAAACTTTAATCCTCATGTTTAGCAAAAGAATTTTTATTCCAAAAGTAAATACTTAATCCACTAAGGAAAAACACCCAATTAAACTTCATTGGACATTAGCAAACATATAATCCTTGCAACATAAAGTAAAAGCATATAGTATCAACTCTTTCCATAGATTTTCTCCCTTTTCTAGTCTTGTTTTATTCAATGAATGTTTACATTCATGTTTTTTTTTTATTTATTCAAGCATCTGTTTTGACGGGTTTTTGCCCGCTTCTTTTCATGAACTTTCGCCTTTTTTTCGCCCTTATCGTTATAGTGAGTTCATTGAGTCGGCACATCCCGAGCTCATCACTCAAGTGACCGGGTTTTGAGATACCCCTACGGACTCTTCCTCACGCTAACATTCAAGTTTGAATACTCTTAACTCAATTACTTGAATCATTGGAGTAATGGCTATGCTTGATTTTGATTTTTGATTTTTTTTTTCAAAGAGTATATAGTAGCTAATATAACCTAGAAGTAAACTTGTTTATTTTTCACTTAAGGACTCGACCTACTCTTAGACTTCCAATTCTAAAGCTAAATACAAGGTAAATTTGTTTCTTAAAGATTTCACTACTTAATTTTAACCATGTATTCTAATCACAGCAGTGGGTGAGTAAAACATTTGAACAAGTCAATTTCACATTTTGTATATGCTTATTACAACATTTAGTACAATCTCTAGATTTCATGATAATTTTGAAAAAAATTGGCTTAAAATTGCTTAAGGACAAACATTCAGAGTATAAGTTAGTTCTCTATTCTCTATATTTTATTATCCTCTCCCCCACACTTAGCTTGAACAGTGTCCTCACTGTTCCTAATTTAGCACAATTGAAGAGGAATTAACAACATAAAGGACATTAGAGAATAAGAGAAAGGAAATATTGGTACTTCCCTGGTATTGGAGTGCTCCCTTTAAGCTCTGAAAAGTGTCATCTAATGATATGTATCCTTGCTGCAGCAGATCCAAAGAGTTCAAAACTATACTAAAATCAAAACAAACTAAACTAAAACAAAACAAAACTAAAACAAACCAAAACTAATGCAAAACAGAACTTTTTTTTTTTTTACATGGGTTGCCTCCCATGAAGCGCCTTTCTTTAACGTCTTTGGCTAGACGTTCCTGGCTAAATATTCGGATAAGGATTTGGATTCCAGCCTTAGTGCCTGTGGTAATGGGTTAATAATATCCGCAACAAAAACAGGAGAAATATCGTTAGGGTGTTTCATGGCATCATAAATGTTAAATCTAATTACTTCACCATCAAATTCCATAGTGAGGGTGCCATCATTTACATCAATTTTCGTTTTAGAAGTCTTAAGGAATGGTCGCCCTAATAATATCAGTGATGAAGTATGAGAATCACTATCATCCATGTCAAGCACATAAAAATCAGCAGGAAAAACCAACCCATTGACTTGAACTAAAACATCCTCTAGAACTCCCTCAGGATAAACATTGGACCTATCAGCAAGTTGAACAATAATACCCGTTTCCTTTAAAGGACCAACATTTAAACGTTGATAAATAGACAAAGGCATGACATTGATAGAAGCTCCTAGATCACACATGGCTTTAGCGATTCCAAGACTACCTATTTTGCAAGGAATGGCGAACATACCTGGGTCCTTACATTTAAGAGGAAGTTTCTTCTGAATAATAGCTGAAACATTTTCACTCACACTAATCTTTTCATTGCCTTTCAGCTTCCTTTTGTTAGTGCACAAGTCCTTAAGGAATCTAGCATAGCGAGGTATTTGCTTAATTGCATCAAGTAAAGGAATATTTACCTCGACTTTACGAAATGTTTCCAGAATCTCTTTTTCTTCCGCTTCCTTCTTGGATTTCGCTAATCTGGAAGGGAAAGGAGGTGGTATCAATGTGACCTTCGATGGCTCATCTAGAGACTTGCTAATCTGGTCGCCCTGCTGGCTCGGAGTCGAAGTCTCTTTCTTGGTCTCTTCCTCAAGATTAGACGAATTTCCTTTCTTATTTGATCCTTGCAATTCTGTTCCACTTCTCAAGGTAATTGCATTAACGCTTTTCTTCGGGTTTGTAATAGTTTGAGAAGGTAACTTACCTTGAGTTTCTAACCTATTGATAGCTGAAGCAAGTTAGCTTACCTGATGCTCCAAGTTTTGAATGCTTTGCTTTGTTTCCTCCTGAAATTGTTTGGTATTCACAGCTAGAGACTTAACAATATCCTCAAGGGGCATACCTGAAGTGGAAGGAGCTTGGGGTACGTGGTGTGATGGCTTTGGCTGGAATTGTTAGACATGTTGAGGGTTATTGCCATATCGGAAGTTAGGATGATCCCTCCATCCGGGATTGTAAGTGTTTGAATAGGGATCATATTTCCTTTGTGGCTGTCCTGGGAATCCGCCTACAGCATTGGCGTGTTCATGGTTGTCATCTTGCAATGTGGGACACATGTCGGTCGGATGACTAGGAGCAGCGCAAATTCCACAAGCCTTCACCTGTTGCGTTTTTCCAAGAGCTAGCTGCTGCACAAGGGAGGTAAGATTAGAAATTTGATGTTCAAGGTTAGACACACTTACCTCATTTACCTTCCTTGAAGACGTATCGTGCCTATACCCAAATTGTTGTGAATTAGCAGCCATAATGGAGATCAATTCCCTAGCTTGACCAGGAGTTTTGTTTACTATGGCGCCTCCACTTGCAGCATCCATCATCTTTCTTTCCATCGGAAGTAGGCCTTCGTAGAGATATTGGATGAGGAGTTGTTCGGATATCCCATGTTGTGGGCAGCTTGCACACAATTGCTTGAACCTCTCCCAATACTCATGAAGAGTCTCGGTGTCCCTTTGTTTTATACCACAAATTTCTCTTCTTATACCAGCAGCTCTGGATGTGGGGAAGAATTTATCCAAGAAGAGTCTCACCATATCAGTCCATGTGGTTATAGAACCTGGAGGCAAATAAAACAACCAATCTTTAGCTTTAGTACTTAGAGAAAATGGAAAAGCGCGTAGCTTGATTTGATCGTCGGTTATTCCTTGCGGCCTCACACTAGAACACACTATATGGAACTCTTTCAAATGCTTATGAGGATCTTCATTCTCAAGACCATGAAATGTAGGTAGTAGATGTATCAACCCAGATTTCAATTCGAATTCTACGGCTAGTTCGGGGTAGTGAATACAAAGTGGTTGTTGATTCACATCTGGCGCAGCCAACTCCCTTAAGGTTCTCTCGAGATTTGCCATGTCTTCCTCTTTTTCAGAATCAAAGGATGAATCTGACAAGTCCGATACTAAGTTCGGTCCGGGGGATGATCTAGCTTCTTGTCGCAACCTCTTTAGAGTCTTCTCAATCTCCGGATTATAAGTTAGTTCACCTGTCTGAGAAGAATGAGTCATACAAGAATAGAAATAAATTTGACACCAATCCCCGGCAACGGCGCCAAAATTTGATAGGTGTCGAATCCAACAAAAATAAAACCTACTCCTAGACAATTATATGATTTGCATATAGTGGTGAGTAGGGTCGAATCCACAGGGATTGGTAAAGATATTTCTATTCAAAGAGAACAATAAGAAAAAGGAAAATGGGGGGGTTTGGTTTGTGAATCAAATAAAGTAAAACAAGGTAAGAAAATCAGATATTGGTAAAAGCCTAGCCAAAGGAATTAAGATGGTTTAATTCTAGGAATTGATCATCGATGCAAATGTTCTCTATTCTTATTCTAGATAAATTGGTTATGGTTATTAACAAGCTCCAACAACCTATCTCTCCTTACTTCCTCGATAACCTCCGACAAGCGCTTTGAATTATTTCTCTTATTGATTAAACAACCCTTAGACAAGCGCTTAGGATTTAATCTATCAATAGCATTAAGATCTAGAGAGACTACCAATTCATGCCGGTAGATTATAAGATAACCTATTTAAACATGATCACATACCTCCATAACATGAATTCGATCATCTCTTTTATAACCAAACATGTTATTGCGTCACTAAGACTAGAACAATCAAACAATTACGGATTTGACGTGCTAGTTGACAATATATTAACTTGCTAATTGAGTAGAAGAGCTCTATTCATACCAATCAACAAAGATAATAATGACAAAACGATTAGAAGATATATGAATACCCGAAAGTGAAGAATAGAATAAATACAAGTCAATTAGACCTCACAATTCGTGAAGAATTAAACATCTATGACTCTTTGGCTAGAAAAGTAGCTTAGCTACACATGTTCATCAATAAAACGAAAATAAAAGATAGAAACATAATGAACCCGATTGCTTGCTCTGCCTCCGCGTTTCCTTCTTCAAGATCCAAGATTCCCAAGATCAAAAGTTGTCCTAACCCTCTAGGGTTGGTTCTATTTATATTGTTAGGGGGTAGCATGTGATCTTTTGCTAGCAAGATACGAAAATATCTTTCCTTTTCCAAGTAGATTTCGAGAAGTGAAGATTCGTCTGCCTGGCACGCCTCAACACACGGCCGTGGATCAAGCCGTACCATCCTCTGTGCATATTCTTCAAGTCTTCATCCGCGCCCAGTGTGAACCACGGTTAGACACACGGCCAGATTTCAAGCCGTGCCTTCATCTGTGCATAATCTTCAAGTCTTCATCCGTGTCCAGTGTGTAGCACGGTTACACCCACGGCTAGATTTCAAGCCGTGTCTTCATCTGGTTGATGTTCCACACTTTCTTCTCCTTGGCACATCTATCTTCCACCACGGCTTCAAGCACGGTTTATCCCACGGGTTCCACCACGGCCGTGCCTTAAGCCGTGTCTCTCTCTATTCAAAGTCCTCATTTTCGCCTTCTTGTCCAGTGTGTAACACGGTTTGAACCTTGGCCGTGCCTCAAACCGTGCTTCCTCAGGTGGTGTAATTTCTTGTCTTGATCCAAGTTGTAGATGACTTCTCTAAAATACTTGAATTGGCATCCTTGACTCCATTTAACCTGATTTATCACGATGATAGAATTAAAGTACCATTTCCTTATGATTTCTATAAAATCAATAATAATTTAACACAATTTATACTATACAGATTGAGTATAAAATGGCTCTATCACTCACGCTTCCATCACCATACATACGCTAGTCATTCCCACACACCACGTATACACATAAACATACTCCTATCCATATACATACACACTCCACACACCATGCACGCACCTACATGTACATACACACAATCATACCACACACCTAATTACACATACACACAACTGCACTTGATTATCTTCCTTTCTCCTCAAGTCCACACACACATGCACCACTAGTGCCTACATACACATATACTTCATTCACTTCTCACACCACTAACACAAATATACACATATACCCCATATGCACCTCACACTCCAAATACGTAAACATACACACATGCTCCGCATACACCTCATACCCCTAATACATACTTATCCTCATACTCCACACACATTACACACTTCCCATATAAATATTCACATACTCACACTGCATACCATCTCTTACATATACATACGTACCCACACCACATGCCATCTCATACACTTACACACATACTCCACATACACCTTACACCACCAATACACCCGTACCCATATACTTCGCACATACTACATTCACCTTTCATACCCATGCACACATGTTCACACACCACATATCCCACATACACATCATGCACATACGCACATACTCACAAGCATTACACACACATGGTTCCTCCTTCCTTACACATACACACACCCTCACACCACACTATCATATACCTATACACACATCCTTAAACACACTACACACCATCACCCACACTTACACACATTCCATCTACATCACACCCACCTTCCGTATCCACACACATATGTCCGCACCACACACCATTTCAATATGCATACACACATACTCACAAACTACACACTCGTCTCCTCCTTTCCCACACATACACATACCACCCACCATCACATATACCCATCTTCACATACATTACACACCTTCATTCACACACACACATATACTCTTACATCCCGTACACCGCTAGACACACTCACACACACACACACCCTTACGCACCGCACACCTTCACTTACACATACCTTCCGTATCCCCACACACACCATTTCAATACACATACACACACACATCCTCCTACATCCCGCACACTGCCACATACACTTACATACACACACCCTTTTCTCATCCCCTTCCATGATGGCCTTCCTTCTTCCTCTTTTCCCTCTTCTTTTCTTCCCTTTCCTTCTCCCTTTTTTTTTTCCTTTTTCTTTTCTTCCCCTTTCTCTCCTCCCTTCCACGCCGCTTCCCTTCTTTCCTTTTTCCTTTTTCTTTTCTTCCCCTTCCTTCACGGCTTCATCCCAACTGGACATCACCTCGCTGGACAACATTTCTTTCTCACATTCTCCTCCACTTCATCTTTTCCTCCTCGCTGGTCCATTAATACACGCACGCTTGGGACCCGATCATCTGGGGATGTTGTTGCTATTGCTGTTGTCGTCATGGTCATCGTTGTTACCACTGTTGGATTCACCGTTGCTGCTGCCTTTAGGATCATCGTTGTTGTTGCTGTTGGGATCGTCATTGCTGTTGCTGTTTTCTTCCTCCCTCGCACACACAAGCACCCACATAGTTACCACAGGGCAACTCCTCTACCTCAGGCACATCCACACATACTCCCCTTCTTCTTCCGCTTTTACTGTTGTCATCGTTGTGTGGTTGTTGTGGTTGCCGTCATTATTGCGGTTGTTATTGCCTCATCGTCCTCCTCCTCCTCCTCCTCCTCCCCCCCCACACAACCCGCACTCCAACGAAGAAACCAATAGGGACCTCCACCCTCCGATCTAACTAATTTGTTTGTGGAAATCATTCAGCGTCCTCTCATGTATATAAGTTTCTGGTTAGAAACAAGAGTGACTGACTCCTTCACTCTCTGATCACTAGCAGCATTCCCAGGGCTGTCGATTGGCCTCCTCTCAAGCTCAAACTTTGACCCCTTAAGTGGCTTTGCAGCAAACCACTCCTAGCTTCCCCAACTCTCACTTACTCGGTTTATCCTAATAATGTCTCATTTCCTCTGATCCAACTTTCCAACCTTAGTCTTTTAATGATAGCAAACGGAATGGTAGCCTAGGATGGCATGGAGCTGTCGAACACGAGTAAGAAGAGTTGGAATTGGAGGTGGAAGTGGAGGTGGAAGTGAACGTGCAAAGAGGGAAGGATGGAGGGGAAGATGTGATCCGGAAAGAAGAAGAAGAAGAAGGAAAAGAAAAAGAAAGGAAGAGAGAAGGGACCGGGGATGACTAAGGACCTAATGTTGTCATGTTGCTGCCTGTCATGGAAGAGAAAGAAATGACATGGGAGGGGCTAACAGAACAAGGCAGCCCATTTTTTTTTTCAGTTATATATATATATATTATATTGTATATTATAATGTCCCTATTTTAATATTCTGCTCGTATATAAAGATATCTTTAAGTTTTTATATTTTTAGCATTTTATTATGAAAGCTTACGTCTAAACTAATCTAACTATCCCGAATATAAATATTTACTCTAAATTTTCATTTAAATTTTCTAAATCTATAATTTAAATTAATTTCATTATTTAACCTAATATTGTTTGAAAATTATGTTTCGGAGAATTTATTCCTCTCGCTACCCCGACCTAAAAGTATTTATTATTTTATTTATTTTTTGTAAATGTTCATGTAGCTTTTCAAAATTTTTAGGACTTTATAGTAAATGTATAAGAAAGTAAAATAACTAAGTTTGAAAACCTTTCCATGAAATGAAGTGAGTTGCATACGGTAGAAGTGATACACATGTTTTTAAGTCTTATACATTAAAACTGGAGGGGTGTAGTGAGGAAGCACATGTATGCAAGGGCAATCAATTAAACACCAAGCATGCATGTAGTGAGGAAGTTTACACATACAAGGTCAATTAATCAAATATCCAGTACATGTGTAACAAGGAAGCTCATGTATGTAGTATCAATCAGTCAAACAATTGAACGTATAAGGTACACTACATGATTACACTATGTTACTACTATCCAGCTAGTACATGAAGGTGCAATACATTACTTTTATCAAGATAATACACAAAGGTATACTACATTACTCCCATCAAGCCAATACTAAAGGTACACTGCATTACTCCTATGGAAGCTAAAATAGCATTTTCTTGCAATTATAGATTGTCCTCATGAGGTTAAACATTTGATCGAGTGATACCCCACACTCCCTAACTTAAGGCATCAAGGCTTTTGATAGTTAGCCACAATAGACAAGATAAGGGAATGGTGAATTAAGCTTATCCTATAGATGATTGAGTTATTCTAATGACATGTGTTGAGCCTTCCTTACGAACCCATCGCATTAGCAGGAAGATGCTAACCTATGCTTAAGTGATCAAGTTCCTTTTTAAGGTTTGAAACTATGTAATTATAACCATATGAGACTTGGTTCGATATGTAGAAAATTGTTTCCATGTGGTATAGTAGTGTTATTGGTAATCTCTTATATCGATTAGCGATAGAGCAAGTTGCCGTGGATTTCAATTAAGACATTTAAGCCATGTTAAACTTATTCCAATATCATCTTCTCTATCAAGAGACTTAAGACTAATTATGTTTCACAATCCCCATTCTACTAGAGCTTGCGGATCCCAAGCACCCAATCCAACATTTAAGTTGAGTTCCTTATGTAACAACACACTTGGGTTTGATCATATTAACGAAGTTGATTATCTTCCTATTTTATCTATTTCTTAAGTAAGCTTGAAAGGGATAAATGTGCGATTAGACTAATAATTGGATGTAAAGGGCTTAGCGAGCACGCAAGGTTCTTAAGTTTGGAAGCCACCTTTTAGTATTCATGAGGGATTAATGATGTCTAGTAGTTGTTAGACCAAATTCACCCAATAAAGGAAGGACTTCCTTTAATCCTGAAAGAAAAATCAAACAAGTAGATTCAACATAGTATGGTAGATGTTGGATAGAATAAAAAGAGAAGGAGAGCTAACCTGAGCAAATGATGCACTCAATGGAGGTCTCACTTGTCATGATTGTAAGTCTAGTTGCCACCACTTCACTCTTAAATTGAGCTGCAAGCTTGTAAGTCATAGAGCATGATGTAACAAAGAGTTAGACCTCTTAAAATTACATAGTCATACAAACTCAAGAGCAACTAGAGATAGAATGACAAAGAGTTAGATCTCTTAAAATTTTTCTGCCTCCACCACTTGTTATAAGTGCAAGCTAAGCTCATTAACACCTAACCCTTAACATGGTCACAAGTCCCTTAGGTGTCGAGTTCCTTTACCTACAAAATGAGTAAAAGGAGGGGTGAGAGTTGAAGAAAGGTGCATGAATTAAAAAAAAAACAAATTACACACAAGAATCCCAATATCTCACTTCAAGCAAACAAGCAAGATGAAAGACGAGCAAAAGTGCAACAAATATTACAAGACAGAATTCGACCATGTGGGAGATTCTTCCTAAGAATCTTGTTTGCAATTAGGCTTTCAACCAACTTGCTTAGAGCTTTTCAAACATGATTATTATAAGCAATTTTCATTTGCAATGGTTTAAGATGAACACCCCCACTTCATTATGATGCCCAGCAAGGAGGCTTCTCATGGTGTGGATGATCATTCTAAGGAAGCTATTCACTTTTTTTTTTTTTGGATAAGTTACGATCCTCCATTGGTTTTAAGCCGAACCACCTAGTGGTATCAATTGTGCTAAAATCATGTACTGCCCTTCCCAACCAAAGCTACTTCTTGGGCAAGGCTTTCCATGCCTCCCTCTAGGAACAAGGCAATCTCTCCTGCCTACTTATTTCCAAAGCATCACTCAACATCCTCTAAAGAGGATGCCCATGAAGTGTAGGCTATCAAGTTGTTTAACCAAATGGCATGGGATAGTAAAATATTAGGTTGAGCTTAGTTTCCTCCTCAATCATTCTCCTAGTGTGCAATCAATTAAGGGACTAAAATGTTGGAAGGAGTGTGTTGTCTTGCCATTAAGACTGGACTAGATAGACATACTCCTACGGGGAATGCACTTGTCTCAATGCTTACTAAATGTGGAGTGCATGCTATTGATGATTCACATGCGGATGCATTCAAACATTCACTTGGATATTGGAACACCCCATAGAACCGAATCATGTAATCATTGCAAGCATTTTGCCAATCTATGCTTCTCTGGATAAAAAAAAAAAAGCATTAGAAGAAAGATCCATTCTTATGTGCTACGAAGAAGATAAATTGGTAGCACATAGAGCTAGCTTCAAGCTTACTCCACAATGAAATAATAGAAGACAATCCATTAATTTTGTACTTCTATGTTATTCATTTGCCTTATCCATTTTTCCATTATTGCATGATCCTTCAATGATAACGGAATAAGTCATCTTGTTAGGGACTAGACCATGCATAATGACCTTATCAGACAACTCTAAAGCATTGCTATGGTCACCAAATGCACAATAGCCCTTCATTAAACAAGTGTCAACAACCACATGTACTAACTTTCCACAATTTAACATCTCATCTTTAATCCTCAAAGCCTACTACAAGTTTCCTTTGTTAACACATGCTGTAATAACACACGTCGATGTTTCTTCCAACACATCACACCCCCTTTTTTCTCATCTCCTCCAACAAGAGACATAGTGTTCTCAAATTTGGTTTATGAGAAAGAGCTTGAATTAAAACATTATAGACCTCGGCATCGAGTTATACCCCTTTAGCTTTAGCATTTGCAAAATAACTCTTTGTCGTCTCAGGATTGCAACCTTTCACACAGCCTACACCTATACAAATGCAAGTGATACTTGCTTCTTTAGGTAGTAAAAGCTTGCTTGTCTTAACTAACACAAGTTCTAGAAAAACTGCATCATTTATGATTCCTATTATTTCATATTGTACAAAATCATTACTCTAGCAACTTGTTGAATCCAAGGAAGCCATCGGCAATTATTTTGGAACCAATGAAGGAGCTCTATATATTGGTTGAGGAATAAGCCAAGTTGCTTAGAAAGGGTCTTCCCTTCAAAATTGCCTTTATAGTTGGTAGTGATGCAATGGTCACATAGATGTATTGTCTTTAGCAAGGCATAGAGCTTATTAGTGGAACTCCTTGAAGGTGCATTGATACTTTGGCCAATGCAATTAGAGTTACCATAGGGCTGAAAGCTATGTCAATACATGGGGATAAGCCTATAAAAGAGAGTAGACAACTAGATGGCCACAATGATATACTTTTGCAAAAACAAAGCAATAGCAAAGGACAAGGATTCATCATTTAGACTAGAGAAGAATATGAATGAGGAGGAAAGGAAGGAGAAGCTTCTTATATCCTTTGAAGAAATCTCTAAAGAAAGTAGTGCGCACACTCTCGACATAAATGCTCATCAAGCAAAGAAAGAGATACACAATAAAGGTTTTGAGAACAACAATAATCTCTTATTACACATTAGAAGGTAAGGTAAAACTAATATAGAAAGCAAGCAAGATGTCAACAAAAGACAGAACTTTAAGCAAGCTTACCTTCAACTTTGTTCAAAGGACTTTGGTTAGGAAGCAAAATGTAGAGGGCTAAATTCGGTTCATAGGCTTTTAGCCTAATATTTTAATGGATTTAACTCTTTGAATCGAGATGATGGGACTTAAGGAGTCAAGCCCATGGTTTAAGATGATTGGGGAAAATTTGGCATAGCAAGCTTTGGGTAAGGCTTGTTAGATAGGTTAGTTCAATCTAACTTTTCTCAATAATGCTCACACATTAAAGGCCTCTAATGAGCCTAGACTCTTTAAAACCAATATACAAGCTCATTTACTCAGAATTATTGATTGTCATTACCATCTAATGAACGAAATTCATAGTCAAACCCTATAAATTCACGAGGCATCATCATTCAAAGGCGACTCTTTTTTTAAAAAAAACATTATTACTTTACCGGCTTTTCTTCAAAAAGATCCAAACCATAGTATACCTAAGAACATACATATATCACCAAAGTATTGAGCCTTATTCAAAATTGCTTACTCCTCCTCCTCATTTCATTCACTTCTAATCATCCTCATATATTTCACTTCTTTCATTAGGCCATGTGTTGTGCATTCTCATGCAGTACACGTGTGACCCTCACACCTCTACAATATATCTACATTTTTTTTTTGTAGTAATAAGAGTAATTTTTTTTAACCTAATATATTTTGTACAATATAATGCCACATTTAATACAAAAACTTTGATCAATTATTCAATTAAATACTTAAACTTTAAAATTTCCAATTCGGGTACCTAATCGAACTTTTTGTTGCTAATGATGATATTTAAGTTAACATTGTTAACCATCGTTAGATGACATGGCATTATAGACCAATTATAGTGTGACATGTATATATTTTACCACATAGAATTGTATAATGCCACATGTCAATAAAAGTAATAAAAATACTATTATTTGATAAATCCAAAATTATATCAAACTAAAAGAAAAAAAAAGACACACGTAATTATTTTTTACATTACTTGATACAAATACATGACTTCTTCTTCTTCTCTTTCTTCGATCTTCTCTCACTAGCGTAACCCAATGATCATCATGTTAGTGATTAATAATAATCTATTTATTAGCCTAGTACCTTCATGGCTTCGGAACATAGACAAACTAGAGAGTTGGGTTTATCACCTAATAAATCTCATGGAATTATTCCTTGAGAACTAGAAAATTGTTCAAGATTACTTAGGCTTTCACTACATAGCAACAAGAAATCAAGTGATATTCCAACAAAGAATGACAACTTGATTTTTCTTAATGTCATTATTGTAGAAGATAGCAACCCTTCATTCATTCCTTAATCTAGCAATGTAAGAAGCATTATGGGTTGAGAATTGCAAGAAATTTCCTCGTAGGCTTAACGCCATCAAAATTAGGGTAAAAAATCTATCTTTCTTCTTCCAAGTGCTTTGTTTCTATCACAACCTAAAACTTAAAAAGGTATGATAGTCCACTACATATTCTACCAAAGTAAAACATATAAGGCTACTAAAACCACAACTAATTACTATTATAATTTCAATATACATACTAGTAAAGTTGAAACTAAATGAAGGATCAATCCAACTAGAGCCATCCTAAACCCTGACTGAGAATTAAATCCAGTTCATTAGCTGATAGAACACTTGTAGTGGTAAAAAGAATGAGTCGCAAGGAACTCAGCATAATAGTAGTCACATAAACACACACCATGCCACTTGCGCACATGCCTAATTCTAATGCAGCATCCAAACCTAAACAAATAACACACTTCCAGTATCTCGAAAGCTAGAGTAGCTCATGACTCCTCAACATGATGGAGAACAAGGAGTCTAATCTACCGTAGTGCAATCGGAGATTGACATGAATGGCTAGATTTATGATCGCCAACAACCATGTATCTAATAGTTTCATACGGAGATCATTGCCTAAATCTACCTCCAGCGATCATGATTGCATACAATGTATTATAGGTGAGACCTACAACTCCATATAACACTTGCTCTAGCTTCTTCCCATTCTCACTGTCCATACTAGACGTAGTTCCTTCCTATCGACTACCCACCACACCACCTAAAATGACCCAAGCGCCTATTTTGCTATATCATTCCAATATTTATGACCACAATCGTAAACTTAATTTAAGGGTGTCACCCATTAACCTAGAACGACCATGCACAAACAAATAAATAGATACTTAACCGAGTTTTAATTAAGTTTGATTTAATTTACTACCTAACAAACAAGCAACATGCAGTGATTACCACATACATATCTTGTAATCCTTACGGTCAAAAACCAAGTTTGTTGATCACAGCCTAAACCTAATCATCGAAGTAATATGCCATACAAGTACTCAGTAATATTTAATTAAATTATGATTAAAATCGATTTTTCTTTTTTAAAATAAATAGTTTTAATACTTTGTATTTATACTAATAAAGTAATTCTGTCAATTGACAATATACTAAATCCTATCATATTTTAAGTGTACAAAATCTATAGGATATATATATAGCACCTAATCAAGAGTAAACTATATTGATCATATAGCTAATATTAAATATAGGTTTAGTGACACACGTCAGCAAACGACCATAAATCTTACTAATAGGAATATAATAATCAATCTTGTCCATGAACTATGAGCAACCCGTAATTGCTTTACAGTGTCTTCTAATAATAGGGTATATAGTTAATATAATTAATATCATTATTTAAACCCTCATAGAAGCGCCTAGAAGTCCATGGAAATTGAACAATGAATCATAAGGAATTTGGGAATTGAAACAGCAAAAGAATATTGACTAATAAAATACACCAATCGTCTTCAGCATGCAAGCATAAGATTTATAAATCTTTTCTTCGTTTTGTCACTTAAAACTATATTATTGATTATATTAATGTACGTAATAATATTATATTAGCACTATGGAGTGAAACTATTAAAAGGGAATTTGAATAATCAATTGACAGATCATCATCTCTTCTCAATCAAAATCGCAACCAGCTTCAATTAGTAAAACTATTGGTAAAATTATCAATAACTTGAATTACTATATCTTTACATGTTTAAGTCATATTTTATTAAATGACAAGTATATTGAATTGAGATAATACGCAGCATAGAAAGCGTAAAACACGAGACCAATTCTCGGATTGGACCTCATGAATAAACAAAGAATACTCTGAGTTTATTCCTTAAAATTCTCAATTGAGAAAACTCGTCTCTAAGCATCTGTAATTTGATATATGATTAAAAGCTAACCCTAAAATGACCTAGGAAACTATTTATAATTTCCTGGAAAACAATTAAAAAAGGAAATATATATGTACACGTGGGAATAAATATATGTATACACGTCCATCATCTGGCTGAGGGTCTTCCAGACACAACACATGGCCATGCCTTCTTGTCGTGTATAAAGCCGTGTATATCTCTGTGGGTCTTCCAAACATAACACACGGCCGTGTTTTCTTGCCGTGTATAAGGCTGTGTATGTTTCTGTGAATTATCCAGACTCAACACATGGCCGTGCCATTAAATTGTGTATATGACCGTGTATGTTCCTGTGAAGCTTCCAGACACACTACACGGCCCTGCCTTGTAAAAACACGCCCAATCAACCCGTGTCAGTTACGATGTCCACATCATTCTCTCCCACCAATGAAGAACTCAACTCCGAGTTCTCTTCCGAATATAGAGATTCGTCATCAGAGTAGAATGGGGATAAATCAGCTACATTGAAGGTTTTCGAAATCTTCATGCTTTCAGGAAGTCCGACCACATACGCATTATCATTTATCTTTGCAACAATCTTGTAAGGGTCATACTTCTTTGGTTGCCATTTACTATAAGTGCCTATGGGAAAACGTTCTTTCCTTAAGAACACCATTACTTGATCTCCCACTTCAAATAGTTTTTTCTTCCTATGCTTGTCTGTAGCTTTCTTGTACTTCTCATTAACCTTCTCGATCTTCTCTTTCACTTCAGATGCCATAGCTTGATGTTGTTCTGCCAGGTGTTTTGCAGCTACATTGGACTCTACGCCTTTGGGCAAGAGAGCTAAATCCAATGTGTGAGATGGCGCTTTTGTATAGACCACTGAAAAAGGAGATTTCCCAATAGTTCTATGGATGGAACTGTTGTAAGCAAATTCAGCTTAAGAAAGCGCCAAATACCATTGTCTTGGCTTCTCTCCACAAATGCTTCGTATTAAGTTGCCAAGGGTCCTATTCGTCACCTCCATTTGCCCATCAGTCTGAGGGTGGGTTGTACTATTAAAATTGAGTGAGGAATTGAACATGTACCATAGTGTCCTCCAGAAGTGGCTAAGAAACCGGGTATCTCTATCTGATGTAATTGACTTGAGAACCCGATGCAACCTGACCACCTCCTTAAAGAATAACTTGGTAGCACCCTGTGCATCAACTATCTTCTTGCAAGGGATGAAGTGAGCCATCTTGGAGAACCTATCTACAACCACAAAAACAGAGTCAGCACCTTGTTGGGTACGAGGCAAACCTAAAACGAAGTCCATAGATAGATCCTCCCAGATATTCTTAGGTACTAGTAGCAGAGTGTACAACCCAGTATTCTGAGAATGTCCTTTAGATGTCTGACAGACGTAACATCTTTGCACAATTCTCCCTATATCTCTTCTCAGCTGAGGCCAATGATATCTTGCAACCACTGCCGCTAGAGCCTTATCTCGCCCCAGATGCCCGGCTAGTCTTCCTCCATGTAGGTGCCTAATCAACTTTTCCCTCAAGGATGATTCAGGAATACAGAGTTGATTTCCTTTCATTAAGTAACCCTCCAGGATATAGTAACTGTCACTAGGCTCCTGATTGATACACCTTTTCCATATAGTCCCGAAATCCACATCCTCCTCATATAGTTCCTTCATTTGCTCAAAACCTACCACCTCAGTCCTCATGGTGATCAATAAATCAGCTCTCCTACTCAATGCGTCTGCCACCTTATTTTGAACTCCAGATTTATGCATCAAGCGGAATGAAAACTTTTGTAGAAATTGGATCCATTAGGCATGCATGTCTTTACAGATACGTATCTGACTACTAAGATGTTTTAGAGCTACATAATCTGAATACAGGATAAATTCTTTCCTTACCAAGTAATGCTCCCACATCCTCAAAGCTCTAACCACGTAATAGAACTCTTTATCATAAGTGGACTAGCTCCTCCTAGCTTCACAAAGCTTCTCACTATGAAAGGCAATAGGTCTCTTCTCATGAGACAACACTGCTCCAATACCTACCCCACTGGCATCATAGTCTACCTCAAATAATTTGTCAAAGTCTGGTAACGCTAACACTGGCGCACTACACAGTCTTTCCTTTAGCACGGCAAACCCAGACTCTACTTCTTCACCCCATTGAAACTTCCCCTTTTTCAGGTACTCAATTAATGGGGCAGCGATAGTACTGAAATGTCGTATGAAGCACCAATAAAACCCCGCCAACCCCAGAAAGCTCCTCAACTTAGTTATCGTCTTGGAAGTAGGCCAATCTCTAATAGCCCTTACTTTTTCCTCATTCACCGTTATTCCCATACCACTCACTATAAAACCCAAGAACAATAACTTTTTTGACATGAATATGCACTTCTTGAGATTGGCATAAAGCTTATTCTCTTTCAACACAGTTAATACACTTCTCAAATGCACTAAGTGCTCTTCCTCAGTCTTACTATATATTAAGATATCATCGAAATATACTACCACAAATCTACCAATAAAAGGCTTAAGTACCTAATTCATTACGCGCATGAAGGTACTGGGTGCATTGCTGAGGCCGAATGGCATAACCAACCATTCAAACAACCCTTTCTTTATCTTGAAAGCGGTTTTCCACTCATCCCCAAGTCTGACTTGAATCTGATGGTATCCACTCCTAAGATCCACCTTCGAAAATATCACCACTCCACTCAACCTATCCAGCATGTCCTCAATGCGAGGAATTGGGAATTTATACCCAATTGTGATTTTGTTGATCGCACGGTTGTCTATGCACATCCTCCAACTACCATCCTTCTTTGGAGTCAATAGCGCCGAAACAGCACACGGGCTCATGCTATCCCTGATAATCCTTTATCCAGTAACTCCTAGACTTTCTCCTGTAAGATCTCCGTCTCTTTGGGGTTCATCCTATAATGAGGGAGATTAGGAAGATTAGCCCCAGGTACCAAATCAACATGGTGTTGGATGTCACGCAATGGAGGCAACCCTTCTGGTAAATCTTCTGGCACTACCTCTTTGAACTCTTCTAACACCCCCTTTACTCCTTCCAGAACCCCTTCACTACTCACATCTTTTCCAGCATTCTTCATGACAAGTGCATGCATCACCCTAGATTCTTTCAGGTCCTCAACCATCTCCTTCTCTGACTGGGTGATTGTCAGAAAGGATTTTCCTTCCGCCCTTTGTGTCTTGGGTCATTTGTCCGTCAATGGCAGTAATGTGTATTTCACACCCCCTTTCTCCAACTTATACTTATTCTCTCTTCCGGCATGTTGGGCATCCACATCAAACTGCCATGGTCGTCCAAATAACAAATGGCAAGCATCCATAGCGACGATGTCACAATAGACTTCATCCCAATATTTGCCTATAGAGAAGGGAACCCGGTACCTCTCCTTCACCGCAATCCGCTCTGCTGCCTTAATCCACCCTATGGTGTAGGGGTTCGGATGTTTCTCTACTGGCAGCTAGAGTTGCTTCACCACCTCTCTCCCGATTATATTCTCACAACTCCCACTATCAACAATTAGGTTCAAGTCGATCACTCTCCCACCAATTGTGTACCTAGTGCGGAACAACTGGTGTCGTTGCGAACTACCCTCCTGCTTTGGTGCCAGCATCATCCTTCTAATCACATAGCTCGGCTCCACTCCATCATCAACCTCATCATAATATTCATCCTCACCATCCGGTTCACAGCACACTTCCTCCTCTTCCTCCCTTTCGTCAATGTTTATAGTCCGTCGATTCGGACATTTGTTGGATCGGTGCCCCAATTGATTACACCTATAACATTTTCCCAGAATTGGTTTAGCATACGGATTACTTTGCCTTGGGGTCTCTTTGATTTCAAGAGGCTTCTTCCCTTCAACCTTGTCTTCCTTCTTCTCTATACCTCCAGCAGGCTTCTCAACTACTCCTCTAATCCTTTTACCAACCACCCAGCTGCCACTGCCAACACTATCGTACCCATAGTTCCTTTTGCCCCCACCAAGCTTCGCACTTTGTTCTTGAATCATCATCTCGGCTCTAAGGGTCAAATTCTTTGCTTCATTTACAGTTCTAAATACCGCCACCCCAATTTTATCCCTAATCTGGGGCTTCAACCCATCAACAAATCGCACTACCTACTGACCCTCAGTCTCCCTCAGATCATTCCTCTCCGCCAATCTCATGAACTCGGCGGTATATTCATGCACTGTCCTCTATCCCTGATGGCATCGTTGGTACTGCTGGAAGAGACTCTGCTCATAGTCGGGTGGTAGAAAATCCCTTTGCAGCAGGTTCTTCATGCGGTACCATGTTCTTATAGGTTGTTTTCCCTCTCTCTGCCTCCTATTCTGCAAACGATCCCACCATGTATATGCCCCTCCTTTCAGCCTAAACGCAACCAACCTTACTCTCCTATCCTCAGGTATCTCCATATAGTCGAAAAATCTATCGACTTCTGCAAGCCAATCCAAGAAATCTTCTATATTAAGATTACCATTAAAGGATGAGATATCTACCTTGAGACGGAAATCACCACAATCTATTTGATCGTATCCCTAGTAGTTTCTTCGATATCCGTCACCATTCTCCTAATCAATGTTGTCGATCCCGCGGTATCTGCCACCACCAACACCGCCTCTCTTCTGTTGTTGCCCTCTCCTCTATAGGAAATCACCCTCTTCCTCAAAAGAACTCTCATCTAGCCGTTGATTCCATTGATTTATGGCTGCAGGTTGATTGATAGGACCGCCACGAGCGACTGCTACCCTTGGTTGATCTCCACCAACGTCCCTGTTTCCGTTGTGGCCCATCACCATGGCGTCGAAACGCGTAATCAGATCCTCCAAACGTTGCTCTACACGCCCGAGCCTTTGTTCCATGGCTTCAACCACTGTCCTTGGAGCCCATTGATTGACTCCTTGGACTTCCGCATCCCGATCTAGGTCGAGAACGCGACCGCCGTCAACACCGTCGTTAGCCGACATCTTCGTAAGAAATTGCCTTGCTCTGATACCAACTGACGCAGCGTAGAAAGCATAAAACACGAGACCAATTCTCGGATTGGACCTCACAAATAAACAAAGAATACTCTGAGTTTATTCCTTGAAATTTTCAATTGTGCACAATTGAGGGAATATAGAAAACTCGTCTCTAAGCGTCTGTAATTTGATATATGATTAAAAGCTAACCCTAAAATGACCTAGGAAACTATTTATAGTCTCTTGGAAAACAATTAAAAAAGGAAATATATATGTACATGTGGGAATAAATATATGTATGTACGTCTGTCATCTGGCTGATACACGGCCATGTATAAGGCCGTGTATGTCTTTAAGGGTCTTCCAGACACAACACACGACCGTACCTTTTTGTCGTGTATAAGGCCGTGTATGTCTCCGTGGGTCTTCCAAACACAACACACGGCCGTGTCTTCTTGCCGTGTATGTTTCTGTGAGTTATTCAGACTCAATACACGGCCGTGCCATTGAACCGACCGCCGTGTATGTTCCTGTGGAGCTTCCAGACACACTACACGGCCGAGCTTTGTAAAAACACGCTCAATCAACCCATATCAGCTACGATGTCCACATCAGATAACTTAATTACCTCGAATGCAAAATCGACTTCACGTCCAGTAATTGATTCTAAACGACCAAAATCGACGAAACGAATCACCACCGTAAGCCGAGCTCTGCAATTGAGGTCCAGGGTACTTGCTCCAGCCTCTAGGTTGGATACAGCTGATGCTAGTATCATCTTCAACTCTTGCATCCTCCTTAGTTCACCGAAAATAGCAACTACAAAATACAACTCCATCGCAGAAAAAAACTCCACCCTATGCGATCTCAACGACAGAAATTACGGCAGTTCAATCTGACTGATTTAAAGGAGGATCCAGTCAGATTCAGTGTTTGGAGGATCCGAATTCAATTTTTCCTAATCGTCATTTCATCGTTTTTTTTTTTTTTTTCTAGGTTTCTGATTGTGCAAAAGGTATGGAAATCGGAGAGCGAGAATTTCAATCGTCTTCAATTATTTCTTCTTGTCATTGGCCAAAATCAACGTCGACGATGAGCCTCGACGGGAGGCGATGGCAGGGTGTGATGGTGAAAAGCATGATGATGGATTATGACACATCGATTGAACAGAGGAGGAAGAAGACAAGAAACCAGCTCCACCAGTGAAATGTCGGAACTGATAAAGGAGAAAGAGGATGATAAACGAAGTTAAGATTATGAAGCAACTCCGGTGATACTCTTCTGTTTTCGTCTTCTCCAATAACGTGCATAATGGATGAACCGAGCTGACCGTGAAAGTGAACGTGGCTGAGTATGACACCCGGAGAGAGAGATTAGAAAGGGACAAAACCGGTTAAGGAAACAGGAGAGGGTTCCAGAAGATTGGGAGAATGAAGGTAAAGAATAATAATGTGAAAAAATAAGATAAAATAAAATAATAATTAAGAATTAAATAGAAAAACATGAAAAAGGGAAATAATAATGAGTAATACTACACGATCATATATTAAATTATCAAACAGCCATTTTATTATGTAAAAAAAAATAACAATAGCTTAATTTTACACCTTATTCAATTAATTAATTTAGATAATCTTGAATTTACTACTCGATTAAACTATATTATAAACATAAATATATTAAGATTAAAATTTATAGTTTATTTATTATCTCACTTAAACTTTTACCTTTAAAACTTAAATCTTGTTTAATTCAAAACCATTATTTCTAATTTGTCATTTTATTATTTTAAGTTTGATTTGGATTGTTTTGGTTTCATGCAAAAGTTCCAACTTTTTTTATTATTGCGAGCTTTTCTTAACATAAAGTCATTAAAGATTCAATCTTTATATAAACCTTAACATATGCACGCTCTTCTCGATCCAACCATAACACCCTACTTAGAAGCTTACAATTCTTCTTTGACCCCATCTTTTTTTTTTAAAAAAAAAAAGAGGATAGTGGTGGTTGTAGATAATGAGAAAAGATATTTATGGGAAAAAAAATGAGATGACTATAGTGGTGGTAGAGAAAAGGAAGCTAAAGTGATGGTGGTCTAGATTTGAACAAGAGATAAGGAAGAGAGAAATATATAGGAGAATTTGATTTTTTTTATTTTTTAAATAAATGTGGTTGTTAATTTTTGAAGGCAATTAGGCATTTTTATTATTTGCTCAGTTTAAAATCTAACATGGATAAGTTTAAGTTTGAGTTGTGCTTTCTTTTAAAAAAAAAAAAAAGAGAAAAAAATGTGTCGTGCTATCATTGGCCTAAAATCTCATATCATGTAGTGCAACTAGCATTGTTAACTCCGATACCAATGCTAGCAATGAAAAGTTTGATTAGTTACTAGAATTAATCATTTCTAACTATAGGTAGCCAATTAAAAAAAATGACTAAAGTTTACATGTTAAGTATAACATTATCCTTATATGGCACATATTTCACATGTTACTTATCAATTTCCATTATTCTTTGGTAACATTTAACATCACTTGGTAAAATGGTCGTTATGTGGTAAAATTAAAAATACCAACTTTTCTGTTGATTTGGTAAATGTTCATATTATGTGGTAGTAAGGGTCATTTTCTAGTAACCTGTCATATTTGTCAAATGTTTTACATGTTAGTCACCAACTTTCATCTTGAGTTGGTAACATTAAATTAATTAGTAAATAAAGTTACATGTGGTAATATTTTAAATACTAACTTTTTTCATAACTTAATATATTTGCAATTTATGTGGTAGTAAGAGTTGTTTTCCAGTAACCTAACATATTTGGTATATATTTTACTAGTTAATTATCAACTTTTGTCTTTCTTTGATAATAGTGAACATTAATTGGCAAAATGATTGTTATGTGATAGAATTTAATATACAAACTTTTCCACTAACTTGGTAAATCTGCATTTTAAGTGTTAACAAGAGTCACTTTTTGTAAATTCCTAAATCTGTCAAATATTTTACATGTTGGTTACTAACTTTTATCATCTATTGGTAAAAGTAGTATCATTTTAGTAACATTATATATATTATGGTAACTTAATTACTCGATCAATAGGTCAAGACTAAATTTCAAGTTGTGATGAGGTGACTCTTTAGTTTGTCTTTTTCTTTTTTTGTTCAATCAGTGTATGTTCAATATTTGTTCGAATATGTGTATTTTGTAAGAACAAGATGCTAAAAAAATAAAAATAAAAATACATATATACATCTTTTAAAAAATTAAATACTTAACATATCTTTAGAAATTTAGATTTATTTGTCTATTGCTTTATTCATTTTTACAAAAATACTAACTAATATCTCCTTTTTCAATGCATATAATATATTTTTTAAATGTGAATTTTATTTCTCGATCACCATTTTCATAATAATTATTAAAATAAAATTTAGATAAGATAAATTTTCAAATGCTAAATTTCATATGGGATGTGATCATATATAGATAAAATATAGGTAGGAACAAACAAAAAGAAAAAGAAAAAAATCCATATAGCCCTTATTCTAATAATTTGGCCAAAATTCTTAAAAAATGCAATTTTTTAAAAAATATTATACAAATAGGGTAAGGGGAAAAAATAGTATGTGAATAAGGTACCAAAGGTGCATATAATACATGAGTTTTCAGTAAAAAAAAAAAAAGTACTAAAACACATGCATTGCATTAGCCTTCAATAATTTTTTTTTTTTTTTTGTATTGAAAACTCATGCACTGCATGTACTTTCAATACACTTTTTTTTTTTTGGTACTAAAAACTCATGCAATGCATGCATCTTTAGTATAAATTTTTTTTTTAATACTAAAAACCCATGTACCAGATGTGCCTTCTATTGCAACATCTGTTACCAGAACACTTGTTGCAAAGTAGGCCTCCATACATGAAGTCATATATCTCTACTTTAATCTCAAATGCAGTAGTACATCTGAAACACCCACTCTAACCAACAAACACGTATAATGGCAATAACAAAAATATATATAAGCAATTATATTAGCTATAAGTCAATAATATAAGAAAAAATAAAACAAACTTTTTATTAAAATGTATAACATTTCGAATATTCATGGAAATATTCAAAATAAATCATAAACAACTCTATCTCATTCTACTCTTACTTATAGTAAATGGTCTAGTGATTCTAGACATATAGATTTGTGTTCAATTTGTCTCACATCAGAGATGGGACGAACTTGTGACTCTTGTGTTGTAGGAAATTGTGGGGGCTCGATAAAGTCACATGGAGGAACTAGACTCCATTGTACCAAAGGTTTTGAACTATCACCAGTATCTGATTGATAGTAGCATGACATTTACAAGGGGTGTAAGGTAGGAATAGGACCACTAATAGAGTGCCTATGAAGAGTGATGAACAAGCTGGTATTTAGAGTTGAGCTACCTATGGTGTCCTCAGCCAAGATGTCTGGAGGAGTGCAGACATGATGGATCTACTCATCTCTTTGTCGTCCTCCTCTAACTCTTACTTTGTTAACCCTATGGTGCGGTTGTGGTACAGGTGCAGGATTTACTAGAGTTGCATAATCTGGGTTTGCAACAACTTCCCCCTTTAATAGCTACTCGTGTTGAGCTACATGAAAAAGTATGACTTCATCATGATCCTTAACTAGCTATATGACAAAATTAGATAGGAAAACTGATAAAGGCAAATTGGATGCTATGCGTATACAGTAGAGGGTGTTAGCCTAATAGAAGCAAAAGAAAATGTGTTAGCACAACTTAGTCATATAATCTAGTCAATGTGATATTGTAAGTGTATTTCTTACCAAGTGCCCAATTATTGTTCTAATACACCCCACATAGCAATGACTAACACATCCGTACCATCATATGTACTCTGAATACACACCATCACCATATTTCAATAAGATCCTATAATAGTAATGATCCTCATAATAGGCAATGCAGGATGCATACAATGATATCTAATTGGTGACAATTTGGCCTCATAAATCAATATGATGCAAGTGAGGTTCTGTGTCGACATTAGCAGGCATTTACTGGAACGTACTAAATTGGCGGCAAAAGCGATCTGGATAGTGTCACTCTATAATATGAAAGCATATCAATGGTACTCGAGCTGTCCAAATACCTCTCTGCTCACACAGTAGAATGGAAGTAGTATGTCAACGAGATCCTTGAGATAAAGTTGCCAAAACAACCTAACAATAAACATACAGAGATTAATGAAGATTTATAATGTCCAATGGATATAAAAATATAAAAAGAAAACATATATGCTGTAGATTTTGGCAGTTAAATGCATCCCTATTTGCCTAAATATCATACGTGGGGTGCTACATAGTGTCTTAGGCTATGTTCCATCGAGATGCCAAAAACCTCCCATCCTCTAATGAAATTCTGTAACGGCTCAAGGGAGCTATATGAGGGAATCTATCCTATGCCCACACTTGCAAAAAAAAATATTGCTCCCCCGATCTCCTATGTGGAGAAGACTGATGTATGGCATAACTGGCAATATAACCAAGCCAAATAAGCAAAGCCCCAGCTAAACTAACCTATAAAGGTGAAGTCCTCTAAGAGTGGAAAAATATACAATGGACTAGGTTACTTGATTTGTCTGCAAATGCAAAGCCTCTCAGTAGTTGCGAAATGTAGGCATGAATATGACACCTAACCGTCTTGTCGAATGCCTGAGATAAGTTAATATGTCCGCCCTTTATGTGCTTTGCCTTCGGCCTCTTGCCAAGTAATTACTCACACTTAGATGCCCAATTAAGGTTAGTGTTACCTATAATGACCTACCCATCAACTGGTAACTTAAATTAAACCTTGATGTTCTGTAAAGTCACAATACCCTCACTATAGGCCATGTAGAATGTGGTCTCGGGCCTCTAAACTCTCCACTAGTGCTATAAGAAGATGCCAATCTAACTTAATGAAGGGAAGGTGTGCCAGTCCTATAAGCTTACGTTGCTCTAGATTAGGTAACATGCGAAGGTTTAATGGGATATCATTCTCGTCACAATGTAACTATAACTTGCGATGCCAAATTGTCAGCTAAGATGCTTTTTGCAAATATAAAAGTATTATAAGAATCGATAGATTTAGTTGGAAAGTATAAACAAAACCTATAAAATACAATACATGTTCTAACTAAATAGAGTCCAATTGATGTCTAGCCCGATGTCTTAACAATGATGGATCAAAAGGTCCTAGATCTGTTTATCCTACAACGTGATGCAAACCCTAGGCTGAGATGAACTTAGAACCTGATTGAATGAAAAAGAACCCTAGGATCGTCTTGAAAACAAGCATAATGGAACTTGACCCTAATTCACAATCTTGATTAGAACCAGAGTTATAACGGGGGTTTTGATCGCGATAAGTTGCCTTGATAAGATCAGATTGGGTTCTTGATAAAGAACAAAGAAGAATTCTTCTATTTCATCATAATCGTCCTCTTCAATTCGGCCCTTAAAAGACTATTTATAGTCTTTACAAATAAAGGAAACAAAAGACAAAAGAAAACACAAAATGGAAAATAAAAGCTGGCTTTAGTTGGTGGCCTAAAATCTTAAGCCGACTAAGTAGGTCAACGGCCTACATCTTCAACACTAGCAGCCTTTAAAGGCAAAGTCAGTTGTCTTCATCATTTCCCAAGCAACCTTCAACGTCTTCCATGCAATGGCGGCTTTCAAGCTTAGAAATTCCACTTGCTAATGTTGCTCCAAGCTTTAATCTTCATTATTATTATTAGAGATGCTTGATAAATGGAAAATGATCTCTTCATCCCTTAAATTTCTCATTTTGGCCAACTTCAATGCTTGGTCCAGATGATCTTGAACAAATCCATTTAAAGTCTGCTCCGTACGTTTTGTCCTTGCCCTTGTCATTGGTCTTCCAATTCCTTCCAATGTATCATTGGAAAGAGTTGGTGCAAGCTAATTCCCATCATTCCCTCCCTTTTCAAAAGGATTCGTCCTCAAATCACCTGCATCATACAAAGATAAATCAACAACATTAAAAGTAGTACTCACATTTCCATAGTTGCTAGGCAAGTCAATCTTGTAAGCATTGTCATTTATCATTTCTAACACTTAGAATGACTTATCTTCTCTAGGTTGTAACTTGGATTTCCTTTGTTCAGGAAACCTTTCCTTGTGAAAATGTACCAAAACCGAATCTCCAGGCTAAAAAAAACCTTAATGCGCCCCTTATTAGCCTACCTTGCTTAATGCTTCTTCTTTTTGTCTATATTAGTATGAACTTTAGCATGTAAATCCTTAACAAAACCAGCCTTCTGCTTTCCATCCAAATTAGCAAATTCATTAGTAGGCAAAGTTAAGATATCTAAATGAGCTAAAGGATTAAAGCCATACACAATCTCAAAAGGTAATATGACATAGTAGAATGAATAATTCTATTGTATGCAAACTCAATATGAGGCAAGCAACTTTCCCATTGTTTCAAGTTCTTTTGAATGAGAGCACTCAACAAAGTAATAAGTATCCTATTAAATACTTCAGTTTGCCCATCTATTTAAGATGTGCAATGGTTGAAAATAGGAGTTTAGTTCTTAATTTATTCCATAAAGTACACCAAAAATGACTTAGAAACTTAACATCTTGATTGCTTACTATTGTTTTAGGCCATTCGTGCAAACATACTATTTCCTTGAAGAATAAATCAACAATATGTGTTGCGTCATTGGTTTTAGAACATGTAATAAAATGTGCCATCTTACTAAATCTATCAACAACAACAAATATGATATCCGTACCACTTTGATTCATAGGCAACCCAATCACAAAATCCATAGAAATATCAATCCAAGATTAAGTAGGTACTAGTAATGGTGTATAAAACCCATGTGCCTTTACTTTAGACTTTACTTGTTTATAAGTTATACACTTATCACAAACATATTGCACATCATACTTCATGTTAAGCCAATAAAAATGCTCATGCAATATGTCTAAAGCCTTTCGCACACCAAAATGTCTCATTAAACCTCCTCTATAGGACTCCTTAACCAGTAACTCATGCAAAGAACACATAAGCACACATAGTCTATCTTTCTTGAACAAAAATCCTTCATGCCTATAATACTCTCCATATGCACATTTAGCGCATGCATTCCATACTTAGCAAAAATCAGCATCATTAATGTATAAATCTCTAATGAACTCAAAACCAAGTAATTTAGTTTGCAAGGAAGTGAACAATACATACCTTTTGTATAAGGCATCAGCAACGACATTTTCCTTTCTATTCTTGTATTTAATCCCATAAGGAATGTTTCTATGAACTTCAGCCACTTAGCACATCTTTTATTAAGCTTACCTTGGTATTTCAAGAACCTTAAGCTCTCATGATCAAAATAAATGAAAAATTCCCTTAACAACAAGTAGTGCTGCCACGTCTGAAGAGTTTTTACTAATACATACAACTCCTTGTCATAGGTAGGATAATTCAATGTTGCCCCACTAAGCTTTTCACTGAAAAAGGCAATAAGTCTGGAATCTTGCATCAAAATAGCCCCTATTCCAACCCTTAATGTATCACATTCAACCTCAAAAGTTTTTTCAAAGTTAGGCAAACACAATAAAGGTGCGTTAGTCAATTTTTTTTCAAAGTATTGAAAGCTTTCTCATGCACTTCACTCCACCTAAACACAACATTTTTTTTTTAACAAGTTCATTTAAAGGTGCTACAATAGAACTAAAGTCCTTTGACAAATCTCCTATAGAAACTTGCTAAACCATGAAAACTTTTTACTTCACTTGCATTCTTAGGTGTTGGTCAGTCCCTAATCACCTTTACCTTGTTTTCATCCACCTTTATTCCCTATGAGCTTACAACAAATCCAAGAAAAATAATGGATTCCATATAAAAAATTGTACTTCTGCAAATTAGCATATAAATGATTTTCCCTCAAAGCACTCAAAACAGCATGCAGGTATTTAACATAAACATCCAAATTTTTGCTGTACACTAAAATATCATCAAAGTAAACTATAACAAATTTTCCAATGAAATAATGCAAAACATGATTCATTAGACTCATAAAGGTACTACGTGCACTAGTTAAGCCAAATGGCATGACTAACCACTCATACAATCCATATTTTGTCTTAAAAGCATTTTTCCATTCATCACCTTCCTTTTTGCAAATTTGATGATAGCCACTTTTTAAATCAATTTTAGAAAACAAACATGAACCATACAACTCATCAAGCATATCATCTAACTTAAGAATAGGATATTTGTACTTTATGTTGATCTTGTTGATGGCTTGACAATCAACACACATGCACTATATTCCATCTTTTTTAGGAACCAAAAGCACATGAACTGAACATTGGCTAAGACTCTCTCTCATGAATCCCTTTTGCTCTAGCTCATCCACCTGCCTTTGAATCTCTTTTCTCTTATGGATTGGCTTTATAAGTAGGTCTGTTAGGGATTGATGATCTTAAAATGAAGTCGATCCGATGTTCAATACCTCTTAAAGGAGGAAGTCCATTTAGAATGTCCTTGGGAAACAAATCTTCAAATTCCTACAGCAAAGACACAACCACATTAGGCAAAGAGGGGTTAAGATTGTTAGTTGAAAAATAAACATCCTTCAACAAAAGTACAAGTAATTGTTGCTTCACTAACATGGCTCCCTTAATCTCTCCTTTTGTAGCAAAAGCACTCACTTTCTTACTTCTCTCCTTATTTTGATCTCTGCACTTTGAATTCCTTCTCTCTTCATTGCTTTTCCCACTATTTTGCACACACTTACTCTTTTTATCACTTTTTTCTTTTTCTTGTGTACTCATTGTGTTTTCTCTCAATTTACACTCTTTAACTATCCTAACTTGATCCTCATACATTTCTAAAGGTTTGAGAGGTGTTAGCATAATGAGTCGGTTATTCATCACAAATTTATGCACATTCTTGTACCCATCATGAGTGACCTTCCTGTCAAATTGCCATGAACGCCCTAAAAGAAGATGTCCAACATGCATTAGTGCTATATCATAAAGAACCTCATCTTTGTAGTTGCTAATGGAAAACTCAACTAAAACTTGCTTTGTCACCTTAACTTCACCACATTCATTCAACCATTGCAACTTATACGGTCTAGGATGCTTTGATGTAGGTAGATGCAATTTCTCAACCATTAAAGAACTCGCAACATTGGTGTAACTACCACTATCAATAATCATGCTACATGCCTTAACACTCACATGGCACCTAGTATGAAAGATGTGCTCATGTTGTTCCTCATTAACATCTTCCTTAGATTGTATGTTTAGAGTACGCCTAGTGACCAATATCTCTCCTTTCATAGGACCCTTTATATCAACATCACTACATTCCTCTAATGGTGGCATCTCTTCCTCAATTGAGCTAACACTTTCTACATCACCATTATCCAAAACAACCATAACCCTCTTGTTAGGACATTGAGATGCAATGTACCCCAATCCTTGACACCTAAAACACTTAATATTATGTGATCTAAAAGAGGATTTAATTTCGGTTTTACCTTTAGGATAAACAGCTAATTCCATACCCTTTACATCTTCCTTTTGCTTAGAGGCATCCTTGCTATTTTTCTAGTTTGACTTTCATGAAGAGCCAAAAGTAGAACCATACCTGAAGGTACCCTTAGACTTTAATTACCTCTTTACCTTGATAACCTTATGTAATAATTCCTCCATCTCCACATAATGATGCAACTCCACCACATCAGCTATCTCTCTATTCAGGCCATTAACAAATCTAGCCATTATTGCCTCACAATCTTCTTCTATGTTAGCCCAAATCATAACTACTTCCATCTCCTTGTAATAATCCTCAACACTCATGGAGCCTTGAGTCAACCCTTGTAACTTCCTATACAAGTCTTTATAATAATGACTAGGTATAAACCTTTTTCCCATTACTTCTTTCATCTTTTCCCATGACTAAATAGGTCTCTCACCATTTCTTCGCCTACTAACCACAAGTTGATCCCACTAAATGCTAGCATAATCAGTGAACTTAACTGCTGCTAGTTTAACTTTCTTCTCTTTAGAGTAAGTATGACAATCAAACACATGTTCTACCTTTCTCTCCTACTCCAAATACAACTCAAGGTGATTCTTTCCTTAAAAAGTAGGGATTTTCATCTTAATGCTTCCCAAATTACTATCTTACTTCTAAACACCCCCTTTACCTTTCCTAAAACTAGTCACATAAACATCAGACTCCTTATTTCCCCCCTCCTCATCTATACTCCTTTGAAAAGATTTAGGCTTAGAGGGAGATTCAAGATTATCTAACATTCTATTCAGAAGTTTAAATTGATCTTGGATAACCTTTATAAGCAACTTCATATCGGAATCTACATTACTCTTCTACTACTCATGTTTCACAATCTGCAAAGAGTTTGTTAGTAAAAAGAGAATTTTCCTCTTAAAAACTCTCTCACATGTTTATACTAAAAAATATAGATTTGAATCACTCATGTTTTACTCAATTATTATTTTTTTTTATCCAATAAACTTCTCCTTTCAAGCTCTTTAATAAAGACCTTATCAATGACCCTACTAGATAGCAAGTAACGACAAAGTAAGACCAAGAACAAAGGAATAACTCTGTCTAAGCAATTCAAAGAGGGAATTTTGTATCAAGCTCTTTTTTCTTCTTTTTTTTTTAATTTAGATTGTGTGATAAGTATTGATTACACAACTCAATCTTGATTTTTTTTTATACGAATTTCTTTTCTTCTTCTTCTTCTTCTTCTTCTTTTAACTGTTTAAACACAAATTAGAATTGCAAACTAAAAGCAATGAATCAAATCAATGAAAGGACATGAGCAAGATGAAAATTTTGATAAACAAGAACAATAACGAATTAAAACTCAAGAACTAAAAGGATGAAAGATAACAATAAAATAATCAAAAGATAGGTAACACCTGATTTTTAAGAGCCAAAGCTCTAATACCAAATGATTCGAACCTTAGGTTGAGATGAACCTAGAATCCGATCAGATGGAAAAGAACCTTAGGATTGTCTTGAAAATAAGCACAACAAAACTTGACCCTAATTCGCAATCTCAATTAGAACCAAAGTTATAACGGGGGTTTTGATTGCCACAAGTTGCCTTGATAAGATCGGATTGAGTTCTTGATAAAGAACAAAGAAGAATTCTTCAATTTCATAAGAATTGTCCCCCTTAATTTGGCTCCCAAGAGACTATTTATAGTCTTTATAAATAAAGAAAACAAAAGACAAAAGAAAACACAAAACGAAAAATAAAGGTTGGCTTTGGCCGATGGCTTAAAATCCTAAGCTAGCTAAGTAGACCAGCGGCCTACATCTTCAATGTCGGTAGCCTTTAAAGGCAAAGCCGACTACCTTCATCGTCTCCTAAGCGGCCTTCAACGTCCTCCATGCGATGATGGCTTTCAAGCTTAGAAATTCTATTTGCTAGTGTTGCTCCAAGCTTTGATCTTCATTATTATTATTGGAGATGCTTGATAAATGGAAAACGATCTCTTCATCCCTTAGATTTCTCATTTTGGCCAACTTCAATGCTTGGTTCAGATGATCTTGAACAAGTCCATTCAAAGCCTGCTCCATGCATTTTGTCCTTACCCTTATCATTGGTCTTCCAATTCCTTCTAATGGATCATTGGAAAGAGTTTGTGCAAGCTGATTCCCATCACAACATGAAAGTGAATTTTGGTTAGTAAAGGGAAGGTTATCATATTAACTAAATTACAAACAATGTTCAATGAATAAAGCAAGTAGGTTTTTTTGGTGCAAGCCCTATACCATTATTATTTTTCTTTATGCACTTCTTTCTATTGTGCCCTTCCTTTATGTACCTAGTTTTGGATGAGGGATCTCTCAAATCCATCTCCATATGATATCATTTCAATCTACACTTTTCCATTCTACTTTGAAGTTTATCGATGTTAGGATGAAGGAATGGAAAATCTACCTTTGGCGAGTAGTGTTCATCTCCAATGGGATAAAAGTGATTCTAGTAATATTGTAATTGATGTGTCCACTTGTATCATTGGCTAATGACCAACGACCTATCACACTTTGGATATGTTGCTACGGCGTAAGCATATGAACATGGAATCTTATATATTTGCCCCATGTTACATGTGTATGTGTGATTCTTGAGGCCTACAATTTATGTCCTTATTCCTCCTTTAATCCCATTTGCCACGCGTTAAGGCCTTGTTAAGATCTTAAATATTTGGTTCAGTTTGCTGAACCTAATGACCTTGTGCATGTTGGCCTTGAGTCTCCATTTTTTTATTTTTTTTTGTTGGCGATCTTTATGAAAACCTAATTTACTGCTATTCCTTTGCGCGGATCCCCAATCATCTTATTTTAATGTTTGATATAATTGTAGAATTTTTTTTAACTAGCGTAGTCACTGATAGGCCTCTTACTTTTTTTTTTTTTTCAGAATAAAATTATAACTTTTAATAATGTTCAAAGTCATGTATCTAAAATAATACCCTCTATCATATAGAAGTGTTCGCTATTCCAATGGGATACCATTAAACCATCAAGGGTGCCAACCTTTACTCACCCAACTAAGTCCATATAACACTGAAACTTATGAGACGGTGCCTTCATCCTAGTAATTGTCACTCATTTCCTCTATTGCAAATTCTTATGTGCAGTGTTAAAGTTGCTTGTAACATGACAAATGCAAAATCGCCACACTATAGAGGGGGACCTCCATCCATTGTCCTACCTCTCAACTACTATGCTAATTCCAACATGATTATTGAAAATGAAATAAATCATTTCTTCATGGTTACCTATAACATGCTCCTTTAGTTTTCAAAGAAACTATCCCCACGTTTCCGCCAATTCCTTATCTGCTAGGGCAAATGCAAAGGGGATAACACAATTGTTTCCATCCATGCTACATGCAATCAACAACTTATAAGTGTGCTTTCCATATAAGAAAGTACTATTGATACCAAGCACAAGCCTACAATACTTAAATGCCTTAACACATAGACCGAATGTCTAGACAACCCATTTGAATATGCACTCCCTAAAAACTATCGAATCATGCTAACCTCATTTAGATATTGTAATTCCTCATAGATTTTAATATACAGGTCTTGTATGAGCTCCTCCCTAAAAGCTATAGCGATTTCAATTACGCTTTCAACATCATCATCATCCGTAATTAGCATTAACTTGTATCTTACCCACCATGGAAGTAATGCAGATGCCTGTATAGTATCTCAACAAAAATCACAGTTGAATTGACTTTAATGCTTTTATAAATTCTATGCAAAAATTCCATATAGTTTAAATTCCTTCTCACGTTCAACTAATTCATCAACCCATTCTCATAATTAGGCCCATTATTGCCATATACAATGTTTCCTCTCGCGTACACAATAAATTTCACCACTCTAGTTATTTTCAACCTAATTACATAATGCGTGTGTATTTAGTTTCATAAAAGATTGCATTAACTCCCTATTGCAAAATTATGATTATTTTTATCCATGCATTTCACGCAGACACCGTTTTCAACAATTTCTAAACCTTTATAACTCTCACACTTTACATATTTGCTACTACTTCACACACATTGTGAAATAATACACAGCAATGGCAGAAATTAAAAACACAAAATATTCGATTAATTCGTAAATCATGTTATATTCTAACATTTTTAATTGAAAAGATATATAAAGATATTGTTCTAAGTATCATTAATATTCCCTAGATGAATGCACAATTTGTTTTTAAATTATTAAGAAAATTTATTGATAAATATATTTCTAATAATTAAACAAGTAAAGAAACAATTCATGATACAAATAAAAATACAATTCTTTTTTTTTTTTACTACAAAGAATTTGTTTTCTCATTTTAGTATCACAAATTCAAACATTTTTTATGACCCATCCTTATCCTGATTCGTTCGATTAGTATGAATTTGTGACAAATGTAATTATTTTTGTGAGTATAGCTTTGTTTTGGGAATTTTTATAGCATTTGCTTTATATAAGCCCCTTTATTCGTCTTTAAAACATTTCAAATTATAAAACTTATTTTGTTAAAGAGGTCTTAAAAGAATTATGTGAGACAAAATAATATGTGTGATATATGATTTAGTCATATAATTGTAATTATATAGACATGTTTTATGCAATATCTTTTATTTAAGGTATATGAGGATTAGCTAAATTAATTTTTTCTAATAGTGGTTTCTAAATATCAAAACCTTACTATACAAAATCCTACTTTTTTAGAACAAGTTGAGGGAGTGAGCATTATTAGCGGAGAAGAAGCAAAAAATTGGGTTTTTTTTTTTTTTAAATACAATCTTCAATTGCATACATAACATGCGTTTTAAACAAGTATCATGTCAAACAATTTTTATATCTCTATAACTCCCACATTTCACATCAACACTATAACACTCGCATAATAATATACTATAGATTTTTTAACTAAAATCATTATTTCTATGCATGATATTGATATATCATACATGATTTTCAAGCTTAAGTTTACCACAAAAAAAAAAGCACCTTAAAATGGCACAAAACATGTAATGTAATATAAATAGATTGCATACTTTACTAAATTTATTTAATTTGATGTTGATCTATGCTTGATTTATGCAAAAATATCAATTTTTTTTTACCTATGGCATCTAAAGAAAGAGAGAGTTTGAAGAAAGAATGTATGTTTTGTGTAGGAAATGGGTTTCTATGGGCGTTGATAGTTTTTGTATAGCCAAAAATGCATTTATATCATACGTTTTCAGGAAAAAAAAATTATATTGAAGATTTACATACTAATTTTTCTATTTCTTTTTTTGTTACACTGAATGCACATGTAGTATATGTATTTTTAGTATTGTACTGAACGTACATACAGTATATATATATATATTTTTTTTTATATCGAAAACTCAACCATCTAATGTGCCTTTTCGCGTAATATTTTTTTAGGCCTACATTAAATATACTCTTGGTGGCGGCTTGCTTCTATCGGAGAATAGTCTGAGGTCCCTGGACACAGCACTCCAAACCTTCCTCTTGTCTTCCCTCAAATGCAAAAGAAGCCCTGATGCACTGATTTTCTGTGATCAATGAGTCTCGAACCATTCAATAGGTAAAAAGAAAAAAGAAAAAGAAACCCTAACCTTTCAATCTCCTTCTGTCTCTTTTTTACTTTAAATTCTAATGCTTTCTCGTTTTCATTAAGTCGTTTTGTTAATTTTTGCCTGTATTTGTTTTCTCAAAGATTGGTGAAGCTCGCAGCTAGGGCTTTCTACGATGAAAATATAACAAAAGGTGACAATCAGCCCAAGAATGGTCGCAGTGATAACCGTGGGATTGGCGTGGTCATACTCGATGCCCTAACTAGGTAGGTTAATGGTTTGACCTAAAATTTTTTTTATCAATTGATGTATGAGTTTGTTAATTTCAGCTCCTTTAATTTGTAAGTTTTTATTCTTTTAGTGATTTGATTATTACTATTCTTATTGTTATTTAGTTTGGAATTTCTTTTTTTGGATGTAATGTCAGATAATTTAGTTTGGAATTTCGTTTTGCTGAAATCAAGTTGAATCCTAGTAAAAAAGTGCGATGATATAAGCTTGGATTTTTGAATTGTTGTAGTTAGTAACTGATATGATATCTTTTGTTAAAGAGGATATGGTCTCTGTGGCATCAGCAAATTGATGAGTATCTATGGATGCATATAGCTGGCGCTACCTGGATGTTGTTGTATAGTTAGTGATTGAGGTTTGCTAGATGGAATCTTGGTGGAAATAGAAAAATATGGACATCGATGAGTAGGGACTTTCAGTCTGATGCACTGTTATGAGTATTTATTTCGAATTCCTCTTTTCATAAAAGATATAAATTAATTTTTTCAAATTGTTATATTTAAGGTGTAGACAATGGAGAAAAATACACAATGTTTCTGCAAATTCTGTTGGAGATCTGTACCAATTCTTATTCGGTCTTGTCTTCTCAGTTCCCAAATCCATTGATGCTTGATAATACCATAAGAATCGTGCAAGCCAAGGCCTTTCACATTAACTGGCTTATTATATACCCAACCTGATACAATCCTAACAGATTACTGCTAAATAGTGTCTTATGATGTGTTGTTGTGTTGTGTAAATGTAGTGTGTGTGTAGTTGTTGTATATGTGTGGAGTTTGTATTGACGTTTGTGTGTAGAGTTGTAAATGTTTAGTGGTGGCAATGGTGTAAATAATGTGAAGTTTCAGTGTAGTTAGTTATGTAGTATTATAAATAGGGAGTTAGTTGCTAAAGGAGGGAGTTAGATATTTTGTTGATAGTGTGTGAGTGGTATGAGCAAAGGTGCTCATGGACCTTCTTCATTAAAGGTATTAGGGTGCATGATTTTCTTCTATAAAAAATAAACAAAAATTTTAGTCTGTTGTTACCATGATTTTCCAGTTAGTGTCACAACCGTATTGATGCCTTATCAACTTCTCAAGCAAAGAACCACAGCTCTTGACAAACTTAGATGGAATCCCAAATCCAGGTCCCACTCCACCTCCCTCTTTCTTTCCATTTGCTTTGGACTTCTTGTTAGCTGGTGGAAACTTATCCTTATGCAAGCAAATCTCAGAAATTCTATAAAACTGATTCACTTTTGTTGTTCTCTTCTTTTTCTCCACACTATCGGTTATCCCATGACTATTTTCCAAAACGGAAAGGCTTAGCTGATTCAAAGGCCTTGATTCATGAGGTGTTACTCCAACAGACCTCACTTTTGAGTGAACTCTTCTCACACCATTATCAACATCATCATTCACTACAGGACTGGTATTATGAAACCCACTAATCTGAGTTTCTTTCTCTTTGAACTTCTTTAACCATTTTCTCGCTAAGTCCAGCTCACCTTGGTGTTTTATTCGCAATACATGAACCTCTTGCTTTGTGAGCAGAGAAAAATTTATTTTACCTTTATTATCATGGTCCATATTCATTGCAGCAGCACTATCAGGTGGAGGTTCTCGGGTAGTAGCCGCCATGGGTTGCTCTTGCTGGATACTAGGACTACAACTGCAATATTTGTACTTCCTCTTCTCTTGGTCATTAGTGAATTTATTGATTTAATCCAACCAAAAAAAAAAAAAAAAGACACAATGTTTGACTAGTAAGATTGATTGTCAGTCTAGAGGTCATGCTTGGAGGTGTAGATTTGATATGCTCACGGTGTTATGAAGGGGTTACTGTGCTGAGGGTAAGAGCCAGTCAAATAACTATATGGAAATCTGCTTTAGCAGAGAGTGAATGGGATGCCTTTTGAAGCAAACATGTTATGAAAGAGATTTATTTATTTGGTAGTTTATGTGTGCTCTTTAGGTTGATTTATATGCATATTATTGTATATTCTCCACTAAAATTTTCCTTGGGGTGTATTTTATATATCATATACATGATTTTGCAATTGGATTTCCCCTTCTTCTTCTTCTTTTTAAATAATTAACACAAGTACCTTACTTACTAAACCATGAAAAAACAGATGGGATTTGGACTTTATTTCAGATGCTGAGAGGGGATAGATTTTAATCATCTCACTCATGGCGATTGTATATATTCTTGCTTTATAAATCAAGTGTAGTGTAGTGCTTGATTTGCTTATAAATTTGTGAGCTGTATAATGTATAGGATTAAATGAGGTTGGTTTAACTCATTGATGAGTGAAGTTAGAGACATTTGTCGTATGACTCATTTGTCATTTTATATCAGAATTGAGCTTCGTCTTTCCCTAAAAAATTATTGCAATCCTAATTACTCTATTTCAGGCGACAATGGGTTAGAGAGGAGGATCTGGCAAAGGATTTAAAATTACATTCAAAGCAACTTCGTCGTATATTGCGATTATTTGAGGAAGAGAAGCTAGTCACACGAGATCATAGGCGGGAGGTCTGCTTCTTGATTTATAAGTCAGTGATTTAAGAGCAATCTAGTTAGTATATGACTTCAGATGTCTTGGTGTCTTAAATTGCTTTAATTTTAGCAAGAAGAGAAGGTTCCATTTACTTAAAATGCTGTCATGTGCATATTCTTGCCTAATTTAGTGATTAATTAGTTGATTGTATTTTGGTTACTAATCATCAACAGGACTCTTTTTGTCATGGTTGAAAATAATGCCAAGCGATCTTGTAGCTATAAGTGATGATGAAGAGTGGTCATAGTTGAACCTATTTAATCTTAGTACGATGTACTTGTCTGTTTTACTTGCTTCTCAATTATATAATCTCCGTTTCCTTACTTTGTCCTTTTCCTTTTCTTCCCTCTCCCTAATCACATTTCCTCAACTGAAGAAGGGATTATCACTGTCTGGATTTATTTTGTACTAATACGTCATCTCAACTTCTCTACTCTACATGGTTGTACAACCCTTGTACTATTCTGTCCTGGTTTCTTCACAAAAAAGTTTTATGCGCAGGCAAAATTCTAACTTCACATCTCTAAATTTTTTTTATTTCATTTAGAACCTTAACAGCATTACAATGATAAGTAATTTTTCTCACTGTGTTCTTTGGAAATCCAGTTAAAGAAGGGACACCATTCCTCATCCAGTTAAAGATGGGACACCATTCCTCAAAGTTTGGCTTAGGTTGAGCTTACACTCTGTATTGGGACCAGTTCAATTTGATTCCATTTTAAGGCATCTTAATTATTAGTAAGCTGGAAGGTGCCTATAGTTTGCCATTTGGGATGGGGTGGGTGGGCTGCGTTAGGAAGATTCTTGTTTTGGAAGTCTTCCTTACCTCGACTTTACTATATGATCCCAAATGTTGTGCCTATTTTTTCTGATGGCCATCTCAAATTCTGTGAAGTGAATGTCGACTTATCTTAAAAGTCTAGTGATTACATGGTATAAGATTTTGTTCAACATACAGCTCATATTATATTTATATTTTTTTTATATGCTAGACCTTTATTGTTTTAGTTTGTTTTGTTTCATAACAAATTTGAAGTTTGTATTTATTTTGATTGCTGTTGACATTTTAGACAGCTAAGGGCGCAAAGATATTTAGTGCTGCTGTAGCTGCTACAGCCGATGGCCAAATTGTAAAGGAGGGAGAAGAGAAGATTAAGTTGCATACCCATTCGTACTGTTGCCTTGACTATGCGCAGGTATCTATCAGACATGGTGTTTATAATCATTGGACCAAGAAGGGAATATAAATTTCGTGGTCTATTTTTCACCTTTTTCCTCTGGTAATATTCCTTGTTCTCTGAGATATTTGCCTTTGCCCTTTTGACAAGATTAGTGCGAAAATTTTGCAGATTTATGATGTGGTCAGGTATAGATTGCATCGAATGAGGAAAAAACTGAAGGATGAGTTGGAAAACAAGAATACGGTTCAGGAATATATATGTCCTAATTGTAGTAAAAGGTATTCTTGCAACTCTGGCAACACGGTCTTATAAGTTTTGATATACTATTGTACTACTTGCTCAGATACACAGCCCTGGATGCCCTGCGACTGATTTCTATGGAGGATGAGTATTTCCATTGCGAAAGTTGCAATGGTGAACTTGTGGCTGAGAGCGACAAGCTAGCAGTTCAAGAGGCCGGTGATGGAGATGACAATGCTAGAAGGCGAAGGCGGGAAAATTTGAAGGACATGCTTCAGAAAATGGAGGTAACTCAGGCTTCCTCATCATCCCTCCACACTATCAAGCATGGTTAATAAAAGTGCGAGTTAATTGTATGATTTTATAAGTTTTTTTATAGTGAAAATAGATACAGAATTGTTTAGATGCAGAGTTTCAAGAGAATTATGAGTTTAAATGTATAATTTTATAAGTTTTTTATTGTACTGATTCTGTACGGTTTTATACGATTCTACTGATTTTGTGCTTTACAATTCTAGGTAGAATCGCAATTTCGACTTGTATGTTATCAAGTGTTTTTGCTGATGTTCTTGTCTTGTTTATGGATATGACTAAAGTGTGGTGACTCAAGCTTTATACCCAATAGTAAATCTCAGAAAAGCAGTTGTTCATCTGTAAATCTATTTGCGGTTGTCCATTTGCACTTCTGACTTATGGCAGCTTGTTACATTTTATTGGATTTTGTTCTATATGTAACTTCACCTTGAATCAGGAAGTTGGTTGTCTTGTAGTTTTTGGATTCTTGTGCAACATTTCTTTTTTCCCCTTTTTAATGATTAACTTTCCTCTGTTTTTGATAATAATATTACTCCAGGTACAACTTAAGCCATTGATGGATCAGCTTGCTAGGGTAAAAGATTTGCCTGTCCCAGAATTTGGAAGTCTTCAAGCTTGGGAAGCTCGTGCAAGCGCTGCTGCTCGCCTAGCACATGGGGATCCTGGTGCTAATGATGGTTCTAAATCCTCTCAAGGGCTTGGATATGGTGGAACACCAATGCCCTTTCTTGGGGATACTAGGGTAGTTTGTTCTGTTACCCTTTCTCTTTTGCCCTTTTTTTTTTTTTTGGTTTTTTTGCATCTCATGAGGCATTTTACATTATTGCTTCTTGTGAGCCATAGAGTGTATTCAACATGCATTACGTGATTGAAGAACTCATGTAATATTTTTCTCGTTTCATGTCCCTTATTTTTGGTAAGTGTTTCATGTCCCTCTTGATCTTAACTAGAAAAGAGATATCCAAAAAGAAACCTTTTTTTATCCCCTTTGCAAGTAAAAGTGCAATATCTAACTTTGAAAACATATGTAGATGCAGACTTACACAGCTATATATATTCAAGTGGATGCTTTGATTGCTTTCTATGCTTCTTTTCTCTTTTTCTTTTTGTTGTTAATGGTCATAATTAGGGAACCCACTGGGATCAAGGCTTTCCTGTTGTTACTTCTTGTTAATGGCCATAAATGGGCGGATTAACTCACAGCACTCAAATGCCCTACTGGTTTAATGCATGCACTAGTTAAGTATAGTTTGTACTGTATATAGGTAGCCCCAAAAATGTCCCTTGTGGGATTTAAACCCAGGCCCTTGTTGAATTTGCTGTCAAAGTTCTTTAGCCTTAATCTGTGCAGAATTATGCAGGCACATCTTGTCTTGTCGGTTTTTTCTTTTTTTTTTTGGTGATTGCATTGCCATTTTATCAATCCTTGCACCCTTTTGTATTTTGGTGCTCAATTGATCTTTTAGGTTTGTAGTGTGTTTCTATCTTGCTTTGTACGGGGGGATTACCCTATCTTTGTAATTTTTGTATCTTATCAAGGAAAATCTGATTTTACCCAAAAAGAAGTTCCTTTGCCTTACCACTCAATGCACCTTTTTGGATTGATTGCCTTTTGTGTTTCACTTTTAGTTTGGAATTTGGATCAGATTAATGCATTTGTTGTATGTATATATATTTGTTTCCAATCCAATGCTGTTTGGGATTCAATCCATATGTTATCTATGGATCAGTGTTGTCATGTCGCTGCATTAAAACATTCTTGCAACTGATAATGTTATCGGGATCTTTGTCTCATTATCTAAAAAATGAAGTCACTTGCCTTTCATTTATCAGGTGATCAAATACTTTGTAGGCTACTCTATTCTTACCACAATTAGTCACATTACCTTGTTTCACGTTCCTGCCCTGTTGATATATATTTACAAACTCTTCTCTACAATATGGGACCCCCCTTTATTGGAAATTGCAAAATTCCTCTAAAAGTTGCTGTATAGGGAAGCTAGCTTTGTATTTGAGACTTGAGAGCCTGCACATGGTGGCTAGACTTGGTAGCAAAGTAGCAGAATGCAATGGGTTTATTTGGTTTTTTAACTCTTATCTGTACAGTTCAAGTTCTTTTACTTTGCAATTGTTTGTTCAATTTTCATCATACTCTGTATATAGTAAATGCAAGGTACAATAAGCATTACCCTTTTTAAGCAACTGAATAAAGAAGATGGAATTCTCACCAAACATTTAGCTCTGATTTGTCATCAAATGACAGGTTGAAGTTGCTTTTACTGGTGTTGAAGGAAAAGAGGAAGATGTCAAAACTGAAGCTTCTGGTACATCTCAGAAAGTTTTGCCTCCCTGGATGATTAAGCAAGGAATGAACCTTACAAAGGAACAGCGTGGAGAGGTAAAAGATGAGATGAAGATGGATGGGACTTCAGCTGCTAGTGGACCAGTTGATGACAAAAAAACGGACATTGAAGCTGATGATAAGAAGACTTTACAGGCTAGTGCCATTAAATACAATAATTTTTAAGGGTACATTCAACCATTATTTATTCGTAAAATCCTCTTATGTGGTAAAATGAATGAGAATTAAAAACAGTTTAAGGTTATACACTTCTAGCGTGGAAGTAAGGAGTGCTGCAACTCAATATGTGAAACTGTTAGCTTCAGATAAAACTTGTTAAAGAGGATTTTCTCACGTGGCTCTCTCCACAAATACTACATAGCATGTGCATTAAGATAATTTTGGCTTAATACTGGAATTTTCAGTTCTGCCCATCCACACCAGAATTACTTGCCAAAGCTAGATGCTTAGAGCATGCAAGGATCCTATATTCCCAGCCTGTGACCTATAATCTTAACTCTAACTACTTGTGAAAGTTCTGTGAAATAATTGTGAGCTGATATTTGTTATTCCACATATGAATCTAATTTTTTCTTGCAAAAATTCATTTTTTATTATGTTTAGACATTTATTCAGTTATTGTAGGCTAAATTTGTATGTTCAGAAAGCAAAGCTTTCTGCTCTTTTTGGACCTTTGAACTTAGCACAGTTAAATATTAAAAGTTCTCAAACCTTGTGAATACATGAAAATCAAGCTGACGTGAATTAGAAATGAACCATTGAAAAATACATTTTTATTTTCAAATGCTTATAAGGAGAGATTATAGCTATGAGGAGAATAGACCAATTATAATAGTAATATAGAAGTTCCCCTGTCTCTGTGTGTTTCCGTGTTTATCTGTTTCTATATTAGTACACAATGATAGCATTGACTCAATCTTGAATTTTTGCATTACATTACTTTCTTGCAGGATGAGTATGTGAAGGCATACTATGCTGCATTGTTGCAGAAACAAAAGGAACTGGAAGACGCTGCAAAGAAACAACAGCCTCCATCAGATAGTAAAGGTGATGATGGGCTGCTTGTTGCATCTTCCTCTCGGCAGGTTGGCATGAAGTCTAAACGTGAAGATGATGGAGATGAGGATGTTGAGTGGGAAGAGAGTCAAGTTGCTGGTGAGTTTTTAATTTATATTGTTTCATCAAATTCTTACGATATTTATATGTACTTCTAGAAGTATTCAAATGGTGGAGGACTAAACTTTTGTATACGGTGCTGCAAATTTTGTAATTAGATATAAATAGTGGTTCCTCAGATAGAAGGATATTTTCGTAGTGGAATCACAGTATCAGTCATTAGAGAAGGTACAATTTAGTTGTGTTTAGTTGTTGGAAGATCGGTGCTCATGTGATATTCTATCAAATTACGTAAACTACTTGTAGTATCTTCACCTGTTTTCGCTAAAAAGGAATAGGATAGTTCTTTGTCAAGGAAACTGAGAGTCAGTCTTGTTCTTAATGAAAGTACTCTTAAGGCTTCCTTCTATTCATTGTGAAATGATATTTCAATTTAATAATGATGGAGAGAAAGAGTTTTGCTCCAAAGAGAGTCTACGGAAGGCATCTCTCTGAGGTTGCCCCTCTGTGGTTAATAGCAAAACCTCTTCTCTTATGCTCATGTGTTAGTAACACCTCTGACCTATGATATGGATTCTATAGTTACTCTTTGAGAAGCATGTCAGTCCCTAGATGAGCTATAACAGTCCATTTTCCAAGGATTTGAATCGTTAAAAAAAAAAAAAAAATTCCAAGTAACCAAGGTTTGCTTTGTGTATCTTGCCTTAGATTCTGCTCTTACTTTATATTTGTGCCTCCCTATATAGATGTCTTATATTACCTATATTAAATATATGAATGGTCTTCACCAAATCCAACCTGCTGATTTCGCCCCAAAAATAAATAAATAATAAATTCTAAGCGGTAAAGGATTTATTGTATGAGATTTTTTTTTAAATATAACCCTTGCATAAGTGCATAGAATTTTGAACAGAGCTCTTCTATGTTTTTAAGCTGCTCTTTTGCTTTCATGCACACTGCAGCAGGAAATACGGGTGAAAATTACAAGGTAGACTTGAATGTTCAAGCTGATGCTTCAGGGGATGATGATGAAGATGACATAGATTGGGAGGAAGGATGAAGAGCACATATTTTCTTGTGGCATGGTTATATACTGGTCTGACATTGATTTGCAAGATTTAAGAAGTTGCAAAAGTTCTCCCCATGCTGTTCGTGAGATCATGACTGCTTCATAATTTAAATATGCATCCCATCATAGTCTGATGGATGGCTGAATTATTTATAGCCATTATTTTTCTAAAAATGCCTGCCGAAACTGTCAATGTACATAAATGGTACTTACAACCCTTGATAGTTCTGAAATTTGCTGTCTTTCCTTTTTGTTTAGTGGTGAACGGCTCCAACATGGGAAGAGGGATCTGCAGAGATACAGAAGCAATGAGTGTATGGGATTATTAGTGTCTCTCCCTTTTTGGGATATTAGTTTTCCTTTCCTTTTCTATTTATTATTATTATTTTTTTCAAACTTGTTTTGTGTGGTGGTTGTGAAATTTTCCTTGAGGAATTTTGACTTTCACCATTAAAATAGGGTAATATCTGATGTATGAGTTATAGAGACGGAATTCCAATACATTTTATTGCCGTCAAATCAGAGTTCTCTTGGTTTTAGCCATGTGGGTCTGCTTCACTCTTGATTGTTGAAGATCAAAGCTGCAAGAAGACTTTCTAGAGCATGGTCCACTATTAAACAAGCAAAGCTGTTTGGAGTATGAAGTCGAAACGAATGGAATCTGCAATCCTGTGTGTTTGTTCAAACACTGAATTCAATCATAAAATTGTTTGTAAGCATTTTTCTTTAGTATGTACTGTGTATCTTTAAGGAAAGCATATGAAAGTTATTTGCTCTCATTGTGCTATATAGGATTCTGACTTTTTTTTTTTTTACATAATTCATCTTTAATTCTTAAATTCACATTGTACTGTAGTTGCTGAACTCTTCTTGTGCGCTGCGGCTTTAGTGCAATCATCACACTCTTTTGCATCCATATGTCAGTGTCCCCGTTTTACTTTCGTTGATTTTAAACGTTAATCTTGAACTTATCCAGATTTATATGTTTTGCATTAATGACTTTCATCTTTTGGTTGCGTTAACCAGAATAATCGAGCGTAAAGTGTTACTACTATAAATTTCATACAAACCGATTATTGCAATTTACTTATCACAGATACGTGGACTATTTGGGGTTATTATTATTATTATTAAAGTTGGTTTCTTTGATGATCCAGAAGGCACATGTTCCTATAAGATCCATTTGTTAGTTGTTACTTACATTCATATTAGGTTTTTTTTTTTACTTGGTGAGTCGTGTATGGGGTTCTGAAGAAGGCATGCGTGTGATAGTTGACTTTGCCTACGAGTATTGCTTCCTTATAAATGTAATAGTTGGTAACTAAAAGTATGGTCATTTTCTCGAGGTGGCCAACAACTCCATTGACATTTTCCTTTCGAAGAAAATGGGGTTTGCCCAGATTTTAAAATTGGATGGTCTCTGTATATCCAATGAGAATGATCTTTTTGAGATGGAATTTGGAAAGGCTTTAACTCATGCTCTCACGTATAAACCCCTATGAGGGAGTACTATTTATGAAATTCTCTCTCTCTCTCTCTCTCTTCCTCTCTCTTCTTCCCCCCCAAGGTCTTCCCGACAAACAGGTATTGGTAAAGACCATGGAAAGCTGATTTCCACTTCCGAAAGATATGTTTAACTCCACAACTTCGTTCAAGAATTAGAGAACCGTCCGAATGACTTTTATTTGCAGAGAAATTGATAGGTGTACCTGTTTCCGGTCTCAATACATGGAATACTTGGGCCTATACTTAAAAATATTATACCACATATGAATTTTGTTTTTTTTTTTTTATATCCAAAAATTTATATAGAAGTTATATCTATTTGCACAACCTTTTTCTTTTTTTCTTTTTTTTAATCTTTTTGCTATATGTTAGCATGCAAGTGTTTGGCCTAAAAGAAAGAAAAAATTACAAAAATTATTAAATCGGTTTCTTCAACGAATGATAGAGGTGTCTTCTTAAAAAAAAATAAATAAATAAGATTTTGGCTGGATTTGTGGAAACTACTACTTGTTACACAATCTTAAAACTATTTTGTAGATTATTTTGGTTAATATACACTTCATAATTTTTTTTTTTTTACTTTTATCTAAGATTGCAAATGAGCCGAGTTAAGTTGCTCATGAGTTATTCAAACTTGGTTTAGTTCAAATTCGATTTATAAATAAGTAAAGTTTAAGCTCAAAATAAAGTTTATTTGATTAAAAGAGTTGAGTTTGAGTTTTTTATTAGGATTTCGAGCTTTATATATATTTAATGTATATTATACATTAAAATAATATTGTGCAAAATTTATGCTCTTAAGTGAAAATGTTAAAAATTAATGGTAGGAGTTATAAAGCTTTAGTCCTTGCAAATTAATCCTTACTACAATAAGCAGTAAAAAGGGTCGAGTTATAATATATTTATAAATTGTCTGTAGCTCTCTCCCTCGCTCTCTCTCTATATATATTGCATGTAAAACTAAGACAAGTCATAATAACATTCAAATAGTTTAACAGCATACCATAATACTCTTCACTTATAAAAAGTAGAATGACAGTTGCCCTATGTTCTCCATGTAGGCATGCAACAATAAGAGATGCAACACTACGTGGTGTCCCGCATTGATGATTTGGAACTCCATAATGTAAACCAACTTACGAGCCAAGTCTGATTTTTAAATTCTTTATCAGATTGAGTTTGGTTTTATAATTTTTAGGGTGGCTAAGGAGTTTGCTTAACTTGGACTCGATAATTTTTTAAATGAGCGAAGTTTGAATTTTCAAAAGTTTAGCTTGATTTGTTTGTAATCCTATTTTTATCATGAATGTTAAAAAATATAAAATAATTTATATCATAGTAAGTAAAGTATTAGTTTCTCGTTATTTAAATATATATACATATATATGTATATATATATATTATCTTCAAACTTAATTTTTTCTTATAGGAGGGTTTTAGTTGGACAAACAACTTGACGTGTTATTTCAAAACTATCCTTAACACGAAAATAATAAAATGTACTAATTTAAGGCTTCCCTTCTGGATATAAATATTTATATCATGCTACGTTATACAGAGGAACATAACCCAATATTTTAAGAAATAGTTCCTGAAAATATGACGGTTTGAAAGGAATATTTATATACCTCGTAATAATATCAATTTGATAGGAGGGCTGGCCGTTGGGGGCGCAATTCTCTTTGGTTATTTATTGCCATACACAACACGGTTGACCATTCAACATGACAGCAAGAACCTTTTGATATGAAAATTCAGAAAGAGAAATGGGCTTTTATTTTATTTTATTTTATTTATTATTATTATTATTATTATTTTAACTTTTACGTCTTTATTAGCTTAAATTAGGGAAAAGGCAGCGAAAAGGGGAAAATGAGTATAAACAACGTTACTGATTTCTCCCATGCAAAATAGCGTGTTTCAGCAATTTTGAAGGGCGACAGACAAGACCCCTAACTCATTCAAAGACGTGTATGTCAATACTCAAACTAATTATTTATTTATTTATTTATTTAAACCCCAAGAGATCCACACTGTCTTCTTTGTTTAATTGGGTAATTACACTTCACTTCATGCTATATTTAGAAAATAAAATGCTGACCCAAGTTTTAAACATTAGGACTCCATTTGTCTCTTGCCTTGATTTTATTTTATTTTTTTGATATTTGCTATTACTAAAATCTTGAAATTGTTACCTATTATCATGATAATTTTAAAAACTTACGGTTATTAGTTGTTTTTAATAATAGCTAACGATAAGAGATAATAGTTACAGTCGATGGCAGGATTTTGGTGGTGATGGCCAACATCTACCGAAATATCACTAGAAAAAAAAAAAAGAAGGCAAATTACACATCAAATAGTTAACATTTAAATATACAATAAAACTTGTTAATCGCTCAATTAAAGATGAAGTTATTAAAGTGATGTAAATAGAGATGAATGTTTTTAAAATGATGTAAAGAGAGTATGACATTACTTTAAATAAAAAATAAAAATTTCACATTAAATGATAAATGTTTTGTGATTTTAACATGTCATACTACAAAGATTTGATGTCATTACACTGAAATCGTAATGTTATATTATATTTATACCACTTTACATGATATTTACATTCTAGTTGAATCACTAAAAAAATTTATCTTCTATTTAAACTTAATCCTCAAGCCTTTATTTTTTGGTACGTAATTTTCTCAAATTGAAAAAAAAAAAACCCTAATTTCCATTTTCCAAAAAGCAAAATCATTTTCCTTATTTTCCACTACTATTTTCCGTACTTGTTAACCATAACTGCTTATGATCATTAGTGTCTTTGCCAACTATAACCACCACCACTTTCAACTCTATAAGCTATTAGTATTTACAATTTCTTGAAACCACTATTATAATTTTGACAATAGAAAAGTTTTAATTGCAACAAATATTGAAAAAAGTCCAATTTTTTTTTTAATGGAATAAACACTTCCTAAGTTCATTAAGATTATCCCCACCATACCAAAGATAATCTAGTTTTTTTTTTTTTTTTCTTTGAACCCTTTTTATTAAAGAATTTCTTTTAGTTAACAATATATTTTATAAGAAATGGAGGATCGGAGAATCTACCACTATTGGAGCAAAGTAATATACTCATTTCACAATCAAACAATCTTAGGAGAATCGTACTTGTTAGGCCGACGGTTTAGCTTGTAAAGCAAAAGTACCATAGTCTACAATGTATTGTAGCAAGATTTCGTTTTCAATGCCTTCAAATCCTTGCTTGAATCTTTTATTTTTTTCCATTAGATATATATATATATATATAGACTAGTCTTATGAAAGCAACCAAAAAATAAAAAATAAAAAAAAAGAAAGAATATAGACTAGTCTTATGAAAGCAACAAACAGTTTCAAAAAAATTACAACTCTTTTGGCACACGTACTTGCATCCTTATAATCAATGTTTTTCTTTGTCGTCTATACTACATTTCAAGTCGGCATAGAGGTCTAACATTGTCACTTAATATCTGTTCATTCCCTAGGAACCACGCATCTCTTGTCTTTTGCTTGATTAACATCGTATCACTGGCCTGAAAAAAAAAGAAGAAGTCATGTCACATGACTCTTGAGTGTCCCATTATCAATACAGAATGGGGGCTTGACTACATTATTGATTGATTAAATATGAGCAAGAGATTCAACATTTCTCTCTTTTTTTTTTTTTTTTTCTCATAAAATTTTGGCATGTTACAACATGGGTTGGATGTTGGCCTTAAAAAAGAAAAAGAATGATAGTAATGTTTGGATATTTCAATGAGTTGATGGGTTAAAAGGAGGTTTTGAAAATGGAAAATATATATATAACATTACTCAATAACTTTGAAATAAGAGACATTGACCAGTAGAAGAAAATAAAATCATAAAGATAGAAAATTGATGGTGATTTTTTAATAATTGCTGCCGTTTTCGATTTATAATAATAATAATTTTATATTTAGTAAATACTTATAATATTTAACTTTTCTTTTCCATCATTATAATAATAGCCTGCGCATTAGGAAAACCTTCGTAAAATTTGCAATGTTAAAAAATGTTTCAAACCATGCCTTGCCGATGAATGCTTAGCACTCCTAAAACAACAATATTTACCGACATTTTAAAAGTATTTGGATTATTACTAAGACTGAACAGGTACAGAGTACGCAAGGTATAAAGTCGTATGTGTATCCTATTTTGTAAAGTATATATTCTTAAATTTTGGAACCACAACCGATTTTATAACATTCTGAAACCATCGGTATCTTGGTTTTTGATGAAATATATTATGTGCTTAATGTATGCTATGTGTAAATAGGAGAAACAAACAAGAAGAAGTATCTTCTTGGTTGTGAATAATTTCTCCATTTTAATAAAATGATTAAATTGTTTTTGTTTCGGAAAAAAAGTTTTTCAAACCTTGTTAAAGTTGTCTCTGTTTGTATTCTTAAATGTGTGACTCTAATTTGGTTAAAATGTTTAATATTAATAATATTGGTGATTTGTTTTAATTTTCTAAAATTATGTCTTGATTGCTAGTTGTTATGGAATTACTCAAGTAAGTTTTACAAAGTTTTGGAAGTTAAAACCTATATTTGGAAAGTGTTTTTCTATTGGCTCTTGGAATAAGCAATTTCATTCATTCTAAAGTTAAGGAAAAATCATTTTCACTCTTACATTATTTTCAAAATACGATCAAAACATTTCAAAGAAGTATTGAATCGATCAAAAGTTTTTCTACAAATTTTTTCAATCAAAATCTTCCTAGCCTTTTAAATTGAAATTGTTTTCTAAATATATGGATAATTGATTCTTACTGTTAAAAAGAAGGAAGACTTTCTTTCTTGGATAATTGAATTTAAATTGTTTTTTTTTTTACTGTTAAAAAGAAAGTAAGTTAGATCACAAGAGGTGCTTGATTTAACTAAATTAGATAATGATTCAATAAAGTATTTCCTTGTGGGGTTTGAGATGGATTTGAGGAAGATTTATGAGACTTTTAGGGCTTGGGTTGAATGTTAGGAGACCTTAATGGTTGATAGGTGTTGTGTTGTCATTTCCTATGGTGGTTAGAGCACCTACTAAAGAGCAAAAGTTAGGCTATGAGGGGGTGCTGGAGGGTGCTTCAACAAAGCCACTCAAATACTTAAGTTAGCACAAGCATTTGAAGGAAATAGAATGTAAAATATGCATGAGGGAATGAAAAATTAAAATCCCTTACTATGCGATCTTATCCCCTATTTATAGGTGATGAGATTGAGTTATCTTTAGCAAATGGATTTATGATCCCAAGATTTTCTCCGAATATTGTGGGATAAGAATCTTTGACTGAGATCTTTCCTTCTCTATTTAACGTCTTCTTTGCATTCCTTATCTGGGTCTTGGTTAAGTGAGTTGATTCAACCATGGGCTTAGGTAAATTGGTATAAGCACATGCCTCTAGGTTGTATTAGTTTGTTAGAGTTCGATCTAACCTCCATTGATTATGCTTCTTACTGAAAAGGCTTGATTAAGATCTAGGATCTTGGATTTTATCATTGTAGTTCAATCTCGGGCTTGAGTAGGTCAAATTGGGCCTTAGGTAGGTTGGATTGAGCCTTAGGGGTCCAAGCCCAAAAAACCCTATCAATAATAGGGAACCCATGCTTGGCAAGAAATCAAATACCAATACATATTGTTAATGAATATTGATGTATTTTTTTCAAATGTCAAGTTAGTTTGCTTTGCCTAGTTATTCAAATTGTTTAGCCTTTAAGAATATTTAATTTTTTAATGAAAATATGAATCTTAAAGCATTTTCAATTGAATTACCCTATTGGGTGAATTTCTAGTAGTCTAGAAGGGTATCAATGGTATTTTGTACACATTTTTAAAAATCTCATTATAAACTTTTATTCTTGAAAATACCTATATTTGGAAAGAGCTTTGAATGCTTCCTCCACATATCTTCTTCTGACTCCCATGTGATTTCATGTTTTGCCTGATTTGTCTATTGTACTTTGATGTAGGGAATCACTCTTCTCCTCAATACTTATTCCTTAGTATCTACGATCCTTACAGATTTTTCAATAGATGATAAATCCGGCTATACATTTAAAGGTTTTAAAGCCATTACTTAATCTAGATTTAACACAAACTTCCTTAACATGGATACATGAAATATATCATGTACCCCATCCAAATTTGGTGGTAGATATAAACTATAAGTAATATTGACGATTTTTCTAAAATTTTAAATGGACCGACATACTTTGGATTTAACTTTTCTCTTTGACCAAATATGATTACTCATTTACTTAGAGGAACCTTCAGCAGAACCTTATCTCTAACTTGAAATTCCAAGGGGCATCACTTTCTATTTGCATAACTTTTCTAGCTACTTTGAGCTAAAATAATTCTCTATCTTATCACCCTCACTTAGAGGAACCTTTAACAAAACCTTATCTCCAACTTGAAATTCTAAGGAGCATTGCTTTCTATCTGCATAACTTTTCTGGCAACTTTGAGCTAAAAGAATTCTCTATCTTATCACCCTCACTTTGTCTACAGCTTCCTACATTATCTTTAACTCTATTATCTATCCTTCACTAACCTTGTCCCAATGTAAGGGAGATCTGCATATTTTGCCATGAAGTGCTTCATATAGAGCCATCTTAATAGTAGCTTGGTAGCTATTGTTGTATGCAAACTCTACTAAAGGTAGGTGATCATTCTAATTATCCCCATAGTCTAAAGCACAAGCTTACAATAAGTCCTCTAAAATTTGAATGGTCCTTTCAAACTACCCATCTATCTAAGGATGGAAAGCAGTACTAAACTATAATTTAGTACCTAAAGCTCCATGTAAACTTTTCTGGAATCTAATAATGAACCTTATATCTCTATCAGAATTTATAGTGACCGGCATGCCATGTAATTCGACAATCTCCTTAATATACAATTAGGCAAGTTTCTCTAGTTTATACTTCACCTTAATTGGTATGAAATGTTTTGATTTGATTGCATTATGTTTTTCCTTTGTTCTTGAGAGAACTGTGATAAAGTCTATAGTTACATGTTCCAACTTTCATTCAGGTATAGGAAATGGTTGTAACTCATCAGCTAGTCTTTGATGTTCAATTCTAATCTGCTAGCATGTCATGCATCTAGATACAAATTCTACTATCTCTCAATTTATATTTCTTTACCAATAATGATTCTTTAAATCTTTGTACATCTTGGTACTTCCGAGATGTACCATATATCATGAATAATGAGCTTCCTTCATAATTTCCTTCTTCAATTCCGTGTTATCTGATTTACACAATCTCGTACCATATTTAACTACACCTCTAGCATCCTCATTAAACTCAATTGTTTCTCCCCATTCTATTTTAGTCACGATCTTTTAAATTGTGGAATCTCTCATTTATGTTACTTTAATTCATTCAAAAAGGCTTGGTTGAATATAAAGACTAGCCAATCTGGTTCCTACTCTACGTGTCACCATCTCCAATTCTAACTTATGCATGTATTCCAATATCTGTTTCTAAAAGGTGCTTAGAGTTACTATATAAATCTGCTTCTTCCGACTGAGCGCATCCGCTACAACATTTGCGTTCTTGGGGTAGTAGTGGATCTCTACATCATAGTCATTAATCAACCCTAGCCATTTTCTCTGCCTTATATTCAGATCCTCTTACATGAATAGATATTTCAAACTCTTGTAGTCTATGAAGATTTTACACTTCTTGCCATATAGGTAGTGTCTCCATAGTTTCAGCACTAAGATCATTGCCACTAACTCCAAATCATGTATAAGGTAGCTCTTCTCATATGGTTTCAACTGATGAGAAGCATATGCAATGACTCTCTCATTCTACATGAGTACACATCCTAAACCTTGAGTCGACGCTTCACTAAAGATCTCAAATTTTCCCCCTATCTTAGGTAGAGCTAACATTAGAACTATTACCAATTTCTTTTTTAATGTTATGAAGCTATTTTCACATTCATCATTCCACACAAAATTTACCTTTCTCTTTGTTAGTTGGGTTAAAAGAGTTGCTAAACGAGAGAACCCTTCTACAAAACACCTATAATAGCTAGTTAGTCCCGAAAAGCTTATGAACTTTGTCACAGTACTTGGTCTTAGCTAGTCAATCACTGCTTTTATCTTCTTAGGATCTATTGAGATGTCATTCTTATTGACCACATGTCTTAGAAAAGATACCTACTTCAACCAAAGCTTGCATTTACTAAACTTTGCATATAGTCTCTCCTCTTGTAGTCTTTCCAAAATTACTCTCAAATGTGCTTCACGTTTCTCTTTGCTTTTAGAATAGATGCATATATCCTCTATGAACACCTTTACAAACTGGTCCAAAAAGTCCTTAAGCACTCTATTCATAAGATCCATAAAAGCAATTGGAGCATTTGTCAACCCAAAAGGCATTACCAAGAATTCATAATGCTCATACTATGTTCTGAACACTGTCTTTTGTATGTTTTCTTCCTTGATCCATAGTTGATGATACCCTAATCTTAAGTCAATTTTGGAAAAGACCTGAGCTCCCTATAATTGGTCAATAAGTCATCTACTCTAAGGAGAGGGTATTTATTCTTGATTTTTAACACAGTTCAGCTCTTCGTAATCAGTACATAACCTCATGCTCCTCGTGCTCCCATCTTCATTCTTAAAGAAGAGTACTAGAGCACTCGATGGCGAAATGTTTGGTCTAATAAACTCTTTATCTTGTAACTCTTAAAGTTAGGTCTTCAACTCTAATAGTTTGGTGGCTGCCATTCTATGGGGTGCCTTTGATATTGGTGCTATTCCCAATTCCAAATCAATACAAAATTCCATTTCCTTGGCTAACAGTAAGCCTAGTAGATTTTTTGGAAAAATGTCTAAATATTCCTTCACAACATTTATGTCTTCTAGTTTCATAGCTTGTTTGGTCTCTACTGATGGGGCCAATATTTTACTATTATCCTACAACTCATAAGTAGGAAGAGTTATAGGCCTCTATGCTTCTGACTTTATGATAGAGCCATTTTATACTCAATCTTTATAGTATAAATTGTGTTAAATTATTATTGATTTTATAGAAATCATAAGGAAATGGTACTTTAATTCTATCATCGTGATAAATCAGGTTAAATGGAGTCAAGGATGCCAATTCAAGTAAATTAGAGAAGCCATCTACAACTTGGTTCAAAGACAAGGATTTACACCGTCGGAGGGAAGTACATGGGCGTGTAATTGAAGTACACGGCCGTGTACTTGGTTTTGAATCAACATGAAGATACACGGTTGAAGTACACGGCCGTGTAGCTAACTGGGAACTAGCACGGTTTGAGGCACGGCCAAGGTGCAAACCGTGCCCCTCACTGGACAAGAAGGCGGAAATGTGGACTTTGAACAGAGAGAGACACGGCTTAGGGCACGACCGTGGTGGAAGCCGTGGGAGAAACCGTGCTTGGAGCCGTGGTGGAAGCTAGACATGCCAAGGAGAAGAAAGTGTGGAACATCAACCAGATGAAGGCACGGCTTGAAATCTAGCCGTGTGTGCAACCGTGGTACACACTGGGCGCGGATGAAGACTTGAAGAATATGAACAGAGGATGGCACGGCTTGACCCACAGCCGTGTGGTGGGGCGTGCCAGGCAGACGAATCTTCACTTCTCGAAATCTACTTGGAAAAGGAAAGATATTTTCGTATCTTGCTAGCAAAAGATCACATGCCATCTCCCTAACAATATAAATAGAACCAACCCTAGAGGGTTAGGACAATCTTTAAACTTTTGAATCTTTGGATCTTGAAGAACCTTGGATAATCTTGGAGGCAGAGCAGGCAACCGGGTTCATCATGTCTTTACTTTTTATTTTCGTTTTATTGATGAACATGACTAGCTAAGCTACTTTTCTAGCCAAAGGGTCATAGATGTTTAATTCTCCACGAATTGTGAGGTCTAATTGACTTGTATTTATTCTATTCTTTGCTTTCGGGTATTCATATATCTTTTTATCGTTTTGTCATTATTATCTTTGTTGATTGGTATGAATAGAGCTCTTCTACTCAATTAGCAAGTTAATATATTGTCAACTAGCACGTCAAATCCGTAATTGTTTGATTGTTCTAGTCTTAGTGACGCAATAACATGTTTGGTTATAAAAGAGATGATCGAATTCATGTTATGGAGGTGTGTGATCATGTTTAAATAGGTTATCTTATAATCAACTGGCATGAATTGGTGGTCTCTCTAGATCTTAATGCTATTGATAGATTAAATCCTAAGCGCTTGTCTAGGGTTGTTTAATCAATAAGAGAAATAATTCAAAGCGCTTGTCTGAGGTTATCGAGGAAGTAAGGAGAGATAGGTTGTTAGAGCTTGTTAATAACCATAACCAGTTTATCTAGAACTAAGAATAGAAAACATTTGCATCGATGATCAATTCCTAGAATTAAACTATCTTGATTCCTTTGGCTAGGCTTTTTATTAATATCCGATTTTCTTACCTTGTTTTACTTTATTTTGATTCACAAACAAAACCCCCCATTTTCCTTTTCCTTTTTATTCTTCTTGGATAGAAATAAATTTAACCAATCTCTGTGGATTCGACCCTACTCACCACTCTATGCAAATCATATAATTATCTAGGAGTAAGTTTTATTTTTGTTGGATTTGACACCCATCAAATTTTGGCGCCGTTGCCGGGGATTGGTGTCAAATTTATTTCTATTCTTGTATGACTCGTTCTTCTCAGACAGGTGAACTAATTTATAATCTGGAGATTGAGAAGATTCTAAAGAGGCTGCGATAAGAAGCTAGATCATCCCCTAGACCGAACTTAGTGTCGGGCTTGTCTGATTCATCCCTTGATTCTGAAAAAGAGGACGACAATGCAAATCTCGAGAGAACCTTAAGGGAGTTGGCTGCACCGGATGTGAATCAACAACCACTTTGTATTCACAATCCCGAATTAGCTGTGGAATTCGAATTGAAATTTGGGTTGATACATCTGCTACCTACATTTCATGGTCTTGAGAATGAAGATCCTCACAAGCATTTGAAAGAGTTCCATATAGTGTGTTCTAGTATGAGGCCGCAAGGAATAACCGACGATCAAATCAAGCTACGTGCTTTTCCATTTTCTTTAAGTACTAAAGCTAAAGATTGGTTGTTTTATTTACCTCTAGGTTCTATCACCACTTGGACAGACATGGTGAGACTCTTCTTGGACAAATTCTTCCCCGCATCCAGAGCCGCTGGTATAAGAAGAGAAATTTGTGGTATAAAACAGAGGGACACCGAGACTCTTCATGAGTATTGGGAAAGGTTCAAACACCTTTGTGCAAGTTGCCCACAACATGGGATATCTGAACAACTTCTCATCCAATACTTCTATGAAGGCCTACTTCCGATGGAGAGGAAGATGATGGATGCTGCAAGTGGAGGCGCCATAGTAAACAAAACCCCTGGTCAAGCTAGGGAATTGATTTCCATTATGGCTGCCAATTCGCAACAATTTGGGTATAGGCATGATACATCTTCAAGGAAGGTAAATGAGGTAAGTGTTTCTAACCTTGAACATCAAATTTCTAACCTAACCTCCCTTGTGCAATAGATAGCCCTTGGAAAAACACAGTAGGTGAAGGCTTGTGGAATTTGCGCTACTCCTAATCACCCTACCGACATGTGCCCCACCTTACAAGATGACAATCATGAACACACCAATGCTGTAGGAGGATTCCCAGGACAACCACAACGGAAGTATGACCCCTACTCGAATACTTACAATCCTGGATGGAGGGATCATCCTAACTTCCGATATGGCAATAACCCTCAACATTTCCAACAATTCCAGCCTAAGCCATCACACCAAGTACCCCAAGCTCCTTCCACTTCAGGTATGTCTCTTGAGGATATTGTTAAGTCTCTCGCTGTTAATGCCAAACAATTTTAGGAGGAAACAAAGCAAAGCATTCAAAACTTGGAGAATTAGGTAAGCCAACTTACTTCTGCTGTAAACAGGTTAGAAACTCAAGGTAAGTTACCTTCTCAAACTATTACAAATCCAAAGAAAAGCGTTAATGCAATTACCTTGAGGAGTGGAACAGAATTGCAGGGATCAATTAAGAAAGGACACTCATCTACTCTTGGGGAAGAGACCAAGAAAGAGATTTCGACTCCGAGCCAGCAGGGCGACCAGATTAGCAAGTCTCTAGTTGAGCCATCGAAGGTCACATTGATACCACCTCCTTTCCCCTCCAGATTAGCGAAATCTAAGAGTGAAGCGGAAGAAAAAGAGATTCTGGAAACTTTTCGCAAAGTCGAGGTAAATATTCCTTTGCTTGATGCGATTAAGCAAATACCGCGCTATGCTAGATTTCTCAAAGACTTGTGCACTAACAAAAGAAAGCTGAAAGGTAATGAAAAGATTAGTGTGAGTGAAAATGTTTCAGCTATCATTCAGAAGAAGCTTCCTCCCAAATGTAACGATCCAGGTATGTTCACCATTCCTTGCAAAATAGGTAATCTTGGAATCGTTAAAGCCATGTGTGATCTAGGAGCTTCTATCAATGTCATGCCTTTGTCTGTTTATCAACGTTTAAATGTTGGTCCTTTAAAGGAAACGGGTATTATTATTCAACTTGCTGATAGGTCTAATGTTTATCCTGAGGGAGTTCTAGAGGATGTTTTAGTTCAAGTCAATGGATTGGTTTTTCCTGCTGATTTTTATGTGCTTGACATGGACGATAGTGATTCTCATACTTCATCACTGATATTATTAGGACGACCATTCCTTAAGACTTCTAAAATGAAAATTGATGTAAATCATGACACCCTCACTATGGAATTTGATGGTGAAGTGATTAAATTTAACATTTATGATGCCATGAAACATCCTAACGATATCTCTCCTATTTTTGTTGCGGATGTTATTAACCCATCACCACAGGCACCCAAGCTGGAATCAAAATCCTTATCCGAACATCCAGCCAGGAACGTCTAGCCAAAGACGTTAAAGAAAGGCGCTTCATGGGAGGCAACCTATGTCAAAAAAAAAAAAAATTCTTTTAGTTTTGTTTTGCTTTAGTTTTGTTTTGTTTTAGTTTAGTTTGTTTTGATTTTAGTGTAGTTTTGAACTCTTTGGATCGGCTGCAGCAAGGATACATATCATTAGATGACACTTTCCAGAGCTTAAAGGGAGCACTCCAATACTAGGGAAGTACCAATATTTCCTTTCTCTTATTCTCTAATGTCCTTTGTGTTGTTAATTCCTCTTCAATTGTGCTGAATTAGGAACAGTGAGGACACTATTTAAGCTAAGTGTGTGGGGGGGAGGATAATAAAATATAGAGAATAGAGAATTGATCCATACTTTGAATGTTTGTCCTTAAGCAATTTTAAGCTAAAATTTTTCAAAATTATCATGAAATCTAGAGATTGTACTAAATGTTATAATAAGCATCTACACAATGTGAAATTGACTTGTTCAAATGTTTTACTCACCCACTGCTGTGATTAGAATACATGGTTAAAATTAAGTAGTGAAATCTTTAAGAAACAAATTTACCTTGTATCTAGCTTTAGAATTGGAAGTCTAAGAGTAGGTCGAGTCCTTAAGTGAAAAATAAACAAGTTTACTTCTAGGATATATTAGCTACTATATACTCTTTGAAAAAAAATAAAAAAAATCAAGCATAGCCATTACTCCAATGATTCAAGTAATTGAGTTAAGAGTATTCAAACTTGAATGTTAGAGTGAGGAAGAGTCCGTAGGGGCATCTCAAAACCCGGTCACTTGAGTGATGAGCTCGGGATGTGCCGACTCAATGAACTCACTATAACGATAAGGGCGAAAAAGGCGAAAGTTCATGAAAAGAAGCGGGCAAAAACCCGTCAAAATAGATGCTTGAATAGATCAAAAGAACATGAATGTAAACATTCATTGAATAAAACAAGATGTATAAAAGGGAGAATACCTAGCAAAGAGCTTATACTATATGCTTTTACTTTATACTGCAAGGATTATATGTTTGCTAATATCCAATGAAGTTTAATTGGGTGTTTTTCCTTAGTGGATTAAGTATTTACTTTTGGAATAAAAAATTCTTTGGCTAAACATGAGGATTAAAGTTTGTTTTGTTTAGATTAGCTATTGAATTTTGTCCATAGTAATTTGATCACAGGAAACCAGTTTGGTTGAATTAGTAGACATTAAATTACAAGTCATGAATTACAAATGAATAGATGCTCGGAATGATGAAAAGAAAGTTTATATAATCTATGACAGATTTCTCAATTGATTTGATGCAATTGCTTGAGGACAAGCAAGAGTTTAAGTGTGAGGGAATTTGATAGAGCTATTTTATACTCAATCTTTATAGTATAAATTGTGTTAAATTACTATTGATTTTATAGAAATCATAAGGAAATGGTACTTTAATTCTATCATCGTGATAAATCAGGTTAAATGGAGTCAAGGATGCCAATTCAAGTAAATTAGAGAAGCCATCTACAACTTGGTTCAAAGACAAGGATTTACACCGCCGGAGGGAAGTACATGGGCGTATAATTGAAGTACACGGCCGTGTACTTGGTTTTGAATCAACAGGAAGATACACGGTTGAAGTACACAGCCGTGTAGCTAACTAGGAACTAGCACGGTTTGAGGCACGGCCAAGGTGCAAACCGTGCCCCTCACTGGACAAGAAGGCGGAAATGTGGACTTTGAACAGAGAGAGACACGGCTTAGGGCACGGCCGTGGTGGAAGCCGTGGGAGAAACCGTGCTTGGAGCCGTGGTGGAAGCTAGACATGCCAAGGAGAAGAAAGTGTGGAACATCAACCAGATGAAGGCACGGCTTGAAATCTAGCCGTGTGTGCAACCGTGGTACACACTGGGCGCGGATGAAGACTTGAAGAATATGAACAGAGGATGGCACGGCTTGACCCACAGCCGTGTGGTGGGGCGTGCCAGGCAGACGAATCTTCACTTCTCGAAATCTACTTGGAAAAGGAAAGATATTTTCGTATCTTGCTAGCAAAAGATCACATGCCATCTCCTTAACAATATAAATAGAACCAACCCTAGAGGGTTAGGACAATCTTTAAACTTTTGAATCTTTGGATCTTGAAGAACCTTGGATAATCTTGGAGGCAGAGCAGGCAACCGGGTTCATCATGTCTTTACTTTTTATTTTCGTTTTATTGATGAACATGACTAGCTAAGCTACTTTTCTAGCCAAAGGGTCATAGATGTTTAATTCTCCACGAATTGTGAGGTCTAATTGACTTGTATTTATTCTATTCTTTGCTTTCGGGTATTCATATATCTTTTTATCGTTTTGTCATTATTATCTTTGTTGATTGGTATGAATAGAGCTCTTCTACTCAATTAGCAAGTTAATATATTGTCAACTAGCACGTCAAATCCGTAATTGTTTGATTGTTCTAGTCTTAGTGACGCAATAACATGTTTGGTTATAAAAGAGATGATCGAATTCATGTTATGGAGGTGTGTGATCATGTTTAAATAGGTTATCTTATAATCTACTGGCATGAATTGGTGGTCTCTCTAGATCTTAATGCTATTGATAGATTAAATCCTAAGCGCTTGTCTAGGGTTGTTTAATCAATAAGAGAAATAATTCAAAGCGCTTGTCTGAGGTTATCGAGGAAGTAAGGAGAGATAGGTTGTTAGAGCTTGTTAATAACCATAACCAGTTTATCTAGAACTAAGAATAGAAAACATTTGCATCGATGATCAATTCCTAGAATTAAACTATCTTGATTCCTTTGGCTAGGCTTTTTATTAATATCCGATTTTCTTACCTTGTTTTACTTTATTTTGATTCACAAACAAAACCCCCCATTTTCCTTTTCCTTTTTATTCTTCTTGGATAGAAATAAATTTAACCAATCTCTGTGGATTCGACCCTACTCACCACTATATGCAAATCATATAATTGTCTTGAAGTAGGTTTTATTTTTGTTGGATTCGACACCCATCACTTGAATATAACTGAATCTTTATTGAGGAAATTGAAACAGATCACCAAATTATGACAATTGATGGTGGCATAATATTTAGATAACCAACTTACCCCTAAAATGATATCAAATTCCATCATCTCCAATGCAAATAAATCTGCTAGCATTTCTTTTCCTTGCATTTCGATCCCAATATCTCTACACATTTGATCTAACATTCCTCCTACTCCCAAAAGAGTATTCACAATCATGGAATCATTTAGCAATACAAGTTTCAAACCACACACATGTGTAAAGACAAATGATATGTAGGAATGCGTTGTAATTGTATCAAATAGTACATAAGCAGTAGTTGAGTGGAAGAGTAGCATCTCTACAATAGTATCTTGATCTAGAGTATCCTATTGTTGTTGTTGTTATATGGCAAAAACACGACCTAGTGCTCTCTACCTTTGTCCTATGTGTTGGGGCGTACTAGCTGGTACTCTAAGTAGAGGTCTTACTAACTGCTACACTAGAATTTATTGTGGTACTGTAGTCGTCTAATTAATGATAGCACCACATTAAAAAAATTTGTGACTCCTTTACTTATAAGTATAGCAGGATGCTTGTAGTATAGCTTTCATAGTACATGTCCTACTAGTGTGTCTTGTTTTACCGTAGGAGAAACAAGCTCCTTTAGGCCAACTACACTAATTTAATTCATGAGGTCCTATACATTGAGGACATCTTTATCCTAGTCTTGCTGGTGAGGCTGGAGGTAAAGCAGGTAGTTTAGGTCTTGCTTAAATAGGCCTGGGTGCAAAGGCCATAGGTTTAGCTTGGCATGCCATAAGTTTCTTCTCTTTATTTGTATAGGTCGTATTAGGGGCTGGCCTCTTCCCTAACACCATTCCAACCCTTTGAGATAATTGCTCTTCTATTCTTCTCCTACTTTATTCCATAAACTTAACCTTGTCTACAACTTCTACATATGTGGTCAATTGGAAAGATCTCACCTCATGTTGAAGATTAGGTTTCAAACCCTTTATAAATCTCTTAGCCCTTAAAGCATCATCAGCACGAATTGTCTCAAGTAAGAATTTGATCAAGCGGTTCAACTTTGATTCATATTCTTTTATGATTTGGTTGCCTTGTTGACAATCATAATATGTTTCCTTCATCTGGTCCTTAATGTTGCTAGGGAAGTACTTCTCATAAAATAATTCCCTAAATATTTACTAGCCCATAGCTCCTGCAAGTCTGGAGACACCATCCCACCAATTTGTAGCTAACCCTTTTAGCATAAAGGTTGCATAATTGATGTTCCTATCCTTTGGCACTCTAAATGCAGTAGAAGTTTTCTTAATTTTTGTGATTTAGTGTTCAGTTTCTACTGGATCATTAGCTCTTGGATGAAATTCTTTTGCTAGCCTAATAAACTAGTTTAACCCAAATTGATCCTCTATAGGCTTAGCAGGCTTCATGGCCTATTGCTGCTACTATATTATCATATACTAAGGCATTTACAAACTCCAGCAACTGTGTAATCATGTCAGCCGTTGGTGCTGGTGCTCCTTCTTATGGCGAACTTAGAGGGTACCTTTCATCTATGGCTAAGGATGTAAACGGGCTAATTTGGGATAAGTTCATTGAAACCCGAACTCGACTCGATAAAGAATTATATGTCCAAAACCTACCTCAACTCGATAGGGTTTTTTTTTACCTAACCCAAACCTGACCCAAATGGCGATTAAATCTTTTTTTTTTTTTTGTACTTCAACTTATTTTCATATGTCATTTCTTTAATTTATTATTAATATACTTATAATGGAAAGAAGAGAGAAATTAAATATAAGAATTAAAAATATAAAAGTAAAATAAAATATAAAAATATACTGATTAAAAATATAATAATAAAATAAAATATATTGATTATAAATTATAATATTAATTTATTATTTTTTTTAATTATCGGGTTGGGTTTTCTTATAAGTTTTTTTTTTTTTTTTTCTAAATCTTACAACCCAACTCCAAACCCTATCGAGTTTTATTTCATGTCCCAAACTCAACTTTAAACCCTATTAGGTCAAACCTTATAGAGTTTTTATCGGGTCAATTAGGTTGGGAACCCTATTACGACCCGCCCTAGTTACATCCCTATCTAAGGCATCCCTATCTTGTCTTGTGCTAGATGAGCTCTATCTTGTGATTATTCTAGGAGGCATTTTGTTTGAGAAGAGAAAACCGAATAGACCCAATGGTTAGAGTCAATTTAATATGTTAGTGATGGTATACACATATGTATGCATATATCGACACATATATATATGCAAGTAAAATAGAGATTTACAAGAAACTGCAATTAAATATAATAATTAAAATAAATTAAATTGCTGAATAAAAACAATCGACCCACAATTTACTCACTCTCTTCGTATTTCATCGTCCTATAGATTCAATACCTAATCTATCTAAAGATCACAACCTACTTTCTACTAATTAAAGCCTATACCTATTGATCATCAGCTTAGTTCCTAAGGATCTTCAAACATAAGCTCTACAGATCACAAACCTATACTCTATTGATCAAAACCTAAGCTCTAATACCACAAAAGTTGTAACGCCCTAGAACCTGGAATACTATAACCCACCACGTGTCTTTATTGAGTAGCAACATGCTAAGACTCTCTATTTTCCTTACAACTTCAAACTTGTTTATGTCCACTATACATTAGTATAACTGTAACTCCAATGATATAGATAAATGATTCATAGGTGAACCATTCTAACATTATTAGTTAAAAAAAAAGGTATATTAAACTTTAACCTAAATACCATAGTAAACATCCATTAATATATAATGAAATAACATGTTTAATGGCTTATAAACCATCTCTAAGCTCTCTACTCAAACATCCTCAAATTCTATAAAAAATCCTTTTTCTACTCCCACCTTATTCATCACCATAATTATATTGATACTCTCTCCTATTTCTATCCGATAATAATAAACTAGATTCCCATACTTATCATAGTTCGCATACTCGTTATGCTCGCCTGCAACTGAAAAATAAATGGAATGAGCTTAAGCTCAATGCGTGAGTACCATACAAATATGCACATGCCACATTAATCGTAGTGCAAACACACGTAAATGTAGCGAATATACATATCATAATCATCATACTATTTATCTTTGATTTAATCAACATACAACACAGGGGTACTCATGGCTTTGCTATACCATATAGTACTTATACTTATATATATACATTCCTAATTTGGGAACTGTCACTATAAGTTCCGTCTAACCCTAATATATCTCAAATCATTTTGGTATATAATGCCACTACAGACAACATCATATATTGATCATTAGGGTGCTTCCTCGAGATTTGCCACTATGAGCTCTTAGGTTGAGTTAAGCACAAACAACACATACATTTAAACCTAATATCCAATTAAGTTCATTTATATTATTACGTTAACAATCACAAATTGCAAATACAATAAACATGTACCTGGAGGAGTGGTCTCACAGTTAGCTTTTACGTCACTATCAAATGGATATTGACTTGCCAAGAATAAAAGAATAAGTTTAGTTCTAAATTACGACTTAATCTAAGTTTACTAAGTGGTTAATCATATCCTAGTTGCATATTTCCCATCCCATTGTTTTATTGTGCATGAATCTTGGCTTAGAATTGTAGAAAACGAAATAGAAGTGAAATATTAGCATTCTAGAACATCATGGTCGTATATGTGGCTATGCAAAGGAACATGGTTGTGTACCTTTCTATGTACAAAACTTTCCTAACATGCCCAAGCACACAGTCGTGTATTTCAATACAAGCAGGTACATGCTTGTGTACCATGCCGTGTATCCCCTATAATCGCAACATGTCATCTCCATTCAACACGGTGAAGGTACATGTCTATATATTCGATCGTGTACCCCTTTGTTTCGATAATTCTTCTCTTCCACTTTTCCGATTAACTTCCAACTCCTAATTCTTATGAATCCAAAGCAACTCAACTCAATTGATCTTGTAAATTCTATATGTCGTACAGGTTACATATACTTACTTGCTTTGATTGTGATTGAAATCCCCAAATCTTTTGATCCCATGTCGGTGCTTGCTCTATCTCATCCCTTATTCTAAATTCTAACAATACATTGTCGTAATATACTTAGACTCACAATTCTAAAATTAAGAATACTTATCTTTAATTATCAAAGCCTTTACTTGGAGAATATACGTTGATTATATAGAGTTCCAGTTAAGTTACCTTGTGAGTATTTGAAAATGTCTCTTTGGTTTCAACCGTATAAATAGGCAAAAGGGGGAGCAATAAGTCAATTGGGGTTTTAAATACCTTGACCATAAAAAGACTAAACTACAACGCAACCAGCCTACTCCCACTCCCCACCAATACATTCAACTTATTGCATGACTTAACCTTATGCTTAATATATAATGTAATGTATATATTTTACATATTATCAATGTCATTTTAAGTGCAATCAATCAAACAAAATAATAAATATTACTTCTGTATTCTAATTTTAAGAATTATGGTTTTATTTAAATCTTATTTGACATTAATGGATAGGCGCTAAAAATAAAAGCACATTTTCGATTTCTTTTTAGTGTGCAAATTTGAAAAAAAATATAACCTACTATCTATTTACAAATGTTTAAATGATATATCAGTTGAAATCTATGTAAGGCCTTAATAGATTCATAATTTCAAAATTATTATTTATTTAATACTTATAACTCATCTTCCTCTTTTCTCTAATATAATTATTATTTCTCTATTCTATTTCTTCATGCTCTCTTGAAATGTATTTTTTTTTCTTGCTTATTAAATTATGATAGATGTCAAAATAATTTTAGCTTCTTTACACTAAGGAATGTAAATATAGAGTCCAGTAGAAAAAAATTACTAGTAACATGTATTATGTACTGCAAGTGCGAATAATTGGTTTTTCCCCGTTTGGTTGGCAATGAAAAAGAAAAAAAAAAAAGAAACCTATATAAGTCGTCAATAATTTAGAAAGCTCAATATATATAGCATAGTTAGCCAATTAGGGCAGGCACCTCTTTCTAGTGAGACCACTGAACAATACACCCAAGATGGTTAAATTCAATTCCTGAACTACTTTGTCTTTTATGAGAGGTCTTCCTAATAAATTATCCAAGGTTTGACAAATTTGCATTATTTAATATTAGCCCTCTCCTTCCTTAAACGTAAAGCAAGATCCGTTGGAATTTGGAAGAACGGTCGACAACATTTTGCTCCCTCTCCGCATCCTTTGGTCCTCATTATCCTCCCTCTCCATCTCAATATTTCTTATTTTCTATACCCTAAACAGTCACCTAACCCATTCCTATGTATTAATAATAATAAAAAAAAAAACAACTTAATAATTATATCGAATATCCTTTTTACATAATAATATACGATTAAATGGAATATTGATGAAGATACTATTTAAAATAAATAAATCTTATTTATATTGCATGGTTATATATATATATATATATATATCAACCATTAGATGTATAAGATCCATTCATTGATGTTTGTGTGGATCCCATAAATCCAAAGGACGGAAAGATCCCACATTTTCGTGCACCAGGTTTAGGCAAGAAGAAGTCTACTCTTCGTCTTGGGGGAGGTAATATAATAATTTAGAACTATAAGCTAATAAGCTAGCTACCACAAGCACATAAGAGAGAGAGAGAGAGAGTCTTATGGAAGCAAACACATCCCTATGTCAACTTTCTCTACCATTTCTTATGCCTACCTATTAGCAAATTCAAGCTGGCAATTACTTGAAGAACTAAGCAGCCCCTATAACTCTCTCTGATCTTCCTTTATCCCTCAATATTATCATCTCCCTCTCATTATACTACCCAAATTGCCAAGCATCTCTCTCTCGACATCATCCCCATTTGTATCATTATTTCTCCATGCACCCTCATCTACCTTCACATCACCGATGTTAACCCTAAGGTATCAACGTTTGTATAAACTCTTACTTTGCTTCTCCCTTGTTGTCCTCCTATTTTTCCATGGATGGTCCAATTTTGTTACAAAAATCAGTGTCACAGACAAAACTATAAGTATCAACTCCAACAATCACATATACCATACATCCCATCATCACACTTTGAGCAACCGGAAGGCATTGGCTAGCAAATTCGACTTCACTCCGTTTATCCACCGCCACCAGCAGCAGCGGAGACGCGCAACGGCCGCGCAATCCCCGCCGAGTGGTAGCGAGACAGACGTAGACCCTCTTTATGGCATGGAAAAACGCCTTGTCCCCTCTGGTCCAAATCCATTGCACCATTGATAAGGTTTTTTGTTATTTATAGCTTGTACTCATATAATTGTTGTAATCATCTTTTCCATTCTTGATGATCAGAGAATAGTTTTATATAAAACAGAAAAATTATGTGCAGTGAAAAAATTTCATCATCTGTTTCAACACCCTTCTCTTAGTCTATGTAATTACTTCTTTTTTTTTTTTTTCAATTTTACATATGAAATTCCAAATTATAGAATTTAATAGAATTTCAATCGTTTGACAAATAATACCTACCTCAATCAAATATAAATTTACTATATTTGCAAAGAAATAATCGTCTCTTACAAAGAAGATCTATGCGAGTTCCTTTGCACGCTACTTTTACTCTTTCTTTCTTCTTCTTCTTCTTTTTTTTTTTTAATTTTAATACGAAAAATTTTTAGGCTACAGCATATTAGATAAAAGGTCAAATTATGAAAATTTTCATTTTTTATGTATTTTTTTTCCTCAATAAAATTTGTAACTAGCGTTGGAAATATATATATATATATTTTTTCATTTTTTTAGACTTTCAACAAGTCTTTTGGACTTCCACTAATGGGATTTTTTTTTTTTTTTTCAAATATCATAACTTGTGAAATAGTAATTAAGTATATTCTACATTCCATGGATCCATTACATGCTCACTGATTTACATGCAAGTTTGATGGTGTATAGTTATATATTATTCAACGTAATTTAATAAACATCTTCACAAATAAAAAACAAGTGTTAATAGTGCGTAGCAGAAGGGGCACGGCACATGATCAAGAGAAGGCGGAAATTCAGCATCTCACATATGGAAAAAAGTTGTTAATTATTACTGAGGTTGGCGATGATAGGGACTTGAAGAAATATTATTTTATCTCATATAATATCATATAACCCACACACACATATATATATATATATACAATAGTCATTACTGTAAAAGGGTTGACTCCCAAAAGTTTTAATTTGAGCTGTGGCATCATTATAGTTATATTCTCAATGTAGTAGTTGCTTCAATGCAATAGAAGCATATTTTAATTAATTAATTAGTGTTTACCACCAGCTCTAATCATGTACTATTGCTAACGTGGTCTAATCAACAAATACCGAGTAAAGATTTTTGGGATTCGAAAAAAACTTCTAGATGTAAAAGGTATGAGGTCACACGAGCAAATGAAAATTCTACATGTCATTATTCCTCTGGAATAGTCAGATAGCTTCTAATAAATCTATTTATGTGTAAAATTGCTATCAAGTTGTAATTATTTATCATTATTGGAGGGAGAATTCGAATTTATTTTATTCTTAAAAAGGAATAATATTTATAAGAAATAAACTAGTAAGCAGTTAACATTAATGTGATTTAGTATCATTTTACTAAAATTTCTAGAATTCTTGCTTTGGAGTATAATTTTTTTTTTTTTTTTCCACATGACAAAATGTTTCATATCTCTCTCTCTTTTCTTTTTCATTTTTTTTTTCCCACCTACCCCCTCCCAATCAATATGTTGGTCTTATTACATTTTATTGATTATGTATAATATACAAAATATTTGAGAAAAAAAAAAAAAAGAAAGCTTGGCACAGTAAATTGTTTAAATGTTTTTACTGCTAATAATGCTTCTAATTCGCTACTGCAAGTTCTCAAGCTCAACATTGGATTCTCAAGGCCTCTCTTGAATTTGGGTCAAAACCATGTGTTTGTTGTCATACTGGTTATAATAACCTCTTCCTTGATTGCTAACTATTAGTGGACTTTTCATGCTCATTATTGAAAGCTAAATTTCCTCTAGTTTGACCCTTTCCGTTAGTTCAACTGTAATATCACATAATTCCTGCTAAAGACTTGTTACCCAATCCTTGTATCGATCAATATTATATTACATTATATGTTTTAAACTTTTAGATCAGTGCATCTATCATTGTTTTATATGGGTTTTATATATTTAAAAGCTCCACACATAATCCAAAAAATATTTAATGTATATGAAAATTTCCCAACAAAAAAGATGCTAACAACTTATTATCCAATTTGTTTAATCCATAAATCATTAATTGTGCAAAAGCACCTTTATTTTGGATTTAGAGTGTATCTCTTTTTAGATTTTTTTTCCCCTAAACCTACTTAACCATGTTTATTGCCGGTTCCATAGCATATATTTCGAGAACCCACCTTTTGAGTTTCGTAGAGTGCTTAGAAAAACAAAGTTCCTCTCGTCAAGAATTCGGAAAGTAATTCTTTTTTTTTATTGGTTAAAATCGTATTATTGGACCCATAAAAATTTTGCAAAACTCTATAAAAGACCTTAAGAATAAAGTGATAGAGTTCTTAAGAAAAAGAGTTTTTTAAATTGTTGATATGGTATATAGGAATTCTAAACAAGAACATCAAACATGATGGCATAGCACAAATAGGATCAAGATTTCACCAATTTGTAAATGAAGTTACAAAATATAGCACAATCGAGAGTGATATCTAATAAGTGTAATCGGTTCCATCAAATATCTTCAGATAACATCCATAGATACTTGAAATTACTTGAAGTTAAAATCTATCCGTAATAGCGATGACGAAGATCCTCCTGAGTGAAGCATTACGACTAGAGGATCAGGTCCATCGGCCGAATCATGTCTGCGTTATCGTAGGAGGTGAAGCCGGAGTTGATGGCTCAATAAAGTATTTTCTCAATCCTTACTGCTTTTAATTTATACTATAATATACTTGAGATGGATAGATGTTTGTATATGCGAGGATATGTCAAGTGGGTGTCACGTATGTGCATTGCTTCATTTGACAAGAGACTGCTATGATTTGAAATGATACGTCAAGTAAGATGTGATAGAGGGATCGGGAAGAGAAACAAATAATCTCTATAAAATGTGATGGTTGAGGAAATCAGAACATGCTTTGTCTTTACAATCACAGCTTGAAAGTAAGAAACGTCAATCTTTTTTTATCTCAGTTAGATATTTGAAATTGAGACCTTTGAGAGAAGAGTTGGGTGATATTTTTAAAGTTTGATAATTGATAACACCATAATCAACATATAAGGTTTTTAAGGCTTTTTGAAACAATTAATGGCTTTCTAGAAGCGATATGTATAAGTTCAATAACTTTTTGAAGGATTTAAGAAGTATATGAGTCTAGTTAAGACTAAACAAGCAAGTCTTAATGGATCGTATTCTAAGCTCATTGATTCAAAACTTCTTAAATTATCTCAAATATGAGCCTAGTTATTTACATCCCTTTACCAATAAAAATATCAATCCAAATTATTATTGGATTTAGCCCATATATATGTATATATTTCATTTGAATCCCTCTACAATATCAAATGTCTCAAATATGATGTCTGAAATAATTTTCTAATATAATCATATTTGAACACTTTTAATGTGAGTATAAATACTACATTATAAAAGACCTATTTTGACGAAAGAAGTTGATATAACTGCTCTTGATACAAATTGTTAGGACCATGAATAAGCCTAGCCCACTCTAATACTAAAGTTTGTCCTAGGTATTTAAGAAGATCGAATAATTTCCTTTCTTTCTTTTTCCTCTTTCAAAGGTCATGTCTTTATCTCTTTCTCTCTCTCTGTATGATATGTATATTTGTAAATTTAGGGTTTACTAATTCTGTTATTTGTGTATGTTTTGCAAGGAAGAAGATAACCGGGCTATTTTAAGTGAGACTACAACTCTTATAACACTAGATTTGGAAAAGTTAGGATTATTCTCTCCCTTTCTATTATTCATCTTTTTGTATTGCTGTTGAAATGCAATTATTTTCCTACTCATGAAACTAGATTACAAAAACTATATCAAGTTTGTACATGTTATCAAAATTGATCCCAACCTTCACAAGACATGTCTTCCTTTCCATTGCACCAAAACCTATTGAACCGATTGAGCACCTCTCATAATTAGTCGAGTACCCACAATAGATAGGAGTTCCAAAATAAGGTGACTTGCAATAGTAGTAGGAGGTAAATTCCAAGAAGGAAGTTGTGATTCAAATGTTTTCTTTAGCATAGAAATATGAAAAACGTTATACATCTTTACAATCGATGAAAATCCTTTATAATCAATGAATGTTTATGATCTCATCTTTTTAAAGATGATAAAGTTGCAAATTTGAGGTAGTATCATTTTACATCAATCCAAATTTATTTCTAACTATATTATTGCAATTGGGATTATGTAAGTTTGAACTTCTTTTGAACCATTTACGATGTCAAAAGCTATAGTGAGTTTAGACTTAAAAACTTTGTGTTTGTGGTGGGGATCGATTCAATGAAGTGCATCATTTGATGTAATTTTGATATACACATGCTTACTTTGTGGAGAAACTGTAGGGTTGCCTCTTGCCTTTGACTTCGAAGGAGGTGGCGGTAGCACCATGGATTCTCTCCTTCATGTGATGATGGATTGTAGATTCGTTCAGACTTCAGAGCCGACAAAGTTCGTCTTCCTATAGAGAGAGAGAGAAGAAAAAAGAAAAAAAGAAGCTTAAAGAAATATATTTTTAATTAAAATGTGATTTAAGTGCTTTTCACTATTAATATCATCTTTTAATGGGCTCCACACATTTAAGTATTTGAAAAAAATTGCTTGATGATCGAGTTTTTGGAGCAGAACGAGATTTTTCTCATCCTCATTGTGGCAATATGGAGGGTATAAAACGTGTTACGACACTAAATTGTGGTTCAAAATCAATACTAGTAATTAAGAAAAGTCTCACATGTAAATTTCTTTCTATTTGAACTGTATTTCTATCACTCCCAAGTTTAATAGGATTAGAAGTTGGAGTCGAATGATGACAAGAAGAACGAGAAGAGACAAGTTCAATGTCAAATCATTAATTTGACTACCTAGAATATGCAAGAAAAAGGCCCGATGGCCTGTCGTTACTCCTTAGTTGAATTCTCTACGCACTAGAAGGAATCATAATCAAGTGGATGTTAGGGATTGGCTTACGTCCATCTTTCCTCTTCCCCTTTTTCAAGCTCTATAGCACGTAGAATGTTGCGTTTGGTTTGGCCAAAAATAGGATGGACACGATATGCTAACAGGGATTATGACCATGAGGATCACATGATATGAAAAATATAATTACATACGGATAAATACGGTTTTATTATAAATTAATTATTTAATATAATACGATACAACATAAAATATAAATAAAGATATAATATAACATATCCATACAAATTGTCACTCCTATCAAAAATCATGAGTAGCTTAATGATAGAATTCTTGTGCTATTATTCATTGGATTGGGATTCAATCCAAGTGAATTAAAAAGGTAATGTATTAATACTATAGTTGTATAGAAATTTCTTCATTCTTAAATAGTATTACTTTTATATCATTTTCAATCATGTGTTATTATATATGAGAGAGAAAGGAAATAATATGTGTTATTACTAGATCCTCACTTAGTCGTGTGTGGCTTGTACAAGATAAGAATAGTGAGCTATGGCAAATGTTTGAGTTGATTTTGATATGGTCACTCCTATTCCTAAGTTAATGGATGGGTGGAGGATCAAAGTAATAAGAGTATTACAACATAAAGTAGTAGAGTTTTGATTATTTACCAAGAAGTTTGATATTGTATTTATAGGAAGATGTGTGCAACCAATATGGAAGTTGATAAATACTCGTAACTTTCTTATTGGACTTTTTCATTTGGTAGAGATTTATGAGTATAGTTAATGAGGCTATTGACTAGTCTTATTTTTTTGAGCTATTTCCTCTTATTCTTCATTTCAATCCTAGATGGGGTTGATCAACCTAGGCTTGGACACCCAATCTTAAAAAGGTTAATCGATCTAAGTTTGGAGGCCCATGTCTAAAATAATTTATTAAAAGTATAATACAAACTAAAGATTCTTTTCTACAAAAAATGTGATTAAAAATATACAAAGGGTCACTCCTTTTGAGAATATAGAAAGCGGATCCTTACGATTAGATCTTATAATATAATAAAGATAATCATCAGACTTTACTTCATATCTTTTTTATTATGTATAATGATATTATATATATATAGATATCATTGTGGATTATTAATGAAATTGTAATATTTTGGTGGGATGTGAGTTATTTATACATAGATTTTCGATAAGAGGGCTCGCAGGATTATTATTATTATAAATTGCAATACTTGGGGAGAGGAAAAATCCAAGGATCTTTTTTTCTTTTTTTGGGTGAAGGATCTTTTATTTCTTAATAAGATAGACATGGTGTCTCTCTTTTGGCACCATTTATCAATAAATAGCAAATTTTTTACGAAACGAAATTAAAAAAGATTTCTTGGTATTATCTTTTTTATTATCATTTCTGATTAATATAATATTACTTTGTTACAATAATCTTGGAACCTTAATTTATACATTATAAAATCTTTATTGGAGTTTTTTACCCCTTTAGATTGAAAGAAAAAGGGTCATCCTTAGATAGTATTTGGTTTGCATAATCTTAAATGATTAGATTGGATAAAGAATTTATTAGCATCTTTGATTTACAAATCGGGTATAATAATAAACAAAATAATGATAAAATATGACGAAAATTAAAAGTTTTGTTAAATGCTATAAATTTTTTTACTTAGGACAAAAAGAATGTCTTGAAGAAAACCTTTATTTTCTGCTCAATATACACTATATATGCTATGAATGGATTAAGTTATATTGTACTTCTTATGTAGGGTTATACTATTCTTCTTGTAATCAAACACTATATCATACAGGATATATAAAGTATTATAATCAGTTAATCCTTTTCTTTTTCTTTTTTTCTTTTTTTTTTTATATTACAGAACTTTACTAATCATGTTGATCCAAGTAAGAAGCAAAATGAAGGTATATTTGCTTCCATGAGTAGTCTTTTGTAGGTCCCATTTATAGGAAAATGGCATCATATATGTGTTTCATTTCTCGGTTTGATAAGGTAGGTATCACCGGTTTCTTTATGGAAAAAAAATATAAATTTAATCTTTAGACTTTATTAATTTTTTCTAATTTTTATATTTGAATCATTTCATTAGCACTGTTGAAAGTTCTAGTAAGAGTTTGACCCATTTCCACTTTTGATTGAAAATTTTTGACTGGGAACTAAATAGAGAGAAAAAAAAATTGTTTGAATGGAGTCCTAAATTCTTATTTCTTCTATTATTTGAATTGTTTTTTTTTTTTTGGGTCTTATTAGTAAGACAACCAATTTATGGTCAAAATCATTGATTAGCAATGATAGAATGTCGAATTCAATATAAACAATTTTTACGTCAGATAATATCATTATTTATATGTCATAATATAGAAACAGATTAAAAATAGGGATATTGTTGTAATAAGTCACTAAATGGTAATTTTCATATTGATTCATGATTTAATCTATATGATTAGATTTTAATATTCAATTCTCATTTTAAAATATCAACTGTCAGATCGTTTTAAGTCACTAATCAATGACTTATCCTAATAATTTTCGATTAATAACATGCTATAGATCAAATTGGGTTCACAAGACAAACAGAGAGAGATTACTTGCATAATTGGATTTGAACATCAAATTGAAAAACAGCATTGACATTATGGTCGACGTTATAAACCTAACCTTTTGTACTAAAATTGACTGATTGGGATTTGTGAAACAAAGTAGCCATCACGGACTTGGAAAATTAACCTTTTCTTACAACTATTGATACCCAATATTATATTTGGCACGTTACTACCCGTAACACAATTTTCTCATCGGAGGATAAAAATTGAACCCAAAAAAAAAAAAAAAGAATATTGTCAAGAAGGAAAGATTACTAAACTTTGTAAAGTTTGTAAAGTATTAGGTGAGAAGAGATATTTAATACAGAAGTTATTATGCTAATTATATCCTATTCTATAAGAAAAATCACACCAACTCTTTATGTGTAAGAAAAGCATGTTGGTTCATAGGTATCCGAGGTTATTAACCAATCAATTTATACATATTCCAATTGAAATGGGTATGAGTATCTTGAATTTCCATAATACATATCTAAAATATTACTCTTAAACTCTGACTCATTGTTATTTCCATCGCCTATGAGCTAATTTAAGTATCGAAATAATCTTGCTGGAATAAACTTCGATATTTATTTTTGTCGTGTTTTGTTCTACACGCTATCTAATCCCATCATTTAATTAGAAGAAAATCCAATGTCAACAAAAACTAAAATAAAATTACGATAAATCTCCATTAGATTGACATTTACTTGAAAAGAAAGTGTGAAGCTACCCTTCAACGTGTGGTTATAAAAATGTAGGTTTAATAGTTTTGCTTTTGAATGCAAAAATGATAATTGCTTGATAAAATAAGGAATAAAGAAGAAGAAGAAAGAAGAAACTTAAAACTATCTATCATGCATATACATACATTATATAATTATATGCAACATGGAGTCGAATGTGTTGTTCTCGTTTAATAATTAGATATAGATTAAAAAAGAAAAGAAAAGTTATATATTATATAGTTGAATGGAAGTGGAGCCAAATGCGTTATTTTCACTTAATTATATAGACAGGTATAGATAAAACATTATATAATATATAATTATATGGAGTTGGAGTTGAATGTAGTGTTCTTGTTAAATAATATAGAAATATTATAGATATAAATTTAGAATAAATAGGAACCAAAATTACTAGATGTAAATCATAAACAGATCAAGAATAAGAATTAGTAGTTTAGTTTCTTGGGTCATGCAGATGGGGATTGGGCCTAAGCCCAGATGTAACCGTGGGTTTACATATGAAATTATTTGAACAAAAGTGATTATATATATATATATATATATAGTAGCTACTATTTAAAGAAGAATGATACACGTCTCTACATAAAATAACTTATTTGTAACTATACTAGATGTATATTGAGCTGCGAAGCATATGTCAAGCTTTTATTCAATATTTATTTAACTAAAAAAAATCATGTATTTAATCTCTAAGCTATTGGTTTGATTGATTAAAGTCTGTAAAATAGGGAGGTGTAGTCAGAAGTGAAGCTAGGTTGGTTCATAATTGGCTCACTTTGGGTAAGCCAGTTGCTTTTCGTTGTGGCCCAATGTCAAGAAGTAAGAACAGATACAGAGACTTGGTCTTGGCCGAGCATCCAAAGCAAACGAGGACGGAAGTTCGACATGGGAACGCGTGCTGACATATGGAGTGGAGGCCCGCCAGGTCTCGGGTGTGGTCAAAGCGAAACTGGGGATGGCCCGTCCCCAGCTGCTGCCGTGGTGGGCCCTTGGACTCGTTGTTCGCTATGGTTCTGGTTCAGGAGTCTAGGATCCAAAGGGATTTGCTCTCTCTCTCTCTCTCTTTTTCTTTTTTCTTTTTAAACTATATTTTTTTTTTTGCAATTTTTTCATTGTTACTTTTACAAATATGTCACTAATATAAATTATTAATTGATGTGTTGGTATTCTCTCATTCAAGTGCAACAAATTGTCCAATTTGTTAAAAAAGAATGTGCAACGCCCTAAAACTGAGGGAGAACGTTACAGCTCAACACTTGTTCTTACAAATAAGGATACATGAAGACTCTGAATTTACTCTGATATTACTTAATCCCGTAAATTTTGTAAAACTCAATCAAGAATATCCGATACTTCCCACATGATATAATTACAACATATAAAAGTCTATCAACTCTTAAAAGAAATATTTTTAATACATCAATCAAAGCACTTAAAGTAATTAGAGCTTCTAAGTCTCAAATAAATATCTATGCTTCAATTGTTCCATTCTCAATTAATCTCCATAATAGTAATGGAAATCTTCCTCCTCTCTCTCCTGAATATTCACTCCTAATTCTTCTTCTTGGTTATCTATTTCCTCAATACCCATATCTAAAAAACATATATTTTCTAAGAGTAAGCTAATACCCAGTACATATAATAGCAAATACACATGCATGAACAAGTAAGAATTTAATCACATATATATATGCAGCTCTTAAACATCAAGCAACAATTTCAGGTTTTACTTAAATTTACATAACAATAATAGGATACTTATAACCTTGCCAAACACATTTAAAAACTTGATCCTTAATTTGGTATAAGGAATTGTTACTATAGGTTCCAACACCCATAAGTTCTTAAAATTAACATCCTTAAAACTTAATTTGGTGTTGGGAACTATTACTAAGGGCCCCAACACTCATGAGTCCTTAAACAATCTTGAACTTAAACTGGTATTGGAACTGGTACTATGGGTCCTAATGTCCATGAGTTTTTAAATTTAAAACAACCCAGATCATTTTCAAGCTCGGCTCCTCTAAGGATAATATCACACAAGAATCGTCGGGTGCTCTATAGGGATTTGCCACTACAGTCTCCTAGGCTAAGCCAAGCATAATCAACAATCACCTAAACTAGTCCATTCAACTTAATGAAATTTGATACTTACCAACTTAACAAGCATAAGAAAACAAACAAGTTACACATACTTGGAATCATAATCTTAAGCACAATTGGTCTTGAACCTAAAGTGTTTTGAAATCTATTAAATTTACAATGATTTCCTCTTAGTGCTATAATATAAGTTTTCTTAATTTTTTTACTAATCTGTTGTATGATTCCTTCTCTTATGCTAATGGAGTTTCTAGGTTTATACTATGTGTTTTGATTGTGTGGAAATTCGTTTGAATGTAAATTAAAGTGATAAAAATGATTTTTTTTAAGTACACGATCGTGTTTTAGGCCGTGTACTTTAGCATGATTAAGATACATAGGCGTGTATATTAGCTATGTATTTTTTTGTGTATTTTACATTTTTAGCACACCTTAGTATACAGTTGTGTAGTTAGCCATGTACCTATTTATAATTTTTCCATATTTAACACGCCTAAATATACGGGCGTGTACTTTAGCCATGTAATTCTCTATATATACATGTATTCCTGCATTGTACTTGACAGTGTACTACGTTTTCTTCATAAACCTTAATTCCTCTTTCCCAATTCATCCTTAAACCTAATTTCCATGATCATATGTCTAATTGATTCTTGATATTTGTAAATTTCTAATGAGTTTTGGAAATTAGTATGCTTACTTATCTAATTAAGTGATTCGAACTCCCAATCGCTTGACCTTTGTGCTCGCTCCACTCCCGTTCCTTGATCTAGCTCTAATGGAATTGTGTAGTAATACTTGCATAAAATCTTAATTCCATAATCATAAATAAAAGTTCTATCATAAAAGTCTTTACCTTATATAATTTGATTGAACCTTGGTGTAATCCTCTTAATTGCCTTTGTGTTCTCTAGAGAGCGTTTAGTTTGTTTTTGTGAGAATGTGAAAAAGGAGGAGCTTTAAGTCAATGTGGGGTTTATATATCCTATCAGTAAAAAGACCAATTTAACCCCATCTCTTATTATATTTACTCTTTTGACTTTGTTCTATTTTATAATATATGTTAAATAAAATATTTTGTCCAAATATTTACAAAACACATACATAAGTGTGTTACTCTTTTTATGAGAAAGTATAATGTAGAAAATTAAAAAGGTAATACTACCACTCTTAAATAAAAATTAATAAGAAAAGAAAATAACATAAAAAAATTTAAAAATTGTTGCTATTTTATAATATTAATATTTTCCAAATATTATAAAATTTTACAAATATCTTTATGTGTTGTATTACAATTGTCATTAGCATCTCTTTATGTGGTGCTACTCCTATTTCTTGAATTATAGATATTCTTTAGGTGATTGGTATCAAACATAATTTAAAGGTCAAGAATTAGAGATAGACAAATACAACGATTACTTTAATGTATGGTGTCAAGTCAAATTTTTGATTTCTCATTCTTAATCCGATCTATACTAGACCCTATGCTCATCTAATGTAGATTCTCGACTTGAGTTAGGAATTTCATTTTATTTTGGAGCCGCCACCCAACTGTAGTTGGGAAAGATTGAATTAGGACTAATTGAGCAGATTAGTCCTAATTTGGACCACTAGTCATCGTGATTCCCTCTTTTCGTTTTTTGTGAAAAGAGGAAAGGGAAAAACCAGGGTTTCTAAGTTCGGAAGCTAACCTATTAAAACTCTAAGGTTACCGCCTAATCTCCTAAAATCTAAACTTTATCTAGAAATGTCTTTTTATTTTGTTTTTGAATAACCTATTCTGAGAAAATGATTTTTATTCCTTTTTAGGGTTTCTCCAAATGGGTGCCTATGTACTTGCTATTCAGGATCAAACTTGCCGTAGTTCGCTTTTCTTGAAAAATTTTAATGTGTTTGTGAATTTTAATTATGAAATTTCTTTTGATTTATGTTTTTACCATTTTAGGATTTTTCTAAAAAAATCTAAGCCTAGGCTTAATAATTTGATTTTTGAAAATGGTATTTTAAGGAAAAACCAACTTTGGATTTATTTAAGAAAATGATTTTTCTAAGTGATAAAAATTTCATTTTTCTATTTTTCAACTCATTTCTACTATTATAAATTTTTATTGATTTTTTATTAATTTTTTATAATTTTTATAATTTTATTTTTTTTATTAATTTTTATTAATTTTCATAATTTTTTATTTATAATTTTTATTGAAAATTTTTTTCCTAGATTTTTTTGTCCATCCTAATCCAAAATCTAAATTTTTATTATTATTATTATTTTTCTAATATTTTTATCATTTTCTTTATATATTTTTACATTTTTATTATTTATTATTATAATTATTATTTTTATTTTTATTATTCATACTAAATCAAATCCTAAAAAAATAATCTAATTTCTAACATTTTTTTTCTATTTTTGAATTATATAATAAATAAATAACTAAAGAAATTCGAAAAAAATAAATAAAATAACTAAATAAATACATAAGAAATAAATAAATAAAAAAATCCGACTTACCTAGATCTGTGTCGGTGCGCGGGTCGGGTTGGATCGGGTCGAAGCGGGTCGGGTCGGGTCGATCAGACACAGCGGTTGGGGATGCTCGTTGACGGCGTTCCAACGACCTTTCGAAGCAATTGAAGTGTCGATTCCTAGGTTTTTGGGGGTAGGGAACTCAATTGTGGCAACGCCTCCTGATGGCTACTCGACGCTTGATCGGTGGTCGCGGGTTGAAGAACTCCGGCGAGGTTTCGATTCTCTCTTTTCCTCACTTTTGATCCGTCCTTCTGCCTCTTCACTTCATCCTCTATTTATAGGTGCAAGAAATCAAGCTGGATAAGCTCGGATTTCCATCGATTGAAGCAAATCGAATTTGTGGTTAAAAACCCATCTCCAATTTGTGCAAATCTATTGATTTGTTGCGATTTGATTCCAATTGGATGATGTTTATCTTATTTCCGTTGAAGATCTGTTGGATTTGTGCAAAAAATCGAATCAAAATGGTCGAAATTCGGATTTTTCTCCTCACCGGCGATCTCGGACGGAGGTTGAAGATGATCACGCGCCCGGCGCGTGTGTTCGCCTCGGCCAATCGGCTGTTGACACGTGTTCCAGGCAGAGAAAAAATTTGTAAAACACGGATTCTGCTTCCCCACGTTTCGAACCCCTACCAAGCCCTCCCACGCGCGTACCAGACCAAGGTTCAGACCAGCTGGGCTAGCTCACTTTCGCAATTTTATTATTTTCGCAATTTGCATATATGCAATGTGATTTTTTTATTTTTTTGTATTTTTTGAAATTTCAAAAATTTTTAAAAATTATTTAACCCTTTTTTATTGCCATTTCCGCAATTATTTTCCAAAATTGATGTATTTTTCCTATTTATTTTATTTTTTGAATATTTTTCCTATTTTTGCTAAATTATAGAAAAAAATGGAAAAAATTGGTAAAAATTGGAAATTAATTATGGTTGATTATTATTGATCATTAAGGCAAAAATGAGATGTTTACAGCTGCCCCTCTTTGTAGTAAAGTTTGAAAAACTTAACTACAAAGACAAGAAAGACGTCATTTTTTGCCTCTTGATTAAATAGATAACGCCTTGGTTTGCCTGGTTATCTGGAATTAGGTCTCTAGTAAGAAAATGCTCCTTGAGCTAATAATCCCATGAGTATTTTGTGATGGTTGGTATTGCTTAAGAAATGGTCCTAATAATCTAGAATAATGTATCATTCTAAAAAGTGCTCTATGGGCTAACTAATTGGCGATAGAAAATATTCAAGAATTGTTTATGAGTGTAGAATTGTAAGTGGAATAGCTGATGATAGGAAGCGTCTTATCGGACTAGCAACCTTGAAGAAAAGATTTTCTTAGGAAGCGCTCTTATGAGTTGGCCACCTGTCAATAGAAGCGTCTGACTATACTAGCGACTATTTGGAAAAATACCTTCGAAGAGTGCTCTTATGAGCTGACTAATCGGTTATCGACAATTTGAAAAAGTGCTCCTATGAGCTGACTAATTGATAGATTCGAAAAGTGCTCCTTTGAGCTAACCGATCGATAGATTCGAAAAGTGCTCCTTTGAGCTAACTGATTGATAGATTCAAAAAGTGCTCCTTTGAGCTAACTCTAAGAAAAGGTGTCTAGGAAAGTGCCCCTTTGCGGGCTAACAAACCTATAAAGAGAGGACATGCCTCAAAAAGGTGCCCCTATGGGCTGACGTTTTCGAAGGTGTGTTTGGGAAAGTGCCCCATTGTGGGCTGACTAACCTATAGCGGGAAGTGTCTTCTTAGACTCACGACCCTAAGGAAGAAATGTTTCGAAGGGTGCCCCTATAGGCTGACCTTGAGACGAGATATTTAGGAAAGTACCCCATTGTGGGCTGACTAACCTATGGCGGGAGAAATGTCTCAAAAAGGTGCCCTTGTGGGCTAACCCTAAGAGAGGATGTTTAGGCGAGTGCCCCAATATGGGTTGACTAACCTATAAAAAAATGTCTCGAAAGGGTACCCCTATGGGCTAACCCTGAGAGATGAAGTTTAGCAAAGTGCCCCTCTATGGGCTGACTAACCTATGACAATATGTCTCGAAAGGTACCCCCCTATGGGCTGACCTTAAGAGAGGATATCTAGGAAAGTGCCCCATTACGAGCCGACTAACCTATGATAGGAAGAAATGTCTTGAAAAGTGCCCTTATAGGCTGACCTTAAGAGAGGCATTTAAGGAAGTGCCTCAATGTAGGCTGACTAACTTATGGTAGGAAGACACGTCTCAAAAGGTGCCTCAATGTGCTGACCCTACAAGAAATATTTAGGGAAGTGCCCCAATGTGGGCTGACTAACCTTTTCAAGGGGATGTTTAGACAAGTGCCCTATTGCGAGCTGACTAATCTTATGCTTTTGAACATGTTTATACTGACTGAGCTAAATGATTTGATGTTTTCATGATATGTGGATAATAGTTATTCATTTTAATATGTTCGCCAATTTATCGTGGACAGCAACCAAACAACCGAACCTTCGTGCTGATTTGCTCCTGCTTTGCTTACTTTTGCTTTAACACAGGGCTGAAGATCTTGATGTGCTTCATTTCTTGTGCGCATGGCTCTTTTGACGGTAGTGTTATCCTACTAATGCACCGGGTTTTAATGCTCAAAAGTAGATAGAATTATTTTATAAAATTTATTAAGATTCATTATCATTTTAGTGTTTATCATTCATTGGTGAAGTAATGGGTAATGTATTTAGGAATGTTTGTTGTAATGAGAATTGGTTGGAATTATTGATCATTCAGGGACATTAACTTTGCTTGTAAAAAAAAAAATGAAAACTAGACTCAACAAAACTTGTATTGAATATTGGCTTTCATAAACATTAGAAAAATTTCAATTTTCTTGCCTAAGGATAGTACATCTTAACAGCATCTGCATTAATGGGGTCTCTCAATTCAGGACCATCCATTTGAGTCAATATCAAAGCACCTCCTGACAATACCTTCTTCACCATATATAGTCCCTCATAGTTTGGGGTAAATTTTCCTCTAGAATCTTGGGCATTCGGGAGAACTTTCTTTAGCACCAGATCTCCTTCTTTGAAGCATCGAGGCTTCATTTTCTTGTTAAATGCTCGGGCCATCCTTTGTTGGTAACACTGGCCATGACATAGTGCAGTGAGTCTTTTTTCATCAATCAGATTCAGCTGATCAAGCCTCTTCTTTACCCAATCCAATTCAGTTAACTAAGTTTCTGAAAGAATTTTGAATAACGGTATTTCGACCTCGACTGGTAGCACTGCCTCAGTACCATATACCAACGAATATGGGGTAGCCCTAGTAGATGTTCTTATTGAAGTCCTATAAGCCATGAGAGCAAACGGCAACATCGCGTGCTAATCTTTGTAAGTAGTTGTCATTTTTTCGATGATCTTTTTGATATTCTTGTTAGCTGCTTCTATTGCCCCATTCATTTGAGGTCAGTTGGGAGTAATTTCTATGGTTTATGTGGAATTGTTGACATAAACCTGTCATCGACTTATTATTAAGATTGGTACCGTTATCGGTGATGATGGACTCAGGAACTCCATATCGAGTTATTATGTCCCTTTTCAAGAAACGAACTATTACCCCTTTTGTGAAATTGGCATATGATGAAGCTTCTACCCACTTGGTAAAGTAATCAATTGCTACCAATATAAACCTGTGGCCATTGGATGCTGTCGGAGTGATTGGGCCGATTATGTCGATTCTCCACATGGAGAAAGGCCATGGTACTGATAACAAGTGCAACTCATTAGGCGAAGCATTTATCTGGTTTGCGTACACTTGACACAAATGACAGTGCTTGACATATCTTACGCAATCTGATTCCATGGTTAACCAATAGTATCCCAACCTCATGATTTTTCGGGCCAACATGTAGCCATTCATAAGAGGTCTACATACCCCTTCATGTACTTCTTTCATTAGTTCATGTGCTTCATTTTTATCCACACATCTTAGCAAGGTGGTATCAAACGATCTTTTGTAAAGCACAGACCCACTTAATAAGAAATGACTTGCTAACCTTCTAAGTGTTCTTTGGTCATTCTTGCTAGCCATTTCAGGGTATTTGCTTTCTTGGAGAAAAGTTTTGATATCGTGATACCAGGGCTTGTCATCTTGTGCTTTTTCAATTGCTAAACAGTAGGAGGGTCGATTTTCGATGTCTATTTTCAACGATTGGACTTCGGCTCCCCCTGTTATTTGGACTATAGATGCTAGTGTGGCGAGTGCATCTGCAAACTGATTCTGAGTTCTTGGGATGTATGTGAAGGTGATTGCCTTGAATTCTTCTATTAGCTCTGTCAAATGCTGATGGTATGGTACCAGCTTAGGGTCTTTAGTCTTATATTCCCCTCTTATCTGTAGTATGATAAGTGACGAATCTCCGTACACTTTTAATCACGGATCTCCATGTGGCAAGCCATTTTGAGGCCGAGGATGCATGCCTCATATTCCGCGATACTATTGGTATATGGAAATGTGAGCCTTGTCGCTGAAGGGAATTGTGTGCCGTCTGGGGATATCAACACTGCCCTGATCCCATAACTGAATACATTGGTAGCTTCGTTAAAGAACATCTTCCACTTAGGATTCTGCTCTATCCCACGGTCTATGATAGTAAAGGGTGTATTGCCTTAACCGGTGCATGACCCAAATCAGAGCATAGCAAGTCCTCTCTACTTCTGAATACCTCTGTTCCCCGTATGTGAATTTCTTGCTTAAGTAATATATGGAACGCTCTCTTCCCTTTTCATCTTTTTGCCCCAACACGCATCTCATAGATTCAAGGAGTATTGTGAGGTATAAGAATAAGGGCTTCCCTTGCTTCGGGACTGTTAAGACTGAGGGTTTTATGAGATAGTCTTTAATCGTCCTGAATGCTTCTTCGCATTCGTCATCCCATTCTATTGCGGCATTCTTTTTCAACAAACGGAATAGTGGCCGACACTTATCTGTGAGCTGTGAGATAAAACGAATTATATAATTCAAACTTCCCAGCAAACCTCTTACTTCTTTAACAGTACGTGGGGAAGGTAGTTCTAATATAGACTTTACTTTGTTATAGTCGATTTTAATGCCTTTCCGGCTTATGACAAACCCTAACAATTTGCCTGTTGTGACCTCGAAAGTGCACTTCTCCGGATTCAACTTGAGCTGAAACTTTCTCAATTGCTTAAACAGCTTTATCAGGATATCTGTATGGCTCTCTTCTTCTTTAAACTTAGCTATCATATCGTTGACGTATACTTCGACTTCTTGATGTATCATGTCATGAAGTATCGCGACTATGGCTCTCTGATACGTTGCCCCGGCGTTTTTCAAACCAAAGGGCATGACTTTGTAACAGAAAGTCCCTTATGTTGTGATGAAAGTTGTTTTGGTTTTATCTTCTTCAGCTATTTTTATCTGATTATATCCTGAGAAACCGTCCATAAATGAGAAAAGATGGTTTCCTGCAGTGTTGTCCACTAGAAAATCAATGTGAGGTAGGGGGGAGTTATCCTTTGGCGTAGCTTGGTTTAAGTCCCGGAAATCTACGCATACGCGTACTTTTCCATTCTTTTTCATAACGGGGACTATATTCGTTACCCATTCTGGGTAATCGGACACTTCGATGAATCATACTTCTAGCAGTTTCTTGACTTCTTCCTTGATCTTTAGTAAGATGTCGGGTCTAAATCTTCTCAATTTCTGTTTTTTAGGTTTAACATCTTCCCTTATAGGAAGCCTGTGAACCACTATTGATTGGTTTAGTCCTGACATGTCACCATATGACTAGGTGAACACATCTGCGTATTCAGTTAACACATCTGGCTGTCTGTGAATTTCTTGCTTAAGTAATATATAGAACGCTCTCTTTTCTCTTTATCTTTTTGCCCCTGTAAACACCCCATTTTTGCCTTAGGAATCAATAATTTTCAATAATAATCAATTTTCAATTTTTCCTAATTTTTCCCAATTTTTCCTTAATTTAGCATAAATAATAAAAATATTCAAAAAAATGAAAATAAATAGGAAAACACTTCAATTTTGAAAAATGATTTTAGAAATAGCAATAATGAATAGTAAATAATTTTTACAAATTTTTGAAATTTCAAAAAAATACAAAAAAATAAAAAAATTGCATCGCATATGTACAATTTGCGATGTAAATAAAATCGGGAAATTGGGCCAGCTCAGCTGGCTCGTGTGTGCGCATGGGAACCGTGTGAAGGCTGAAGGTCGCGAGTTCGAATCCCCCCGCAGGCGCTCGGCAAAAATTTTTCGTTCTTTTCCCTGGAGCTGCCACGTGGCAGCATGTGATTGGCCGAGGGAAGTCACGCGCGTCGCGCGTGATCGTCTTCTTCGCGAGCCCAGCCGGAGGAAAAAATCCGACAGAAGTCCGACGAAGGCGAAATCGGCCGTTTTCTTTTTCATCTTCTAGATTAAAGTCGAGATAAGGCCAAATCCATCAGATAAACCAAAGGAGCACAAGAGATTAACATCAAATCGCCGGGATAAAATCAAATCTAAAAACGAAAAAAATTCGGATTTATCCAAATCGGCCGATTTGAGCTTATCCAAGAGGTTTTCCGGACGCCTATAAATAGAGAAGAGCAGGAGGAAGCCAAAGCACGAAGAAACACGAAGAAAAAGTGAGAGAAAGAGAGAGAAAGGAGTGAATCGGAGTACGCCGGAGAAGCTCGGAGCCGAGACCATCGATCGGAGTTGGAGCAACCGCTAGGAGGCGATCTGGGAGTAAACCGCCACCACCATTGGATTCAGCACCCCCAAGAAGCTAGGATTCGACACTTCACCCGCCGCAAACGACCGCCGGAACGCCGTGAACGAGCCAACCCCGCCGCCGTGACCGATCCGATCCGATCCGACCCGACCCGACCCGCGCACCGACCCGGATCCAGGTAAATCGGATCTTTTCGGATTTTTTTTATTTTATTTAACTAATTTATTTGGTTTATTTATTTATTCCGAATTTGTTATTTATTATTTGTTTAGCCATTTATTTATTTATTTGTTTATATTTTCAATAAATAGGAAAAATGTAGAAATTAGATTTTTCTAGAATTAAGAAAAATGTAAAAAAAAAAAAAATAAGTAAAATGTAAAAAAATAATAAAAGAAAAAAAAAAAAAATAGAATAAAATAATAAAAAGATTAGGAAAAATAATAATAAAACTTTAGATTTCAAAATAGGATAGATAATAACTTAGGATAAAATGTTCTAGCATAAAAATTACAAAAATTTATAAAAATCACAAAACTTATAAAAAATCACAAAAATCATGAAAATTCATAAAAATTTAAAAATTATGAAAATAGAAGAAAAATTAAGTTTTAACACTTAGAAAAATCCTTTTCTTCAAATAAACTCAAAATTGATGTTTTCCTTCAAAATCATTTTCAAAAAAAAAAAAAATCAAAATCAAAGCTTAAGCTTAGAAATTTTTAGAAAAATTCCAAAAAAAATGTTAAAGACATAAATCATAAGAAATTTCAAAATTAAAATTCACCAACAAATCTAAATTTTTCAGAAAAGCGAACTACGGCTTGTTTGATCCTGAATAGCAGGTACGTAGGCACCCATTCGGGTCAACCCCTAAAATAAAGAAAAATCATTTTCTCAAATAATTCTCAAACATAATAAAAAGTAACAGAAACACAAATGAAACACATTTCTAAAGATAAACAATTTTGGGAGATTAGGTGGTAACCGTAAAGGTTTTAATAGGTTAGCCTCCGGACTTAGAAGCTCTGGTTTTCCCTTTTCCTCTTTTCACAAAAACGAGAAGAGGAAAGAACGACGACTAGTGGTCCAAATTAAAACTAATCCGCTCCTTTAGTCTTAATTCAATTTTCCCAACAAACAGTTGGGTGGCGACTCCAAAAATCAAACGAAATTCCTAACTCAAGTCGAGGATCTAGATTAGATGAGCAGAGGGTCTAGTTTAGATCGGATTAGGAATGGGAATTCAAAAATTAGACTCGACAGCCCCAACACGCATCCCATGGATTCAGGGAGTCTCGTGAGGTATAAGAATAATGGCTTCCCTTACTTCGGGACTATTAAGACTAGGGGTTTTATGAGATAGTCTTTAATCGTCCTGAATGCTTCTTCACATTCTTCATCCCATTCTACTGCGGCATTCTTTTTCAACAGACGGAATAGTGGCCGGCACTTATCTGTGAGCTGTGAGATAAAACGAGCTATATAATTCAAACTTCCCAACAAACCTCTTACTTCTTTGACAGTACGTGGGGAAGGTAGCTTTAATATAGACTTTACTTTGTCAGGGTCGATTTTAATGCCTTCCCGGCTTATGACAAGCCCTAACAATTTGCCCGTTGTGACCCCGAAAGTGCACTTCTTCGGATTCAACTTGAGTTGGAACTTTCTCAATCGCTTAAACAGCTTTCTCAGGATATCTATATGGCTCTCTTCTTCTTTAGACTTAGCTATTATATCATCAACGTATACTTCAACTTCTCGATGCATCATGTCATGAAGTATTGCGACTATGGCTTTCTGATACGTTACCCCGACATTTTTCAAACTAAAGGGCATGACTTTGTAATAGAAAGTCCCTCATGTTGTGATGAAAGTTGTTTTAGTTTTATCTTTTTCAGCCATTTTTATCTGATTATATCCTGAGAAACTGTCTATAAACGAGAAAAGATGGTTTCCTGCAGTGTTGTCCACTAGAACATCAATGTGATGTAGGGGGAAGTTATCCTTTGGCGTAGCTTGGTTTAAGTCTCGGAAGTCTACGCATACGCGTACTTTTCCATTCTTTTTCATAACGGGGACTATCTTCGCTACCTATTCTGGGTAATCGGACATTTCGATGAACCATACTTCTAGCAGTTTCTTGACTTCTTCCTTGATCTTTAGTAAGATGTCAGGTCTAAATCTTCTCAATTTCTGTTTTTTAGGTTTGACATCTTCTCTTATGGGAAGCCTGTGAACCACTATTGATTGGTCTAGTCCTGGCATGTCACCATATGACCAAGCGAACACATCTGCATATTCAGTTAACAGCTTGGTCATCTTACGTTTTTGCTCAGCACTTAAACTGGTCCCGATCTTAAGGTTTTTAGGTTTTTCAATGCTTCCTAGATTTACTGTCTCCACCAGTTCGTCGATTGAAATTTCGCTTCGTTCATGTTTTTGCCAATTTTCTTGTATCATTTCGTGGTCAAGGATATCGCTTCCAACAATTGACCCAGCAGCGTCGGAGACGATATCAATGTTTTTATTTTTTACCTGCGCGAAATGTCCCTGATGTTCGATGGTAGGAGATCTGGGTGAAGTAAAATGAAAGCAGATATATATAAGTAAGACAAACTGTAATTTATTATAAAGAAGTCTCAATAAAAATTGTTTAACAATCGTTCTCTATCCTTGAGCTGACCTAGCGCTATTAATAGGATAACAGAACCAATTATTAAGAGCTGGATGCTGTTTGAACGTGCGAGGGGTTGGGCTCCCATTGCTGACGTCATCTTCACTTATCCTTGGCTCTTGAATGGTAGTTGCTTGTCTGAATGATTGCTGGAGGGGTGGAATGCGCATCTGGGTGTTGCCTGGCTTCTCTTTCATCCTGCCTTTGACACCTCTGGCTTGTGCTTCTTCTTGGGCTGTAGGAACGTACCCTAGTTCAAACGTCCCTTGCTGCCCCTCCTTGAACTAATGGCCTTCCTTGCTGGTCACCACATTCACCTCGTTGAATATCTGGAGACCAAGATCTTCAGAACCGTCCTCCCCCTCTTTTGGTAGGTTGTCCTCTTTCTCAAACTCAGGCCCCCACCCGCTAGGCGGCCCATACTCAGTTAGGGTGTAAGAATAATTCACCAAGTACTCGAATCTGCCATGTGATTCTCCCAAGGTATTGACTGTTGGGTCTCCGACTAACCATCTCTTTTTGATATGTGACTTGGGGGTTTTCTCTAGGGCTTGACGGGAATGCCTTTTCTGCTGGTCCGTCGCCTTTTGCTTGGTGGATTCTTTGGGAGCCGACTCTTCGGACGTGATCATGTTGACGGTGGGCTTATAATTGGGCAGCGGATTGGTGTTGACATTAAGTGCTAAAGTGTTAACAAAATCCAGCTGCAAAATCCCTGCGTCAACCAGATCCTGGATTTTGTGTCGGAGCCTCCAGCATTTGTCTGTAGAATGCCCCTCTTAACCCATATGATAGTCACATTTGAGGCTTGAGTCGAAGTTTCTGGGCTTGTACTGGTCATTGGGATTTCGAAGCTAATCAAATTATCCGCCCGTAGCCGAGCAAAGACTTGGCTGAGCGGGATCGAAATTGGAGTGAACTGTCTCGGGACCCTGGTAGCTTGGGCGTGATTTGCCGTGGAGTGCTGGGCTGGGGCACTCGTGGTCTGGAATGTCACACGAGTTCCAGCTTTGTCTGCTTTACTGGAGTTGACTGTGCTGACGGTAGATTCCTTGGCTCTGTTACCTCCTAAGGGCCTTTGTGATGGTGTGACCCTAGGAGGATCCATTGTTTAGAGTCTGCTGTGGTGATGGCGCTTTCAATCCGGCACCCTACAACTACTACTTCTGTAAAACCGGATGATGTTTGGCCCACCAGATGTGAGAAGTAGGTCTTGTCTAGAGTGTTGATGAATATGGATGTCAACTCTTTCTTAGAAATTGGGGGTTACTACCCTGGCAACTTGAGCTCTCTAACGCTGAGCATACTCTTTAAAAGGCTCAGCGTGTCTCTTTCGAAGACTCCCTAGATCAATCACTAAGGGGATGACTTCGATATTAAACTTGTACTGGTCATAAAATGTCCGGGCAAGCCTTTCCCAAGTGTCGACCTGATTGAAATCCAAGTGGGCATACCAGACTAATGCAGGACCTGTAAGGCTATCATGGAATGTCTGGATCATCAGTTGGTCATATTGAGCATACTTGCTCATTTTCCGGGCGTATAGTCTTGTGTGCATTTTGAGGCATCAAGTACTGTCATACTTCTCAAATTCCGAGGTCTTGAATTTATCAGGGTACACCTCTTCCCCATATGCTGGCAGACCGGTGATCCCGGCTTGCTCGAAACCGTCAGGCCCATATATTGTTTTCATCTTATCAGCCAATTGTTAGAAGAGTCTTTTTTCCATCTCTTTCTATCTCTCCTCCATCTCTTTCTTTAAGTCATCAGAGGTTGGACCCTGGTTGATTTTCGGCTCATACTCAAGGTCGGGTTGAGGTAGGAATTGATTTCCTCATATTCTAGAGGTTGCCCCTCCATTGACTTCCCTTTTCTAGCCCCTGAATAATCTTCTTGAGTCGACTGGGTGGTGCGAAGGAGGCTAATGCTTTCAGTTAGGAGGTGGACTTGTGCAACTAACTATTGGATCGTTTGTTCCAAGGATACGATCCTAGAGTCTAAAGCAATGTCAGCACTTGTGTTGTTACGGTTGTCGCCACTGTTTTCCATTTTTGTTCTTGAACGTGTGCAGATTGGGCTTCTGGGAGGGTTCAGTTATTTGGGAGCTATTTTGATACCTGGCGCGCATTTTTTCTTTTTAATATAATGTATGCAAATGTGATGCATATGTCACACGGATGCTAAAATAAAGGGACTAACAGTTGATTGATGACGTAATACTGAAACTTTAATATTGGAAACTTGGAGTTCGATACTTAAAAAAAAAATGAAAAAAGTATAATAGGGATCTATTTCCTAATTCTCTTGGTCTTCTGCTGCATAGGCGCTAGTCAATTGTGGAACAAGCCATCTATTACAACAGAAATTTCTAATTACAACAAGAACTATTTTACAATGATAGTATTATAGGGAAATGTATCTGAACTTTGTGAACAGAACAAAAGTATTATATCATCAATCAGTTGTTAGCCCATGACGTTGTGTATGCAAATAGGTAGGTTCTAATAGGTCCCCAAGCTCTATGGCCTCCCGCATTCTCAGAGAAATGGATCTCAAGCCATATTGAAGCATTGGATGGGGTAGTCTAATCAGTCCCAAAAGGTGATCATATCACTTCGCCTGAAACCTACACAATGGCCCCCTGTCTTAGGGTCCTAAGACGGCCCGAGTTTAACCGTACCTATTCATACATTTAATGCATGCAGACTTGATAACTAAAGTAAATAGCTGAATCCTAATCTTCAGCTAAATCCCTGAAAGGTTAGCAATAATATAACAAATCAAAAGACATTTCTTAGAAAGGAGCAATTCGAGGAGATCTAAGTGGCTAGCCTACTAAAGAATTTCTTCCCCAGCGGAGTCGCCATCCTGTCGAGTCTAATTTTTTATTTTTCATTCCTAATCTGATCTATACTAGACCTTATACTCATCTAATGTAAATCCTCGACTTGAGTTAGGAATTTCGTTTTATTTTGGAGTCGCCACCCAATTGTAGTTGGGAAAGATTGAATTAGGACTAATTGAGCATATTAGTTCTAATTTGGACCACTAGTCGTCGTGATTTCCTTTTTTCGTTTTTTGTGAAAAGAGGAAAGGGAAAAACCAAAGTTTCTAAGTTCGGAGGCTAACCTATTAAAACCCTAAGGTTACCACCTAATCTCCTAAAATCTAAACTTTATCTAGAAATGTCTTTTTATTGTCTTTTTATTTTGTTTTTAAATAACCTATTTTGAGAAAATGATTTTTATTTCTTTTTAGGGTTGCCCCAAATGGGTGGCTACGTACTTGTTATTCAGGATCAAACTTGCCGTAGTTCGCTTTTCCTGAAAAATTTTAATGTGTTTGTGAATTTTAATTATGAAATTTCTTTTGATTTATGTTTTTACCATTTTAGGATTTTTCTAAAAAAGCTAAGCCTAGGCTTAATAATTTGATTTTTGAAAATGGTATTTTAAGGAAAAACCAACTTTGGATTTATTTAAGAAAATGATTTTTCTAAGTGATAACAATTTCATTTTTCTATTTTTCAACTCATTTCTACTATTATAAATTTTTATTGATTTTTTATAATTTTTATTAAATTTTTATTGAAATTTTTTTTCCTAGAGTTTTTGTCTATCCTAATCTAAAATCTAAATTTTTATTATTATTATTATTTTCTAATATTTTTATCATTTTATTTATATATTTTTACATTTTGATTATTTATTATTATAATTATTATTTTTATTTTTATTATTCATACTAAATCAAATCCTAAAAAAATAATCTAATTTCTAACATTTTTTTTTCTATTTTTCAATTATATAAAAAATAAATAACTAAAGAAATTCAAAAAAATAAATAAAATAACTAAATAAATACATAAGAAATAAATAAAATAAATAAAAAAATTGGAAAATCTGACCTACTTGGATCCGAATTGGTGCGCGGGTCGAATCGGGTCGATCGAACACGGCGGCTGGGGATGCTCGTTGACGGCGGTCTAGCGGCCTTTCGAAGCAACTGAGGTGTCAATTCCTAGGTTTTTGGGGGTGGGGAACTCAACTGTGGTGGTATATTTCTCCAAAAATGCCTCCTGGAGGCTACTCGACGCTTGATCGGTGGTCGCGGGTTGAAGAACTCCAGCGAAGCTTCGATTCTTTCTTTTTTCTCTCTTTTCCTCACTTTTGATTCGTACTTTTGCCTCTCCACTTCATCCTCTTTTTATAGGTGCAAGAAATCGAGTTGGATAAGCTCGGATTTCCACCGATTGAAGCAAATCGGATTTACGGTTAAAAACCCATCTCCCATTTGTGCAAATCCATTGATTTGTTGTGATTTGATTCCAATTGGATGATGTTTATCTTATTTCTGTTGAAGATCTGTTGGATTTGTGCAAAAAATCGAATCAAAATGGCTGAAATTCAGATTTTTCTCATCGCCGGCAATCTCGGACGGAGGTTGAAGACGATTACGCGCCCAGCGCGTACGTTCGCCCCGGCCAATCGGCTCTTGACATGTGTCCCAAGCAAAGAAAAAATTTGCAAAACGCAGATTCTGCTTCCCCCGCATTTTGAACCCTTGACCGAGCCCTCCTGCACACGCACCAGACCAAGGTTCGAACTAGCTGGGCTAACCCACTTTCGTGATTTTATTATTTTCGCAATTTGCATATATGCAATGCAATTTTTTTATTTTTTGAAATTTCAAAAATTTGTAAAAACTATTTAACCCTTTTTATTGCCATTTCTGCATTTATTTTCCAAAATTGATGTATTTTTCCTATTTATTTTATTTTTTGAATATTTTTCCTATTTTTGCTAAATTATAGAAAAAAATGGAAAAAATTAGAAAAAATTGGAAATTAATTATGGTTGATTATTATTGATCATTAGGGCAAAAATGGGGTGTTTACATATGGTTATCTCTTTATCGATGTCATAAAGTAGTTGAAATTATGAAGGAGTGTATGGAAAATATTTAGATCTAAATTTGTATTGCAATTAGTATAATATTTCTTTTTGTGGCACTACCCATATAAGTTAGATTAGCTTCTCAGTCTTCAACCAATTTTTTCCCACCTAATTTACTTCTATTCAGCAAGTTACTTGAATTTTGAAATTAGTCAAGTTTTTGTTGAATGATATAGATGTTCAAGTAAGTGATTGCAGTGAGATGGATTAGGGAGAAAATAATTCATGAAAGATGAAGACAACAAGCACTTACATCTAATTGACACAAGGTCACCATAAATAAAGATAGTAATAATGATTACGATACCAATTTAACTCTAAATATTTTTCATACATTTTTAATGTTCATATGTACCGTACAATGCTAGAAGTTCATGGCCTTTAGGTTCCACTTAATGCCAATCATTTATTTGAACATCATAGGATCTAAATTCTAATATCAATTGCAATACCTACAAATCAGAGTAGTAAAATTTAAGAGTAGTTGGAAACTCTTCTAAGAAGAGTCATGTGAATGAGAATGTGGCAATGGCATCTTATTTATTAATGAATCTAGCAAATAGATGAACTATTTGTTGTAGGAAATTCAACATTCAATCTTTGTTTTTTTAGACAATTGTAAAATTATATCACATGTGAAGACTACATATAGTAATTTGAGTTTTAAATTGATTAAGGTTGCATATAACAACTTTGCCTTTTTTTTTATTCGTTTTTAAGTAAAGTCTTAGAAGACCTATAGACAACGCATTAAGTCTAGGGTTACCCCCACATGTTGAGTTCAAGGTTTAGACCTAATGAGGTGAGTCCACGCCTAATGAAAATAAGTCAAGCCTTATAAGGTTCTAGATTCGATTGAGCTTGATATAGTCTTCATTGAAATAGTTTGATAGGTTTTGACTTGATTCCTAATGCTTATAGAACTTAGGCCAGTTTTCAAAAAAAAAGAAAAAAAAAACTTGAGCACATGATAACTCCAATTTAGTATTATAGAGAAATTGCCGTATAACATGAACTTGAATCATTTAATTTTAAGTGTTTTACTTTTCTTCTTCTTCTTCTTCTTCTTTTTTTCTGCATAAGATTTTGAAGTATAATATATTTTAATATATTATATTAACTTTGGTTTAGAGTGAGTATCAAGTACTTTATAGGTAAATTTAAACAAACATTACATGTGTTTTTAGTTTTTCTTATAAAGAAGTGATCTATATTTTTCTTTCTAACAATCATATTACTTGTGTTTCATGAATATTTGTTAATTTTAATCAAAGACACACGTTAGGTTCTTATTGGACCAATAATATTATTAAATATGTCTAATTAATGTAGTGTAATGAAAATAATTAAAGATGTAGAAAATTTAAAAAATGCCAAAAATAAAAAAACACTATTTTTATGTTTTTTATTTTTTTAGATAATGTCTTCGACCCCTTTCTTTTCTTAAATTTCAGTGCTTTAATCATCCTTTTATCATATTTGATCCCTCTTTACTTGTATTTTTCCCAATCTTAGTATTTTTTTTCTGAATTTTTTGCATTTTATTATTTTCATTACATTAATTAATTAATTATATTTAATAATCTTAGTGGTCAAATAAGAAGTTGACATTTGTCCCGTATTAAAATTAACAAATATTTGAAACATGAGTAATATGTTTATGCAATATATATATATATATATATATATAGATCACTTCTTTGTAAAAAGGAAAAAAAGAAACACAAATAATATTTGTGTAATTTTTCTTACGTTATGATTGTTATGATTTTAGAGATTGAGTTAGGTAAATTAGTAAATTGTTACACTTAGTAAGACTAGTTAGAAAATTAGTTGCTATAGTAAATATTATAAATAGCATTTTGTAGTAGCCAAATATACTCATTCAATTCATAAATGTAACATTTAAAGGTTTTTTTCAAGAATCCTCTTTACGAGTTTATTTTTAACTTAAATTAAATATGATTTGATCTTTTCCAATTGCTCATACGATTGGGTTACATGAGATCTTAACAAGAGAACGGGCAAAAATTGAATGATTGTACGTATTGGTGCTAGAAACTTTGAAGGAATTAAAAGAAGATTTGAAGGAAATACAAGAAGATATGAAGGAAGTAAAAGAAGACTTACATCAACTTGAAGAGAGTTATAAGTGTATACAAGAAGCCACAATTTCAAATATTGATGAAACTAAGTAGCAAGAGATTTCTAATGGGGTTGAAATATTTAATCATGAAGAGATCGTTGTCATGATAAATTTAATTGATGTATACATGCGTCTTGGCAATCATAGAAGTTTTTTTTTTTTTTAATGCTAATGGGCTGCAAATTGGAGTCGTTAAACAATAGTGATGCTTGATGCTGGAGTGTGTGAAATTTTCAGTTAATACAAAATGATAAAACATAGGTTATATGTTCGTTAAAAGAAAAAAAAAAATACAGGTCATCAGCAAGTAAAAGCATTAAAGGATAAATCATATTTTTGTAATTTTACCAAAATTTTATATTCAATTGCCAAAAAATGCTTTTATTTAAGAGATGCTTAAAATACTTTTATTTGATTAAAAGATGCTTTTGTATTATTTTAATTTATTTTCAATTTTGGTATTATATATATATATATATTTGTGTATGGTACCCGTCCTAGTAAATAACTTATACTGCTTTTTGGATTATTTTTTGGTTTTTCCAATTCCTAAACTTTTAATTTTAGTAATCAAGCTCCAAAACTACTATAAAATCATATCGAGTCCAAAATAACAAATTAAAAATAATTTAACATATTAATAAAACTTAAGAAAAATTGCTCTGAAAATCCTAAAATTTTAGGAGAGTATCCAAGTTTGAGTTCTAAAAGACCCTTAATTTTAGTAATCAAGTTGGAATATTACATAAGAAAGTTCTAAATTATCATGTATCATTGAATTCATATATTTTAATACTTTTTGCCACCTAAGTGCTATAGGGACACCAAGTGGCACCTGCTTGGTGATGTGGTAACTATTATTGCTACCTATCTTATGAAATTAAAGAAAAAATTGTAAACTTTTATGTTTTATCCCTTTTAATTCATGGTAGAGGCGGCATCACCATCTATATCACAAATCTAGACCACTTAATTCATAACATAATGTGTTGTTTGTGGCCCATAAGCACAAAGGGAGGTAAAGGCATCACTTGCCAACCTTAATGATGGTAAGTCAGCCTCCATTTCAATGGTTATAGTTTTTTTTTTTAGTTTCTTGAAAGTTTGTTTACCTTTTATTTTCCAAAATTTTAATTATCTACGTGGCATTCATGTGAGATGTAGGCCCATGTGGGCTAAGATAGACATGGCAATTATTTAAGAATTAGGTTACATGATACTTTAAAATTTTAGGATTTGATTGTTAAAATTAAGAGTTTTTAAGACCCAATTATAAATAATGCTAAAGTTTTATGACTTGTCAAACTACTTTCAAGAATATATTAGAGTGAAGATAGCTCATTAGGAATTGATTGTATGTTTTTAAAGAGTTTTACTTAATGTTTAATTGCTGCAATTCAAAATTTTATAACTTCTCCAAGACAAACAAACCTTGTACCATTTATTTCTTACAATTTGATTTGAGATTGTTTGCTAGGATGTTGTCGAAAGTAACACCTGAATTTTTTAAATTTTTAAAGTTTGAAGTTGTTAAATATTACGATTAAAATAGTTTTTACTTATCAAATTTTATATCTAAAGTTTAAAGTAGCTATAAATCATATTTAATTAATTTTTTAATTGTTAAATTCATTATTCAATCATCATAAAAAAAATTGTAATAAATGATCATTGATCGAAGAGTTTAAATACAAATAATAAAAGCTGAAACAAAGTATAATTGAATATGACATTTGATAACTTAAAAAGGTCTAATATAGAGTTAAGACAGCAATCAAAGTATGTAAGAGATTTGATATCTTATATCGTTTTTTGTTTTTTTTTTTTTTATAGGTGATATTCAAAGATAACAAAGGCAATATTAATTTACATATTCTACAGATATGTCGAACAGCTCCTATAGGAGTACAGTTATTCATAAAAATAAGCAAGCCATCCTCTACAATGGAATCACATGTATCATGTTTAATTGCAAATTATCTAATAGAATAGAATAGAATAAAATAAAATGGGGATCTAGACGTGCTGGTAAGGTCAGCCAGACATTTACCCCCATTAATAATTCTTACTTTTAGGCAATTGTAATCAACAAAAAGCAGACTTCACTTTGTGGTACAGGATTGGCTTCATTTATTTTGGTGCTACCTGATGGTGATTCCGATGTGTAGTGGGCTGACAAGGACACCATGGAAAGGCACACAACATTTCCATATAGTTAAAAATAATTTTCATGGTATCATCCCAAAGAAATCCATATCACATCACTTGTATTGATAATACATGTTAAATTTATTTATATATTATTAATCAATTTATATAACTTATTATTACTTTTGATGATGTTCCTGTATCTATCACGAGGCTGATTCATGCACCTAACTTGGATGGATATATAAAAGGGCAATGTTGCGGCTGCCACCGGAATTTCGTTTTAGAAAAGAAAGAAAGCTAAACGTGGTTGTCTGCAAGCAGGGAGTGCACCATTTTGGATATTTCCAATGCTTATATACCTTATTGGCCAAATTCCACTTCATTTATCTCGATGTTAAGAAATATTAGTGCTTGGTACACCGGCGGTATATTTAGAAAAGTAAGTAAATCGATGGGTAGTTTTAGTTTTATGGTATTTTACAGCACTATCCCTTTATCAATACCTTTTTTATACTTTGAAAATAAGTACTATATAGTAAAATAAGAGTAAAAAATATTGCATAATATCAAAGATACCAAAACAATAATATCTTCTTTAATAATATAATAATAATGATAAATAGTAACGAAAGTTATTGAAAAAATTTATTAAAATTTTTAAATGAAATAATAATATTTTCTAAATTTTTTAATATTTAAACAATATAATGAAAAATGGTCTGGTCGTTATTAAACATATAAAGGGAAATTATAAATGACCTCTTAAACTTTAACTAAGATAAGGATATACTCTTTAAACTTTTAAATATTGCAAATAATTCATCTAAATTTTGATAAAAACATACTAAGTTTAAAGTTTAGAAAGTGTTAAGGCATATCTTGATAAATTTAATAGGTGTTTTCACATCAAGGTTAAAGTTTAGAAGGGTTATTTACAACTTCTTGAAGATATTTGCCAATTTATTAAAATTTAGAGGGGTAACTTGTAACATTTGAAAATTTAAGAAGTATATTTACACCTAAGTTAAAATTTAGGAAGGTAATTTTCATTTTCCCCAACATATAATTCTTAATAATTTTTCTTACCATTTATCATTTTTTCATATTATAAACATAGGGGGAAAAGCTAGGGGAAAAAATAGGGAGAAAATGCAAATGAACCCCCTAAAATTTGACTTATGTATGGATATACCCCTTTAAACTTTTAAATATTGCAAGTAATCCCTTAAATATTAATAAATTGGCAAATAACTTTCAAAAGTTGTAAATAACAACCGTATGAAAACATCCCTCAAACTTATCAACTTATATTTTAACACCTGCTAAATTTTAAACTAAATGTGTTTTTTTTTTTAACTAAAAAGCAAGTATCTTTTTACGTTATCGATTTATCAAATTTTAGTAGAGTTATTTACAATATTTGAAAGTTTAAGGATATATCTATAGGTCAAGGTTTGAGAGAGTCATTTGCAATTTCCCCTAAATATAGACATAGAAAATAGCAAAAAAAATAAATGGTGAATGTGAACCTTATTATCAAATATTATTTAAACAATAAAAACACTAAAGACACCAAATATGTATCATTGACTTTAATAATATAGAATATAAGGAAAATAGTCATCTCTAGCGATACATGTATGAAAGATCTTTGGTTTGTAGGCCCTATATTTTTGTGTGTAGATATATATATATATATATATATATATATATATATATATATATATATATTAATGTATCACATTCTATAGAGAAAATTGTTAGAGATAGATGTTCCAAGATACATGTAACTTTTGCTCAAAATATAACTTAACCCGAATTCTTCCATGGTTTTATGAGAAAGATTATGAGAATTTACAGCTTTTGTGATATACATCATCCAATATCACTTTTTTTTTTTGTTTTGCCCACAAAAATAGTCATCATATGTCAAAAGACATAATATATCAAGGCCAAAATAAATCAATTAATTGGCTTTATTTTATAAATTATGAAGATGATAATTAAAAACAAAAATTTAAAAAAGATCTATTATAATACATAATTTTAGAAGCTTTTGTTAAAAAATACATCCTTTATATATTTTTTAATAGTTACAACTCTTATATAAGTTAAAACAAAACAACACAACAACTCTTCAAATTCAATAAACAAATTTTCTATACATTGTTTAAATAGTTGCAACTTTTACATAATTTAATATAAAATAACATATCTTTTCACATGAAATAATATTTCATTCAAACATTTTGAAAGACTCTAACATATTTTAAATAACATATAATAACAGATATTATTAATATGTAGGTTGTGCTATCTTTTAAGTAATTTTATCATTTTTGTAAATAAGTATACTTAAAAAAAAATCCACACATAACGTGTGGCTTTAACTAATTTTATAACAATAACTGAAAAAATCAAGCATACAACTTCTTTAAAATGCTTTCAATCAAAACAATGTACATAAAAAATTTCAAGATAGTTGCTTTCAAAATTGTGGAACTCTTTAGATATATACATACACACACAGAGTAACTCCCCCTTTTAAATCTCTTCTCTTCTTTCATCATTATAAATATGCAAATCTACCACTACTTATAATAATATTTCAAATTTACCACTTTTGATTTGATTTTTTTAACCATTTTCATCATTACCAATTCACATGCAAAACAATTGCATCAACACAAGTCTAAGTCTATAGATCTAGTTGGTTTGAAGACTATGGCAATTAGGCCAATATTATTTTGTCCATAGTTTTTAGAAAAAGTAGATTTCTTAATTGTTTTGTTATCTTTTGCTTTTCCATTTGTTTCCATCCCCTATGTGAGATTGCTATCCCTTTTATAAAATTTATTGCATTCGTTAGTTGGGTGAGTTCTATTCTCTTAGAAGATTGGATAATATTTAGAGCTTGCAATTTGAGACACAACCCATGAATTCGAACACAACACAACCCAATTATAAATGGGTTTATGCATGAAAAAAATCAACACGACACATAAACGGCTTAGACCCGTTTAAACGTAGTAAAATTTGTGTTCGAGTTTAAGTTCGACCGATGAACCCATTTAACAAAAAAATTACTAATAATATAAATAACATATATATAGATAAACATAAATTATATCATACATTAATATAAATGTATAAATGTATAGAGGTTGTACTTATATATATATATAACAAATACTTAATTTAAATACATATGTTACACATATTAGCCCATAAATTACAATAACATATGTGTGCTTTACTTAAATATAAATTATTAAAACTATATAACGTATATATAAAGAGAACTTATATAACAAATATATAACCTATATTTATGTATGTAATATATGTATATAGATTATATAATAATAAGACATATGTAAATATCCAAGCAATATTTTATATATATGTGTGTGTAATTAATAATAATAAAAAATCTGCCAAGGATAATACGATAAATAAGAATTATGACTGGGGATAAGATGGTCATTTTGTGACCTAGGTATATAAGCTTCCTTTTACCTAAGGTTAACACTTTCCCTCATTTAGATACCTCGCAGAACCCTAGATACACTCTGTAGAAATCCGAAGAGAGGAAAGGACAAGCAAGTACTACAATTCACCAACTAGTTTAAGGTGAGTAGATCGATCAATAACAATTGATCATTAAATTCGTGTATATCGTAAAGTGAGAATTAACATATTGAGGTCTTTTATAGATCTAGATTAATTTGTGATATGTAAGGGATGGAATAAGCGATTCACTCATCACAATAATGATTTGGGTCAAGTAAGTGTAACTACTAGTATATTACTTTATAAATTTTATGTTAGATAGATTAATTAGGTTGAATTGAATAGAAATAAAGCTGAGGGATATTTTTACAAAGTTTACAGTGAGATATATGGCCTCCTAACGCGACCGTGTTGGAATCGTGTTGAAGACCCAAAGTAAATTGAGAGATACATAGCATCCTAATACGACCATGTTGGAACTTTGTTGAAAATCCAAAGTGAATAGACAGATTCATAGCCTCTCAACATGAGCATGTTGAGATCGTGTTAATGAACAGTGAATAGAGAGATACATGATCATGTTGAAAAAAAAAAACCGACATAGTGAATAGAGAGATACATGATCATGTTGAGACCATGTTAAAAGAGAGAGAGAGAGAAATGTATACGACCTTTGGCACAGTCGTGTACTACCCTATATTCAACTACATGGCCTCTAACATGACTATGTTGAGTTGAAACACGTCTATTTTTCTTTTGATATTTATATGAATATAATTTTGAAAGTAAATAATTTGAATCATGTATAGGTTTAGAAGAATTGTGAAGCTAGAAAAGTATAAGACAAACTAAGTTTTGCAAAGTTAAGTACGTGTATACCATGTTTGTTGCTTGTGCTTGATAAGTTAGATTTTTGTGTGTGGGTTTAATAATATTGTAAATGAACTTGATTGAGTATGCATGTGATTGTGAATTTTTAGGTCTAAAAAATTGAATGTAGGTTGGTGTTCTTAGGGTGGCACCTCGATGATCGGTATGTGACATTATCCCTATTAGAGTCGTGTACCGAAATGATCTGGGTCTTATGTGGAAGGTTGTGACATGTATTATGAAAAATTATAGTATATGGACTCATGAACTCATGAACAGTGGGGAGTACCCATTGTCATATATATATATTATTATGTATAGTTGTAGAAAGTTGATGTGTGAAAACTTATGGACAGTGAGGTATAACCACTACCATATATATATTATTATTATGTATGGTTGTGGAAGGTTGATGTGTGAGGACTCATGGACAGTGGGGAGTACCCACTATCATATATATATTTTTATTATGTATGGTAAGAGACTCATGGACAAAGAGGAATACCTTTGTCATATATATATATGTATATGTTGCTTGTGGATGGATTGTGAAATGATGTTTAGGAATGTGACATGTGAAGATGTTTATGATGAGATTATGTATCGGCTAAAGATTGTGAAAGATAAATAGAATTATGTATGAATATTATAATGCATCTTGCATGTGTTATTGCTTTTGGCATAGCATGTGTGTATGTGTGTAGGTATGCACTATACTGGGCGTTACCTTAACCCTCGTGGGAAATTTTTTTTTAGTTGCAGATGTTATAGGAGAAATTATGGGATATGTTGAAAATCTGGGGGAAACAACTCAAGATTAGAACAATGAAGGGAATGTAGAATATGTCTATTACGATGATTAGTAGATAAACTAAAGAAAAATATGTTAAATTTTTTTATTTAGACATTTTGAGAATTTTTATTATAAGTGAATATTAATCGCTTTCGCTATTTAATTTGAGAAGAATGTTGATAACTTATTATTAAGGATAAGAAATTTCATTAATTTCTGTTATGCAGTAGATGATTTATGATTATTATTAGGAGTACATGAATGTAAGTATTTGGATAATAGTGGTGATTGAGCCTTTGTCTGTTTTTAGGAAATGAGGACATGTAGGTGGTATTAGAGCCATAGGTTAATGATCTTTAGAAGCTTAGGCTTTGATAAAAAGAATGTAGGTTTGTGATCGTCAAAGCTTAAGTTGATGAATTTATGAACTGCATAAGTTTCATGATCTTTAGAATTAAGTGAGGATCAATAGTATAAGTCAAATAATAGAAAGTAAGTCATGATCTTTAGATGAACTAGGTATTAGATTTGTAGGATAAAGATATATATTGAGAGTGGTTAGAAAATGAGACTAATATTACTGATTTGTGAACTCCTTTAATAATATTGAAAATTTCATGTTTTAATTTTTCATACTCTAAGGAATGTATATATATTCCTATATCATTCCTTACTATTATATTCTGTTTTGTAGAATGCCTAAGAGAATTTCAAGACTAGGATCATCCTTAGGAGCTGGAGGTGATGTTTCTGCTAACAAAATCCCCCCCCCCCCCAGAGCTCCTCATTAGGGATAAGGAGAGAATGAGTTGAATGCTGTACAAATGCTAGAGGCTATCAATACTCTAGCAAGAGTAGTGGCACAACAACAGCAACAGATACAAGACATGCAAGTGCTAAACATGAGATAGGACTAGATGATAGGGGAGAATAAGGTAGCGTTTGGTTGGCATTGAAATTCGGCACTAGACTGGACAAAATTTTTTGTCCCTCGTTTGGTTGCCACACATGAAGGAAGTACTGGACTAAAGACCAATTACGTACTGGATAAAATCAGAAATTTTAGTACCACATGTAATTCGGTACTAAAAATTAGGTACTAGACTAAATGTAATTTTTCTAAAATTCCGGATTTGCCCTTCATACTTACCTTGAAAGAAAATAAAAATAGTAAGTATAATAATAAATGATAAAAATATAAAAATTCATAAAAAAAATAATAAAAATATTAGAAAAATAAAAATAAAGATTTTGATTTTGAAATAGGATAGATAAAAATCTAGGAGAAAATTTTTCAATAAAAATTTAATAAAATTATAAAAATTTAATAAAAATTAATAAAAGTTAATAAAAATTATAAAAATCATAATAAATTAAGTAAAAAAGCAATAAAAATTTATAATAGTATAAATGAGTTGAAAAATAAAAAAAATGAATTTTTATCACTTAGAAAAATCATTTTCTTAAATAAATCCAAAATTGGTGTTTTTCCTTAAAATTATCATTTAAAAAAAAATCAAATTATCAAGCCTAGGTTTAGATTTTTTAGAAAAATCCTAAAATGGTAAAAACATGAATTAAAAGAAATTTCATAATTAAAATTCACAAACACACTAAAGTTTTTCAAGAAAAGAGAACTACAGTTTATTTGATCCTAAATAGCAGGTATGTAGGCACCCATTTGGGACAACCTTAAAAAAGGAATAAAAAATATTTTCCTAGCATAATTCACTTAAAAACACAATAAAAGACGACAAAAATAAAATAAAAGATATTTTGAGATAAAGTAAATTTTAGGAGATTAGGTGGTAACCTTAGGGTTTTAATAGGTTAGCCTCTAAACTTAGAAACTCCGGTTTTTCCCTTTCCTCTTTTCACAAAAAACAGAGAAGAGGAAATCACGACGACTAATGGTCCAAATTAGGACTAATCCGCTCCATTAGTCTTAATTCAATCTTTCCCAACAACAGTTAGGTGTCGACTCCAAAAATAAAACGAAATTCTTTTTCCTATAATATTTAATATAATATATTAAACCTTCAAGTCATTTTTTTTATAATAATATCAAATATATATAAATAACTATGATATAAATAAAAGGGAAAAATTGTCAATTTTACTCTGTCCAGTTCAGTACTTTATAATTTCAAACACTACATAACATAAAAGCCTTCTCTAGTAATTAAAAAGGGCAAAACTGTCAAATTTACTATGTCCAGTCCAGTACTTTGCAATCCAAACACTAGACAGCACAAAAATCCTTGTCCAGTACTAAACAAACCAAACGTGGTACAAAAATATTTTTTGTCCAGTCCTTCTTTTTTAGTACTGTCCAGTACTCTTGTTCTGTCCAGTACCAGTAACCAAACGGTACCTAAAGATAGGCCAACTAGAGAAATGGGTTTGGATTGTTTTGTTAAAATGGGCTGGGAATTCAAGCCTATGGTTGACAATCCATTGGATGCTGAACAGTGGATCAATGAACTAGAAAAGACTTTTAAAGCATTGGGGACACCTGAAGATAACAAGGTGAAATATGCTATGTAGCTACTGAGAGGCTCAAATTTTGAATGGTGGTTGAGTGTTTCTAGAATCACCATAGGGGTGATTGTTTGGGATAGGTTTAAAGATATGTTGTTTGAGCAGTATTTCCCGACTACCATTAGGGACGAAATGCAGGCATCATACTACAGTTGCTGCTAAGGAAAGAGATCAGTAGATGAATATGAGACGGAACTCAACCATCTGATGAAGTTCATGCCACCTGCATTTAGAGTTGATGAGAAGTCCATGGCCCATCGATTTGTGTTGGGATTAGAGCCCACATTATAGCATGGGGTAGTTACTTTCTAACTAAAAACCTACTCGGAAGCTAAACAAGGAAAAACTAAAAAAAAAAAAAAAGTCACAAGAGAACTGATGAGATGAGAACTTTGCAAACGAGTTGGTATTGGGAAAAAGACCCATTTAGAATATTATCACTCAAGATAAGGGTAAAAGGCCTCACACAGTGCAAACCAGATCTATGGTCATAGCAGCACCCTCATCCCAAGCAAAAACCTGGGACAAAGTAACAAGTGTGGAAGATGTTATGGGCTACATGAGCTAAACAAATGCAAATGGCTAGAGGGTGTCTATTTCTCATGTGGGAAGACAGGGCACAATAGCAAAACCTACTAGGAGAGGTTAATCCCATTGAAATTTTTCTTCTTTTGCAAACACTGGGGTCATAAGGTGGTAAACTGCCCGGAAAATAGAAAACGGAACGTACAGGTGGCCCCAACAACAAGAAACTAGATTGGGACTAATAATGATAGACCTCAACAGGTAGGGCTAAGGTAAAGGGCACCAACATAAGTATTTGCACTATAGAGATAGGACACTCCAGATACAGAGACCTTAACAGGTACATTATTAGTGAATTTTGCTTAAGCATATGTGTTGTTTGATATTGGTGCATCACATTTATGTATATCTGATACATTTAGAAGTAAATATAATGTATGTAAAGAAATGTTGAATGTTGTATGGAGCTTGAGTACTCTGATGGGTGTGGGTAGGAGATTGAACTGAATATGTAGAAAGGTGATAGAGCCATTTTATACTCAATCTTTATAGTATGAATTGTGTTAATTTATTATTGATTTTATAAAAAATAATAAGGAAATGGTACTTAATTTTATTATGGTGATAAATCAGGTTTAATGGAGTCAAGAGTGCTAATTCAAGTGATTTAGAGAAGTCATCTACAATTTGGATCAAAGTCAAGGATTTACACCACCGGCGTACAAGGGAAGTACACGGGCATGTATTTCCAAAGCACGGCCGTGTATCTGGCTTGAAGAACCAACAGAAGCTTACACGGTTAAAGTACACGGCCTGTATCTGGCTTGAAGAACCAACAAAAGCTTTCACGATTTAAATACACGGCTGTGTATAACAGTGAGTTGAGACCGTGTATATGGATAAGTTTGGCCGTTTCAGGAGATCTTTCGATTTTCTTATATATATCTCTTCGTTTTCCAAAAGGAGGGAGTTGAGGAGTGAAGAAATCGAATAGGAAAAGCAAGAGACACCCGAAACAAAGACTTTTCATATTTTTTCACTCTTTGATTTTGTTTGATAATGAACATGTGTGGCTAAACAGATTTTCTAGCTAAAGGATCATCAAAAGTTTAGTTATTCAAGAATTGTGAAATCTAATTGATTTGTCTTTATTCTATTCTTTGTTTTTAGGTATTTATATATCTTCTGAATGTTTTGTTATTATTATCTTGTTTGATTGGTATGAATTAGAGCTCTTCTATTCAATTAGCAAGTTAATATATTGTCAACTAGTACGTCAGGTCCGTAATTGTTCGATAGTTCTAGTTTCTGTGACATAATAACATGTTTGATTATAGAATAGATAGTTAAATTCATGTTATGGAGATATATAATCTTGTTTAAATAGGTTATCTTATAATCTACTGGCATGAATTGGTAGTCTCTCTTGTTTTTAATGCTATTGATAGATTAAATCCTAAGAGCTTATTTAGGGTTGTTTAATCAATAAGAGAAGTAATCAAAGAGCTTGTTTTGATTATCAAGAAAGTAAGGAGAGATAGGTTATTAGATCTTGTTAATAACCATAACCAATTTATCTTAGATAAAGAATAGAAAATATTTGCATCAATGATCAGTTCTATAAATTAAACTATAGTGATTCCTTTGGTTAGGTTTTCATCATTATTCAATTTTATTATCTGATTTCAGTATTATTTCAATTTACAAACAAAACCCCCATTCTTCTTTTTCTCTCTATTCTCTTTTAATAGAAATATATTTAACCAATCCCTGTGAATACGACCTTACTCACTGCTGTATACAAATTATATAATTGTTTAGGAGTGGGTTTTAATTTTGTTGGATTCGACACCCATCAAATTTTAACGCCGTTGCCGGGGATTAGAGTCAAATTTATTTCTATTCTTGCATGACTTGTTCTTCTCATACAGGTGAGCTCACTTATAATCCAGAGACTAAGAAGTCTTTTAAGAGACTGCGAAGAGAAGCTAAGCTACGTCAAAAAGAAACCGTATCATCTTCATCCCCTGGACTAAACTTGGCATTGGATTTATCTGATTCATCCATTGAATCTGAAAAAGAAGAAGATATGGAAAATCCTGAAAGAACATTAAGAGAACTGGCTACACCGGATGTGAATCAACAACCACTTTGTATTCAATATCCTGTATTGGCTGTTGAATTTGAATTGAAATCTGGTTTGATACATTTGCTACCCACTTTTCTTGGTCTTGAGAATGAAGAACCTCACAAACATTTGAAAGAGTTTCATATAGTGTGTTCTAGTATGAGGCCGCAAGGAATATCCGATAATCAAATCAAGTTGCGTGCCTTTCCATTTTCTTTTAGTACTAGAGCTAAAGATTGGTTGTTTTATTTGCCTCCAGGTCTATAACTACTTGGACAGATATGGTGAAGCTCTTCCTAGACAAATTTTTCCTTGCGTCTAGAGCCGCTAGCATAAGAAGAGAGATCTGTGGTATCAAACAGAGGGATACTGAGACTCTTCACGAGTATTGGGAGAGGTTCAAGCAACTTTGTGCAAGCTGTCCACAACATGGGATATCTGAACAACTTCTCATTCAATACTTCTATGAAGGTCTGCTTCCGATGGAGAGGAAGATGATGGATGCAGCTAGTGGAGGTGCCATAGTGAATAAAACTCCTGGTCAAGCAAGGGAATTGATCTCCATTATGGCTGCTAATTCTCAACAATTTGGGTTTAGACAAGATTTTTCTTTAAGGAAGGTAAATGAGGTAAGTGTTTCCAACCTTGAACATTAAATTTCTAACCTAACCTCCCTTGTATAGCAGATAGCCCTCGGAAATACACAGCAGGTGAAGGCTTGTGGAATTTGTGCTGCCCCTAATCATCCTACTGACATGTGCCCCACATTATAAGATGACAATCATGAGCATGCCAATGCTATAGGAGGATTCCCAGGACAACCACATAGGAAATATGATCCCTACTAGAATACTTATAATCCTAGATGGAGGGATCATCCTAACTTCAGATATGGCAATAGACCACAAAATTTCCAACAATTCCAGCCTAGGCCATCAAACCAAGTACCACAAGCTCCTTCCAATTCAGGTATGTCTCTTGAGGAAATTGTTAAATCGCTAACTGTTAATACAAAACAATTTCAGGATTATACAAAGCAGAGTATTCAAAACTTAGAGAACCAGGTAAGCCAACTTGCTTCTTCTATAAAAAGGTTAGAAACTCAAGGTAAGTTACCTTCTCAAATTATCACAAATCTAAAGCAAAGCGCTAATGTAATTACCTTGAGAAGTGGAACGGGATTGCAGGGATCAAATAAGAAAGGACACCGATCTAATCTTGAGGAAGAGATTGAGAAAGAGATTTCGACTCCGAGCCAACGGGACAACCAGACCAGAGGATCCTTCGTTGAACCACCAAAGGTCATGGTGACAGCACCTCCTTTCCCTTCTAGATTAGTGAAATCCAGGAATGAAGCTGAAGAAAAAGAGATTCTTAAAACTTTTCGCAAAGTTGAGGTAAATATTCCTTTGCTTGATACAATAAAACAAGTACCCTGCTATCCTAAATTTCTCAAAGAGTTGTGCACTAACAAAAGAAAGTTGAAAGGTAATGAAAAGATTAGTGTGGGTGAGAATGTTTCAGCTATTCTTCAGAAGAAGCTTCCTCCTAAATGTAAGGACCCAGGTATGTTTACTATTCTTTGCAAAATAGGTAATCTTGGAATCACTAAAGCCATGTGTGATCTAGGAGCTTCGATCAATGTCATGCCTTTGTCTGTTTATCAATGTTTAAATGTTGGTCCCTTGAAGGAAACATGTGTTATTGTTCAACTTGCTGACAGGTCTAATGTTTATCCTGAGGGAGTTCTAAAAGATGTTTTAGTACAAGTTAATGGGTTGGTTTTCCCTGCTGATTTTTATGTGCTTGACATGGAGAATGATGATTCTCATAATTCATCACTGATATTATTAGGGAGACCATTTCTTAAGACATCCAGGACGAAAATTGATGTACATGAAAGTACCCTCACTATGGAATTTGATGGTGAAGTGATTAAATTTAACATTTATGATGCCATGAAATATCCTAGTGATATCTCTCCTGTTTTGTGTGGATGTTATTGACCCATTAACACAGGCTACATTTGACTTGATAGACGATGATGATTTGAAAATTGCACTTAATAAGAGTTTTACTATTAATGCATTAAAAACTCTTAAGGAGAAGTTTGTAATATCCTCTTATTTGCAGGACATGATTTGTGAGCTAGAATCGTTAAAACCTATCAGGTATAGTGTGTCCTACATTAATTTACCTCCTTCTAACACAAGACTTCTTCCCTCTATTGTGTAGGCACTAAAGCTGGAATTAAAACCCTTACCCGAACATCTAAAGTACATCTTCTTAGGAGAAAATGAGACTCTTGCCGTGATAGTCTCTAACAAACTAAGTACTTTAGAAGAAGAAAAGTTGATTCGGGTGTTGAGAGAGTATAAAGAAGCCATTGGATGGTCCATAGCTGATATCAAAGGATTAAGCCCCTCCACATGCATGCATAAGATATTAATGGAAGATAATTGCAAACCTTCAAGGGAAGTTCAGCATTGTTTGAACCCGCCTATGATGGAAGTAGTTAAGAAAGAGACCTTAAAACTTCTTGATGCAGGTATGATCTATCCAATTTTCGATAGCAAATGGGTAAGTCCAATTCAAGTTGTTCCAAAGAAAACGGGCTTAATTGTGATTAAAAACTCTAATGGTGAGTTAGTTCCTACTCGTGTTCAGAATGGATGGAGGGTTTGTGTTGATTATAGGAAGTTGAATGTGTCAACTAGAAAAGATCACTTCCCTCTTCCTTTTCTTGATCAGATGCTTGAACGTTTGGCTGACCATTCTCACTATTGTTGTCTTGATGGTTATTCAGGTTTTCATCAAATTCCAATGGCACCGGAAGATCAAGAGAAGACTACTTTCACATGTCCATTTGGTACTTTTGCATATCGAAGGATGCCTTTTAGGCTCTGCAATGCCCCAGCCACATTCCAAAGGTGTATGGTTAGTATATTTTCAGATTATGTGGAGAATATCATATAAGTTTTCATGGATGACTTCACTGTCTATGGTAACTCTTTTGATTCATGTTTAACTAACCTTACAAAAGTGCTTCAAAGATGTATAGATAAGAATCTTGTATTGAACTATGAAAAATGTCACTTTATGGTTGAACAGATTCTAATTCTAGGTCATATTGTATCTTCTAGGGGACTTGAAGTCGATAAAGTTAAAATAGAATTGATTAAATCTCTACCTTACCCTGTAAGTGTACGAGAAATTCGCTCTTTTCTTGGGAGTGTAGGATTCTATCGACGCTTCATCAAGGATTTTTCCAAGATTACTCAGCCCCTATGTAGATTGCTGCAAAAAGAAGTGGCATTTGAGTTCGATTAGGCCTGCAAGCATGCTTTTGACACATTGAGGGATAAGTTAACTTCTGCTCCAATCATTCAACCACCTGACTGGAACCTTCCCTTTGAAATTATGTGTGATGCGAGCAATTATGTAGTTAGAGCTATTCTTAGCCAAAGAGTTGGAAAAGCTTCTCATGTCATTTATTACGCTTCCAAAACATTAGATAGTGCTCAATGCAACTATTCCACAACGGAAAAAGAACTCTTGGCTATTGTTTTTGCTTTAGAAAAATTCAGATCATATTTACTTGGTACTAAGGTAATTGTTTACTCTGATCATGCAGCTCTCAAGTACCTACTCACGAAGAAGGAGGCGAAACCAAGACTTATTCGATGGATACTCTTATTACAAGAGTTTGATATGGAAATATGCGATAGGAAAGGCTCCAAAAACTTAGTTGCCGACCACCTCAGTAGAATACTTATCAGTGAAGGGTCGATACCACTACAAGATGATTTTCCAGATGAGCATCTCTTTTCTATCCAAAAGACAATTCCTTGGTATGCTGATATTGTCAACTATTTGGTTATTAAGACACTACCAAGTGATTTGTTTAGGGCTCAAAAAGATAAAATTAAAAGTGATGCTAAGTACTATGTATGGGATGATCCGTATTTGTGGAAACATTGTGCTGATCAAATCATTAGAAGGTGTATTTCTCAAGACGATATTCCTTCTATCTTGCAATTTTGTCACTCATATGCATGTGTTGGACACTTTGGCCCTAAGATGACAGCTCAAAAAGTGTTAGGGTGTGGGTTGTTTTGGCCTACCTTATTTCGTGATTCTTATATGTTTTGTAAGTCTTGTGAACGATGTCAGAAAGTTGGCAACTTAGGACATAGAGACCAAATGCCACTTACCCTTATTCTTGCTTGTGAAATATTTGATATATGGGGTATTGATTTTATGGGTCCTTTTCCTCTTTCTTTCGGTAATGTTTACATCCTTCTTGCTGTGGATTATGTCTCAAAGTGGGTGGAAGCGATGCCAAAGTTATTGTGGATTTTGTCAAATCTCATATTTTTGCTAGGTTCGGGACACCAAAGGCTCTTATCAGTGATTGTGGCACATACTTTTGTAATAGAGTAGTGGAAACTCTGCTTAAAAAGTACAAGGTCACTCATCGCACTTCCACCGCATACCACCCTCAAACCAATGGATTGGCAGAAGTCTCAAATCGAGAAATCAAGTCTATTCTGGAAAAAACTATCAATCCAAGCAGGAAGGATTGGAGCACAAGACTTGAAGATGCATTATGGGCCTACCGGACAGCTTACAAGACCCCTATAGGTATGTCTCCTTACCATTTGATATTTGGCAAACCGTGTCACCTCCCTGTGGAGTTGGAACATAGGGCGTATTGGGCTGTAAAACAATGTAACATGCAAATGGATGAGGCTAGTGAGCATAGAAAACATTAATTACAAGAACTTAAGGAAATTCAAAGAGAAGCTTATGAGAGTACTAAAATCTACAAGGAAAAAACAAAGGATTTTCATGATCAAGTGATTTCTCGAAAGAATTTTTCTGTAGGTCAAAAAGTATTATTTTATCACTCTCGATTGAAGTTTTTTTCTGGAAAACTATGATCACGGTGGGTTGGTCCTTTTGTTATCACTAACATATTTTCACATGGTGCAGTTGAGATTGCAAGTCTTGAAACTGGTAAGACTTTCAAAGTCAATGGTCATCGCTTGAAACCTTTTTATGAAGGATTTCAAGTGTGTAATATTGAAGAAACTAGTTTAACTTACCCCGAGTATTGTGATTAATTACTAGGAACGTCTAGCCAAAGACGTTAAAGAAAGGCACTTCATGAGAGGCAACCCATGTCAAAAAAAAAATTCAATTTATTTTATTTTAGTTTAGTTTAGTTTTGATTTTTTTTTTCTTTTGATTAGCTGTAGAAAGGGTACATATCATCAGATGACACTCTCTCGTGCTTAAGGGGACAACTCCAATCACTTTACACTTTATACTAGGGAAGTACCAGTATTCCTTTTCTCTTATTCTCTAATGTTCCTTATGTTTTTAATTCCTCTTTAATTGTGCTGAATTAGGAACAATGCGGACACTATTCAAACTAAGTGTGGGGGAGAGGATAATAAAATATAGAGAATAGAGAATTGACTCATACTTTGAATTTTTGTCCTTAAGCATTATATGGCAAATTTTAAGCCAAAATTTTCATGAAATTTGGAGCTTGTACTAAATTTTGTAATAAGTATCTACAAAATGTGAAATTGACTTGTTCAAGTGCTTTACTCACCTACTGCTGTGATTAGAATACTTGGTTAAAATTACGTAGTGAAATCTTTAAGAAACAAATTTACCTTGTATTTAGCTTTAGAATTGGAAGTTTAAGAGTAGGTCGAGTTCTTAAGTGAAAAATAAACAAGTTTACTTTTAGGTTAAATTAGTTACTATATACTCTTTGAAGTTGTTTTTGAAACAATGATAACACTTAGTGAAAGAGGTAGAAGAAACTTTCTCCTTAGTGATCTTCTATTCAAAAAAAAAAAAAAAAAGAATCAAGCATAGCCATTACTCCAATGATTCAAGTAATTGAGTTAAGAGTATTCGAACTTGAATGTTAGAGTGAGGAAGAGTCCGTAGGGGTATCTTAAAACCCGGTCACTTGAGTGACGAGCTCGGGATGTTGCCGACTCGATGAACTCACTATAACGATAAGGGCGGAAAATGCGAAAGTTCATGAAAAAGAAGCGGGCAAACACCCGTCAAAATAGAAGCTTGATTAAACTAAAAGAATATGAATGTAAAGATCATTGAATGAAATAAGACTTATAATAAAAAGGGAGAAAATCTAGGGAAATAGTAGATACCATATGCTTTTACTTTGTGTTGCAAAGATTATATACTTGCTAATATCCAATGAAGTTTAATTGGGTGTTTTTCCTTATTGGATTAAGTATTTACTTTTGGAATAAAAGTTCTTTTGCTAAACATGAGGATTAAAGTTTGTTTTGTTTAGATTAGCTATTAAATTTTGTCTATGGTAATTTAATCACAGGAAACCAGTTTGGTTGGAGCAGTAGACATTAAAATTACAAGTCATGAATTATAAAAGAATAGATGCTTGAAATGATGAAAAGAAATTTCGTATAATCTATGACGGATTTCTCAATTGATTTGATTCAATTGCTTGGGGACAAGCAAGAGTTTAAGTGTGGGGGAATTTGATAGAGCCATTTTATACTCAATCTTTATGGTATGAATTGTGTTAATTTATTATTGATTTTATAGAAATCATAAGGAAATGGTACTTAATTTTATTATGGTGATAAATCAGGTTTAATGGAGTCAAGAGTGCTAATTTAAGTGATTTAGAGAAGTCATCTACAATTTGGATCAAAGTCAAGGATTTACACCGCCGGCGTACAAGGGAAGTACACGGGCGTGTATTTCCAGAGCACGGCCATGTATCTGGCTTGAAGAACCAACAAAAGCTTACACGGTTAAAGTACATGACTGTGTATCTAGGTTGAAGAACCAACAGAAGATTACACAGTTTAAATACACGGCCGTGTATAACAGTGAGTTGAGACCGTGTATATGGATAAGTTTGGCCGTTTCAAAAGGTCTATATAGAAGTGCAGGGTTAAAAATTGGTTACGGATCTTCTGGTGTTAGACATGACTTCAACATGCCAGAAGGAGAACTGATGCGTGAACCCTAGGTATTTCAAACCTAGAACCTAACATACGCTATTTGAATCAATTCCCTGAGGATCGTCTCGAACAAGTAGCATGTAACTAGACCCCAATCACACCTATTAATTGAAACTTAAGTATCAATTAAGGGTTTCCTATAGTAATTCGGTTGAGGAATTCCTAAAGGAGAGTTCTTTTGCAAAGAACAAAATAGGGCTTTTCGTGTTTCAGGAAAATGTGTTGTAAATTCTATTCAATCATAAGATATGTTGTGCCGGCCTCCTTACACATTTATATAGTGTATACATGTATCAAGATGAAAACCTAACTTTCCTATTCTAATTTACTTCCCTATCTTTACGTGGACCGAGTAGGTAACTAAATATTCCAAATTACAAACCAAAAAAAAACAAATAACAACAAAACCCATAAATCTCTTTCTTTGTTTCGGTTCAACATTCAACATTTGTGCTAAGACTTCAATTCCTTGTATTCTTCTATGGAAATGTGAATTACATTAATAGGTGTTGGTTCTCCTTTAATGTAATTTGATTCCTTGGTTTGTAGGTCCATGACCAGTCCTTGTAGGGCATCATTCATCCTCTTTGCTCTAGCTCGGGTCATTGGTCCTCCAATTCCTTGCAATGGATCTTGAGTCCTTGGTTCGGTCTTCTTAAGTGCTAAATGATCCTCATTATTCCCTCTTTCATCGAAAAGATTCGCCCTCAAATCACCTGCATCATAAGGAGTAAGATCAGAAACATTAAATGTAACACTTACATTACCATAGTAGCTTGGCAAATCTCTCTTATAGGCATTGTCGTTTATGCGCTTCACCACTTGGAAAGGTCCATCACCCCTTGCATGTAATTTGGATTTTCGTTGTTCAGCAAATTGTTCCTTCCTCAAGTGCACCCAAACCCAATCGCCTAGATGGAACACGATTTTGATGCGTCCCTTGTTGACCTGGCGAGTATAGTGTTCATTCTTCTTCTCGATATTAGCCCAGACTTGAGTATGTAAATCTCTAACAAATTCTGCCTTTTTCGTGCCATCAAGATCAATAAACTCATTAGTAGGTAAAGGCAATATATCCAATAGAGTTAAGGGATTGAAACCATAAACAACCTCAAATGGAGAGTAAGATGTAGTAAAATGTACTGTCCTATTATATGCAAACTAATGTGCTTAACAACCAAGATTAAGCACATGCAAAACCAATTTGATAAACAATCAAACAATGTCAATCAAACTAGCTTCCAAATGACATAAATTCCCAATGTTTATAACCAATTCTTCAAACGAAGATGTGATCAATCTTAAGTATCCAAATTAGATTTCTCTAATACCAAAAAGATGATGTGCCTAAAAGGGGATTAAGCACAATCAAATGGAACAAAAACCAACCCTAAATGCACTCAATCAAATCCAGTTCAATAAGCTAGGAATTGTGTGATTCCTAATGAAGTGCAAGGAGATCCGAATTCAATAACTAATGAATTAATCAATCACAATGATTCAAAAACCTTCAAAACACACTAATTACACTTGAATTACCACGTGAATTCAATAATATTCAACAAAATCACTTTCGAGATCCCCCTTTATAGAAATGCAATTCACGGTTCAAAATGATAAGCAATTGTTGATGGTGAATAACAAGTAAGATAAGTACTCAAAACAAGTACACTATTTCGAATCAAACTAACTCAAATCTGACCAAGAAATGAATTCAATCCAACCTTAGATATTACACACTAGAGAAGAAAAGAATACATAACAATTAGAAATTGATATGACTCATAATTTCAATTGTTGCACTCGCTACAATCTCAACTCTTGAGATTGAAATTGATAAGAGAAAATTTGAACTAGGGAAACCCTAAGCTCTCTCACGTAAAGTGAATGTGTTTAATATGAAAATCGCCCTCTTCAAAACCCTCCTTAAGCAAGTATTTATACTTGCTCCCTTTAGGATTAGAAAGTCTACAAAATTACAACTATGACACTTTTAAGTTGGCCGGTCCTAAATGAAAATTACAAACAAATGAAAGTGTCTCAAAAGAAAATTACAACATAGAATGGTCCAATAACAATTACAAAGTACAAAAATAATATAAATCTTCAAGAGCCAATGCTTCGAAGTCAAATCAATCGCAGCAGGCCTTTGGATGCAAATCTAATGATATCCCGTGGCCATCAACTAATGTAAGTCATTTAGCATCCCATGGAGAAATATTATTGTACCTGTAAGATTATTACTCAAATATTTATTAGATAAAAGAAATAGAGTAAAATATGAGTGATTTGGATCATCATTCAAATCGAGTTCTAAGAACATCTATGGTGCCGGAAAATTTCCTATCACAAACTCTACACGAGGTAAACATGTTTCCCATTACTTCAAATTTTTATCAAGCACAGCACACAACAATGTGGAAAGTGTCCTGTTAACCACCTCTGTTTTTCCATCCGTTTGAGGATGTGCCACAGTGGAAAACAGTTTTTTTGTGCCTAGCCTATTCCATAAAGTATGCCAAAAGTGACTCAGAAATTTCACATCTCTATCACTCACGATAGAGTTAGGTAAACCATGTAATCGCACAATCTCTCTAAAGAATATATCAGCTATATGTCGTGCATCATTAGTTTTAGAACAGGCAATAAAATGAGTAATTTTACTAAACCTACCGACAACAACAAATATGCTATCTTTGCCATTCTAAGACCTAGGTAAACCTAATATGAAATCCATGGAAATGTTAGTCCAAAGCTGACTAGGCACAGGCAATGGGAGATACTCCCCATGGGGCATGACTTTGGATTTAGCCTTTCTACATGCAATGCATTTGTCACACATAGTTTGCACATCATGTCTCATCTTAGGCCAATAAAAATGTTCATGCAAAATATCCAAAGTTTTCTTCACACCAAAATGTCCCATGAGGCCACCCCTATGCGTCTCCCTCACCAACAACTCTCGTATAGAACTCTTAGGCACACACAATCTATCCTTAAATAAATATCCCTCATGCCTATAGAAGTCCGCATACCCACTTACAGAGTAAGCTGCCCAAATCTGACTAAAGTTAGCATCATGTTCATATAAATCTTTCATGCATTCAAACCCAAGCAGCTTAGTATGTAAAGAGGTTAACAGAGAACACCTCCTAGATAGTACGTCAGCCACTACATTTTCCTTGCCCTACTTGTATTTGATGACGTATGGAAAGGTTTCAATAAACTCCAACCATTTGGCATGCCTCTTATTTAGCTTTTTATGCGTCTTTAGGTACTTCAAGCTTTCATGATCGGAATGGATGATGAACTCCTTGGGCCATAGATAATGCTGTCACATTTGCAACGTCCTCACCAGGGCATATAACTCCTTGTCATATACAGGATAATTCAAAGCAGCACTATGGAGTTTCTCACTAAAGTAAGCTATCAGTTTGGAATCCTGCATTAAGACACTAACAATACCCTTCCCAGAAGCATCACATTCGATCTCAAAATCTTTATCAAAGTTAGGTAATATTAACAAAGGAACGTTAGTTAACTTACCTTTCAAAGTTTGGAATGCCTACTCATGTATTTTTGTCCATCTAAATTCGGCATTCTTTTTCACAAGGTCATTCAGTAAAGCAGCAATGGAGCTAAAGTCTCTCACGAATCATTTGTAGAAGCTAGCTAGTCCATAGAAGCTCCTGACATCATTGGAATTCTTTGGTGTTGGTCACTCTCGAATTGCCTTCACCTTCCCCTCATCTACGGTGATTCCATCTGCACCTACAATAAAAACTAGAAAAACCACAGACTCCATACAAAATGTGCACTTCTTTAAGTTGGCATACAATTGGTTTTCTCTTAGAACAATAAACACACTCTGTAGATGTTGTACATGATCATCCAATGTTCTGCTATAAATCAGGAGATCATCAAAATAAACGACAACAAATTTTCCTAAGAAATGATGCAAAACAAGATTCATCAATCTCATGAAAGTGCTAGGTGCATTTGTCAACCCAAAAGGCATTACCATCCATTCATATAATCTATGTTTTATTTTAAAAGCAGTTTTCCACTCATCCCCCTCTTTCATACGAATTTGGTAATATCTATTTTTAAGGTCAATTTTAGAAAATAAATGTGCACCATGTAACTCATCAAGCATGTCATCTAATATAGGAATAGGATGTATGTACTTAATTGTGATTTTGTTGATTGTCTTACAATCTACGCACATGCGCTATGTCCCATCCTTCTTGAGGACTAGTATCACTGGAACCGAGCATAGGCTCAAAATTTCTCGCATGAATCCTTTCTCCATCAGCCCATCAACTTGTCTTTGAATTTCCTCAGCCTCCTCAGGATTGGTTCCATATGCTGGCTAGTTGGGAATGGAAGCGCCCGGCATGAAGTCAATTTGGTGCTCTATCCCACATAGAGGGGGTAGGCCTTGCGGCACTTCTTCAGGGAACAAGTCCTTGTATTCCTGCAATAAAGGCACAACAACACTAAGCAAAACAAAATTAAGGTCAGCATTAGAAAAATATAAATCCTTATACATAAGTACAAGTAATTGCTGCTTGGCCAGCACTGCACTCTTAACCTCACTCTTTCTCGCTAGGCTCTTTACTCTCTGTGTTTAAGTGTCCTTTCCCTCTGTACTTACCAGTGTTTGCTTATCACTTTTTTTCTTTTTCTCATCACTCTTCTCTCGTGCACTTAAGTGTTTTTCTCTAAACTCTTTTGCAATCTGCACTTGATCCTCACAAGCTTTCCATGGTTTTTGTGGCGTGACAACCACTTTCCTTTTGTTTAGTACAAAGGAATATTGGTTCTTATACTCGTCATATTTAATCTTCCTATCGAATTGCCAGGGCCACCCTAAAAATATGTGGCTAGCCTGCATAGGTACCACATCACACATGACATCATCTTTGTAGCTCTCTATGAAAAAGGCTATAAGAACCTGCTTGGTCACCTTTACCTCCTCGCATTCGTTCAACCACTGTAATTGATATGGTCTTGGATGTTTCACAGCTTTCAACTGCATCTTATCTACCAGCAAGGTGCTAGCAACATTAGTGCAGCTACCACTATCGATTATCAAGCTACACACTTTACTCTACACATGACACCGTATATGAAATATGTGCTCACGTTGGATCCCCTCTCCATCCTCCTCGGGTTGTACACTAAGTACTCTCTTCGTAACATACAACTCACCACTCATAGGTCCCTCCAAGTCAATGTCATCATACTCTTGTGATGGTAACTCCTCTTCCTCTTCTAAACTCACGCTCTCTACATCCCCATTATCACATATGATCATAACTCTTTGATTTGGACATTGGGATGCAATATGCCTAAATCCCCGACACCTAAAACACTTGATATCTCTAGTTCTTGAAGGGGGTTTAGTGTCAATTTTACCCTTAGATGCAGCAATTGGATTCTTAGCCTTCATGTCTTCCTTAGGCTTGGAATTCGTAGAGTTCCTTTTCTAATTAGACTTCCATGGAGATTTGGAAGTTGACCCAAACCTCTGGTTACTCTTATATTTTAATTGTCACTCCACCTTTATTACTCTATGTAACAATTCTTCCATATCTAAGTAGTGGTGTAAATCTACTACATCAGCAATTTCCCGATTCAGACCATTAATAAACCTATCCATAGTGGCATCATCATCCTCCTCCACTCTAGCCCTAATCATGGCTATCTCTAACTCTTTATAGTAGTCCTCTACACTTTTGGCTCCTTATGTCAATCCCTAGACTTTCCTAGGTAAGTTTTTGCATTATGGTTTTCATCTCCTCCCAAGTACTAATAGGTCGCTCTCCATACCTATGCCTATTACGCACTAGCTGATCCTACCATACACTAGCATAATTTGTAAACTCTACTGCAACCAATTTTATCTTCTTTTACTCAGTATAGTTATGGCATTCAAACACATGATCCATTTTTCTCTCCTACTCTAAATACAACTCTGGGTCATTCTTTCCTTGAAATGTTGGGATTTTCATCTTAATGTTACCCAGGTTACTATCACGCCTCTGGGTGTTCCTTCTTTCCCTAACGTGGTGATATTCACCAGAGTCAAAATCTTCTCCTTCTTCTATCCTAACTCTTCCCCTAATTGGTTTACCTACTCCTCGCTTAACAGTGGTACTGCTAGATGGTTCCTTACTTCTCTCCATCTTATCCATTTTTTTATGGATCTGCTCAAGCTCACCCATCAAAATTCTTTTCATCTCTCCCATTAACTCCTCAAACATTACCCTATTCTCACCCCCATTCATGTTATGTCCTGACATATTTCTAAATTTTTCAATAAAGTAAGATCACAATTAAAATATGTTCCTTACACTCACTCGTGTATTGTTCTCAATTAATGATATGCTCACAATTTCACTCATGTATGTTTCTCACAATTATGTTGTCACAACCCGCTTTTACAATCCTTTGCTAGGAACTCGAATTGGAAACTTCTCAACAAAAATTACTAAGTCAACCCTAATAGACTCCCTCGGTTTTCTAATCATGGTGACAATTGGAAATTAGAAGCAATCTTTACTAGCTATGACACCTATAAACTCAGAAACAAGACAAATAATTCCTTTGCATGCAATTACAAAAGGAAAACTCTTTGCACCGAAACACAATTAAGAATTATGGAATGTAATTTTTGAATGCACAATCACAAAGTATCTATTGTGGTTGGAATTGGAAAGTGAATTTGGCAATTGAATTGGAACTTGCCAAAACTAGATTTTCTTTTTGAAGATTTCGGTTCTTAAATCTTCTTTTGCAATCAAATTTGATTTTTTTTTTTGTATGCATGCTTTTTCAAGATGAACTAGGAATGGAAACAACAATTGAATTTCAATGACTAACTAAAGTTATATATTGTTGATCTCCAAGGGATTATGTGACCGAAACAAGATTTTTTTTTTTTATGAATTTTTCTAATAAGAGTATAGAAAATAAACAAAAAACAAATAACAAAGGGATAGAAATTACTTGATTCAAGAAGCCCAAGCTCGGATACCAAATGATGCGTGAACCCTAGCTATTTCAAACCTAGAACCCGACGTATGCTATTTGAATCAATTCCCCGAGGATCGTCTCGAACAAGTACCACAGAACTTGACCCCAATCACACCTGTTGACTGAAACCTATGTTATCAATTAAGGGTTTCCTATAGTAATTCGGTTGAGGAATTCCTAAAGGAGAGTTTTTTTGCAAAGAACAAAAGAGGGCTTTTCGTGTTTCACGAAAATGTGTTGTAAATTCTATTCAATCATAAGATGATGTTGTGCCGGCCTCCTTACACGTTTATATAGTGTATACATGTATCAAGATGAAAACCTAACTTTCCTATTCTAATTTACTTCCTTATCTTCACGTAGACTGAGTAGGTAATTAAATATTCCAAATTATAAACCAAAAAAACAAATAGCAACAAAACCCGCAAGTCTCTTTCCTTGTTTCGATTCAACGTTCAACATTTGTGCTAAGACTTCAATTCCTTGTATTCTTCCATGGAAACGTGAATTACATTAATAGGTATTGGTTCTCCTTTCATGTAATTTGATTCCTTAGTTTGTAGGTCCATGACCAGTCCTTGTAGGGCATCATTCATCCTCTTTGCTCTAGCTTGGGTCATTAGTCCTCTAATTCCTTGCAATGGATCTTGAGTCCTTAGTTCAGTCTTCTTAAGTGCTAGATGATCCTCATCAAGAAAACTTTAAGTTTAAATTGGAAACTTATAGACTAACAGGATTGCCAACTTATGAACTATGGGGTAAAAGTATGATGGCATCAATAACAGTTGAAACTGAGGAGGTGATGGAAATTGAGAGAGTAAGAGTAGTGAAGGAATTTACTAGAGTATTTCTAGATGACCTACCCAATTTACCTCTTATAAGAGAGATTGAATTCTGCATAGATACAGTGCTTAGTATGACTCCCATATCAAAAGCCTCGTATTGTATGGCAACCGCAAAGTTGAAAGAATTAAAGGATCACATACAAGAGCTGTTAGACAAGAAATTTATCATACCAAGTGTGTCACCTTGGGGTTCACCGATATTATTTGTGAAGAAGAAAGACAACAACATGCAGTTATGTATAGACTATCGGGAGTTGAATAGGGTTACAATTAAAAATAAATACCCTCTCCTAAGGATTGACAATTTGTTTGATCAATTACAAGGAGCTCAAGTCTTCCCAAAAATAGACATGAGATCTAAGTACCATCAATTGAGGATCAAGGAGGAAGACATCTAGAAGACCGCTTTTAGAACTAGATACGAGCATTATGAGTTCCAAGTAATGCCTTTTGGAAGGTAATATTGAGTAGATTGCAAGCAGAAAAGCTATACGCCAAGTTTAAGAAGTGTGAGTTTTGGCTTAAGCAAGTCACCTTTTTGGGACATGCAATCAGTAAGGCTAAATTATCTGTAGATGTTGAGAAGATAAGAACTATAAATGAATGGCCCAACCAAAGACCATAACAGAAATTAGAAGCTTCTTAAGGTTAGTAGGATACTACAAAAGATTTATGGAAGGATTCTCTAAACTAGCAACCCCTTTGACCAAGTTGACTCGGAAAGGAGTAAAGTTTGTATGGAATGATTAATGTGAAATAACCTTCATGACATTGAAGGAGAGATTGACTTCTACACCTATGCTTGCACTACTGGTCAATAGTGAAGAATTTGTGGTGTGCAATGATGCCTCTATACAAGGGCTCGAATGTGTGTTGATGCAAAATGATAAAGTGATTGCATATGCATCTAGGCAGTTGAAGCCTTATAAGAAGAATTACCCAATACATAATCTGGAATTAGCAGTTGTGGTATCTGCACTCAAGTTATGGAGACATTACTTATATGGAGAGAAGTGTAGAATATTCATAAATCACAAAAGCCTCAAATACTTATTCACAGATTCTTATATATCTTTCTTCAAAGTTTTGATGTGTTTAATAGAATGTCTAAGAGAATCTCGAGACCAAGGTTAACCTTAAGAGTTGGAGGTGATGCTTTTGATAATAGAAGGCCACCTAGACCTCCTTAACATGGATAGGGAGGGAATGAAATCTTTGTTGCATAAATGCTAGAGTGCATTAATACTTTAGCAAGAATGGTGGCATGACAACAACAACAAATATAAGTGATGCAAGTGTTGAGTATGAGATAGGCATAGATGATGTGGGAAATTAAAGAAAGAGAAAGGCCAGTTGAAGAAGTGGGTCTGGATCGTTTTGTCAGAATGGTCAAAAAGTTCAAACTTAAGGTAAATGATTCATTAGATGTTAAGTAGTGGGTTTATGAGTTAGAAAAGACATTGAGGCACTAAGAATTCCTAACGGTAAGTAGGTAATATATGTTATTTATGTGTTGAGAGGCCCAACTTCCGAAGGGTGGTCAAGAGTTTCTAGACTTAACCTACGAGTAATCACATAGGAAAAGTTCATGGAATTGTTGTATGAGCAATATTTTCCATGCAGCATAAGGAGAACAATTTAGTTTTAAATTGGAAGCACATAAGCCAACAGGACTGCTAACATATGAACTGTGGGTAAAAGTATGATGGCTTTCGTAATAGTTGAGGCTAAAGATTTGATGAAAATTGATAAAGTGGGGGTAGTGAAGGAGTTTATTAAAGTATTCCCGGATGATCTGCAAAGCTTATCCCTAACAAGGGAGAATGAGTTTAATATAGATATAGTGCCTAATACAGCTCCAATATCCAAAGCACCGTACCATATGGTACCTACAAAATTAAAGGAATTGAAAGACTAGATATAAGAACTGTTGGACAATAAATTTATTAGACTAAGTGTTTCACCTTAGGGTGCAGCGGTACTATTTGTAAAGAAGAAAAACAATAGTATGCGGTTATGTATAGACTACCGAGAGTTGAATAGGGTTACAATTAAAAATAAATACCTTCTCTTAAGGATTGATGACTTGTTTGATTAGTTACAAGGAGCTCAAGTCTTTTCAAAAATAGACTTGAGATTCGGGTACCATTAATTGAGGATCAAGGAGGAGGACATCTAGAAGACCGCTTTCAAAACTAGATATGGGCATTATAAGTTCCAAGTAATGCCTTTTTGAACTCACAAATGCACCAATAGCCTTCATGGACTTAATGAACCGGATATTTAGGGAATACTTGAACACGTTTGTCATCATGTTCATAGATGACATTTTAATATACTCCAAAAACGAAGAAGATCACGAGCAGCACTTGAGGATAGTATTGAGTAGATTGCAAGCAGAAAAGTTGTACACCAAGTTTAAGAAGTGTGAGTTCTAGCTAAAACAAGTCACCTTTTTGAGACATGTGATTAGTAAGGATGGATTATCTATAGATCCTAAGAAGATAAAAGCTATAAATGAATGGCCTAGGCTAAAGACTATAATAGAAATTAGAAGCTTCTTGGCATTAGTAGGATATTATAGAAGATTTGTGGAAAGATTCTCCACAATGGCAACCCCTTTGACCAAGTTAACTCAGAAATGAGTCAAGTTTGTATGGGATAATTGATGTGAAATAAGCTTCATGACATTGAAGAGGAGATTAACCTCTACACCTGTACTTGCACTACTAGTTAGTGGTAAAGAATTTATGGTGTATAGAGATGCCTTTATACAAGGGCTCGGATGTGTGTTGATGCAGAATGATAGGGTGATTGCATACACATCTAGAAAATTGAAGCATTATGAGAAGAATTACACGACACATGATCTAGAATTAGCAACCGTGGTATTTGTACTCAAGTTATGGAGACATTACTTGTATAGGGAGAAGTGTAGAATATTCACATATCACAAAAGCCTCAAATACTTATTTACCTAGAAAGAGCTAAATATAAGGCAAAGACGTTGGCTCAAACTAATAAAAGACTATAACTTAAACATCCAGTATCATCCCGGAAAGGCAAATGTAGTTGCTGATGCACTTAGTAGAAAGAAGCATGGTAATCTAGCAATGATGATCATAACTTAAAAGAGAATATTGGAAAATATGCAAAAACTAGACTTGGTAATTGTTACCCAGGAAGCTAGAGCTAGACTTGCTAGTTTTCAAATACAGCTAATATTTATTGATAGAATAAAAGCTACACAAGTTGAAGATGTGGGGATATGGGAAATAAAGAAAAGAGTAGAAGAGGGAAAAGCTATAGAGTTCAATGAAGATGTAAAGGGAGTGTTGAGGTATGGTCACAAGCTATGTGTGCCAAGTATAGATGAATTGAAGAAAGACATATTGAAGGAGGCACACTACTTTAGGTACTATATACACCCTAGAAGTACCAAGATGTATAAAGACCTGAAGAACCATTATTGGTGGAGGAATATGAAGAGAGAAGTAGTTGATTATGTATCTAAGTGTATGACCTGCCAACAAATCAAGATAGAACATCAAAGACCCGTTGGCATGTTACAACCTTTACCTATACCAGAGTGGAAATGGGAACATGTGACCATAGACTATGTCACAGTACTACGCTGATCGGTGACTAAATTGGACACAGTATGGGTAATTGTTGATCGGCTTACAAAATCGGCACACTTCATACCAATAGGTATTGGGTATAAACTAGAGAAGCTGACACAAATTTACATCAAAGAAATTGTAAGGTTGCTTAGGATACCAATCTCTATAGTGTCAGATAGAGATACTAGATTTATGAAGAGGTTTTGGAATACTCTGCATAGAGCTTTGTGGACAAAACTATAATTTAGTACGACTTTTCACTCATAGACGGATGGTTAGTCAGAGCGAACAATTTATATATTGGAGGATATGTTGAGGGCGTGTACATTGGACCTTGGTGGAAATTGGGATGAACATTTGCCCTTAATGGAGTTTGCCTACAACAATAGTTATCAAGCTACCATCCAAATGGCACCATATGAGGCATTGTACGAAAGAAAGTGCCAATCGCAGTTACATTAGGATAAGGTAGGTGAGAAACAAATATTGGGACCTGATCTAGTGTAAGATGCAGTAAACAAAGTGAAATTGATCAAGCAAAGAATGCAATCAACCTAACGCTGCCAAAAGTCGTATGTAGACAAGAGAAGAAGACCATTAGAGCTTCAGGTGAGAGATCATGTATTGTTGAAGATTTCACCTATAAATGGAGTGATAAGATTTAAACTAAAGTGGAAATTGAACCTTAGATACATGGGACCCTTTAAAGTCTTAGAGGAAATTGGACCGGTGGCATACAGACTAAAATTGTTACCATATCTGGCTGGAGTACATAATGTATTTCACATTTTCATACTAAGGAAATATGTGCCCAACCCAGATCAAATCACTGCAATGGAACCTCTATAAGTGTAGCCAAATCTCACAACTATGGAAAGATCTATTAGAATTGTGGATACTAAAGAGCAAACTTTAAGAATACGGGTTATGAAGTATGTCAAGGTGCAATTGAGCAATTAAACCAAAAGAGAAGCAACCTGGGAACTAGAAGAAGAGATGAGAAGAAGATACCCAGAACTCTTCAGTGATCTAGGTAAATTTTGAGGATGAAAATTCTTGTAAAGGGGGGAGAATGTAAATACCCAAGTAATAGTTTATATATATGTGTGTGTAATTAATAATAATAAAAACTCTGCCAAGGATAATACAGAAAATAAGAATTAGGACTAGGGACAAGATGGTCATTTCGCGGCCTAAGTATATAAGCTTCCTTTTACCTAAGGTTAACACTTTTCCGTCATTTGTATACCTCGCAAAACCTTAGACACACTCTGTAGAAATCCGAAGAGAGAAAAGGACAAGCAAGTACTATGATTCGCTAACTAGATTAAGGTGAGTAGATCGATCAATAACAATTGATCATGAAATTCATGTATATCGTAAAATGGGAATTAATGTATTGAGGTGATTTATAGATCTAGATCAATTCGTGATATGTAAGGGACAAAACAAGCAATTCGCTCATCACAATAACGATTCAGGTCAAGTAAGTATAACTACTAATATATTACATTGTAAATTTTATGTTAGATAGATCAATTAGGTTGAATTGATTAGAAATCAGGTTGAGGGATAGATTTATGAAGTATACAGTGAGATACACGGACAACTCCCAACACGACCGTGTTGAAATTGTGTTGAAAATCTAAAGTGAACAGAGAGATACGTGGCCACTCAACACAACCTCTTAACATGACCATGTTGAGGTCGTGTTAATGAACAATAAACAGAGAGATACATGACCTCTCAACATGACCATGTTGAAGAAAAAAATGACATAGTGAATAGAGAGATACATGATCAAGTTGAGACCATGTTAAAAAAGAAAAAGAAAAGAAAAGAGAGAGAAATGTATACGGCCTTTGGCACGGTTGATGTGTGAGGACTCATGAACGATTGGTAGTACCCACTGTGATGAGATCCATGATGAGAGTCAAGCCGGAAGAAGGAATGTAGATCCTCTTGAAGTGCCGCCTGGACCGATAACAAGAAGTCGAGCGAAACGACTCAAGAAAGCACTTAACGGGTTGATAAAGGATGTCCATGAAGCCGGGAAGGATTGGGGCAATCATGAAGTTGGAATGGATTGGAACAACCATAGGAAGACCCTTGCTCTTATACAAGTCACACCGGACACGGGTTGAAGAGGGCGTATACTTTCAAGGCACGGCCGTGTAGGACTCTCAAGATTGCCTAGAATCATACACGGCTAGATACACGGTTAAAAGGCACGGCCGTGTATGGAGTCAAGCAAATCCACAGAAAGATACACGGCTAAAGTACACGGGCGTGTATGTTGCCAGAAGTTGCACAGACAGATACACGGTCAAAGTACACGGGCGTGTATGTTGCCAGAAGTTGCACAGACAAGTACACGGCCAAAGTACACGAGCGTGTACACAGGCCGTGTATCCCCTGTCGGCCAGCTTGTTCTGTTTCGCGTTTTTATATCACTTAACTAAACTACGTCGTTTTGGACTTATTTTTACACGAATTATAACCCTAGTATAAAAGCTCCTAGGGTTTAGAACATTGGAGATAAGACATCATTGAACGTTAAACACTTTTGAGAGGCACCTCTCTTGGTTCTTCAAGAACTTAATTCGAACTTATTGGATTGATTTCCGTGGCGTTCATCCCGACTTATCAATCGGTTTTCCATCCTGATTGTGGCATCTTCACTTTTATACCAAGGTTCTTGTCTCACTTATAGACAACGGGTCGCGGTTTTCCACTTTAGGTGTTTGGGCGTCTTAGGCAATGAATTTCCGAACGTATTGGTATTGGGTTTCGTCACGAGTTGGCATGGTTTGTATCAGTTTGGTATCAGAGCTTAGGTTTGTCAAAACATCAAGTTCGGTTGAGGAAGGTAATATCAAAAACCCTAACTCCAATCGTTGATATCAATTATCGTGTTCAATTCCGCAATATTAATTGTCTTTTGATAGTGTAGAATTTACTAGTCGATTGTAAAAAAAAAAAGAGTAAAAATCAAGACCAAAAAAAAAAGAAGGGAAAAGAAAAGAAAAGAGAAACGTGATCAAAAGCCAAAAAAAAAAAAAAACAGAGACAAAAAAAAAATCGGATAGAAAAAATAGAGGAAAATTTTACGAACCCTAGAGTTGGTTTTGAATTCTACGGAAGGAAATTGATGTAGTTCGGGTTAGTTCCAAGAGAATTGAGAAGAGGAAATTGGTGAGTGATATCATCGTTGTTTGTGAGAATACACGAGTGACTGTGTGATATCATCATTTGAGCGAAACACGTAAGGGAGTGTATCGTGAGGTTTGATCATATATATATTTGTGTTGTACTAATCTTTTCTGCAGGAACTATGTCGAGACAACATTCTCCGGAAGGTGAGAGGGGAAGGTTTGATGCTAGGTTAGTAATTGAGGCGTTGAGGGGAGAAATGAAGAGGATGTTCCAAGAAGGAATGGAACAAATTCATGAGACGGTGGAGCAAAGACTAGAGCAATCCACAAACGTATTCCAAGGGCATAAGAGGGAGAGTCGTTCTAGGAGAGTACCGAGGGGTGGAGATGAAATGTCGGGTGATGACTTTGATGAGCCTTCTATTGGGAGTTATAGAGGGTATAGTGGTCGGAATAGAGGGACTAGAGATTGGGAAGATAGAGGAGATAGGAATAGAGAGGATGATCAATTGAGTAGCATAAAGATGAAGATTCCTCCTTTCCAAGGGAAGAATGATCCCGAGGCGTATTTAGAATGGGAGAAAAAGGTGGAGATGGTGTTTGATTGTCACAACTATAGTGGGAGAAAGAAGGTGAAACTTGCTGCCATTGAATTTTCAGATTATGCTATAGTGTGGTGGGATCAATTAATGTTGAATAGAAGAAGGAGTGGCGAGCCACCTATTGAGTCTTGGGAAGAGATGAAAAGAGTGATGAGAAAGCGGTTTATACCTGCGTATTACTATCGTGAATTGCACAACAAGTTGCAAACTCTGAGGCAGGGAAGCCGAAGTGTAGATGAGTACTTCAAGGAGATGGAAGTCACTATGATTAGGGCGAATGTAGAAGAGGATAGAGAGGCTACAATGGCTAGATTCCTTGCTGGGTTGAATAGAGAAATCCAAAATGTGGTTGAATTGCAGCATTATGTAGAATTGGAGGATATGGTTCACATGGCTATAAAGGTTGAGAACCAGCACAAGCGGAAGGGTAGTAGTAGTGCACGATTTCAACAGGGTAATGGTTCATCCACTTGGAAGACTAATCAATGGAAGAAGGAAGAAAAGCCTTTACCTACCAAACCAAAAGGGGAGCTGAAGCAAGCGGGTTCTACTCCTGGTAATCAAGGTAACCCTGAATCTTCTACTTCTAGAAATCGTGACATTAGATGCTTTAAATGTCAAGGTAGAGGCCATATTGCTAGTCAATGTCCAAATAGGCGTGTGATGATTTTGCGTGATGATGGTGAGTATGAGACTGAGGGGGATAGTGAAGAAGATGATATGCCACCATTAGAGGATGTTAGTGATGATGAGGAGCCTGCAATGGGAAGGCTAGTGGCAGTAGTGAAGTGAGCGCTGAATGTGCAGGTGAAGGAAGAAGAGGAGGTGCAAAGAGAAAATATATTTCATACTAGATGTTATTTAGGAGATCACATTTGTAGTTTGATCATTGATGGAGGGAGTTGCACCAATGTAGTGAGCAATTTTATTGTTGAGAGGCTGGGGCTCAAAACTGTTAGACACCCTAGTCCATATAAATTGCAGTGGTTGAATGATAGTGGTGAGACTAAGGTGAGTAAGCAAGCCTTGATTGGTTTTCGCATTGGTAGGTATGAGGATGAGGTGTTATGTGATGTAGTGCCAATGCAAGCATGTCATGTGTTGTTGGGGAGGCCATGGCAATTTGATAGGAAGGTTGTTCATGATGGCTTTTCTAACAAGTATACGCTTGTTCACCAAGGAAAAACTTTTAACCTTAAACCTTTAACACCTAAACAAGTGTATGAGGACCAATTGCAGCTACAACAGTCTTTTGCAAAACATAAGGTGAGTGAAAAGCAGAGTGAGAGTGAGAGAGCAAAAGACAATGAGAAGAAAAAAAATATAAAAGTCAAGATCAAAAGGAAAAGGAGAGGAAGGCTGGAAAGAGTGTGAGAGGCCAAGTTGAAGGGGAATCAACTTTGGTGGTGAGTGAAAAGGAGAGGGCAGCCTTGCAAAAGGAGAGTTGTGTGGCAAGAGCGAGTGTAGTAAGGAGAGCGTTAGTGATGAGGCAACCTATGTTGTTGCTGGTTTTTAAGGAAACATGTTCGACTACTAACGACTTATCTAACTCTTTGCCTAGTGTGGTTGTGTCTCTTGTGCAGGACTTTGAAGATGTCTTTCCTGAGGAGATTCCAAAGGGATTACCACCTGTTCGAGGTATTGAGCACCAGATTGACCTTGTACCTGGAGCATCAATTCCAAACAAGCCAGCTTACAGGAGCAATCCGGAGGAGACAAAGGAACTCCAAAGGCAGGTCGATGAATTAATGGAGAAGGGGTACGTGAGAGAGAGCATGAGTCCATGTGCAGTGCCGGTGATTTTGGTGCCTAAGAAGGATGGGACATGGCGAATGTGTGTTGACTGTCGCGCCATCAACAACATCACGGTAAAGTATCGTCATCCCATTCCTCGCTTAGATGATATGTTAGATGAGTTACATGGGTCTAGTGTCTTTTCTAAAATTGATCTGAAAAGTGGATATCACCAAATTAGAATGAAAGAAGGTGATGAATGGAAGACTGCATTTAAGACAAAATATGGATTGTATGAGTGGTTAGTAATGCCTTTCGGGTTAACTAATGCACCTAGTACGTTTATGAGACTTATGAACCATGTTCTGAGGACATTTATTGGAAAATTTGTGGTTGTCTATTTTGATGACATTCTTATTTACAGCAAAAATTTGGAAGATCATATGTCACACTTGAGGGATGTTTTAGAAGTGCTTCGACAGGAACAATTATATGCTAACCTCAAGAAGTGCACTTTTTGCACAGACAAACTTGTGTTTCTTGGTTTTGTTGTTAGTGCACAGGGAATACAGGTTGATGAAGAAAAGGTGCGTGCGATCCAAGAATGGCCTAGTCCAACCAATGTAAGTAATGTGCGGAGTTTCCATGGACTAGCGAGCTTTTATAGGAGATTTGTGAAGGATTTTAGCACCATTGCAGCACCACTTACTGAGGTGATTAAGAAGAACGTGGGGTTCAGTTGGGGAGAGCAACAAGAGAAGGCCTTTCAGACGCTTAAAAATAGGTTGACTCAAGCACCATTACTTGCTTTACCTAACTTTACTAAAACGTTTGAAATTGAATGTGATGCTTCAGGATTAGGTATTGGGGCAGTGCTTATGCAGGAGAGAAGACCGATTGCATTCTTTAGTGAGAAGCTAAGTGGGGCAACCTTGAATTACCCTACTTACGACAAAGAGCTATATGCATTGGTTCGAGCCTTGGAGACGTGGCAACACTACCTTTAGCCAAAAGAGTTCGTGATCCACACTGATCATGAATCCTTGAAGTATTTGAAGGGGCAACACAAGCTGAACAAAAGGCATGCTCGTTGGGTGGAGTTTATTGAAACATTTCCATATGTCATCCACTACAAGCAAGGTAAAGAGAATGTAGTTGCTGATGCACTTTCAAGAAGGTATACTCTTATCTCTACTCTTAGTTCTAGACTGCTTGGTTTTGAGCACATTAAGGAATTATATGCTGCTGATCGAGATTTTTGTGAGGAGTATGTGCAATGTGAGAAGAGTGGGCATGGAAAATTTTATAAACATGATGGATTCTTGTTTAGGGAGAGTAAACTGTGCATTCCAATGTGTTCTTTAAGAGAATTACTTGTCAGGGAGTCTCATGGAGGAGGTTTAATGGGACACTTTGGAGTAGCAAAAACATTAGGGATATTGCAGGAACACTTCTATTGGCCTCACATGAAACGAGATGTTGAGAGAATTTGTGAGCGATGTGTCACATGTAAGCAAGCGAAATCTAGAGTCCAACCTCAAGGACTTTACACCCCACTTCCCATTCCTCATGAGCCTTGGGTAGATATTTCTATGGATTTTGTGTTAGGATTACCCAGGTCTAGACATGGCCGGGATTCTGTTTTTGTAGTTGTTGATAGGTTTTCTAAAATGGCACATTTCATTCCTTGTCACAAAACGGATGATGCTTGTAATATTGCTAATTTATTCTTTAGGGAAGTTGTGCGGTTGCATGGTATGCCTAGAACAATTGTATCAGATAGGGATGCTAAGTTCTTAAGCTACTTTTGGAAGACTTTGTGGGCTAAGTTAGGAACTAAGTTATTGTTTTCTACTACTTGTCATCCACATACTGATGGTCAAACTGAGGTAGTGAATCGAACTTTATCTACTTTGTTGAGGGCTGTAATTAAAAAGAATATTAAAAGTTGGGAGGATTGTTTGCCGCATGTTGAATTTGCTTATAACCGTACAGTGCATTCTGCTACTAAATTTTCTCCTTTCGAAATTGTGTATGGTTTAATCCACTAACTCCTTTAGATTTATCACCTTTGCCTATTTCTGAGTATGTTAATTTAGATGGCAAGAAGAAGGCTGAATTTGTTCAACAGATCCATGAAAAGGCAAGGCTGAACATTGAGCGACGAACAGAGCAGTATGTGAAACAAGCCAACAAGGGTCGTCGACAAGCTGTTTTTGAACCTGGCGATTGGGTTTGGGTGCACATGCGCAAAGAGCGGTTTCCCATGCAGCGTCGATCTAAACTACTTCCTAGAGGCGATGGACCATTTCAAGTTCTTGAGCGCATCAACGACAATGCATACAAGATAAATTTGCCTGGTGAGTATCAAGTAAGTGCCACATTTAATGTTACTGATCTGAGTCCTTTTGATGTAGGTGACGATTTGAGGACAAATCCTTTTCAAGAGGAGGGAATGATGAGATCCATGATGAGAGTCAAGCCGGAAGAAGGAATGTAGATCCTCTTGAAGTGCCGCCTGGACCGATCACAAGAAGTCGAGCGAAACGACTCAAGGAAGCACTTAACGGGTTGATAAAGGATGTCCATGAAGCCGGGAAGGATTGGGGCAATCATGAAGTTGGAATGGATTGGAACAACCATAGGAAGACCCTTGCTCTTATACAAGTTACACCGGACACGGGTTGAAGAGGGCGTGTACTTTCAAGGCACGGCCGTGTAGGACTCTCAAGATTGCCTAGAATCATACACGGCTAGATACACGGTTAAAAGGCACGGCCGTATATGGAGTCAAGCAAATCCACAGAAAGATACACGGCTAAAGTACACGGGCGTGTATGTTGCCAGAAGTTGCACAGACAGATACACGGTCAAAGTACACGGGCGTGTATGTTGCCAGAAGTTGCACAGACAAGTACACGGCCAAAGTACACGAGCGTGTACACAGGCCGTGTATCCCCTGTCGGCCAGCTTGTTCTGTTTCGCGTTTTTATGTCACTTAACTAAACTACGTCGTTTTGGACTTGTTTTTACACGAATTGTAACCCTAGTATAAAAGCTCCTAGGGTTTAGAACATTGGAAATAAGACATCATTGAACATTAAACACTTTTGAGAGGCACCTCTCTTGGTTCTTCAAGAACTTAATTCGAACTTATCGGATTGATTTCCGTGGCGTTTATCCCGACTTATCAATCGGTTTTCCATCCCGATTGTGGCGTCTTCACTTTTATACCAAGGTTCTTGTCTCGCTTATAGACAACGGGTCGCGGTTTTCCACTTTAGGTGTTTGGGCGTCTTAGGCAACGAATTTTCGAACGTATTGGTATTGGGTTTCGTCACGAGTTGGCGTGGTTCGTATCACACTGTCATTTATATATTATTAACTCAATATCAGAACAATGAAGGGAATATAGAATACGTCTATTACGATGACTACTAGATAGACTAAGGAAAGACATGTTAATTTTTTTATTTAATTGTTTTAAGAATTTCTATTATAAGTAAATGTTAATCGCTTCCACTATTTAATTTAAGAAGAATGTTGATGACTTATTATTGAGGATAAGAAATTTCCTTAATCTTTGTTATGCAGCAGATAATTTATTATTATTATCAAGAGTATATGAATGTGAGTATTTAGAAAATAGTGGTGACTGAGCCTTTACGTGTCTTTAAGGAGTGAGGACACGTGGCGGGCCGTAGCATACCTAGATTTTAGGGCGCTACACACACACACGAACACACACACACATATATATGTTATAGATTATATAACTTTATTTTATTAAACTTTTTTTATGTTGTAATTTTATACTTAAGTATTAAGATTATATCATTTTTATTTGTAAATATTGATTTTATGGTTGCCCTATTTCTTATGTAGTTATAATTATTTTATAAATTTATTTTTAACTTTTTAATCAACAAGCAAGTCAAACCTGGACATAAAACATGGTTATTATATGGGTCAAGTTATAGGTTTAGGTTTTCATATACTATTAATAAATGGGTCAGGTTATGGGTTGAGTTTTTCAAGACACGAATCTGTTTAGATATAAACACTAGACATGATGGGTTAACATAAATTGTTAACCTTAAATATTCCCAATGTTGTATATGAGCCTAGAAAAGATGTGTCCATTTGTCTAGCCGGTCTACATCCTTAACTCTTCACTTGTTATTTATCTTGTATTGATTAATTTGATTATTGTAATGTTTTTTCCATCAAATGAAATTCATATTTATTGGAAAAAAATAGAATTATGATTTTAATAGATTAAATCAGAAAAAGAGAAAATCTTCGTTTTACATACTTGATTCATAGATCTCCAAAGCATACCTAGAATCAAGAGGTTCACGAAGGCCTAAACATGATGGAAGCCCAAAGTCTAGATTTAGGAAGGTTCTAGAAATAAGAATTTTTCAAAAGACACTAGAAAGTTATAGATCGTTGTACCATAGTAGTTAGGGTAGGTGAATGTAATTAGTGGTAGCTATCAATGAATTGTGTCCATCAAAATTGAATTATAGAGGCCTTTTGTACATATAAGGATGATCCTCTTAATTTTAATCTATCTAGACATTTAACTAAATACAATTTCTTTAAGTACGTCTCCCTCTACTTTCTCTCTTTAAGTTTATGTGTATTATGTACCAAGCTGAACTTAGCACTTTTGGTCAAGTTATGGAGTGTCTAAGTACCGTATGGGAACCCTTGAGAAGAATCTACCATAAGATGTCCAAATGCACACATATACACGTCGATACAATTTTTTAGCCTAAGAACTAACTACTCATTCACTTTTTTGAATGAAATAAGGTTTTAATATATTAGTTATTATTGTAAAATGGAATAGAACTGTAATAAGATAGTTACTTTGTTGATTTTGATATTAATAAAGGTATTCTAGAGGGGGGAAAAATCAATTTCAGCATTGAATTGCTATTCATAAATTTGAGTAATTAATAGCTATTCAATAATTCAATATTTATTGTAATAGCTATTCCATAATGAATAAGATTGTAATAGAATTTCTTGATGCCGATTAAGTAACCAGGCATCAAGTAGTTTAGCCCAATTTATTATGATAAATGTGAGAAGGATTTGTTGTCTTAGTATACCAAACTATAATCCATTTACACTGTGATATTACAAATGTGGATAAGAAAACTAAAAATATATCTTTAATTAGCTCCCCATTATTAAGATATGAGAAATTCTCTTTGGTGAAAGTCTACATGTAGCAACATGCTTTAAAGGTGTGTTTATTTATTGTATTGTCAATTGTAGCACATCTATTGGAAATAGCTTAAATTTTCTCTATTATTTAATTTTATGCTTTATTTTTTTTATTTATTTCTTAATGTTGAATAATCCTTTTAAGATTTTCATTGGGGACCCATTATGGACTCCAAGGGTCCTTAGTTCTTATAAATGAACATCCTTTGACCTATAAACCTAATGGGTCTATAGGTGGTTCAAGTCTATCATCTGTGTGAAGTTTGGGTCTCTTATATGACATAGCAATTGTGGGCCAGTTCACAAGTTAGAATTGGCCTATGATGGGGTCTAATTCCACCTATTGAATGTGCTTAGATTCTTTGTAGTTTCAATATCAAATTTTGACATCAATAATGAGATGTATTATATATTAGATTTTGATGTATTCAAATATATGTAGTTGATATGTAATATGTGGATATAGACCGATATTAAAGAGGTGATTTTGGCTTATGTGGTTGACTAGGCTATTTGCAATTAGCCAAGTCAGTGTGGTGGTTAATCGAACCTCTTGATGGTAAATTAGGCTTTCTTAATGGTTGACCAAACTCTCTTAGTAGATGATAAGGGCACACATTGTGTGCTCTATAGCTTCCCATTTCCCTCCCCCCCACCCCCTCCCTCCCCTAAAATAGGGCTTTGGGTTTACATTATATTACTTGGTATCACATCTCTTTTTGACTAGTTATTAAATATTTGAATTAGTCTTGGAAGAATTTTATGAAGATTTATGAGCTATTGATAATACTTTATAATTCTCGTATACCTACCTTCTTTTTCAAGATAATGAATCTATCCCCATTTTCTCGTGTTTTTCTTTTCTTTTTCTTTTTTTCCCTTATTCATGTTTTTAATCATAATTTATTGTGTAACTCTTTTCTCTTTATTTATATATGTTTATTATATTTAATTCACTTTATGCTTTTATTCTAAGAAATTAGTATTAGAATTGGTTTTGATGATGATTGATGGCTATAATGATTTAACCTCCAAGGATGTAAAATATTTCTTAATGAGAAATGATAGGCTTATAATAAGTTAAACTTAAAAATCAATTACAAGAGGCACACAACAATTAAGGCTAAGTGCTTCAAATAGTACAATAGGTTTAGCTATAATGACAAAAGGGGGAAACAAGTAGTGTATATTATTTATGTTGACATTACCAAATATAGAATAGGTGAGGATTTTATGTTTGTGGTTGATGACAGAGTAACATCTTAACACTGATGAGTGGTTTGGATTAAGGTTGTTCATATAGCATACATTAGAATTGGGAGCAATTAACTGCTGACAAATTTGTTGAATGTAGAGATGTCATCTTAAGTATTGATATGGCCTAAGGCAATGTATTGTCACTTGTAAGGTATGTGCAAGATGTAAAGAAGAATTTTTTTATAATTTGGTATTTTAGGTGTTGATGGCTATAAAGTTATTATCATGTCAACTAATCTATGGTTTCCAAAGGTATGCTTGTTGTGATGAAAGGCATTAAGTTTTGTAATTCATTTATTTTGAAAAATCTACAATTTCATATGCAATAATGATTTCTATTGTCATGTTAGAGATAGATACAACAAAATTGTGTCATATACAACTTAAGTATATGAGTGAGAAGTGCATGTCATCCCTAAGTAGCAGACTTTTACTTCTTACTTTTTGAATCTGAAAGTTTGTAAACTAGGGGTTGTGATCATTGCATCTAAGCAAAGCTATAGGTAGGTCATCTTCAATACAACAATTCATAAGATAAAGACAATACTAAATTGATTCCATGTAGATGTATGGTGTGCTTGTAGGTATCTTTTCTCAGTTGATGATTTCTTTATAAAGCTTTGAGTTTACACTTTAAGAGAAAGAAGTGTTGCATTTTAGAGGATCAAACATTGGAAAAATATGGTTAAGAAGCAAAAAAGGAGATTAATTAGAGAATAATACTCTAAAAGGGGTTTAGATTCAACATATACAAGTTTTGCAAGAGGATTGGCTTGGTGAGATACTAGGTGATGACTTCTCAACAGTGTATTACTGTTGAGCCTTATGTGTAGAGCACTCTTAGATATTGTTAAGATTATGCTTTTTAGTGCGGGTCTAATATCGGAAAATATAGGGAAGCAATCAATGTGGAAGGCCAATTAGCAAATTTGTCTCTACACTAGTGGGTTAGTTCTCAAACATCTAAAAAGGCATCATTAGGTAGACCTTTAATTATTCATATTTATGTGTGTTCAAACGTTTCACATTTGTGTGTGATGGAAAGTTTGGACTATGTGTTATGAATCTAATGTGAATGGCTATAGGTTGTTTTGTTGTAAGACTGGGAAGATGATTGTTAGAGAGGATATCATCTTTGATGAATCTACTAATTTACATCTAATGAGTGAGCTCTATGTGTATTCTAACAAAGATAAAGGGAATATTTCAAAGTATATAGAGTTTAAAGTGGCTCATCTTTTTATTTAGAAAATTTTAGTTGGATAGGAGTAAGAGGATGTTACTTCACTATTATATTATTGACATTATTGTTCTATGGATGTAGGTAGTTTGTGGAGATGTTTTAAATCCCTTAGGAAATAGGCATTAACAATATTATGATATATATACATATATTGTCTATGATTTATGAAATAACTATTATAGGAAATTCCCATTTATGTTAAAAAAGAATTACAATTTCTTTGCATGATTAAAGAAATAACTATTGTTTAGTTCTTTTTCAACATATTTTCATATTCTACTCATGAGATATAAGCCTAATAGTTAAGTCATGAATTAGAATAAAGGTATATTGGTAAGTATAGGGCTTGTTTGGATTGTTTGTTTTTTTTATCTAATCTATGTCTAATTTGTATTTAGTTTATCTTTTTAATCTTTTCTTTAACCATTTTTAGACAAATACTTGTATTAGAATGGACACAAAATTGATGCCAAATAAACCCAAAAAAAAAAAACAGATGAATTAAACAAGTCCATAAGTATATTTTTAATTTATTACCAATATTGGTTTAGTGTGATGAAATAAAATAATAGCCATTACTTATTTATTCTATTTATTAAGAATTGTAAATTCCATTCTGTCTTATTTCATTTTACTGGCTAAATGTGTCATTAGTATCATTGATGGGATTGACTTACCTTAGTTGAATTCATATAACATGTTTATATAGTTTGAAGAACAAAACATGTACTTCCACAAACCAAAAACCCTACTTCACCACCCCTACACCACCCCCTGTTGATTTTTGACATTGTGATTTATAGGTGAATGCTGCCACTCTCTTCTTTAATTTTTTTTTAATTTGTTGTTTTCTACTTTTAGTTAAAAAAAAAAAAACGTTTTTAACCCATTACTCAATTAAAAGCTATGAAAAATCTAAGCCCTCTATTTTTAATTATCAAACAAAAGAAATGTGATTTAGCATGAACCTCAAAATAAATCCCAAACACCAAATGTGAAGCCCCAAATTGGAATATTAGACCTCTAAGAAAGAAAGGAAGAATATTTAATTAGTCTGACATTGATAATGCTTAACTTGTGTCATTAGGTTAGTTGACTGAAACATAAGCATGTAACAGCCACTGCCGACCAATATCTTGGATCTTAAAACATAGTAATATTAGGGGTAAATGTTATGAGTATTAAACTTTCCATTTAAGTTAATTTTTTATTTAATTAATTTAGTCATACAGTTTTTTTAAGTTTTACCTAAATATTACTATTATGACCAATGCACGTAAGATAAAGGTAAGGGATAAGAGAATCTCTAAGAAGCTATGATACTTAAAGGATTACATGAAAACTTAGGCATACTGTTTACAATTTCGGTTTTAGTCAAATGTCACAATAGTTGACAGTTAAAAACAATTGTATTAAACTAATACTATAAGACATGTAACTACTTGAGAAAGAGCGATATAAAAAGAGAAAAAAAAATAGAGAAGGGGTCATCATCAAATCCCATCTCTTCTTCCTCTCTAATCTATCTTGGAGTTGCTAGGACTCAAAGCCAAATACCTCGCAAATCAAACACATAGTTTACATCATAGATCTGAAAATAGTAACACAAACAAATTAAAAGAGTAATGAGATCAAGTTTCTCTTGCAACCTAGATTTCGTGATAGAAAGAAGAGAAGAAATATACCTTGTTCTATAAGTGTCGAGTGAGATATTGTGGTGATACATTAGGGTAAGTGCAGTAAATAGCATAGACTAGGGTTAGATTGGGCCTTATTAGAGATTGAGCTATAAAGCTATCAATTGGTACTTTCATTGAGAGAATCATGATAGATAATACTTGTGGATATTACAAATTGCAAGAATAAGTGGATGGAAAAACTTAAGATATTGTAAAATTGACAATTAGTTACATGGGTATAGAGATGAAGCAAATGAGAATGTGCAATATATTATGTAGCAATTGTAGAGTCTCACTCATGCTATGCACCCACAATCTTAAGGGAATAGAGGGAACCAAAATATGTCACATGGTAATTCTTTTGCATCATCATCTTCCTATGTTTTTGTGCATGATAATTCTAATTCATTTACAAAACAAATCAAGTTGGAATTGCTAAAGTTATCCCGAGGAGATTCCACTAATTAGATCATTAAAGCCAATCAATTTTTTTATTACCATAATGTACCATAAGTAGACAAATTACAAGTAGCTTCATTTTGTTAGATCTCCTATACTAAGCTTTAGATCAAGTTTTAATTATAACAAAACATATAGTGTGGATAGCATGGAAAATAAAAAGCATAAATTTTATTTAGGTAAATATTACATTTGGTATCTAAACTTTATCTATTTTTATAATTAACTACCTAAATTTTAAAAGTATTAATTTACTACTTACTTATTTTTTGATATCATTTATAATACCTGGATGTGGTGGTTAATTGTAAAAATAGGCAAAATCCAAGTACTTAATTATAAATATGGACAAAGTTTCGGTAGTTAATTGCAAAAACATGAAAAATGTAGGTAACAAATTGGTACTTTGAAATTTTTAATTAATTGTAAAAATGGATAAAATTTATGTATCAAATGTGATAATAACCCATTTTATTTATATGATAAAAAAATTAGTTATAAAAAATATTATATATGTAGGTTTGTAAGATGTCTTGAAGTATTGTTAGAAAATAAGCTCTTAAAAGGTATAAGTTCCAAAGTACTAATAGAAGAACAAAACCTAGATCATTGGAATACATTAGAATCGAAATCGAAGCATTTAGAAATAGTGAAAAGTAAAGCCTTCCGAATAAGGAAGATGAATACAAAATTTTTTCCTATTGAAAAGGAAAGATTTCATAAAGAAAATTAAGGTAGATAGTGAACTATCAAGACCGACCTCCACTAATTAAATATATTTAAGTAATATATTTGACTTGTTCTATTATACTTAGATTCTTTAAATCATGGGTTATTAGTCATTATAAGATGTTTCAAAAAACAAAGAAAGGAAGTCAAATCTTTCAAGATTAAAAAAGCAAAGGCACCTACCTTCTCTTGATTATTAATTGAGACTAACACATTTTCTTTGGAATCGCATGTAGTACAGTGGTTTTTGTGGATGCATAATAGGTTGTTGTATTCATGGCCCTAATCTTTGAATGCTTTGATATTGAGATTTATCCCTTTAAAATATGAGGATTACCAAGGGAAGTTAACTAAATTGATTTAATGAGAGACTGTGAGTGATTATATTGGTGAATTTGAGGAGCTTTGTAATCATGTAATAAGCCTTTTCAAAAGCCTTCTTAAGAGTAGCTTTATCTCTAGTCTTTTACTAGTGATTCAACAAGAAGTAAGGGCATCTAAACCCATTTCTTGGATGGAAGCCGTGAGTCTAGCAATATTATAAGAGGAGATATTTAATTAGATGTCCATATCATCATCATTTTCTTCTAGACCCTTTAAACATTCTTTTCTTGGGTCAAATAATTCTTTTGTTTCCTATTCATTGATAAAGGCATATTTTATCATGTTGTATTTTGTGATTGGTATATATATTATTGTCAATTATTAGAAATTTCCAATAAAAAGATACTTAAATTGCATTTATGTTAATATCATAGGGATTAATGGACTTGAAGATGTACATGATGCAAAACATGAAGAAATCACAAGCAAGAGATGAGACACGGCCGTGCCTTATGTAGTGTTTTTCCTTTCCACGATGATCAAAGAAAAATAAAGGACGAGAGGCTTAAGGGGATAGCCCACGGCCGTGCTTCATGTGGTGGGTGTGTTTACCCTCTGAGACACGGTCGTGCCTAAAAGAAGAAGGAAAGAAGAAAATGCCGAGAAGCTTAGGGGGGTAGCCCACGGCCGTGGTTTATGTGGTGGCAGTAACAACCACATTACACACGGCCGTGCCTCATGTGGTGGCTTGCCGACTTTTCATATTCTTGTCTAATTTGTATGTTTCTGCAGAGCATAAAAGCAGGGAAAAGAAAAGAAAAGAGGGAACGACCGGGGAGAGGAGAGTAGACTTTAAACTTTTAGAACTTTGTTTTGAGAAATTTTAGTTTTTTACAAGGGAATTGAAGATTGAATTCACTTGGACTTCCATCAATTGAGATCAAGTCAGAAATCTCTGAAGAGTTGTTCTAGAATCTTATTTCTAGATTTGCTGCATATTGGTGACTTCCTATCCTAATCATATTTTGCATTTCTATGAATTGTTTTTTATGTCTTCAATGGATTCTTTAACATTTTTCATTGAATTTTGTCATGTTGTTATCTATTGCATGGCTGGCTAATTTCATTTGTGGGAATAGTGGATGAAGCCCTAGTTTGCTAAAATGATCAGTGTAGTTTTGTTATGAGATTGATATATATGTGGAATATTCATGTTGTGAATTTCTATAATTTCAATTTAATTGTGATAAGATTAGATTGTTAGAAATCCAGCCAATACGAAAGTGGAGATAGGATTTGTTAGGGATTCTTAATTAGACTAATGAGACAATGCGAAAGCGGCGTTAATTGGTTTAATTAGGGTTCATAGACAGATTAAAGCTATGTTCTAATTAATTATTCACTAAGAGATTAGGGATAATTGTACTAGGGCATAAGGCGATCATAGCATTAAAAAATGTATGAGAGTATATTAGAATCCTCTGTTAATTAGAGATACGAAAGTGGACTAATTGATTTGAGGTTAAAATGTTGAACTCACGTGAATAACCACATATAAGTTGATTTCAATAACTTAACGGTAGTTTGATTAGCATGACTAGGGTGAATTCTAAATTCCCACTGTTTAATTAGAAGTATTTATAAGAATCTTATAATTCCCATTAGCATAGAACTTGATTTAATCTCTTTAGTTAGATATAAAAAAAAAAAAAAAGATTCCTGTTTGAATTACCTAAATATCAGTATAAGTTATTATAGGTTTGGTAATCTTTTTAGTCCTCGAGAGAACGATACTCTACTCATCATATATTACTTGATTGCAACCTAGTATACTTGCTAGCGGTTTCACTTATACATTTCACGAGTGATCAAGTTTTTGGCGCCGCTGCCAGGGACTATAAGATATTAAACTTTGTAGCTTTGTTGGTAATTTAGGCACATTTTACTGTTTACTTTGGTGTTTGTTCTCTTTGCAGTTGTTCTATGCACAGGAGTCTAAGTGCTGAATCGTTACAGTTTGATCCTGAAATTGACCGCACCTTTCATAGGTTAAGAAGAGAGAACAGAGACAGAAGGGTAGCACAAGAAATCGAGATGGCAGGAAACGACAATGATCAGATACAGGGCCATCATAGAGCTCTTAGAGATTATACTGTACCTGTTGTTGCAGGTTCAGCGATAAGGAGGCCTGCTATTCAAGCTAACAATTTCGAACTAAAGCCGTCACTCATTCAGATGGTTCAATCAAATCAATTTGGAGGGTACCCAAATGAGAGTCCTGATGATCATATAGCTGTATTCCTCCAATACTGCAACACAGTGAAGATGAACAATGTTGCAGAAGATGTCATCAGATTACAGCTTTTCCCTTTCTCACTAAGGGATAAAGCTCGAGCTTGGTGTCATTCACTACCACAGGAGTCTATCACTACTTGGGCTGACCTCTCAACAAAATTTTTAAAGAGATTTTTCCCACCATCCAGAACTGCAAAGCTTAGAAGTGATATCACAAACTTCACCAAGTTTAGTGGTGAATCACTTTATGAGGCGTGGGAGAGATTCAAAGAGGCAATCAGGAAGTGCCCCCACCATGGGCTGCCGGACAATCTTCTTATTGAGATTTTCTATCTCAGTTTAGATGAGACATTGAGGTCACTGGTAGATACGGCTTCAGGAGGTGCACTCATGGGGAAGAGTTATGTTGAAGCGAGTGCTTTGATAGAGGAGATGGCCTCCAGCGCTCACAATTGGCAGAATGAGAGGAACAAGTCCAGAGTGGCATCTGTTGATGAGAGAGAGACTATCGCACAGTTAACTGCACAAATATCAGCTCTCACCACTCAGGTAAGTAAACTCACTTCCACTCAATCCTTTCACACTAACCAGGTTGCTTTTTGTGAGATGTGTTCAGGACCGCATTCGACATTTGAGTGTATGTCAGGGAATGCTTCTGCTTCATCTAGTGGTGAACAGGTAAATTATGTCAATAATTTTCAGCGGAACAACCAAGGACCCTACTCCAACACATATAATCCAGGATGGCGTAATCATCCAAATTTTTCATGGAGGAACGACAACAACATACTCAAGCCGCCACCTGGATTTCAGAAAACAGGTTCTGCCCTAACTGCTTCACCCCAACAGAGTCAATCAAAGATGGAAGAGCTCATGTTAAGCTACATGCAAAAGACAGATACCATGCTGCAGAATCAACAAGCCACAATCAGGAATCTAGAGGGTCAGATTAGCCAAATCTCTTAACAGCTGAGCAATAGACCATCTGGGTCTTTGCCTAGCAAAACTGAGGAGAATCCAAAAGGTGTCAATGCAATTGTGTTGAGGAGTGGTAAGGAATTGGAAAAAGTTGACACACATGCTCAAGAGAAAGAGGAGAGTTCAGAGAAAGACAAAGGGAAGAAAAAGGTAGAGGAACCAAAACAGCAAACACCAGAGGTGAAACTCTATATTCCTCCTATACCTTTCCCAAGGCGATTGAAGCAACAGTAGTTAGATTCCCAATTCGCTAAATTCTTGGAGGTGTTTAAGAAGCTCCAAATCAACATTCCTTTTGCAGAGGCACTCCAGTAGATGCCTTCATATGCGAAATTCATGAAAGAGCTTCTTACAAAAAAGAGAAAAATTGATGGCAATGAACCGGTAATGCTTACAAGAGAATGTTCTATGAATCTTCAGAAGGACATTTCAACTTTGCCAAAGAAACAAAGAGATCAGGGGAGTTTTACTGTTCCTTGCACAATTGGAAATTCTTATTTTGATAAAGTTCTTATTGATTCAGGTGCAAGTATTAACTTAATGCCTCTCTCTATTTTCAGGGAACTTGGATTGGGAGACTGCAAGGAGACTCGTGTCACTTTGCAATTAGCTGATAGGAGCATTAAATATCCCAAAGGTATTGTGGAGAATGTTTTAGTGAAAGTAGACAAGTTCTACTTTCCAGTTGATTTCATTGTCCTGGAGATGGAAGAGGATAGAGAGGTGCCCATGATTCTTGGTAGACCATTCCTTGCTACAGGTAAAGCTTTAATAGATGTGGAACAAGGTAAGCTCACTTTAAGAGTTATGGATGAACAAATAACTTTTAATGTGTATGATGCTATGAAACAATTTGATGAATGTAAGTCCTGTTACACTATTGATAACATTGATGAGCTTACTAGTGAATCTAAGGAAGAGAAAGCAGGCTTGGTTACATTAGAATCTGTTCTTAGAGATGTGGATGATTGGAGTGATGATGAAAAGCCTATGGATGAATGTATGGAGGAGGCGATAGAAATCAAGGCTCGATATTATGAGGAGTTGGGCACAAGTGCAACAAAACCAGTGCCATCTTTGACACAACCTCCGGTGCTAGAACTTAAACCTTTACCTAGTCATTTGAAATATGCTTATTTGGGAATGGATAATACTTTGCCAATAATTATTTCTTCTTTCTTGACAGGTGATCAGGAGCAACAACTCTTAGAAGTGCTGAGAGAGCATAAGGAGGCAATAGGATGGACAATTGCAGATATTAAGGGAATTAGCCCTCTAATTTGCACTCATCGCATATTCTTGGAGGCTGAATGTAAACCTATAGTTCAACCACAGAGATGACTAAACTTAACTCTTAAAGAGGTAGTGAAAAAAGAAGTACTCAAGCTGTTGGATGCAGGTATTATCTATCCTATCTCCGATAGTAAATGGGTTAGTCCAGTTCAAGTAGTGCCAAAAAAATGTGGTATGACTATAGTAAAGAATGATTCCAATGAGTTAATCCCTACTCGTACTGTGACCGGGTGGAGAGTGTGTATAGACTATAGAAAAGTGAATAACGCCACCCGCAAAGATCATTTTCCCCTCCCATTTATTGATCAAATGTTAGAGAAACTAGCAGGGCATGGGTACTATTGCTTTTTAGATGGTTATTCTGGGTATAATCAGATCTATATAGCACCTGAGGACCAAGAAAAACCACATTTACATGTCCTTATGGCACCTTTGCCTATAGAAGGATGCCCTTTGGTTTATGTAACGCACTTGCTACTTTTCAGAGGTGTATGATGTCTATTTTTTCTGACATGTTAGAGAACTTCATTGAGGTGTTTATGGATGATGTTTCAGTTGTTGGGAAGTCATTTGATGCATGTCTGATAAATTTAGGCTATGTGCTTAAAAGATGTAAAGAGACCAATCTGATTCTTAACTGGGAGAAATGCCATTTTATGGTAAGAGAGGGAATAGTCTTGGGTCATAAGATATTAGAAAAAGGGATTGAGGTCAACCGTGAAAAAGTGGAGATTATTGAAAAGTTGCCACCACCTACTTCATTGAAAGGAATCAGAAGTTTCCTGGGACATGCTGGTTTTTATATAAGATTTATCAAGGACTTCTCTAAAATCTCTACACCTCTTTGTAATTTACTTGAAAAAGATACTGCTTTTAATTTTGATGACAAATGTTTGCAGGCATTCAATTTGTTGAAGGAGAAGCTCACAACTGCACTAGTAATTGTTGCACTTGATTGGGAGCTTCCGTTTGAATTGATGTGTGATGCCAGTGACTATGCAATAGGAGCAGTACTTGGGCAAAGGAGAGATGCCGAGAGACCAAGCATCATCTTCTTCAAGGAAACGTAAGGCACCTGTTGAGCCAGCTCCATTATAAAGGCGTGATCATTATCCAGTGGGATTAAAGGAAGAACATCGTGCTAGATATGATATGGTTTTAACGAAGAAGGTGATTAAACCAAACACAGTGTTGAATTGGGAATTGCTGGAGAGATATGGGTTTGCGCAGGAGTTTGAGCTTTTGTTTCAGGATAGAGCTTGGAGAAATCTATTAGACATAAAGGAGAGTATCTACAGCAAGATTACCCTGGAATTTATAGCTACATTTCAACTTCAAAGAGCCATGACCATGAAGATGAATAACAATGTATCATTCTATTTCAATGGTCAGTATTTTAAGTTGTCCATGCGTGAATTCATTAAGAGATTGGGCATTTATGAAGATGAAGATTTTGTGGATTCTGACGCAATGAACAGATTAGAATATGATTGGTATGATCAGATCAGGGCCTCTATGTTGTGGTTTGAAATAGGAGAAAAGGGATATGATCCATCAACATCAAGGGCATCGATACGCAAAAACCCTACCCACAGAATACTACACTATATCCTTGCTAGGTCCACTAGTGGAAAAGTGGATAGTGAAGGGATCGTCAGTGCATTTGACTGCTTGCAGATGTGGTCAATGATTCAGAACCGACGTTTAAATGTCGGTCTAATAGCAGTCATTTACATTAGATGTAATTGTGAAAAAGGACGCAAGGGAGTGTATGTAGGGGCCTGGATCACTAGGCTGTTAAAAAATATGGGGGTGTTTCCGACTCCAGAACCTGATGATAAGGTTTGTTCTTCAGTAGCAATGAGTGAGCAGGTGCTCAAGTATTGGGGTTTTGGTCCAGTATCTACTGAAGAACAAGGTCCTCAAAGAGTAGAGGTTCCCGTTAATGAAAGGAGAGGACTTTCTTCCTCTCTTGCGCAATTCAAAGAAGATATGGAAGAATTTAAACGGGAACAAAGAAAGGAATTAAAGGGCATCAAGAAGTACATGTATAAGTGTTTTAAAACAATTGGTGATGCCCTGGGAGTATCTATTCCTCTATGTGGAGGAAGCACAGATGAGGATGTTTCACCTCCACAACCACAACTTCCTGTTATAATTCCAAGTTCATCCACAGGCGGGCCTCGAATGAAGATCACACCAAGGTGATCTACCGGTGTCAGAATACAGCCACCTCCCCAGCGAGTACTATCCCCACCTCAGGAAAAAATAAAATAGGCCATTATTTATGATAATTTTGATGTCTGTTGATGTTAATTTGTGTGGAATAAATATTTTGGACAATTATACTTCACCATTATCTTGAACTGTTGTATTGGAAAAGTCTAATATGCTTTGGAAATGTGGTATAAATTTTCCTTTATCTAATTGATTTGATTTGGTGCCTTACTCATTAGCTGTTGTAATTGGTTTACTTAGTTTAAATTTAGTAGTGGAATCTTTAAGGAAAAATTTGACCTTTTGTTTAGACTTTTGAATTTAAAGTTCGGAAGTGGGTCGAGTCCTTTAGTGCAAAACAAGCAAGTTTACTTCTAAGTGAATTAAGCTTGTATTTTGTCTTTTGAAGTGCTTTGAGAATATTTTAACTCTTAGAAAAAGAGGTAGAGGAAACTTTTTACTTGGTGATTCCTTATAAAAATAGTCCAAAAAAAAAAAATTAGAGCCTTTACTCCAATGACTCAGGTAAGTGAGTTAAAAGTATCCTAACTTAAATGTTAGTGTGAGGAAGAGTTCGTAGGGGTCCCTTTAAAACCTGGTCACTTGGGTGATGAGCCCGGGATGTGTCAACTCAATGAACTCACAATAACGTGAAGGGCGGAAAGGCAAAATTTTAATATATTAATAAAAGCCGGTTGATATGGGCAGACTTTAGTCCCTCAGAAGAGTGAAGTCAAACTCCACTGTCAATCTGAAAAAAAAAAAAAAAAAAAGACTATTATAAAAAGGAAAAAAATCTAGGGGAAGAGTGGATACCATATGCTTTAACTTTGTGTTATCTTATTTAGATAAGTAATTAAAGAGATTTTATACTTGCTAGTTGCTTTTGAAGTTTAAATGAGTGTTTTGCTTTATTGGACTGAGAATTTATCTGTTGAAATAGGAGTTCGGTGGTTAAACATTAGGAATAAAAGTTAGTCTTTCAAGATTAACTACTTAAATTTTTTCTAAGTATACCAGTTACATGTTTTTAGTTAGTTAGAGTGGTAGGCACCATCTTTTCAAATCAATTATGAGGAAAGAAAATTTTGTATTTTCATTTGACAGTTTATTAATTGCTTGAGGACAAGCAAAAGTTCAAGTATGGGGGAGTTGATAAAGGCATATTTTATCATGTTGTATTTTGTGATTGGTATATATATTATTGTCAATTATTAGAAATTTCCAATAAAAAGATACTTAAATTGCATTTATGTTAATATCATAGGGATTAATGGACTTGAAGATGTACATGATGCAAAACATGAAGAAATCACAAGCAAGAGATGAGACACGGCCGTGCCTTATGTAGTGTTTTTCCTTTCCACGATGATCAAAGAAAAATAAAGGACGAGAGGCTTAAGGGGATAGCCCACGGCCGTGCTTCATGTGGTGGGTGTGTTTACCCCCTGAGACACGGTCGTGCCTAAAAGAAGAAGGAAAGAAGAAATTGCCGAGAAGCTTAGGGGGATAGCCCACGACCGTGGTTTATGTGGTGGCAGTAACAACCACATTACACACGGCTGTGCCTCATGTGGTGGCTTGCCGACTTTTCATATTCTTGTCTAATTTGTACGTTTCTGCAGAGCATAAAAGCAGGGAAAAGAAAAGAAAAGAGGGAACGACCGGGGAGAGGAGAGTAGACTTTAGACTTTTAGAACTTTGTTTTGAGAAATTTTAGTTTTTTACAAGGGAATTGAAGATTGAATTCACTTGGACTTCCATCAATTGAGATCAAGTCAGAAATCTCTGAAGAGTTGTTCTAGAATCTTATTTCCATATTTGCTGCATATTGGTGACTTCCTATCCTAATCATATTTTTCATTTCTGTGAATTGTTTTTTATGTCTTCAATGGATTCTTTAACATTTTTCATTAAATTTTGTCTTGTTGTTATTTATTGCATGGCTGGCTAATTTCATTTGTGGGAATAGTGGATGAAGCCCTAGTTTGCTAAAATGATCAGTGTAGTTTTGTTATGAGATTGATATATATGTGGAATATTCATGTTGTGAATTTCTATAATTTCAATTTAATTGTGACAAGATTAGATTGTTAGAAATCCAGCCAATACGAAAGTGGAGATAGGATTTGTTAGGGATTCTTAATTAGACTAATGAGACAATGCGAAAGCGGCGTTAATTGGTTTAATTAGGGTTCATAGACAGATTAAAGTTATGTTCTAATTAATTATTCACTAAGAGATTAGGGATAATTGTACTAGGGCATAAGGCGATCATAGCATTGAAAAATGTATGAGAGTATATTAGAATCCTCTGTTAATTAGAGATACGAAAGTAGACTAATTGATTTGAGGTTTAAAATGTTGAACTCACGTGAATAACCACATATAAGTTGATTTCAATAACTTAACGGTAGTTTGATTAGCATGACTAGGGTGAATTCTAAATTCCCACTGTTTAATTAGAAGTATTTATAAGAATCTTATAATTCCCATTAGCATAGAACTTGATTTAATCTCTTTAGTTAGATATAAAAAAAAAAAAAAGATTCCTGTTTGAATTACCTAAATATCAGTATAAGTTATTATAGGTTTGGTAATCTTTTTAGTCCTCGAGGGAACGATACTCTACTCATCATATATTACTTGATTGCAACCTAGTATACTTGCTAGCGGTTTCACTTATACATTTCACGAGTGATCATTCATCAATCTATAAACTTTGAACCAACGTTTCCACAAAGCCATTACTTCCAAATGCAAATTTTAAACCTATGAATCTGAATCCTAAATCATTTCAAACCACAAAATCCAATACCATTCCAATTAGAAGAATGTCAGCATTAGAGTTATTGGCACAAAGGGAAAAAGGCTTATGTTACAATTGTGATGAGAAGTTTCATAATGGACATGTATGTAAAGCTAAAGTTTTATTGCTTGTAAACCTAGAGGAAGGAGAAAGTGTGGAAGAAACTAATTGTAACGCCCCAAAACTCAAGCCGCGCTACTACCCGCCACGTATCCTTATCTCATAAGAACACGTTAAGGCTCTAAAACAACTCTGATACATTTTAGCCTGTAACTCCTATATAAAAACATTTTATACATCCTCTAAATCTCAATGATAACTTAAAACATATCAAACATCTAAGGCAGCAAAAGTCTTGAAACACCAAAATAACATTTTCAAAAGATAATGTCTACCACAATCCAATAACAATAATTCTCCTAAAACCTAATCACCATTATAGTAATGGTAATCTTCATCTTCCTCTCTCTATGGTTCACCCAAACCTAAGTTATCTTCTGGATTCTAATCTCCCTCGATACCTGCATTTAAAAATGATTCCTCGAAGGGTGAGCTAATGCCCAGTACGTATAACACAAACACATACGCATGAACAAACATAAACAAGTGTCACACATATCATGTAGAAGTTAAACACAAACAACCATTTCATAATATAATTTATGTCCTCAAGCAAACAACAGGGTACTCATGACCCCCTTAATACACTTAACACATTGGAGCATGACTTGGTAATGGGAACTACCACTACGGGCCCTACACCCATGATCCCTTAATCCTTAAACTTGGTGATGGGAACTATCATTACAGGCCCCACACCCATGTATACTTAAACCTTAAACCTAGTGATGAGAACTGCCACTACGAGCCCCACACCTATGTCCACTTAAACCCGTTGATGGGAACTTCCACTATAGGCCCCACACGCCCCATACCCATGTACACTTAACACTTGGTGATGGGAACCGCCACTACAAGCCCCACACCTATGTACACTTAACCACTTAATCAGCATTCAGCCTAGATCATTTCTAAGCACGACTCCACCAGGAACAATGTCACACAAGGATCATTGGGGTGCTCCCTAGGGATCTGCCACTACGGGCCCCTAGGCCGAGCCAAATACATACTGCATATCACTTAAACACTTAAGCCAATTCTTTAATTAATAAAAGTTCCATACATAAACTAACTTAAACAAGTACAATCAACATGCAAGTTACACGTAACTTGAATCCTAGCCTTAAGCACTTCCTGGTCTTGGACTTAAGCTAAGTTGAAATCTGTTCAATCAACAAGTTCTTCTTAGTACTTAATCTAAGATCAATATCATTCTCTTATTTCTCTTAATCTTATTTCTTGATTTCTCTAGAGCCTTACTAGCTATCTAGGTTACGTAGAAATTAGTTTAATTTGAAGTTAAATGAATATATAATTATGTTATACTTTATTCAACACGGTGATGTTAGGTACTGTGCTGCTTAACACGAGCTAAAGCACGACTGTGTTAGGGGTCGTGTATCTTTTGATGTAAAACTTGGTTTCAACACGGTTGAAACACGACCATGTTGGGAGGTCGTGTTATTCTTAAATCAACACAGTCGAAACATAATCGTGTTAAGAGGCCGTGTATCTCTCAATGCATCTTTCACACTCAACACAGTCTAAACACGACCGTGTTGGAAGGTTGTGTTACCCTTAACTAAACACGGTCGAAACACGACCGTGTATCTCTCAATGCACCTTTCCATTCCAATACGGTTGAAACATGACCGTATTAGTAGGCCATGCTACCCTCGACAATCTCCACGAATCCTATTTCTTCTACTCCAATTTCTCCAAAACTCGATCCTAGATATTCCTAAGCTCAATTAAGTCTCTAAACATGTAATTATAAATAAATTACATAAATTAAATTACTTACTTCAATTTCCACAAATTGCAAATCTCGAGTCATTGATTCTCGTTCTCCTATCGTCCTTGCTTAAACTTTATGTTCTGTATGAATAGGCAGTACGCATAAATTTCGAATTCCATTAACCTAATTTGAAATTCTTATAGAATCCTTACCTCGAATTCTTGGAATTGATTCGCTCCTTTTTCCTATCATCGTCTTAAGGTTTCTTGTATGGAACGTCTGTCCTATGCAGCTCTATTTCACTGCTCAGAATGACAAAGGAGGCTCTCTAGGTTAACTTAGAGTATTTATATTCTCCGTGTGAAATGACCAAATTGCCCCTAAAAATTTTATAAAGTTCCATCTTCATCCTTAGCTTTTTATGATAATACCTATATAACATAAACAAATAAATAGTTAAAATCTTTCAAGTATTACACTAATATTGATGAAGAGGAAAGTGTGGAGGTAGAATAAATTGAGGAGCTAGCTCAAAATATGGAGATCAACTATCATGTTATGTCTAGTATTTCAACCTCTAAAACTTTTAGATTAGAGGGAACAATTGAAGGGATAGTACTGTCTATTTTACTTGATTTGGCTAGTACTCACAACTTTATATAATAAGTTGTAGCAAAGAAATTAAATTTGATTATACTAGCCACTCCTAAGTTGCAGGTCATGGTAGGATATGGAGAACATTCGAAGTGTCATGGAGTGTGTAAAGATGTGGAATTGTACATATAAGATCAATCATTTACTTTGAATTATTATGTGCTTCCAATAAAGGGGGCTAATGTACTTTTAGGAGTGCGATGGTTGAAGGCTTTAGGGCTTATAACAATGGATTACAATGGTCTTATCATGTTTTTTTAAATTAATGGAAATGTGGTACACTTGAGAGGAGATCTTATGGCTTAGCCAAATTTTATTCATGCAAATTAGTTGCAAAAATTGATTGCCATCTAAAATCTATTGTATTTTTGTAATTTGGTAGCCTAGAAAATTGAATCTTTTATGGATACTACCAATGATACAGCATTTGAAGCTATATTGTGTAGATTTCCTAAAGTCTTTGCAACTCTTTTATCATTGCCACCTCTGAGAGAGGTTCAACATCATATTCTTCTTAAAGATGAATTGATACCTACCAACATAAGACCCTATTGTTACTTGCATTTCTAAAAATCAGAAATTGAAAAATTAGTGAATGAAATGTTGGAATCGGGTGTCATCCAACCCAGCATTAGTCCATTTTCTTCACTAGTATTACTGTTTTAGAAAAAAGAGGGAACTTGGAGATTTGAATAGACTATAGGGCACTTAATCAACCTATAGTGCAAGATAAATTTCCAATACCCATCATAGATGAGTTGCTAGATAATTATGGGGGGTTACTATATTTTTAAAATTAGATTTTAGAACTAGATATCATCAAATCAGGATGTCACCAAAAGATATCCACAAAACTACTTTTTACACTCATGATGGTCCTTATGAGTTTCTCATAGTGCTATTTGGATTATCAAGCACACCAGTAACTTTTCAAGCAATATATGAATAAGATTTTTTGGCCATATTCACAAAACTTTGTCATAGTTTTTTTTTTTTTTAGTGATGATATATTAGTGTATAGTAAAACATGAAAAGATCATAATAAGTAGCATTTGGCTAGGTGTTACAGATTTTAAAGGAGCAACAAATTTTATGTCGAAAGAAGCAAGTGTTCTTTTGCTTAGACATGTACTAACTATTTGGGCCATGTAGTGTCTAGACAGGGAGTGCAACTTAATTCATCGAGGGTGTAAACTATCAAAGAGTGTCTAAATCCTGATAATACAAAACAATTGCATGGATTTTTGAGATTAACCAGATACTATAGAAGGCTTGTGGAGGGTTATGCTCAAAGCTATGCCTCTTACTAATTTGCTTAAGAAAGATGCATTTGAGTGGAATTTGGAGGTTGATACTACTTTTTCTGCTTTGAAACAAGCATTAATGACTACCCCAATTGTGGACTTGCCAAATTTTAACTATCCTTTTATAATAGAGATAAATGTTTCTAGATTGGGAATGGGTATTACATGAAGGTGTTGAAACTATTGCATTCTTTAACAAAAAGTTGAGCTTAAGATTATAAAGAGCTAGTGAATGTGTGAGAGGGATGATAGCAGTGGTAGAAGCAAAAAAGAAACATCATCATTATCTTTTAGGGAGCCATTTCATAATCCATACTAATCAAAAGAATTTGAAGGAAATCTTGATTCAAAATATTCAAACATCAGAGTAACAATAGTATTTGGTCATGTTGCTAAGGTATGATTATGAAGTTTAATAAAAACTAAAGGTAGGGTATAAGGTTGTAGATGTTTTATTAAGAAAGTTTGATAATGGTGCTCATTTGTTGGCTGTTACTACTCCTTCTTTCAACATTATTACTTTACTAAAGTGTGAGTATCAATCTAAAAGTGAGTGGATGAAACTAATGGAAGACTATGCTCAAGGAAATGTAAGTACTTATCCTCTACAAGTTTGTGATGGACTTTTATATAGGGAGATAGGATTTTCTTCCCAATAAAGCAGCCAATATACTTTCTTTACTACATGAATTTCATTGTTTCCCTATTGGAGGTCATACAAGTATTTTAAAAACATTGAAGAGGAAAGAATAAAGAAAGACTTAGAGGCATAGGTGAAGAATTGCCATGTGTGTTAGCAAATAAAACATCTAACCTCATCTTCTATAGCATTTCTTTAACCTTTAAATATTCCTTAACAAGTATTTGAGGAGGTTGCTATGGATTTCATTATAGGTTTATCTTATTCAAGGGGGGATTCCATAATATAAGTAAATGGTTGATAAATTGAGTAAATATTGTCATTTTGGGGCTCCACCAGCATTTTATATAGTGGCAAAAGAGGTTGAACGTTTTGTTAACATAGTGATCACGCTTCATAGGATAACTAAGTCAGTTGTCTCGTATAGAGATAAAAGTGTTTATGAGTAATTTTTAGCATGAATTATTTTGCCTCAATGGTACTACTTTGAAGATGTGCTTTGCCTATCACTCACAAATAGATAGACAATTTGAAGTTTCAAATAAATGTTTGGAACAGTATATGAGAGCTATTGTTATGGATTGTCCACATGATTGGCCCAAATTTTTACCTTGGCTAGAGTATTGTTTCAATACTAGCTTACAATCTAGTGTTAAGATGATGCCATTTGAAGCTTTGTATGGGATAGAACCCCCTAAGATCATTGACTATCTTTAAGGTTCTAGTTCCATAGAAGCAATGGATTAGGAACTCAAAACCAAAGATAGTATTTTAAGACAATTGAGGATGAATTTATCCTAGGCACAAGTTTGTATGAAAATTTTGGTTGACAAGCAGAGGGTGGATAGAAGTTTATAGGTGGGTGACTATGCTTATGTGAAGCTATTACCCTATATATAGGGGCCAGTAGCCTAACGACTTTCTTCTAAACTTTCAAAAGATATTATGGCCCGCTCAAAGTATTGGACAGAGTAAGACCAATGGCTTATCATTTGGAGTTGCTTGGACATTCCAAGATTCATTCTATTTTTTACATATTTTTGTTGAAGAAAGTAAAAGGGGAGTTGCTAGAAGTAGTGGCTTTACCATCATATTCTTTTCAAAATCATCCTTTGGTAAAGCCTTTGGTTGTAGTGGATAGTAAAGACATTTTGCAACAACTAAGGATGCTTCTCAAACCTTATTTCAATGGGAGTCATTGTTGCTTGAGGATATTACTTGGATGGATGCAGATAGGTTTCAAAGACCTTACCTAGATATTTACTTGAAGGACAGGGTGTGTTTTCCATCAAGGGGAGCAAATGTTATGACTTACACACATGAGAAAAAAAATAAAGGATAAGAAAATATTTAAGAAGCCACAATATCTGAAGGATTACAATAGACTTAGGCATACTATTTACAATGTTAGTTTTAGTCACATGTCATAATGGTTAACAATTAAAAATAGTTGTATCAAATTAATTCTAGAAAACATGTAACTACTTAAGAAAGAGCAATATAAAAAGAAACAAATAGAGAAGGGGTCATCATCATCTTATTACCCAGCAATCTTATCTCTTCTTCCTCTTTGATCTTTCTTAAAGTTGCCAATACTCGAAGCTAGATACCTCACCAAATCAAACACATAATTAATACATCTAAAAGTAGTAAGATGTAAATTAAAAGAGTAACATTGTTGAAACCCTAGATTTCATTATAGAAACAGGAGAAGAGTTATTCCTTGTTCTATAAGGGTGCATTTGGTTGTGCATAAAAAGTGGTACTGGATAGGACAAAAATATTTGTCCCTCGTTTGGTTTGCAAAATTGCTTCAGGTACTGGACAAAATCTCTCTTGGAGTATTGGACAAACTAGTTAAAAATTATACCATGATAAATAAGAGACAAATTTTCAATGACAGCATAAAATGACAATTATTGCTAATATTCCAAAAATACCCAAATTAAAGACCCTAGTTCACAAGTACTAGACGAAATCAATAGCTAATCCACTCCAACCGCACGCAACTCGTCTTCCATCGTGATCTACACGCACATCGTCTTCACATTCAACGAGCCCATCGTCAATTTTTGTTCAACGCTCCACTCTAGCAACTACGGCAGATATGTTTTCTTATCGCCACCCTTCTTCCTTTATTGCTTGGTGTTCATCCATGGCGGATCTACAAGCGTTCGGTGGTAGGTATGTGCATTTGTCATCGTCCATGTTGCTATTGTTCCTATTGCTATCGTTTTTATTGTTGTTGTTCCTGTTGTTGCCTATTGCTGTCATTCCTCTTCTTGTTGTTGTCGTTACTGTTGCGTCCTACTTTTACCCATACAATGTAGCTTCATAGATTAATTAACCATTAGTTTTTTAATACACTAGGGTTGTTGCTTATAGCTGTCCGAAGTTGGAGGTCTCAAGGTTGTTCTATGGTGATTAAAATTATCAACTCAATTGGAATTGAATTATTAAATATAACACAAATCATTGTAATTTGTAATATGAACTATTAATCTTTTCAACCAATTGATTTATATTTATTAACCTATATAATTCGTTCAATTATATGAATTTAACAATCTCTTCAAATTATCAAAAATTACGTAACTAAAAACCTTCATATTCTATAAAAGGTATAATTGTCAAAATTATAATGCTCAGTTTAGTACTTTGCAATTCCAAATAATGAATAGTACAAAAATCATTGTCCAATACTCAGGTACTTAAATGTGGTACAAAAATCATTTTTGTCCCGTTATCATTGTTTTGTACTATCAAATACTCTTTATACTATCCAGTACTCTAAACTAAACACTACTTAAGTGTCAATTGAAATAATGTGGTGATACATTGGGGTAAGTGTAGTACTTATATTTTTATCTTTAACACTTTGGGTGTTTTACAATAATGTGAAAAAACAAACATCTAACCAATGTTCATTAATAGTATTATTAATTCTTTAAAAAAAAAGAATTAAAATAATGCTAATCCCAAATCCAAAACCAAATTGATCCTTTTCTAAATTCCAAAACCCTAAACCCCAAATGTTAAATCCAAAACCAAATCCATTGAACTTTAAATTCCAAAATCATAACCCGAAAGCACAAAAAATAATGACTACAAAATCAAGTCACTAATAATTATATAGATAGGTAAGGGAAGACGAGCAGCTTCAAGAGATAGAGTGACCTAAAGCATACCTTATGTAGAGAATCAACCCGAAGTGTAACACATTTAAATTCATTAGAGACTCATAACCATCAACTAAAGCCAATAATATTTTGCATTTTTCTCAAAATCCTTGCATAATCTTATCTATTTCAATATGTAAATATATTTTGATCTTCACTAAGTTTTTATAGTTCATTGTTTCTATAACTGAATTGTTTTAATGGAAGGGGTGGATATCAGAAATGATCAGCTAAGCTACCAATAATTTCATATCATTGCCCTTGCAAGTGGTTGTAGACAAAGTAGTTAGCAGATTTTGTGTTCCATCTTATATTAGTGAGTTGTACAGATAACAAGATGTTAATAACAAAACCATTAGCAAACACCATTGTGAGTTAATCTGGATAAAGAGGTGAAGAAGAAGGAGACTCTTTTTTTTTCCATTGTCTTTGCTTTGGTTGTTTTATAACTTACGGATGCAAACAAACATTTAGGTTTCCAATTTTGTAAAACATGGGTACACAAATTCTTAAAAATAAAGCATAGGTACTTAAAGTGAAAATGTTAAAAATACAAGTACCTTAAGTGTAACTTACTCATATTTTTTAAGAAAATTTTTTATTGTATAAGTGAAAATATTGCTAGTGTACTTGTTAAGAAAATATTTTCACATATCAGATACTATAATTGTAATAATAAGTATGGTATTATTTTAATATTGACTTAAAAAGGGTAAATCCACCCTTAATTGCATAGCTTTACATTTATCACTAAAGAAATCTCGACAAGGTTGAATGATGTTAAAAAGCCATTTCTATAATTGTGATTAAAAATCCTTTTCTCTCTATTGAATCATTTCTCCTCTAGATACTCATATCAAGCATTATATCTATAGTCCATGCCATACTCTCCAAAATAGAACTCAACACCTGAAAAATGGACCCACAAGAAAAGGCCAAACATGGCCAGCAAATAACCTAATAAACTGACATACAAGCACATTTCATGCACAATGCCCCACACATACATCCAAGAAAGCTAGTGCATATCATTGATATCTTAGTAATAGAAACATCGGTTAGATGTTTTGTCATCTTCTCCTTAACCATTCACATGATATTAAAAAAAAAAAAAAGATTGTTTTACTTTGATGTCTCATCCCAATATGGTTGTTGTTATTGGTCAATAGCATAGATACTTTATCCCATATTAGAATTAGGCTTTAGCTATACTACATCATTCTAATTTCCCAACTTGCAACAACACCAATATTTATCCATGACACATCTTTTCGAATGGCTACAAACCTCAATGGTATGATCATTAGCAGTTTTGTAATGATTTCTCAACCCAATTCTACCATTGGTGGCTAAGCGGTCCATAAAATATGTACCTTATTCTATATTAGGAATAGACACGCAATACACTACTTCATTATAATTCCCACCGCGTGATAAACATCAATAGCTACCTTGCAACCAATCTATTTTGAATAATTGTGAACCTCAACATCAAAACCAAAATCAAGTTACTTCATATCCATTCTTAATCCATGTTTATAGCCATTTTTAGTGGATCCACAAGTTGCATACTCCATTCTGCATCGAGAACATGCAACCCAAGATAAGTAACTTACACACCGTACATCAATCAAGAATCAAAATTACAATCCAAATTGATACAATAGTATAATAATAATAATAATAATAATAATAATAATAATACAAGAGTAATTTACAAACTCAATTCATCAAATGATCTGGAAGGACTTCGCTTGCTAACCTAAATTCCTAAATATACATGAAACTCCAAAATACCACCAAGATCTTGATTACCTATTGAAATAAACTTTCTCTAGTTATAAAACAACAATAATACACAATTCTATTTTAATTAATTGTTCTTCACTTTGGTTGATCGAACTGAGGCATTAGTAGACTACTCTACATGATCCTTAGAAGTCAATTCTCTAACTCGATACAGAAGATCCAGTATCCATTTTGGTCGACTAAACAATGGTCCTATGGGTTTTATGCATTAGTTCATCATCTCTCTCTAAATTTATTCTTTGCTTGATTTTCTTTTTTTATTATTATTAATATTATTTAGCATCATTATTATGTCCCGAATCCACCTATTTACTTCTCTATATTGAAACTAAATCAATTAAACATAAATTATATTTTTCCCTCGATGATTCAGTCAGAAACACTAAGTCTAGATTATATTATGACACTTCTTTTATCACCAATTAATTCACATAGATTCGATGAAATTAATTCACATGGATTTAGGTGGACCATGATCTCCTTAGTCGCTCCCAATTGATTTAACGGATAACGTGTGTCGGAGGGAGAGAAAATTTAGTTTTAGGGTGACGATGTAATTTTAAATTTGATGAATGAGACTTTTAGGGGGTTTAGTTTTTAAAAAAAGATTTTTTTTTCCGGTATTTGTAATGTTGAAGGTAAACGTTTATACTATTAGGTTATAAGGGTTTTATCTTTTAAAATATAAATTTTTCTTATACGATATTAGAGAAAAAGTGAAATTACCAAAATACTATTGACTTATTAATATTTAAGGGTATTAGAGAAAAAGTTATTGTTTCATATATTTCTATGGAAATCGTAAAATTTCTAATATAACAACCACCCACTTATCTAAATTATTCATTTGAATTGGATCAAAGATTCAACATTTTAGTGGAACAATCACTCATTTTTTATATTATGTTCTTTTTCATTATTTAGTTATAATGAATGTTATTTTTATTTTATTTTATTTTTTGTTTTTGATCAAAAGCAAAACGTTCACATAAAAATCTAAGAGTATGTTCTTAAAATTAAAAGGGTTTGAATGCATAATTTTGAAAATAGAAAGACAAAGCCTTTATGAAGAAGATATAAAAAGTTACATGTGACAATATTTACCGTTCGAAAAGCTAATGTTTGTCATTTCTTGTAACCTAAATCAATTCATACTAAACATTTTGAAAATCATCATGGAATTTTTCATTTCAAAAGCATGCCATTTCTTTGGGGAGCTTGGAACATCTCTTTCCTTTTATTTATTTTAATTTTCTTGAGTCGAAGCAGCAAGGAAAGTTCAATGCTCATGAAGAAAAACTATACATACATTAAAAAATAAATAAATGAATAAAAGGAAAGGAAAGAGTTGAATAGACTTGGTCAAGAACAATTTGTGGACCCAATTGAAATGAGGAACGCACATTGAAAGATGATGCTGCAACTTGCAAGTAAAATGCTATGTGGATGAGTGGACGTAAACCCACTCCCACATTCAGATTGGAGGGGAGGCCTGACATGGAGAGTGGAGACCTAATTGCTTACGCCAACTTCCATTTGACTCCGCCACTGTCTGTCCACTTCGAGAAAGGTGAAACTAACCCTCCAACTCCAGGGTATCCACACACTTCAGTCTCCACCTAAGTGTCAAAGCAATTACATACGACTTTTTACCGTCTACTTATTATTCAATTATATATATTAAAATTTTATTATTAGTTACTATTAAATTTTTATTATTAATATATAAATTAACAGTAAGATTGAATATTAAATCGATCTTACAAAAAATATGAGTGAGACCATAGAAATTTCTTTACATCATGATATCGAAAATTACTTATTGATTACTTCAACTAATCAGTTTTAAACGGAAAGTTAGTAGCAAGAGTTAATTAAATTATTTAAGTTTATAGTACATTAAAATATCATGTATACTTATAAGATTTATATACAAAATATCATTACCTTCGATAAGTAATATATTATTTTTCTTGAAATTATAATTATAACAAGCAACTATTGTAACTTTTGATGACATTCAATAATAAACATTTACCTTGGTTTGATATTTGATTATATAAGATTAATTGTTGGAATTTGAGTTAGAAGTACAAAGATTATTAATAAATATATTTTTAAAAAGTCTTATTAATTAGTAAATGTTCTATTTTTTATTATAAAGTTCATGAGTATAATACTTAATTAACTGCATGCAACTAAAGCTCAAGGATTTGTCACATCACACTTTCTTCAAGATGCAAGAAACAAATCCTCATTAATCCAACAAATTTAATGATTCAACAGATACTTTACTTTCTCTGTCGAATTACAATAAACTGCGCAGATTCGCAATTCGTTCCCTTTTATTATTATTATTTTTTAATTTTATTTTTCTCTTTCTTCTTTTGGATGAAGTATACAAAAGCAATGGAATCGTCCTAATAATGGTATCTTCAATAAATACTCTTGACGATTCAATAATTGCAGGGACTTGCATATTAATCCATTAATCTCTATGCTGAAATTTATTTATCCTAAGAAAATCAAGAAAAATGGAAGTCTCTATCAATATGAATTTAAATTTTGCATTTGTAGATTTTTCATTTAATGCTATTCTTAATGAATATATGAAGAAAAAATCAATCCAACCTACAAAAATTAATTCCATGACGGGCATTTGCTTTATTAAAAAAAAAAAAAAAAAAAGCAACAACAAGAACAAGAAGGTATGGGATTTGTAATCTTGAAATTGCTTTCAAACTGGACATTGAGTCTAATTTGATCTCAAGTTACTTGCATTGTTTTCCGATATGAGCTTAAGCTTTAAAGTATTTGTCACAATAAATTCATAAGATTAATCAAACTTAAATCAAGTTTGAATATAAATATATCGAATTCAAATCAAGTTCTGGCTTCAACAATAACTCTAATTGGAAAGAAACATGATTTTCAAGGTGAACCGATTTAATGTAGTAGAGCCTAAGTTTATCTAATAAATTTAGAGTTGAGTTTGAGTTCTAAGTTGAACTTGATTTGAAAAAGCTATATTTAAAGTTTATTTTATTTTATTTTATTTGAAGTTGAATTTGAGTTCACTCGAATGGTTCAATAGCATCACTGCTCATGTAAACTTATAGCCAATTTTACATGATTTTATCAAATTATATTAATAAGTTTTTAAAGGAACTTGTACCTTTTTAAAAAAAAATTAATAACAAATGAATAGTGATCATATGAAATTGCATGTAGCCAAAAGTTTTTTAGAAATCAACAAATAAAACATACTTTTTATTAACTTATATGCCCAATTTGACCTTGATCATAATCCATCTAGACTTAATAACTATACCAAATGTACGGATATAAATTTATTCGATTTTATCGGATGATGTTAATTAATTTTCTAAAAACACTCGTAATAAAGTTTAAAAGGTAAGTTAACGTGGTTTGTTGGAGTAATAATTATCACATGAGGATGCATAAGGTTTTTTTTTTTTCTTTTTTCTTTTTCAAAACAAAAAATCCAAACATACTTTTTATTTCATCAACTTCAATATTTTAACTTACATGGCCACTCGACCATGACCAAGTAAAAACCCAAATGAAGAAAAACGAACAGAATCAGATTACTCTTAAATACATGCCTAAATTAATAATCAATAGCTTATTATATTCTTTCATAAAGTTTCTCTTGACTCCCACTAAAACTGTAATCCAACCCTACAAACATGGTAATAGTAATAAAATTATAATTACCCTAGATTTTTTGTGTATATCCATTTTTTTTTTTTATTAAAATAAATTACCTTATATAACTAGATATGGAAACCGAGTAATAACAATAATACTAATATCTCTTACAAAATTTCCATTTCCAGACCAAAAAGTAACGTGTAGAAGAGCAAATCATAAATGAGTCAACCCAATAGATCTCCTCTTTTACCAGTCACCTAAACCACAACAAGTATATATATGTAACCCCTCACGATTTGAAAGTTCATAGCTCTCGAAGAATTGGAATTCCACACAGACACTTATACAACCTTAATCATCTCACGCGCCTCCATCATGACTCACGCGCCACCAGGTACCGACCATGAGTCGACGAGACGCTTGTCGACCGCCCTCTTAGTATCCGTATCAGCTCTCGTGGTCCTTTGCGCCAAAAAGGCCAAGCTAGTCAAGAAAAAGCTCAAGGCTGCCCAGCAAAAGAAACTTCATAGCAGAAGTTCTTTTCGAAACCAGAAAGTCGATTCGCCGAGATCGCCGTTGGGTACGCCGAAACAGTTGCTAGCCACCATGAGCAACAAGGCCATGAGCTTCATTCACAGGAAACATGGGAGCCACCATGATGACGAGGACTCGTCCGGTGAATTGGAGTTCGGGGACGGAGGTGTGTGGCAGAGGACAATCTTGATGGGAGATAAATGTCAGCCGTTGGATTTCTCAGGAGTGATTTATTATGACGAGAGTGGAAAGCAGATCAACGAGTTACCTCCCAGATCGCCACGTGCCACTCCCTTGCCAGGGTATCTGATGCGTAGGTGTGAAAATAACCCCCCCACCGTATAAATATTAGGTTTCGGAAATTTCTAATATAGACTCGACTCATATGATGGTGGTATTAATATTGTGTATCAAAGATCGGGTCCATACAAAAAATTTTCCGAAAAAGGGTCCACTTGGTGTGGAGGAGAGCCGGGGCTATGGGAGTTGTCTCTTGAATTTTGGGCGTATGGTAATACAACTAGGCGTTTTGATGTGTTGTAAGGTAGGCAAATATGGTCATGCTGTATCATGTATGTATATGGACCAAAAACGCTTGGGCAGATGCAACAAGTTGGAATGAATCTTGGTTTCGATTTCCTTGTGTAAGCTATGATCATTCTCATATATCACTTTTTGCTTGATTTCTCGTGATTCGCGGGTAAAGAAGCTCTATAATATTATAATTGTTCCAATGAACTGCAAAAAAAAACAAAAGTACAGGTCTTGTATGTTTGCTATGAATTTTTGTGTTTAGAAGGTTGGCTTCAAGAAAGTACAGATCAAGTATGGTTTTCAGATAAAACTTCTTTCTACTCTCTTTATATTTTGTATTTAATATGAGAGCTGTGTGATGCATGGTTTACACTCTACTCCCAAAATTGTTCTGCATGATTCACTGAAGCACCTGTAGTATGTAATCATATGACATAAGCAGGGTACTCTGTTGTCGAAAATTGCCCTTGAAGACACTATCGATCCAAGAATCATTCGACAGAGATGAAACATGCTTAGAAACGCAATCCCAACTTTCTTCCATTAGAGAATAAAATTAAATTTGCAAGGGTTAGCGATTCGATCATAAATTTACGAGTCAACTTAAACAAAAACGAGTCATACATAAAAAGAATGAAATCATGAAATATATATATGTATATTTTAATTTCTTTTTTACACATTTTAATTGTTATTTTTTTTAGAAAGTTACAACTATTCTAATATCTCTTTGGTCGTTCTTTATGAGGATAGTAACTCTCTATAACTTTAAAATTCTATCCAAAATTAATTTTGGTTAACGTTGTTTAGGTTCATTGTCTACCGCGCACTTCTCATCCTATAAATCGCCCTTGCTCTACGTTTATTCTTCAGTTTACTATTCCACGAGGGAATGTCTAACATGATGCCATCGACTGGGAACCGTGATGACGACGCCGCCAATCCTACCGCCGCAAAAAGCGGAAAGAGTACATTTTGACCAAATATGCTTTTATTGATGGCTTCAGGACTCACCATCCAAAACTCATTTAATTTAAAAATTGCAATCCTCTAACCTAACTATTGATCTCCTAAGGATAGGAGGGGTCGTCTTACAACATGACGATGTGAATGAATTTTCCAAAGATAGACCCAAATAAGAATCTAGTAACGAAGTTCAACGATGAAACATGAGAACATGCGTATGTATCAATCAAATTGGAGTTTTAGATCCATCGAGGAACCTCCTTTTCTAATATGCTATGTAGAGGTTTAATGGTTGGCATCCATATGTAAAATTTATTAATACATCACCTACCATGATAAGAAACTTTATAAATGTAGTAAGAGGAACTCTTATGTATCAATTTTTTAACTATCCCTAACCATCATTAAGTGTTCGAAGTAGAACATCCTAAGTAAATTGTAATGAAACCTTATGACCTTAGAATTAGATATATATATATATATAAATGCTTCCTCAATTGATTTTATGACAAGTAATGTACTATAACTTTTACTCCATAATTGTGGACAATTGATTGTGTCAAATAATTTGTTTCTAAAATTGGATAGTTTGATGTATATCTAGCCTCGAAACCAAATGAGTGCATTTAAGATATCTAAGAAAAAATGAATTTAGCTATAAAACATGTATTTTGGATTACAATTACTTTAACTTAGCACACTCTTTGGTCCTGATGACTTTATAGAATATTTCATTCCAATGTTGAAACCCTAAGCTATAATTTAAAGAGAACTTTAATTAGAGGCTATTATCGAACTTATCGAGGCATTTTAGGCCACTTATAGGATTCCTTGGGTATTACCAACTAAATTATCATGTGGGTTATGTTTTCAAGTAAGGGATTCAGTCTTGTCTTTCCTACATTTCACTTTCTATCTTGATGCACAAGTGAAAAATACAACCAAGCGATACATTTCCAGATATTAACAAAGTTTTCTTGCCTCCAAGCAGAATGTATGTATATATACACACCAATAACATGTTGCCGTGTAAAAGTAAAGAGGGTAAAATTGACATCCGCAATAAACACTTTTTATACGTTGTGATTAATGTAAACATAGATGGGAACATCATTTGGGAACCATAATCTCGTGATAGTATGAATCCAGTAAAATTTCGCCTATACATTTCACACTATGACATTTGGTAGAGCAGTAAAAAAGTCTTTGTTTAGTTAGATAACTAAACATCATGACTTGGTCTTGAAATACAAAAGCCAACCTAAGTGCAAGAGATTTAGCTCCACACTCAAATTTCATTCACTATCAGTTGTGCTAACTAAGAACTCATCAGAAGATATTGATTGTTTCTTCTACTACACACTCAAAAAAAAACTTAATGGAGCTTTCATCCCCCCTTTTTAGAGGCTTGAACTGAGTATGCTCATGTACTTCCCTTTACCTAATGCTAAGAATATATCGCTTTCGTTGAGCTTAAATAAAAGAAAACAAAATGATTATAAGTTTTTCATGATTGACCTCGTCTAGAAGCTAGAGGGATAGAATAATCTACCACAAGACAGGTCACAAATATAATTTAGGAATATGGTTGTCACTTGAAGAGAAATGACTTGGCACGAGAGGGATACTTTGTAAGATTGTATGAGGATATGTGGTTTTTTTGGGAAAAACAATAAAGATAAAATCATTTCAGTTTTTAGATATATCTCTCATTGGATTTTTAACATGTAAAATGAAGAAGCCGTGCTAGACCTTTAAAAGCGATAATGGGAGCTCTTTGAAATAATCGATACCATGGTTGTCTTTCTAAATGGATATATTGCATGAATTATTAGACTACAACTTCTAGATATTCTGCTTATCATGTTTCAAGCTCGAATCAAAATGGATTAGGGGGGGTGGTGGAAATATATAACTAGAACTGGGAAATCTAAATTTGTGATTGATTAAGCAAGAAAATTCTATAAATTATACAAATTAAAGCAAATCGGTAGACTTTTTTGAATGGGAAATTTCAGATAAAAGAATATTATTATATTCTAGAATTTAGTTTTTAAAATAATCCAATCGAAGTCTCCATAACAACATCTATATATTCGATGGGAATCCTTTTATGCATGACTCTCAACTATTTTTTTACAGAGCTACCCTTTTATACTCATTAAATATCGAATAAATCAATTAATTGCTTTTCCTTCATTGTGGTATTCCGATACTTGTTACCCCTCGCAAACAAGTTCCTAAATGCTTTCCAAAACCTTTCTCATTTTATGATTATATCTGAACCCACCTATTGACCTCAGAACTTTATCAATGTGATTTGTTCAACTACCCATTTGTAAGGTATGCATAAAATATTTGGAAATATGAGTACAAGTAAGTAACCAAGAAAACATGTGAAAACCTATAATTTGAACGATTCAAAGTTCCATCAAAATTTCCGAAGAGAAGCTTATTGTGCAAATACAAATATATAGTACTCTATATTTTGCTTTTATGTGTGCTTAGTTAGTTCTGATTGCTCTCAAAAAAAAAAAAAATCACTAAAATTAGGTGGGTTGTTTGAGTCATTTTTTCTCCACCCAGTTCTACTGTCGATTGAAATAATTTTACTAGAATATAAAGGTCGGGGAAATCTCTATTTTAAACCCTAAAATCTAAAAAAAAAAAAAAGTTATACTTAGTTAAATTTCCTACATGGATATTTTACTCTTGATTTTATAGTTATTTGCTATTTTAGTACTTTTTATTATTTTATACAAGAGAAAATTAATAAAATAGAGTTTAAAGGTATATTTGCTAAAAGAACTGAGAATGTAATAAAGTAAATATAAAGTAGTATATTTATAATTTATTAGTGTTTTATTTTTTTTCTGTTTTTATTTTTAACTACATGCTGGACCATTGACTAGGACTTTTCAGGTTGCCTACGAAAGCTGGAGCGCAGTAGCGACTGAATCTAAGCCATGTCAAAGTCATACCTTTGCTACTTGACAAAGTCAAGAATCGCTGTCTTGTAAAGGCCGGTAAACTAAACCCTTCCACAGTTCCTGACTACAGATGGCAAAAAGATTCCTTAGTTATAATAAGTATTTTTTTAAAAATTATTACTTATATTTTTATGTGTTAAACTTGTATTAACAATTATATATTATTAATTAATTTATATGACATTAAAATCTTTTTTCATATACAATACTTTATAAGAAATCCATGTTTTTTTTTATTTCAAAAGGTGGTTGAGAGTATTATTTAATAAGAATTCTATTACTTGTATGCTGTTTTAAGGAACATTTACTATTGTGTTTAATAAATCAAGTGCTCATGTTCCTAATAAACAAACAAAGAATGTTTGGATACAAGTTTTCGCAAATTATATATTGTCACATGTATACAAATGTTAATATTATTCTCATTTTTACCTTATTTGTTTCTATATAATAATATTTAAACAGAGAAAATACGTATAATACTTTTTTATATACGAAAACTTTATTGGTGCTCAATTTATTAATAAATTTAAGGGATATTTTAGGAGTGTTTTGATTTGGTTTGATTTACGCTTCAAACAAAATTAAAAGTATAAATTCTGAAAAGAAAAAATCATTTGGTGCATTTATAACCGAAATAAAAATAAAATTGAAAATTTCCAAAAGTTGTTAAGTATAACAAAAAGGCAGTAAAGTTAGTATAAGAAAATTGAAATGACGAATTTAACCAAATCGAGCAATTTAACTGAAACTGGGATTATACATTGTAAACGTCAATTTATAAGATTAAGTCCTAACTGTCCTAAAATCAAAGCCAAAACCAAAACTTAATTGGTAACGTAAGGGACAATTATACCTAAAATTATACGCAAAAACACTTAAAAAACAATAACGTAAGTGACAACTATACCTAAAATTATATGCAAAAACACTTAACAAACAATGGAAAATTGCTTTCAAAGACCCAATCTTTAGCCGACCAAACCGATGGAAGCTAAGACATAAACTCTATGTGTTCAAACCCTAATAAACAGCTAATTGAACTTGTAAACTCTCCCAAAACTCCTTGGAAATACTCTCTAAATTTGGCTCATCTTTGATCACCAACTTTGGCATGGGAAAGAGCTCCAGCGAAGTTTCACTTCAATTTGCAATTTCACCACTGGATTTTAAAATTATTATAACCCCCCAATTGTACTCGTCCTTCGTCCGAAACTTCGATTCTTTGCACAACCAAGTGTTCATGCTTGAGTTAGGCATGCAAATTTGAATTATGACAATTACAAATTAATCCACGGTTATGATTTTAGATTTTCAAAATAACACTACCAGAAAATTGACTTTTAAAAACAAAAATTTATGTCTTTGAAAGTACTAACTCTATCGTAAAAAACCTTTAGTGACATTATTTCCATTGCAAATTTCTATTACAAAAATCATCGTGCCGATTCTATTTAGCAATGGATTATACAACTTTCATAAATTTGCAATAAAAAATCTATCTAAATTCTTTCTCAAAAAATAATAAAATTTGTAACAAAATAGAATCAAAAACCAAAAAATCCATTGCAAATTAGTGAAATTCCATTAAATTACAATTCAATTATTTTATGATAACCATACCAAAGCACCTCACACCGTAATAATTTCACTTACACATTAAATCTCTTATTGATTATTCCCTGTTAGCACAATTATATCCCTTTCAATTGAAACTTTCTAGAGAGTCATCCATCCTTGAAGTGTTTTTCCATAAGTACACTTAACTTTTGAGTTTTGTGTAACTCATAACTGTAATACCAATTTATATTTTTGTGATTAAAGTTGCATTTTCTTATATATAACTAATAATGTATAATAAAATATCTAACTTATAATAAATTATGTAAATTAATGATATAAAATTTTATCTTTTTATTTAAAAATGTTATTTATTATATTATATATTATTATATAAATTTATATACAATAAAACTATAATATATAAGTTTGATCATTTAATACTTTTATAAATATATTATATGATATAAATATATCAAATAATATATAATATTTTATAGATAAGATAAAAAAACTATAATTATACTAAACATTTATTTATGTATATATATTAATTATTTTTAGGGACTTATATCCAGATTATTCTAAAAATAAATTTAGAAATAGATTTGCAATGGTTTTTCAAAAATATGTATAGCGTTAAAATTTTAACATTTATCGCTATAGTATTAGAGACAAAAATTTTCTATCTTAGAAAGATAAGCTTATATTTTTGACATTTAGAAACAAATTTACAACAAAATCCAAAAATAAATATTGCATCAAAATTTTATTGTTTCCCATAATAGAATCAAAGACAAAATTACAATATAATTAAATCCCTTGCAAATTTATTGGTAATTTGTGTAAAGTCCTAAAAAATTTTGAAAAGCTATATGAACATTTACAGAAAATAAATAGAATAATAAATATTATTTTATTTTGTGATAATAATAGGTTTTAAAAATTTAAACCCTTAAAAGAATAAATTTTCCAAAACACAAATTTCAAATAGTATTAGATTAAATAATGAAATTACTTTAAATTATAGATCTAAGAATCTTAAATGAAAATTTAGAGTAATATTTATATTCGGGATAATTAGATTAGCTTAAACATAAGATTTCATAATAAAACACTAAAAATGCAAAATTTAAATATGTTTTCGTACGCAAGCAAAATATTAAAATAAAGACATTTATAATATAAAATATAATCAAAATATAATATAAATATATATATACATAGCTTTAAAAAAAAAAATCAACCTACCCATCCTATTTAGCTCTTCCCTCCTATACCGGCCAGTAGCAGCAGCAGTCAAATCAAACGGTCGCCTCCATCATGTCGCCCATACCCGGTTGCATCGTGCTCCCCCGTCCCCTACTTCTTCCTCCTTCTTCTTCTTTTACTTTTCTTTCCCATCTTCTTCTTCCTCATCTTCGGGTGACACCTTTCCTTCCCAGCCGAGATGCAACCACCCACTTTCTCCCCTTTTTCTTTGTTCTTTCCTTCTTCTTCTTGCTGACACATTGTCACCTTCATCCCTTCTTCCTCATCTCTCTTCCCTTCCCATCTTCCCTTCTTTTCCTTCCGGCCAGCCACCATACTCCCTTTCTCTCGCTCTTTCACACACATGCTCTTTCCCCCACACTATCTTCTACATGCTTAGCACATCAATAGGTCTCAGATCCGACACTAGCGACGAGCAAACCTTAAGTTGAGTTCCCTCTCTTTAGCCTCCACTCCTCGCATCATCACCAAGACCCCTACTCATGCCCTTTTTCCTTCCCCGTTTTTTTTTCTTTTCTTTTCTTCCTCGCCCCTATTTTTCAACATGAAAATAGAGCAGTTGTTGAATCTCTTCCCAGCAACAGCAACAACCTCTTCTTCCTCTTCCACACCTCACATCCCTTCGCTCATCTTCAACTACCTTTAACTACAACGCCAAAATAAGGGACACACGGGGGCCGTCGACATCACAATAACTAGCCAAGTAGAGTCACCGTGATCTTTGTGGCTGATCTGGATTGTTTCAGCACCATGCCTCAATAGTGACGCACCACAATCTCTGTAGCAAATCTCGATGAGGTCCTCGTTGGTTTGCCCTAATGTGGTGCTGTTCGTGTTAGGATGATTCCTCGTCACCTTTGATCATCAACATCCGTTATGGGGACTCTTATCCTTCTAAGTGTATGGTTCCTCAGCTTGGCATGAAGCCTCAAATGTTTCAACTGCAGCAACGGCAATGACCACAACCGCAACAATAGTAGCAACAACGATCGTTGTGATGACGGTAATAGGCACCACGATGGGAACAATAGCGTATCCGATGAGAAAAGAAGAAGGGAAATGGGAAGAAGGGAAAGATATATGTATATGTATGTATACAGGTGTAGGTTAGACAACGAGGAAGAAGAGGAGAGGGGTAAGGAAAGATGGGGCTTGGTTGCTATCGGTATTAGGTGGTTAAGACGAGGGAGGAGCAACAACAACAGTGGCAACATCCACAAGAGCAACAGCGGCAACAGCAATGGAACCGTGAACAACTACAACTGTAACTACAACAATAAAAGCAAAAAGGGAAAGGGGATAAGAAAAAGGTGTTTGCCGGTTTGTTAGAGAGAGATATTAGTTCGTAGACGTTGGTAAATTGTGGGTATATTAATGTAGGGAGGATGGAGGAAGCGGTTTTGCTGTAAGAGCGGATGAAAGAGGAAGTGTTAGAGCCAAATGGGTTCACTTGGAATGCGATGCTTGTGGAGTATATTCAGCATGGAGATGGGCAAGCTCCTATGGAAATATTTAATAGGATGAGAAAAGAAGGGGCAGCTCCTTATTTGGTTACTAGAATTCTTTAATCTCTAGGTTCGTCCAGAGTCAACAAGTTAGAGTAGTTGTACATGCGTTTCAAGATTTGCTGTCTTCAGGGGTAAAAACCAAATCATGTTACATTTATGGGATTCTTCCCGTTTGTGGAATGACGGGATCGATTTAGTTAAGGAAGGGAAAAAGGAGTCAGTAGGAGAAGAAGGACAAGAATGGGAAATTAGATGTAAATGTGTATATGATAGTGTGTAGTGTGTAAAGGATGTGTGTATGGGTATATGATAGTGTGGTGTGAGAGCGTGTATGTATAGGGAAGGAGGAACCGAGTGTGTAATGTGAGTGACCACGTGTGAATGTGCATGAAGAGATGTAGGGTGTATGGGATGTGTGTGTGGTGTATGCGGCATGTCTATGTATAAGGGTGTGTGGTGTATGCGAAATGTATGTGTGTAGGATGATATGTGGTGTGTGCGAAGGGGGTGTATACATATAGATGGTGTGAGGTGTGTGCAGTTTGGGTGTGTGCGTGTGAATTGCTGTGCAACATGTAAAAGTACATGTGTATATGTATGGAAAGCGTGTGGTGTGTGGGTATGTGTATATGTATATGGAAGTTGAAGATGGTGTATGTGGGATATGCATGTATAAGTATGAGATGATGTGTGGGGTATGAACATGTGTGTGTAGGTATGGAAGATGAATATGTGGGTGTGTGTGTATTAGTGGTGTGAAGTGTATGTGGAGTATGTGTGTATATGTGTATCGGTGGTGGGAGAAGTGAATGGAGTATGTGTGGATGTGTGCACTAGTGGCGTGTATGTATGTGGACTTGAGAAAAAAGGAGAATAATAAAGTGCAATTGTGTGTGTGCATGTAATGAGGTGTGTGGTATGATCGTGTGTATGTATGCGTAGGTGTGTACATAGTATGCAAAGTGTGTATGTATATGGATAAGAATATGTGGGTGTGTGTATGTGATATATGTAAAGGGTAGCTGGTGTATGTATGGTGATGGAAGCGTGAGTGAGGATAAAGACTGGTAGAGAGGAGGGGAAACCCTATAAGTGGAGATGTTAACAAAGGAAAGAAGAAAGAATGGAAAGGTGAAACCGAGGAGGAAGAGGGAATTGCGTGAAGGAAGTGATTATGTTTGTGTGTGAAAGTAAACGGAATGAAGAGGTGTTTATATTGGTGTAGATAGTGAAGCAAATGATTCGAACAACGTCCAAGATAATGGCTTGGGAGATATTTGGAATGAAATGGATTTCACAATAGAATGTTCAAAAGATATCAAGGTAGATCATTCTTGGCCAAATACCCTAATGCAAGACCTTTAGTTATCCTTTTTAAGTTTATCTTACACACGTGAAAGAAGGAATTCCAAATTTAGCAAATCGAAGACATTCCATTGCTCTACTTCTACACAAGGAAAGCAGACAGTCGATCACAACAACTTGGGGTATTGGAAGCAATGATTCGTAAGAAGATTGTTCCATCTGGAACCCCGTATCAAAATCACGTTGAAGAAGTGTTCAACCTTTGAATCTTGTTCACCTAAAGTTCCTTAAGGAGGAGACTTCACGCTTTGCCATCAACCACAAGATCAGTAGAGTACACATATCAGGAGCTGGAAGGCTACTAAAGTCAAGTGGAGATGCGGCGTTCTATGATTGGGTTGAGAAAGCATCACAGAAGGACACTGATTTCAAGAGGAATGTAAAGGGGTTACCCTTTGGGATCGCTTAACTCCGACTAAGACTACGATAACCCTAAACAAGTGAGTGGGAAACTTAATGATATGCTACTATGTTGTGTTTTATGTTAATTTCTATGTATGTGAAATTGTTGTTTGTTGTATTTGCAATTGATTATGATTATTACTAAGTTGAGTTATGTAGTGGTGATTAATGAGTTAGGAAAGAAGTTGTAAAGAGTGTAGAGGAATGAATGGTCTGAGGCCATAGATGTCATTACCTTAACGATAGCACTTAGCACTATATTGCTAGTGCTATAACCACAAGCCTAACCCATGATTTAAATTTGTTTTCTTTCAAATTAAACAAGAACATAGAAACCTAGCTTTTCCTTCTAAAGCTACCAAGCAGGTGTGCTTAGTTAGAATAGGGTCTATAGATGCCGTTATGTATACATGTCAGAGTCAGTTCTTGAATGTGTACGTATACCTAAGCAAACTTATTTTCCTATTACATCTATATAATACACTCATGAACATAACCATATAAATCATGAGTGCAACTTTGATTTTTACAACTCAACAGTTCTATTTTCTTACCCTTGTAAGTACGTAAGGGAAGGTGTCTAGTGAATTGTCCTTAATTAAAGATGTCACAAACATTTATATATATATATATATATATATATATTATATACAAATGTCTTGAGGACATCAAAAGGAAAATACGAGACGACCTTACTGGCTCTCGAAAGTGTGAATAATAGAGCACTTGAGAAGTGCGGTGACACAAAGGTGTCAGAGATGATGATTGTAAATCAACCCCAAGTGATTGGTTTGACATTTAAGACAAATGATATAGAGGTGTCAAATAAGATGATTATATATCAACCCCGAGTAGTTGGTTTGACATTTAAAAGAAATGGCATAGAGAGGTGCCGAGTTAATTTAATCTATTGTAAGACTGGATAGTCTACATCCATAGGGTCTGGGTTCAGTGTTTGTTTTGTGTAATAAGAAAGGCATGATCTTGGTTTTTTGTGGTATGCATGTGAAATGCAATGCTTGGTAGTTACTTCTTTGGCTTGAATGAGAATTGATTGTGATTATATATGTTGTTTGGACACTTTAAATCAATTAATTAAGAGAGTGGAACTGATTAAAAACATGACATGCATTTCCACGAGAAATTGCATGAGATTGAAGGCCATCACTGCTATAGGGCTCGCCGAGGTAATCAAGAGGATTACCGTTCCATTAAGTGCAAACTAAGTGATTAGGGGATTGTCGCGCCTTAATGGTTTTAAGCCGATCAATCCTTGAGGGTTTTGCTCCGTCTAGTGCAGAGAGGCATGGGAGCATTCACTATTGAGTTAAAAAGAGATCATAATTAATAAAGTGATAAGATAAATAAACCGGGTAATGACCTAGGCACTGATGTTAGCTTCAAAATCCCCAACCTAAGGTCAAGGGGGCATAAACCCTAGACTTCACGTCGGTTACTAAAAGACCACATGAGATGCTGCATTCACATGGTTGCTCATGCATAGCATATGTTTTGATAACTTAATTTGATATTGCTTGTATGTACGTAGCATTTAAAATGTTAACATCCCATTCCCTGAGCCATAGTGCGCTCATCCCCTCATAGACTCTTTTGTAAGTAACGATTACGAAAGCTCGGGATGGGATAAGATATGAAGTGTTGAGAGTTTTGGAAGACCAAAACAACAAAGTAAGAATTGTGAATGACAGCTTTACTTAGATGAAATGTAAAACCCCTGTGTAAATAGAATTTGAAATTGAGAAACCTAGGATTTATCCTATTTTACTAATTAGTAGGAGATACTAATTCTTTGTGATCATGGTTGACCGTAGGGTATAGGATTCATAGTTATATTTTATTACCTAATTATATGTACTATGATTAGTTGTAAATCAATTATTTATTTAGAGTCTTACAACCTCTGACTTGTATGATGGTCATCATGTAACAGGTGCATACATGCCATGATGATTTTAGTGGAGACTTCTAGGCTCCCTTTTAGGGCGTGACAGGGATTTTTGGTATCAGAGCTCTAGGATTGTCAGAGATAGGAGCAACCTACCAAGTAGTGAGATGGGGTAGAACCTGGGTAGATTGTAAGAGTAAAATCATAAAAGACTTAGACAATAGTCTATACATATATATATTTATTACTCCAGAGTTTCTTCTAGTTCTAAGTGACTTCAACACGCTAGCCCGTAAACTTTATATCCTCCTTTGAAACCATGTAGAGAATGTTATGAAAGGCGGCGAAAGACGAATCATAACAATTGAGCTTTGAGGACGATACTACAATCGAGCGTAATGACACTCCTAGAAGTAGACGAGGCCAGTGTAGGCCGATAACCCACAGGATCTAAGAACGAACCTAAGTAGCGCAAATGGAATACAAGCATAACCCTTTAGTGATAGGCTCCACAATAGAAGGACCACCATGAAAAGAGCTTCACTGGATGATATGAAGTTACATGGTTCGCAGACAAGTACCTTAGGAAAAATATGACACCACTTTCGTGTTGTCTGAATCTAAAGTTGGAATATCTTTACCATAGCGCCAGAACGACATTATAACCCCAACTGAAACAATAAGGAAAAAGGGGCATAAAATGGGTAGGTATACAAACATATATCACCCATTACCATAGCCCGAATATTGACCAATAAAACTAAACTACATAAACATATGAATTCCAAAATTTAGCAATCTCGTTACATATACGAGGTTGTATACGAAATGACGAGCTTACGAGTGGTAGGAAAGGAAATCATTATGTCATGTGTGTTGTTGTGGGCAGTAGTAATTGATGTGAAGAATGTAGTCAAACCATAATGTGCATCACAAATTGTGGAGTAAGAAATCTAGGCTTCATTGATCTAAGTCCTTGCACTTATATGTACATAGGGGATGCGCAAGTGAGATGGGAAGATAAGATGATGCATGTGACGTAAATTATGAGTATATAGATATGAGGTAGGGAGAGTGATGTACATGACCACAAATACAACATGCATAGATCCACATGAGATATATATGGCCAAAGGAAGGCATATTTGAGGATAAGACATGGAGTTATAGTCATGGACGTAAGGTATAAAAGGCAAGTACGGGAAAGTTTCGAGGACAAAACTTCTTGAAGGAGGGGAGAGTGTAAAGTCCTAAAAAAATTTGGAAAGCTATATGAACATTTACAGAAAATAAATAGAATAATAAATATTATTTTATTTTGTGATAATAATAGGTTTTAAAAATTTAAACCATTAGAAAAATAAATTCTCCAAAACACAAATTTCAAACAATATTAGATTAAATAATAAAATTACTTAAAATTATAGATCTAAGAATTTTAAATGAAAATTTAGAGTAATATTTATATTCGAGATAATTAGATTAGCTTAGACGTAAGATTTCGTGATAAAATGCTAAAAATGAAAATTTTAAATATATTTTCGTACGTGAGCAAAATATTAAAATATAATCAAAATATAATATAAATATATATATACATAGCTTAAAAAAAATCAACCCGTTAGTCTTGTTTAGCCCTTCCCTCCCACGCCGACCAGCAGCAGCAGCAGTCAGATCAAACGGTCGCCTCCATCACGTCACCCATACCTGGTCGCATTGTCTAACCCCACTGCTCCCCCGTCCTCTACTTCTTCCTCCTTCTTCTTCTTTTACTTTTCTTTCCCATCTTCTTCTTCCTCATCTTCGAGTGACACCTTTCCTTCCCAGCCGAGATGCAACCACCCACTTTCTTCCCTTCTTCTTCGTTCTTTCCTTCTTCTTCTTGTTGACACATTGTCACCTTCATCCCTTCTTCCTCATCTCTCTTCCCTTCCCGTCTTCCCTTCTTTTCGTTCTAGCCAACCACCATACTCCCTCTCTCTAGCTATCTCACACACACGATATTTCCCTCACGCTATCTTCTGCACGCCTGGCACACCAAAACACGACTTACATTTCATGTGCAGCATTTCCTTAATCCACCAAAACACTCACTTCACCAAAGCTCACACACAATCACAGCTCAAGAAATTCAAAATACCACTCTTAATGTAACTTCTCCTCAAATGGTAAAAAGCAATTCAAATTTCAAATAGTATTCAATCAATACTACTCAATAACTTTCTTCAAACTTAAAGAATGTGTTTGAATTTCAAATAATTTCCTTAATCTCACACAAGGCAAATCTGAAAAATTGCAAATGACAACCTCAATTTCCAAAATCACCAACAAATAATTCACTCTTCTTTGTCTCAATTTCCACTTTTCTGAAATAATCACAAAGGAACACTTCTCCTTCCTCACGGCAAGTTCAAGAAAAACAAATGCTACCACAAGTACCCACGTCCACTTCAACAACAATAATTAGAATGCAACAAAACCATAATCAACTACAATTTCACTTCAATTATTTCGAATCAAGAAATCAACTTCAAGAACCCTAATTGTCAAATGAATCTCACACAATTCCCCTTCTCAAAACCTATGCTCTAATACCAAAATATGATGTGCTTAAGAATCCAAATCACAAGCACGCAATACAAATGAATAATCAACCACATAAATTGGACTTAAAATGGCGTGATGAACAAAATGAAGACAAAATCCCCAATTGGTGTGAATTAAAGGATTAACAATCTCAAATGGTATGAACCAAATTAGAAGTACTACAAGGGAATTCCAATACCAATCAATCACAAAAGAATAATGCAATTCCAATCTTTACAATTGGCTTGTAATCCTAGCAATACATGAACCCTAATTTGGCGTGAAAAGAACACATAAAAAGATCAACCAATTATAACTAGATATTACTCACTAGAAATAATCAGATGCAACTTAGAAAAATCTTGATATAACTCACAAGAATTCCTAAGCCAAACTCACCACAATTTTCAAAGAAATTGATAAGAGTAGATGAATGCAAGAGGGTGACTCTCACAGCAACAAGTGTGTATTTTTTTCAAAGTATCAAAAGCTCTCTAAAAACCCTAGTTAGCAAATATTTATACTTGCTTCAATTAGGGTAAAATTGTGCTAAAAATTACAAAGATGTCACTAAGTGGTCGATTCCTAAAATACAAATTACAAGTACAAAATAAAATGGTTAATTCCAATAAGCAACTATTACATATACAAATGGTCTTCAAATGGCCGGTTCTTCATTTCAATTGAGCAATTTGTTAGACCGGTTCTTTTTTAGTTTATGTAGATCCATGAATAACCCACAAGCTAAGCTTTAGCGAGCTTATTCATCGCCCTGTAAAAATCGACAAGTATACTTATTAGAATGCACAACAAATAAGTAATAGGAAAGAAGTTAGTATACAAATATTTTTGGGATTGGTTTGTTTGAAGAGGACCCTCATTGCTAAATTTTGTAACCCTTTAGCTCTTGCCCTAGTGATAGATCCTATAAGATTTTGACTCATATCATAGGGTAACGACACGTTAAGGCTCTTAACCACTCTATGTCATAAAATCTGCAATACCTATTAACTACAATCAAGATAAACCTTTGACATTATAATTAAATGACTCAATTAATTCCCGTTCACAATCTACATACTTCTTCAAAGAGATCTTGATACATCAATTTAAAATACTTTAAATACTAACTATTTTTAATACTCTAATCCTCTAAAATCAGAACAACTCCCATCAATGCTCAAAGGCTTTAGATGATAATTCTTCACTTAACTATCATAGTAGTAAAAGATTGCTCCCTTCCCGTGCACATGACCCTAGGTCCTCGTTATAGGAAGTGTATTCATCTATGCCTATATCTAAAAAAATGATTCCCAATTGATGAGCGAACACTTAGTACATATAACTCACAAATACACACACATGATCAAGCATGAGTTAAGTCACATGCATCAATGCAGACAAAAAAAATCATACAAAAGGTTATTGTTTCATTTAGTTCACAATCAACAAATGGGTACTCATAATCCTACTAAACCATATATATATACTTAATACATAGTATGATATTGGAAATTGCCACTATGGGCCCAACACTCATGAGTCATTAAATCTACTAAGATCATTTCAATGCATAACTCCATTAGGGACAACGTTACATAAAGATCATTAAGGTACCCCCTAGGGATCTGTCGCTATGGACCTCTAAGCCAATCCAAACACAACCAAAAAACAACTTAATCTAACCCATTATAAGTTATTCCAGTTTCACACTATCCTAACAATCACAAGTAACAACAAAGATTGCATATACCTAAAAAAGCTAGTCTTAGGCACAACTTGTCCTTAACTAATAACTAAATTGTAATTTTTCAAAATGTAAATAATTTACTCTTAATACTAGTCTATATATCATCTAAGTTACTCAATTCCACACACTTAATCATTATAGGATCACTTCTCTTTCTCTGCTGGAAATTCTAGGGTTATACTAAGTGTTTAAGTTGAATGGAAATTTGAATAGGGAGAAAATAAATCGAGTAAAACAATTCCTCTAAGTACACGATGGTGCATTAAGCCATGTACTTTAGCACGGTTGAGTACACGGTCGTGTATTGTGGTCGTATACCTTTCTGTGGGTTTTCATAATTTGACACACCCCACTCGTGTACCTTTCTATATAAGGGTGCATCCTTTGTCCGTATACCTTTCTATTCACATTCGTATTTCTATACAAGCAAGTACACAAGTATGTACCTAACCATGTACTACACTATTCCATACAAACTACTTTTTTTTCTTCTTCAATTTGTTTCTCAACCTAATTTATATTATTTTGAGTCTAATTGGGTTCTAAAAATTTGTTAATCTATTATGTTATACGGATTGATGTACTTACTTATTTTAATTTGTGATTTGATTCCTCAATTCGCTTGATCCTATACTCGTTACATCTCGCTCCTCATATCGAACTCTAACAACATGTCATAGATTTTACTTAAAACCACAATTCCACAACTAGCAAACAAATATCTTGATTATCAGAACCCTTATCTGATGAATTTGGATTGATTTTGATGGTTGTTTGCTAGGTCACCTTAACAATTTCTGAGAATGCCGCTTTGTCTACTATTGCGCAAATGGTAAAAAGGGGAGCCTAGGTCAAATGGGGCTTATATATCCTGATAAGGAAAAGATCGTGTTGTCCCCTATATCTTTAGGATAATTACATATTTAACCTTAGTTATAATTTTATTAAATAATAAAACATAAATCGTGTATTTACATCTACATTAATTATCTATAGATCGACCTTGTTAACCTAAGAAGACCTATGTGTAAACACCCCATTTTTTCCCTAGGAATCAATAATTCTCAATAATAATCAATTTTCAATTTTTCCTAATTTTTCCCAATTATTCCCTAATTTAGCATAAATAATAAAAATATTCAAAAAATAAAAATAAATAGGAAAACACTTCAATTTTAAAAAATGATTTCAGAAATAGCAATAATGAATAATAAACAATTTTTACAAATTTTTGAAATTTCGAAAAATACAAAAAAATTAGAAAAATCGCATTGCATATATGCAATTTGCGAAATTAGAAAAATCAGGAAAGTGGGCTAGCTCAGCTGGTCGGGACCATGGCTAAGCGCGCGCAGGGGGGGCTCGGTCGTAAGTTCGAATCGCGGGGGAAGCAGTTTCCGCGTTTTGCAATTTTTCGACTTATCCAGGACACGTGGCAGCATCTGATTAGCTGGAGGAAACGCACGAGCTGGGCGCATGATCATCTCCTACCTCGAGCCCGAGATCACTGGCGAAGGAAAAATTCGTATTTCGGCCATTTTGATTCAATTTTTTTTGCACAAATCCAACAGATCTTCAATGGAAATGCGATAAACGTCGTCTAATTAGAATCAAATCACAACAAACCGATGGATTCACACGAATCAAAATTGTTTTTTTTAACCGTCAATCCGATTAGCTTCGATCAGAGGAAATTCAAGCTTATCCAACTCGATTCGAAGTGCCTATAAATAGAGGAGGAGGTGAAGAAGCCAAAACAGAGATCAGAATTGAGAGAAAGTAAAGAAAGAGTGCAAATCGGAGAGCATCGGATGAGACCCAAAACCGTGAAGTGCCGACCGGAGTTGAACCACCACCAGGAGGCGATCTGGGAGCAAACCACCGCCACCATTAGATTCAGCACCCTCGAGAAGCTAGGATTCGACACCTCACCCGCCGCAAAAAGCCACCGGAACGCCGTGAACGAGCCTTCTCCGCCGCCGTATCCGACCGATCCGATCCAACCCGACCCGACCCGCGCTCCGACCCGGATCCAGGTAAGCCGGATTTTCCAGATTTTGTTATTTATTTATTTATTTTATTCCGAATTAATTTATTATTTGTTATTATTTATTAATTTGTTAATTATTAATTTGTTAGTATTTATTTATTTATTATTTATTATTTGTTATTTATGTTTTATTTTCCATAAGTAGAAAATGTAGAAATTAGGTTTTTTAGGAAATAAAAATGTAGATAAAAATAAAAATATAAAAATAAAGAAAAATAATAATAAAAAGAGGAAAATATAATAAAAATGTAGAAAATAATAAAAAATATTAGAAAAATAATAATAAAGCTTTAAATTTCAAAACAGGATAGATATTAAACTTAAGATAAAAGGTTCAACAAAAATTCCCAAAAATCACAAAAATTCCCAAAAATCACAAAAATCACAAAAATCATAAAAATCATGAAAATTAATAAAAAATTCAAAAATTATAAAAGAATCATAAAAAAACAAGCTTTAGCACCTAGAAAATTTTTTTTTTTCTTCAAATAAAGTCCAAAATTTGGTGTTTTTCCCTTAAAATCATTTTCAAAATAAAATCAAAGCTTAGGCTTAGAAATTTTTAGAAAAATTCCAAAAAAATGTTAAGAACATAAATCAAAAGAGATTTCAAAATTAAAATCCACAAACAAATCTAAATCTTTTCAGAAAAGCGAACTACGGCTTGTTTGATCCTGAGTAGCAGGTACGTAGGCACCCATTCGGGTCAACCTCTAAAATGTATGAAAAATCATTTTCTCAAAATAATTCCAAAACATAATAAAAAGTAACAGAAACACAATAAAACAAATTTCTAAAGATGAACAGTTTTAGGAGATTAGGTGGTAACCGTAAAGGTTTTAATAGGTTAGCCTCCGGACTTAGAATCTCTGGTTTTCCCTTTTCCTCTTGTCATAAAAACGAGAAGAGGAAATAACGACGACTAGTGGTCCAAATTAAGACTAATCCGCTCCTTTAGTCTTAATTCAATATTTCCCAACAACCGTTAGGTGGCGACTCCAAAAATCAAACGAAATTCCTAACTCAAGTCGAGGATCGAGATTAGATGAGCATAGGGTCTAGTTTAGATCGGATTAGGAATGGGAATTCAAAAATTAGACTCGACAGGATGGCGACTCCGCTGGGGACCCATGCCAGTAGGCTAAGCCACCTGAATCTTCAAATTGTTCTCTTTAAATGTGTTTCAATCATTACTCTGTTACTAACTTTGCATAATTTAGTTAGATTTTAGTTTCCTTTCACTGTGGGGGTCTTTGCATGCATACATATGTTTGTGTGAGTAGATGCGGTCGAACCCGGACCGTCCTAGAAACCTAAGACGGGGAGCCATTGGGTAGGTTTCGGGCGAAGTGAGTTGATTCACCGTTCGGGACCGATTAGGCTACCTCACCCTATGCTTCGATATGGCCTGAGATCCATTTCTTCGAGAATGCGGGAGGCCATAGAGCTCGGGAACCAGTTAGAACCAACCTACTTGCATACATAACATCATAAGAGGGGTTAACAATTGGATGACAATGTAATGGTTTGTTATTTTGTCCTTGGAGTTCAGGACTATTTCCCTGTAACATTTTCATAGTTCTGTTCGTAACTAGGTTGTTTCCTATTGTAATAGATGGCTAGCAGTGCAGTCGACCGCCTCCTCCGCAAAGAGATTCGGGTGTACAAACCTTTGGACCCACAATTGGTACTGGACCATTGGTTTACCTTGTACAACCCAGAGGAGCAGGTCTTCATCCAGCAAAAGATCAGCCCCATCCTCTCACTGACAAAGATAGAGGTGAATTTGCCTTTAGTCCGAGCCATGCTCAAATTATGGGAAATCGAGCCCACTGCGTTCTTTATCAGGCCGCATGAGATCACCCCTACCCTAGAGGAGTACACTCAGTTGCTACAAGCTCCAGCACTAACCAATCAAATCTATATGCCAGACCTCGATGCCAGGCCAGCCAGTACCTTCAGCAGATTATTAGGCATCCGGAAGACAGCAGTCAACAAAGCCCTAGCAGACTGTAATGGATATTGCATACGCATGGATGATTTAGAAGCCTAGTTCATCGCCTGAGAAGACAATGGGGATAGAAAGGACATACTGTGTGGGGACCCCAAGACTTATAGACAGAGAAGGGTAAATGCTTTCATTTTAACGGCCTTCGCCACCATACTGTTCCCCATCGGGACCTTCTATATTCACTACAGGGTTGCAGAGCTAGTAGCCCAATTCCTGGAGGGAAGATCTTACATCCCGGCTCTATGGGTCGAACAGATCCGGAATTTGAATTTCCTCAAGAAGAAAGGTCATGGGATCCTTCGATTAAGCCTTAACCTTCTGCTAATATGGTTTGTAAGCCACCTCAAGTGCTTCGGGCTGAACATGGTAAAAAAAACCCTAGCCCAACAGGTGGATCTGGTGGATTCATGTATAGAAAAGGTGAAGCTACCCGACGACCTTACCAGCCATAGTTGGGTAGAAGTGCTTAGAAGCTTCAGTGCCGAAGATATTCTATGGACAACCAGGTGGAGGTGCTGTGACAAAATCATCCTGACCTGCAGTAACTTCCAAGTCGTACCTTCGATCTGAATCAGTGGATGTATCGGATATCACCCAAACTCAGTGGCCCGCCAATTCGGTACTATCCAAGACATAGTTTATCGGCCCTCGCTCGAAGCAGTCACCTTTGAGTATCAAGATCCGAACATGTTAGTAGCCGAGAAGTTTGCTAAGTTGGTAGAGGTCAAAGCACTTTGGGAAGCCAGAATTGAAAGCCCAAATGTGGACCTCGGGGAGCTAGATGGCGAAGTGGGAAAACACCGAGCCACCAGAGAATTTGTAATCCGCCAGCTCTACCAGATAGGGGAGAGAGCATACCGGGTTCCAGACGTCACCCAACCAAGACCAGAAAAGATAAATCCAGAGCTGGAAGTCTACCTAGAGCAGGTTAAGGCCCGAATGCAGGTATACTTTGAAGCTGCGGATTATAAAAAAGACATCTGGAATGGACGCTTCAAAGAATCCGACCAAAGGAACAAGGCCTTAGAAGCACAATTGGAGAAGTGCCAAGACAAAGTCAAGGAATTAGAGGCCGTCATCAATGGGAAGCCTGAGCCTCCACAACAGAAGAACAAAAGAGCTAGGAAGTAAAGCATTATTTGTAATCTTTTATTTTCATTATTGAACTCCAGAATTTTTAATATCAATAAAAGTGAAGTTTCAATATTACATTGTCAATCAATTGTCGACCCTTTTATTTTAGCATCCGTGTGAGCATCTTAGTTACATATTTACATCCGTGCGAGCGTCTTGTTTACATATTTACATCTGTGCGAGCATCTTGTTTACATATTTACATCCGTGCGAGCATCTTGTTTACATATTTACATCCGTGCGAGCATCTTGTTTACATATTTACATCCGTGTGAGCATCTTGTTTACATATTTACTAAAAAATAAGAACAATAAAGAAAAATAAATAAATAAAGAAAATTGAAGAGTTACTAACAATAAAAGATCTTTTCAAGGTCCTAAAAGTTGCTTCTAAATGGTCAGCTTAACCTAAAGCTCATGGTCACTTGATCTAAACATAAAACCGAAGACCTCTATAACCAACTTAAAAGACCCCATTCACGTCAAAAGGTCTCCTCATATCTTGATTTAGCCTCAAAACGTAAAACGTCCTGATACCCTCCAATCCTAAAAGCTGCACTTGAAGTTTCCTTTCCATCAAAAGTCATCTAAACCAGACACAGATTTTTTTTTTGGCACACTTTCAAAGTAGCTATAGTCAATTATCAATGAGGTTATAAAGAAGACTACTCCAAATCCTTGAGTCTTAAGACCAAATCGCTTGTTCAAATTGACAACAGTACATAAAGACACCATGAGAAGTGGACAACATGGGCAAATTTGATAAAATGGAAGGCTATCTTTGTTTAAAAGGTTTAAGACGACAAGAGGCAAACCACGTCCCAAACACTAACCCTTAAACACTTGAGAGTTGAGTGTTATTAATGTGAGGTTTTGGACTCATTCCTTAAAGGAGGTCTATCTTGAATTTGATACGTTAAATCAAAATAATGTTAGGCATTCATTTTTGCTACCTTAAACATAATCATCCTTTGACAAACAAGAGTTTCAAAATTTAACCCTACTATCAACCACCCCACGATGGAATAAGTGGGAAGATAGAGACGTTAATAGTGCTTGCCCTAGTTGCAACAATTCAAAATTTTAGCCATAGATAATTTATTTGAGATGAAGAGAAGTCCACATTCTGAAAAAAAAAATACACATAAACCACAGGAAATGATCACCATTGGGCCCAAAAGAAAAAGAAAAATGGAAAAAGAGAATGAATGAAGAAAAGAAAAAAATAACAAATGAAAAAATGAAAGAAAAAGAAAGAAAAGAAAAAGAAAAGAAGAGAAATGAGAAAAGCCTACAAATGTAGCTAAACCTATAAAAATCCCAACAACACTTGAAAATACCAAGGCCAAATACGAGGGTAGTTCAAAGATATACTACCTTTTGAAGACTTCTCCAAATCATTAAAAATAACTTATCTTAAGCAAAAATTGCTAGGGCAAGTACTATTCCAGTTCTTTTTCTCAAGGTTTCTTGACTTACAAACCCAAGTTGAAATGATGATTCTTTCAAAATAAACCTTAACATACTTTTCTGAAACCAATAACCAAAGAGCCTAAATTGCATTACGAGTATCAAAATGGCCTAACGGATTGATTAAAGCGTATTACTTACAAGAAAGACCATAATTTTTGGAATAGAAGTCAAGAGTGACATCTAAATCGAGAGATTGTAAGGAAGTCCTCTTAGATTAAACCAATTAAAAACGAGATATCCAGTTATAAATGGAATGAGGAAATTTACTCATTGGCGTTATTTAGCCTTATGTACTGATGTCCCCCAAAAAGAAGATATGAGTCTTAATTGCAAGAAACCCTTCAAGAGATGATTGATTAAGCTAAGTCAACACTTTGTTTCTAAAATTAAACCAAACCCTCTAAGAAAAATGAGGCAAAAGAGTAAGTGATTATTGAGCAGTAGGGAATGCTTACCCTTTATTTGTATTTTTAGGAAACTTGTCAGGCTCTTTACTCGTTAGCAATGCTCACTAAAAAAACCCTTTAGTGTTTTGCCACATTATCCTTAGGTTTCAGAAGAGTACTTTTTTTTGAAAATTTGTACAAAAATTTTAGTCATCACTTGTTCAAAAGTCTTAAGTCATCTTGCATTTGATTGTTATTGAAAAAAAAAAAATAAGATTCTCACTTAGGATATTCTTCCTTTAATAGGGTAGTTAGCCCAATAAGGGGCACTTCCCTAGATCTCTCAAGGTTAGTCAGCCCAAGAGGGGCACTTTCCTAAAATTTTGTCATCATAGTTAGCCCATAGGGGGCACTTTTTGAGGCAAATTTCCCACTAGGTTAGTCAACCCAATATGGGCACTTTCCTAAAAGTTCTATCTTAGGATAGTCAGCTCTTGGGGCACTTTCCTAAAAATCAATCCAAGGGTTAGTCAGCCCAATATGGGCACTTTCCTGAAAAAAAAAAAAAAAAAAAAAAAAAAAAAAAAAAAAAACCTGTTCTCAGGGTCAGCTCATAAGGGCACCTTTTGAGACAGTTCTATCTTAGGATAGTCAGCTCTTGGGGCACTTTCCTAAAAATCAATCCAAGGGTTAGTCAACCCAATATGGGCACTTTCCTTAAAAAAAAAAAAAAAAAAAAAAAAACCTGTTCTCAGGGTCAGCTCATAAGGGCACCTTTTGAGATAGTTCTATCTTAGGATAGTCAGCTCTTGGGGCACTTTCCTAAAAATCAATCCAAGGGTTAGTCAGCCCAATATGGGCACTTTCCCGAAAAAAACTTGTTCTCAAGGTCAGCTCATAAGGGCACCTTTTGAGACAGTTCTATCTTAGGATAGTCAGCTCTTGGGGCACTTTCCTAAAAATCAATCCAAGGGTTAGTCAACCCAATATGGGCACTTTCCTTAAAAAAAAAAAAAAAAAAAAAAAAACTTGTTCTCAGGGTCAGCTCATAAGGGCACCTTTTGAGATAGTTCTATCTTAGGATAGTCAGCTCTTGGGGCACTTTCCTAAAAATCAATCCAAGGGTTAGTCAGCCCAATATGGGCACTTTCCCGAAAAAAACCTGTTCTCAAGGTCAGCTCATAAGGGCACCTTTTGAGACAGTTCTATCTTAGGATAGTCAGCTCTTGGGGCACTTTCCTAAAAATCAATCCAAGGGTTAGTCAGCCCAATATGGGCACTTTGCCGAAAAAAACTTGTTCTCAGGGTCAGCTCATAAGGGCACCTTTTGAGACAGTTCTATCTTAGGATAGTCAACTCTTGGGGCACTTTCCTAAAAATCAATCCAAGGGTTAGTCAGCCCAATATGGGCACTTTCCTTAAAAAAAAAAAAAAAACCTGTTCTCAGGGTCAGCTCATAAGGGCACCTTTTGAGACAGTTCTATCTTAGGATGGTCAGCTCTTGGGGCACTTTCCTAAAAATCAATCCAAGGGTTAGTCAGCCCAATATGGGCACTTTCCCGAAAAAAAACCTGTTCTCAGGGTCAGCTCATAAGGGCACCTTTTGAGACAGTTCTATCTTAGGATAGTCAGCTCTTGGGGCACTTTCCTAAAAATCAATCCAAGGGTTAGTCAGCCCAATATGGGCACTTTCCCGAAAAAAAACCTGTTCTCAAGGTCAGCTCATAAGGGCACCTTTTGAGACACTACCACAAGTTAGTCAGCCCAAGATGGGCACTTTCCTAAAAATCTATTTTAAGGTTAGTCAGCCCATGAGGGGCACTTACCTAGATTCTCCCGATTAGTCAGCTCTTGGGGCACTTTTCGGAAACATTCTTCCAAACAGTTGCTAGTCTAACAAGATGCTTCTGTCGACAGGTAGCCAGCTCATAAGGGCGCTTCCCAAGTAAATTTTCTTTCCAAGGTTGCAAGTCTGATAAGACGCTTCCTATCATCATTTTTCATACATTCCTACACAATGCTTGAAATGTGTCTTGTCGCCAATTAGTTAGCCCATAAGGCACTTTTTGGAGAAGGAACATTACCTTGAATTGTTAGAAACATCTTCAATCGTAGGATTATCAGCTCTTGGGGCATTTTCCTACAAAAACTCATTTCGGAGGCCAAAAATGGCGTCTTTTGTTTATTTTTGTAGTTAAGTTTTTCAAACTTTACCACAAAGAGGGGCAGCTGTAAACACCTCATTTTTGTCCTAGGAATCAATAATTCTCAATAATAATCAATTTTCAATTTTTCCTAATTTTTCCCAAATTTTCCCTAATTTAGCATAAATAATAAAAATATTCAAAAAATAAAAATAAATAGGAAAACACTTCAATTTTGAAAAATGATTTCAGAAATAGTAATAATGAATAATAAAAAATTTTTACAAATTTTTGAAATTTCAAAAAATACAAAAAAATTAGAAAAATCGCATTGCATATATGCAATTTGCGAAATTAGAAAAATCAGGAAAGTGGGCTAGCTCAGCTGGTCCGGACCATGGCTAAGCGCGTGCAGGGGGGGCTCGGTCGTAAGTTCGAATCGCGGGGGAAGCAGTTTCCGCGTTTTGCAATTTTTTGACTTATCCAGGACACGTGGCAGCATCTGATTGGCTGGAGGAAACGCACGCACCGGGCGCGTGATCATCTCCTACCTCGAGCCCGAGATCGCCGGCGAAGGAAAAATTCGTATTTCGGCCGTTTTGATTCGATTTTTTTTGCACAAATCCAACAGATCTTCAACAGAAATGCGATAAACGTCATCTAATTGGAATCAAATCACAACAAACCGATGGATTCACACGAATCAAAATTGTTTTTTTTAACCGTCGATCCGATTAGCTTCGATCGGAGGAAATCCGAGCTTATCCAGCTCGATTCAAAGTGCCTATAAATAGAGGAGGAGGTGAAGAAGCCAAAACAGAGATCAGAATTGAGAGAAAGTAAAGAAAGAGTGAAAATCGGAGAGCATCGGAGGAGACCCAAAACCACGAAGTGCCGACCGGAGTTGAACCACCACCAGGAGGCGATCTGGGAGCAAACCACCGCCACCATTAGATTCAGCACCCTCGAGAAGCTAGGATTCGACACCTCACCCGCCGCAAAAAGCCACTGGAACGCCGTGAACGAGCCTTCTCCGCCACCGTGTCCGACCGATCCGATCCGACCCAACCCAACCCGACCCGCGCTCCGACCTGGATCCAGGTAAGCCGGATTTTCCGAATTTTGTTATTTATTTATTTATTTTATTCCGAATTAATTTATTATTTGTTATTATTTATTAATTTGTTAATTATTAATTTGTTAGTATTTATTTATTTATTATTTATTATTTGTTATTTATGTTTTATTTTTCATAAGTAGAAAATGTAGAAATTAGGTTTTTTAGGAAATAAAAATGTAGATAAAAATAAAAAAATAATAATAATAAAAAGAGGAAAATATAATGAAAATGTAGAAAATAATAAAAAATATTAGAAAAATAATAATAAAGCTTTAAATTTCAAAGCAGGATAGATATTAAACTTAAAATAAAAGGTTCAACAAAAATTCCCAAAAATCACAAAAATTCCCAAAAATCACAAAAATCACAAAAATCATAAAAATCATGAAAATTAATAAAAAAATTCAAATATTATAAAAGAATCATAAAAAAACAAGCTTTAGCACCTAGAAAAAAAAAAATTTTTTCTTCAAATAAAGTCCAAAATTTGGTGTTTTTCCCTTAAAATCATTTTCAAAATAAAATCAAAGCTTAGGCTTAGAAATTTTTAGAAAAATTCCAAAAAAATGTTAAGAACATAAATCAAAAGAGATTTCAAAATTAAAATCCACAAACAAATCTAAATCTTTTCAGAAAAGCGAACTACGGCTTGTTTGATCCTTAGTAGCAGGTACGTAGGCACCCATTCGGGTCAACCTCTAAAATGTATGAAAAATCATTTTCTCAAAATAATTCCAAAACATAATAAAAAGTAACAGAAACACAATGAAACACATTTCTAAAGATGAACAGTTTTAGGAAATTATGTGGTAACCATAAAGGTTTTAATAGGTTAGCCTCTGGACTTAGAATCTCTTGTTTTCCCTTTTTCTCTTGTCACAAAAACGAGAAGAGGAAATAACGACGACTAATGGTCCAAATTAAGACTAATCCGCTCCTTTAGTCTTAATTCAATATTTCTCAACAACAGTTGGGTAGCGACTCCAAAAATCAAACGAAATTCCTAACTCAAGTCAAGGATCGAGATTAGATGAGCATAGGGTCTAGTTTAGATCGGATTAGGAATGGGAATTCAAAAATTAGACTCGACACTATGCAACCTAGTTTAAGCCTTAAGCATCATATTAATGTCACATTTGCTTTTGCATGAATGATCTGAAATGAAATAAATTAAAATAAAATGGAATGGAATCATAAATACCAAGTCCATTTTTGTCTTTGAAAACATCTATAAAATATAATGGAATGAAATGATATACAATGGTACTATCAAAAATGCCCTTAACTCGTAATGTAATAAATATATATTAATGAGATTAAAAAGACCACTTAAGTAATTATTATTAATGAGATGAAATGAAATTGCAACTTTACCCCCTAAAAGGAAAAATGGAATTCCCCTTAAAATCCAAATTGTTAATTCTAAAAAACTGCGATTTTAGCTTTTAAAAAATGCTTCTAAATATAAGAAATGAAATGGACCCCAAAATCACAATTATTCCATTTCAGATTCATTCTAACATACCAAACGAGCCGTAAGTGAAACACCTCTGCTATAATCTAGAAATTATAAATCTTTAGTGAAGTTACGTGTTTGACTTTTGTTTTCATCTTATTTAAGGAGTGGATGTTTTCTTTAAGTGTTAAAAGTGTGATAAGTGGCATTGAGTACATAGCTACCATGTTAGATGTTGTAACTTATAGGATTAGTATCTAAATGAACATAAAACTACCGAAATATTAATTTTAGTGCTATTTGAGTTTGCACCTAAGCTAATCTAAAATTGTGGTCACAAACTATTAGCATCATCTTGATGGGTTAGTGATCTATGGTAATGCGATATTTGTAGCTTAAGCATTGATTCCATCGTAAACAATAAGTAAATTGTTAATTAGTTAGTTATTGTGATATTGGTTAAGTTAGTGGAAGGAGATTATAATTAAATCGTAATGGTGGTATAAGATACCCCTATGAACAGTTAAGTGGACTACTAGTACCAATAGCTGATATTAGTGATGATTCTAAGATGAGACAATTTACATCAATTGGATAATGGGAAGTATCCTCACCATGGTTGATGGTTTTAGGATGTCACGGAGTAGCCACACCATGCTTTGGTTTTTGACTTGTTGGGAAGCACTTATGCCTTGGTTTTTTATATGTTGAGAAGTTATGAGTTGCTCTAGGTCCTAGAACATCAAGACTGCTGGTTGTCATACATTAAAAACGAAAGATGAAAACTTGTTATTTGTGCATAGTAATTAAGTTATATGTGTATTGTGATTGTTTGGCATTTCACATACGTACGTGGTAGCTAAGTATTGGTGATAGAATTCGAAATTGGAAAAACTGAACTTGTGATCACATGGGAAAAGGACAAAAGAAATTTTAAACCTCCAGCAATAGAGGAGGGCAGCTAAGAGATTGGCCTAGAGAGAACCGGCGTGGTAGTCTATTAACCGATCGACCAAGGAGCCTTTGCTGGATGAACTTCCTTTATCTTTTATTATTTACTGCTTTTGTTTATTTTCCCCTATTGTAGTTTTTTTCATTTACAGCATTCTAGGTTATTTTCCATGCTTGTATAAAGGCTTCTTTTTTTTTTTTTTTTTTAACAAACATTTCATTATTGATGAAATTAAAACATTTCCATAAGGCTCTCAATTACAACCATTCTTGTCAATTAATATTATTGATCATGATGAATCTTTATTTTTAGGAAATTATGTGTCATGTCAATAATTTTACAAATCGCATAGATTATTAGAACATTGTGCGTTATATTGACCTTCCAATCCATTCATTAATGTCTCTGCTCGTGCATAATTTCAATTCTAGGATTTAACCCCAAATCCAATTCATATTGTTATTCCTTTTTATTATCAAACACATATAAACACTATAAGAACATTTCTTTTAACAATTGTCCTTTGGTAATTCGAACCAACCTAGATTTGTCCCTCATCAACCGGCCTTTTGCTCATTCCTTTTTGGGATTTTTTTTTTTTAAGGGCATATGTGATAAAAGCACTTGAAACCTTATAATGATATTGGTTTTGATATGTATTATGGGGATGGCTAAGGAGCTAGCAGTTTCTACTACTATGGTCATCGAGGAAGACTGGATTAGAATAAAAGTGGAAAAAAAAAGACCAAGTTTTAACAACAATGGTTGGATGGTATTTATGTTAGTTATGTTTTTACTTTTTCTTTTTATGCATAGCTAATTTTATAGAGGTATTATGTATCTGTAGATTGTAATCGGTTACTGAGCTTTTGCATACTTGTATTGTATTATGAGTATGTGAGACATAACCTATGACTTGTCATTTTTTTATTAATTACTGGCAATTACTTTAAAAAAAAAAAAAGAAAAAAAGATCAGTGTTGTATTTGAAAAAGAAACACATAGGTCAGGAAATCACAAAAGCAAGAAATATATATAATCTGTTTTTGTAATTTGCCCTCAAAAGATGGCCCTTTAAATCCAAATCTGAATTTTTTTTCTCAAATAATTACCATGACTATTCCTTAATTATTTTCAAACATATTCAAATTAAAATAATATATCGTCCATAGATATGCATCCATGATTGATCGAACAAAGCTAAAATTTAAACGTGCAAAACTTTTCACTCATCAAAAACACCGAATCCTATCTTAAAAGTCTTCCAAATTAATGGGATCGAACCTATATATAAATATTGGGTGTACAATGGCTGAGAGATTGTCCTAAAATAGCAAGTTGAAATTAAATCATTACGTCCAATTCAAAGCTTGATAAAATTCTAAAGAAGTTGGAACATTGATTTATCGTTTGATCAATCTTAGCTTGCTCCTTGTCGATAAAGCAAAATAATAATAATAATAAATTTAAAAAAAAAAAAAAAAAAACTAGATCGATCCAAGCTTGATTAGAAGTTCTAAAGAACATTTGGAACATCCGTCGTTGTTTTCATCACTCCTTGCTTGTTCCTTGTCCACCAAGATAATATTAAAGCATTATTACACTCGTACCAAGCTTGATAAAGAAGATTCAAAGAAGTTAGATCGATCTCTCTTTCCTTGTCCATCATGCTAAAAGGCATAAGAGGCTTACTGTTCATAATTGAGAACAAGTGACAAGTGCAGCACTATGACTATTGAAGTCATGCAAGTAATATGGTGAACTATTAGGGCTTGTGGTGGTCGAAGGAAGATTCATTTCCGAATCTATGTCATTTTGTCAAGTGATCCATGCTCCAATAGGTGCCACAAAACTAAGATATTACTGCATATCATGAAAAAAAAAAATTATACACACAAGCACACACATGTGTAGAATTCATATCCTTTCGCGTCATTTGGTAGTCAACTAAGATGCATTTGTGAGCACTAGGATCTAACTTCTTGATCTGTGAATTTAGCCATTGAAGAACTTAGCTTGTATCAGAAGAAATTTTCATTGAAAAGAATGAGTAGTAGCATAATAGTTTTTGAAGTGTCTATATTGTACAAACTCTGTTTATACTTCTACAAATACTACTAATCGACTTAACTAATCAATTAAAACAAATTGACTAATGAACAAATGACAAGTGTTAAATAAATAAGCTAAGCTATATTCTTCACATCCTCCACTCAAGTTGGAGCTTCTTAAAGCCCTAACTTGGAACAAAAGAACTAAAGATGCTTCTCTCCTAATGCTTTGGTAAACAAATTAGCAAGCTAGACACTTGAAAGCACATGGACTAAAAGAAGGTAACCAAAAGCCACATGATTTCTAATAAAATGCACATCAATATTGATGTGTTTTGAACAGCCATGCAAGCATGGATTGGAAGCAATAAGCAAGGCCAACGTGTTGTCACAATATAAAGGAACTAGTAACTGAAAAAGAATATTAAGATCACACAAATATAAACCAACATATAGTACTTCCTTCATCATGGCTACCATGCTGCGATACTTGGCTTTCGTTGTAGAAGTGGACATGGTTGGCCACTTTTTAATCTTTTAAGAAATTGATGCATTATATAATAAAACATAGTATCCAATGATAGACTTGTGATCCAAAGCATAAGTGCCCCAATCTGAGTCATAATAAGCTAATGGATCAAGGGAATTGGTAACTAAGTTGACAAACCTAAAGTAGTGAATTTAAGATTCTAAGTACATTGTAAACACCCAATTTTTTTCCTTTAATCACAAATAGTGATCAATTCTGCAATTTTTTTTTTTAAATTTTTCTTCTATTTAGCAAAAAAATAAAGAAAAAATATTGAAAAAATAAAATAAATAGGAAAAACATCCCAATTTTGGAAGATAATGGTAAAAATAATAATAAAAGAGGTTAAATAATTTTTACAAATTTTTAGAATTTCAAAATAATATAAAATTAATAAAAATCACAACGATTATGTATAATATGAGTGTAAAATAAATCCGGTTCGGGCTTCAGCCTTGCGCGCGAGAGGGGGTGCTTGGTCAGGGGTTCAAAACACGGGGGGAAGCAATCCGCGTTTTGCAATTTTTTCTCTTCGCTTAGGACACGTGTCAGCTTGTGATTGGACGAAGGGAGCGCACTCACCGAGCGCGTGATCGTCTTCAACCTATGTCCAAAACGATCACCAACCACAGGAAAAAACAAAATTCGATTGTTTTGATACGATTTTTTTTTTGCACAAATCCAACAAATCTTTAACAAAAATAAGATAAGCATCATCTAATTAACACAAATCGTAACAAAATCAAAGATTTAAACGAATCTAGAGTAAATTGAATTTGAGTTTCAACCGAAGATATGATTCGTGCCTATCAAAGGAAAATCTGAGCTTATCCAGCTCAATTTCTGGTGCCTATAAATAGAGCATAATAGGAGAAATCTAAATCACGTATCAAAAGTGGGAAAAGAGTAAAAAATCAGATGTTTCGAAACTCGCCGGAGTTACCCCTTTGTCGCGACCACCGACCAAGCCACAAACCACCACTTGGAGGCATTTTTGAAGAAATCCATCACCACAATTGGATTAACCACCTTCAGAAAGCTTAGAAGCAGCCTTCAATCACCTTCGAAAGCCAATGGAATGCCGTCAACGAGGATCTTCCAACCGACGTGACCAGACCCGACCTGATCTAACCCGCAACCCGCATCCAAGTTAGTTGGTTTTTTATTTTTTATTTCATTTATTTATCCATTTAATTTAGATATTCATTTATTAGAAATAAATTTTTTTAATAGTAATTTGAAAATAGAAAAAAAATTAAGATTTTAATTAAGTTTTTTAATTTTAATAAATAAATATGTCTAATTTAATATAAAAAAAACAAAATAATAAAAAATAAAAATAAATCAAATAAATAAAATTTAATTATTAAATTAAAATTAGATAGATTAATCATATGAATTAAAAATTAATAATGAATTGTTTTGTCATTTAGAAAAATCCTTTTTTTAAAATAAATTCAAAATTGGCTTTCCTTAAATCAAGACTTTTAGAAAATGAAATAATAAAGCTTAGGCTTAGGTTTTTTTAAAATCTTGAAAATGATAATGAATTTAAACTTGGTATGTTTTCATAATTAAAACTTAAACAAACTTGCTAAACCTTTTTCATAAAAAGCGAACTACGGCTTGCTTAATCCTGAATAACGGGTACGTAGGCACCTTTATGGGGCAACTCTAAAAAGAATAAAAAAAATCATTTTCCAAATCTTTATTAGTGTAATTTTTAAAGATATCAAAATATGACTCAAATTTCATAAGGGTAAGCTGATAACTTTAGGGTTTTAATAGGATAGTCCCCGATTCGAGAATCTCTGGTTTTTCTTTCTTCTTCTTTTTCTTTTCTAAAAATAAAAAGAGGAGATTCCATTGACTAGTTGTCTAAATTAGAATTAATCTACTTAATTAGTTCTAATTCAATAATTTTTCCTAACTTCAGTTGAGTGGCGACTCCAAACAAATAATAAAATTCCCAATTCAAGTCAAGGATTTATATTGGATGAGCATAGGATTTAATATGAATCAGATTATGAACATAAATGAAAATTTTTTAAATTAAACTCAACACACATAAAAAAAAAAAGCCTATGATGAGGAGCTCAAGGCTTTGACAAGAATTGACTAAGTCTATGTACAACATATGAGATGTCAAAGTATGGAAAGATAATATAAAGCAAGCAACAACTAATCTTCTATTAAAAAAAAAAAAAAAAAGTAGGGTCATCGATCAAGTCCCCCATTTCATTATCTAACTCAAGACCTATGGGCAACAGAGGCTTAACTTGCTTAGACTTTGTAAGGCTTGCTTCCATGGGAATATCAAGTACAAACTTCCTTTAATTAACAAGAGAACAAAAAAAAAAAAAGTCAACATAATTCAAGACCAAGAAAGAACCAAGCTAAACAAAGATCCTCGATGGTAAATGCATCATTGAGGCACTACTTAATAGAATAAATAAATTGCTCGTCACTTTCGACAATAAGCATACCATCCACATATAAAAAATAAGCAACAAAACCACTACTTCTCTAATGTGTAAAAAAAATGAATAATTATGTTTAAATTGTAGAAATCCATTAGTTAATAGAAAATGAGGAATTTCTAAGTTCCACTAAAGTGATCATTTAAGACAACATACTTAATAAGATAAAGCTTTATCGTAACCTTCTGGTGAGATTATGTGTATTTTTTCTTCAAGATGTCCATGTAAGAATAAATGGTTATATCTATTTAATGAATTGACCAGTCATATGTAGTAGCAATTGCAATGAGAATCCAAACTGCCCTTAACTTTTCTACTGATTAAAATGTATCATGGTAGCCTTCTCCTTCCTTCTCTATCTAACCCTTTGCTATTAAACAAGCCTTATATCTTTCAATACTACTTATGGCCTATACTTTTTATCTTATAGACCCACTTAGAGCCCATAGCTTTCTTCTCTTGTTGTAAAGAAGTGAGCTCTCATGTATCATTGCACTCAAGGGTAACTAACTCCATTTACATGGCAGCTACCCACCCCTTTTGTTTAGTAGCTTGCAAATAACTATGTGGTTCTTAAGTAGATAATACATTTACTAAAGAGGCTACATAATGTTTAAGAAAATAGGCAAAATAAGTTATATCAAGTAAAGGATAAGGATGTGCTATGTTGAATAAATTACTAGAAGTGAAAGAATCTGATGTAGCAGCATTTGGTATTTCAATCCAAACCATATGTACAAAATCTTGAAGCCACCTAGAAATTTTATGTTCTCTCACACTCTTTGTAAACCTTGTTCATTGGATACTTGACAAGGAAACTGATTAGACAAAGAATGGCTTGAAGAAGTAAGAGAACTCTAGCCTATAGGAGGTGGAAAACTCTTATCTAAGACATGTGATTGTTCTAGAGAAACTAGTAACTCAAACAAGACATGATCTCTTAAAACAAACTTAAGAAATTCAGACTATAAATTGACTTTAAAAGAAAAAATATTTTCAAAGCAGATTGCATCTCGTGAGACAACAACTTGTTTTTTAGCAAGATCACATACTTTATAGCCTTTTTTTTTCCATTTCCATAGCCTAGAAATAGACATTTCACACCTCTAGGTTCAAACTTGTCTTTGGTCAAAAAGTGTTTAGCAATGCAACATAAACAATCCATCACTCTTAGGCTAGTGTAATCTAATGGGTTTCCAAATAACATTTCATATTTGGACTTCTAACCTAAGTTTTCCATTTTATTAATAAAATATGTTGCTATAAAAATACATTTTCCTAAAATTCTTTAAGCATATTGTTATGAAGCGTAAAGGATCTTGATGTGTTAAGAAAATGTTTGTTTCTTCTCTCAACCCTCCCATTTTGTTGGGGACCATAAGAATAGTATGATGATAAACAATCCCTATACTATGAAAAATTGATTGACAAGACTTGGACAAAAACTCAACATTACCATCTATTCTAACATGCTTGGGTACTACGGAAAAGTGATTGGAAACATATTGGAAATATTGTTCCAGAATCGATCATGAGAAATCATCTAAAATGGTTAAAAAAAAATACCTAGCACCTAACATGGACTCCACACTATAGAGACCCCTAATATCAATATGCAATAATTGGAAAGGAAATGTAGACACATGCATACTTCTAGGAAATGGAAGAAGCCTATGAAACCATGGAAATCAAAATCATTGCAAATGTTTAAATGTTGCTTCTTAGAGATGGAAGTATGACCCAATTGAGCTTGTATTAAGTGAACACTATTATTATTAGCATGTAAATCAGTATCGCTAGAACATATAAGTTTATTCGGATCAACCAAAGAACTCAAACTCCTGGTGTCTTCATATTGGAGTCTATACAGTCCTTGCGAAACCAATGCCTCTGCAATTGTGGTTTTATGTCTCTGATCCTTAAGTATACAAGTAAAAGCATCAAAGTTTGCAATTAGATGATGGTCAATGATCAGTTTATGAACAAAAAGAAGATTATGGGTGAACTGTGGCATTACAAGAACATTGGATTTGTCAATTCGTGAATATCGTGAAGTAACGAAGGAAAAGGGATCATATGATCAATAGCTGCCGTGTCCATTATTCAAGAATTCGCGTTGTTATTTAAAATTTTAAAATAATAGGAAGGACTAGAATTGCCTACAAACTGCACAACATTTGCAATTGCCTTTTTTTTTTGTGAACCTTTGCATTCATCATTCAAATCACCTCATGAGAGACTTTGAACAAGCTGGTTTGTCCACCACTTCAGAACCAAAATTCTGCTGCCCCCATTAAAAATGACGTAGCAACATGATCAAAGAGAGTCATGGGTTTACAATGTGATGCTGAAGCTTGCCTTCACCCTTTCACTACCTTCTTACCCTTAAACCACTCAGGACATCCCATAATCTGAAAACAATTATCAATAGTATAACCTTCATTCTTACAGTGCTTGCAAAACATTTGTCCTTTCCCTTTCTTTCTTTCTTTCATTCAAAGCACGACTGACCTCACCTCTGTTCTGGTTCTTGTTCAAGTAGAAGGCTGATGTTTCTACCTCTTAAGGGCATAATAGAAGTTACATGCCTTTGTTTATCAAGCACCAAGTAAAAAGCCTGATTTTACAGAATGCAATGGCTTCATTGGAAGGATTTAATTTGTCACTCCCTCATAACTTCATTCGACCCCACCAAAAGCTGTATCAATTTACTTTGAGAATCAAATTCTATAATCTTTTCTTTTAAGACCACATGTACAATAGTCCAATCTTCCACATGCACATGTCGGATACACGTACAATTGTTGTAATTCATCATAACATTTCCTTAGTTTATCATAGTAAAATCCTACACTTTATAGTTGTTTTGTTTTAAATTACAAATCTCATGTCGTAACTGAAACACTAGTCGTCCATCAGCAACTCCAACCAACGCATCCATTCCAATCAACATAGCAGGACTATTATCAATTGCACCTATATCGACAATCCTGATGATAAAATAACAACTTGAGCATCTAAGGTTCGGTTCCTACCACGTTGGTAAGGTGAGGGTGTCTGGTCTAGAGGCAACTTCAGAGTTTTCACAAGCAGTAACATCTCTATGAGATTTATCCCTCAGCATCATGCTGAAGTATAATCTTCATCTGAGCTTAGAAAAGGTTCAATTGACATGATTTGCTGTTAATTATTGTTAATCCATTCAAGAATTCATATATAAACATCACGCCGATGAACATCCTCAAATTTCCCGAAGCAACCTCCATTACATCTTCCAAGTAAACCACACCATTTAAGACCATACAAATTTCCCATAATTAAAAGCTACACAAATCGTAATTTTGTATGAAGGTTCATAACATTGAAAAAAAAAAAAATTAATTCGTGATTCATCGAATTACTAAAAAATTGCATAGTGGTTTCTCCATTAAAAAAAAAAACCCTCCAAATAAAACATAGATTTGAAATATTAATTATCAACATAAAACACTCAACAGAAATAGATTAAAAAAAAGTTGAAAAATTCCCTCAAAACCAGTCCATAAATAAAACCGAAAATAAATCCAAAACACACATCTCACTCATGCACCGGGAGCTGCATCTTTCACCTTGCTCTGCAAATACCCTCCATACTCTCTAGCATAATCCTTAACCTGGCTGGCAGTGTCGTAAATCCGGCTTCGCGCATAATCGACCCGCGATGAACCCGGTGGTTCCATCCCTCTGGAGTACCTATACAGCCACGACAAGGAAGCCAAAACAGCAACACCGAAACCAAAGACGGATAGAATACCAGCCACCGTAAGGAGGAGGATCGTACCGACCGGAACCCATATCGGGCTCGAAATAATGATCAATGGGGCGAAGAAAACGAGCCCCACTACGACTGCGGTGACAGTGACCCCAGTGAAGAAGAGCAATATGCCTCCGGAGATGATGAGGGTGAGGAAACCTAGGAGTTGGGCTGAGTTAGGTGCATGTTGATGGAGCTTTTGCAGGAAATGCGTATGGCCACCTTGTGTGTTGGTGGTGGTCATGGTGGTGTGCCTTGGTGGTCTTTGAACAGTGGGAGAGTGACGATCAGCCATCAATGACAGGAGGGCCTAATGAGGTTTTGAGAGAATAATGCTACAAAAACCTAAACACAAAGACGGAATACAAGGGCACGAACAATGGAGCAGGAACAGAAGTCGAGAGATGTGTTATAAAGGTCTGAGAGGAAGAGGGTTTTGGTGACAGGTGGGGAGAGAGGAGACATGCAAGGAAACACGTGGAGATGAGAGTTAGGAAAGTTTAGACGGGGGCTACTTGTAGAATTTGGACCATCTAAATGAAGCTCTGTCACTTCTTAAGGTCTAAACTCATTCCAATTGGTCTAGGGTTTGGTTTTCTTGTTTTAGCTTTACCTTAAACCTCGGCATATATCAAAGAAATCAAGATCCAAACATACAAACATTTTTTTTTTCTTAAAAGAAAATGTTAAAGGTATTAAGAATTTAAAAATTGAAAATTTTATTAAACTTCCATCTATTTACTTTACACGTAAATTGTTAATATAATTTATAGATTTGTTTTTTTTTTTTGGGCTGTGTCTTTGACAGAAACCCACACATATAGCACTTGGAAGTTGGAATGGTTTCTAAGCTTCTTTTTACTAACCAGATAATTTATGGGGGTTAAAAGAGGATTCGACTTGTCACATTTGAATTTCAAAAACATTAAATAATGTAATATCAAATGACCTAAAAGAGCCGAAAAAATAGAAAAGATTGGAAAAAATTACTATCAAAGTATTTAGGACACTATTAATCAAAATATATATTAATGTGATCTCTTTCATTCCTTCAAATGTGAAAGCATAGTTATCAAACTTGTAATTTTACTAACAATTAGAATTTATAAAATCAATAGAATCGTATAAAATCATATAGAATTGATAAAATCAAAAATTTACAAAATCATACACCTAAATTCATAATTTTACCAATAGTTTATACTTAAACGATTTTATATCTATTTTAATTAAAAAAAACCTTATAAAATTATAAATTCATAAAATCTTATATTTAACTTGCAATTTTAACAATCATGTGTGGAAAGGTTTCCTTTTCTTCTTTAATTCTCTCAAATCAACTTGATAAAAAATTGGAAGAAATATACTATAAAGGCTTAGAACTATATTATAACATATAGTTTTCAAAAAAAAAATTATTTTTGTATTCCATCATTTTATGGTATCATTAATGCATATTCATAAATCATTTACCAATAATGCATTTTATATTATATTACTTATTAATTTGCATTTATTACATTTGCTATTAATTATTCTTATTGATAATTTGATCATAAATTGTAATATTGATACCTATAAAGCTCAAGTCACCTTCATTTCAACAATTTACATAGATTACAAAAATTCTTCCTTCATATCTTTATGATGTTGGATTCGATATTTTGATTTTTTTTTTTTTTCCAATTTGGCCTAAATATAAATGTTGTAAACTTAATATGTTTTTACATATTTTAATTTGCCAATGCTGTCACTAAAGTATCCTATCAAGATACTTTTAATAACTTAATCCACAAGGTTAGACTTCTTCAAGTTGATCTTAAAAGAGGATCTTAAAACCAAGTAAGAGTAAATTAAGGATTAAATTATTAAGTTGTTTAATTATTTAAAATTATTGCTATAGAAATATGTTGAAGGTGAAAAGGCAAGTAACGGTTCTAAGGAAAAAAGCATACGAGTAACTATAGAGTTGTTTGTTGCATATGAATATAATAATAGAAAATGAATTTATTAATTATTTTGTTCTAAATAAATCAGTGTTTTGTTACTTTTGCTTGGATGAGGCCAATCGCCATTATGGATAGGCAGGTCATCATGACAGCTTTCTAGAGGTGAGCATAATAGGCCATGGAGAGGCGAACCATACCGAGCATCCACAATCATGGCTAATCGCCGATGAGAGGAGGGGAAGTGTATGAGAAAGTTTCCGCCTTTATAGAGAGAAAAATATGTGAGAGAGAGTATTAGGAGATGTGCTGGCTTTTTTGTGTTGTCTTAGAGCAGGTAAGGCATGGGGGATTTTTGTTTTCCGAGAGAGTGGTTGGTGAGGGAAAAAGGAAGAAGAAAGGACGTACGCAAGGGTCAATCCTGACTGTTGAAGGCATCAATCCCCTACACTCATACGATGGCGAGTACAAGGTGGTATTTTCGTGGGAAATAAGTACTCTAATCTAAGCTACTGAAGATTTTGATACTTTGTTTTAAAGATTCAAATTAACTAAACTAATCTAAGCAAGACTAACGGAAAATTATGAGAAGCTCTAATCCAATAAAGACTTGCGTCGTGAATTCTTATCCTTTGGATTTTTGCAATTTATGCATAACTGAAATTGAAGCCAGCCATCTGTATGAACATAACTTTTCAATTACATGGCAAGAAGATTCCAGGCAATAGGTTGTACTTCTTGTCTTTACAATAATATAAGAGCATTTTGAACTATTCTGCCCCCATCCCTTCTTTCATAGTTTTCTCAGCCATTTTACAACTTTTAGTAGCAGTACAACCTAGGAAGAGAAAAGACTGATTGAAAAATCCTAAAGCAAAGGAATAGAAAATGCACTAGTAATATGAAGATCAAAATGCAAACGGCAGCAAGATGACATAGCAAATGATTTTCATCTTTCTTTTGAGCAACTTCAATCAAGGGGACCAGTTGCTCATTACCCTTTACCTGTTCAAATACCTTCTCATTTGAAGTGCTTTCTACAGGAACCAGGATTGCATATTGTAGAACCTTACTACAGGAATCTGCAGTTGACACCTTATCATCACCACCTGCGTATAACTTCTCCTCCTCAGTCTCGGCCAGTTCACTTTCTTGTGACACTGTCGTATCTTCAAATTCTGCTTCTAAATTCCTAATATAAACAGTCACTAAAAGAAACTCTCATCTGGCGTCGAGAACTTAGCATCTCTGGAGAATCCACGAATTCTTGCTTGCCATTCTCCCCTCTTCCGGTGATGTCGGCATTATCGACTTTATTCCAGGATGTAGACCTGCTCAGTAATTGACAAAATTTGGGAAATTGATTTTCGTTCTATTTTCTCACCTTCCTTTCTTCCACATGTTGAATATATATATACAAGAGAATTTCCTAAATTAACTCCTACAAATTAGCTAAGTAAAATAACAAGCATATCTTCAATATCTATCTACCTAAATTACAAAGATTACACAGATATCTATCTACCTAAAATACAACAATCACAGATATCATAATTATGAAGAGCACAAGCTGGCCGATAGGGGATACACGGCTATATAAACGACCGTGTACTTTGGCCATGTACGTTTCTGTGCATATGCTGGCAGAGATACACGGCCATGTACAAGACCGTGTACTTTGGCCGTGTACGTTTCTGTGCACATTCTCTAAATGTTTTGTTATTTACCAGCTTCACAAGTGCCTCCCATTGCTCATTGCTTAGACCAAGCGATCCAGGTCTATCACCCTCGGCATTGTTCGTCGAGGAAGAACTACCTTCTGTGGTCTGAGCAGCGTTGGCACGTACCGAACCAGACCCCCGTCCAGCTCCTTGTCCTGTTCTTTGTTGAGGCAATTGTTGTCCTTTGCCACGTCCTCCGCTTTTCCCTTCGTTCCGGAGTCTATCACCCCACCATTCCGGATATCCAATCAAGGCAAACAGCTGTCGGTCTCATGCCCTTTGCGTTTGCAATGTGTACACACCATGTTCGTAGCCTTCCCATCTCCTCGAGTACGAGCTGCAAAAGCCATCACTTCCCCACGTTCATCCTTTCCACGAGAGATAGCTTTCACTCGTTCTTCTTGGATAAGCATCGAGTACACTTTATTCAGTTTAGGCAACGGATCTTGAGCCAGAATGTTAGAACGGACAGTCCCATATATTGTTTCTTCTAATCCCATGAAAAAAGTATGCACCTTTTCCTCTTCTCGATTTTTTTCTAACTCAGTCCTGAGATCACATGTGCATCCTCCACACTTGCACGTCGGCAACTGTTCGTAGTTGGCCAATTCATCCCACAATTGTTTGAGTTTGCCATAGTAACTGACAATACTCATTCTTTTCTGCTTGCACTCGGCAAGGTCTGATTTCAGCTGCTGTATTCTAGGTCCATTCACCAACGAGAAACGCTCTCGTATATCATCCCAGAGGTCTTGCGCAATCTCTACATGTGAGATTGTTGATCTAAGGCTGGGCTCGATAGTATTTCGGATCCAAGACACCAACAACGAGTTGATTGTCCACCAATCTTCAAGGTCTGCAGAGTCCTCATCAGGTCTCATGATTGTTCCATCAACAAATCCGAATTTCTTCCTCGCTCTCAAGGCCGTTCTCAATGAGCGAGACCACTCGTCATAATTTCCCCCCTTCAACTAGACCTGAGTTATCAGAAGTCTAGGATTGTCGAGGGACGTGATGTCATATGGTGATATGGTCTTTCGTTTGAAGTTTCCATCATCGCCAAAGTTCATCTTTACCGTGTTTTTTTTTTTTTCAAACAAACAAATCAAGATGCGATTTGCTGCTCTGATACCATGACAAAATTTGGGAAATTGATTTTCGTTCTATTTTCTCACCTTCCTTTCTTCCACATGTCGAATATATATATACAAGAGAATTTCCTAAATTGACTCCTACAAATTAGCTAAGTAAAATAACAAGCATATCTCTAATATCTATCTACCTAAATTACAAAGATTACACAGATATCTATCTACCTAAAATACAACAATCATAGATATCATAATTATGGAGAGCACAAGCTGGCCGATAGGGGATACACGGCTATATACACGACCGTGTACTTTGGCCGTGTACGTTTCTGTGCACATTCTCTGGCAGTGATACACGGCCGTGTACTCTTCTGTGGATTTGCTGGGCTCCACACACGGCCGTGCCTTGAAACACAAACATACACAATAGTAATGAAACCGAAGTTGAGAGTCGGTGCATTAGTCCAGTCTTTATCATAGAATGTTTCCTGGAGGCTTCTCCTGATTGAACTCTAGGGATATCACTTTCACTTCTTCTCCACTTTTTCCTTATCTTCTGAGTGAAGCGGAGTTTCTCGTTTGTGTTGCCCTGGCTGCTATAAGCGCTTTCACTGGCGGCAACATTTCTGTCAGGAGTTTTAAGGATTGACTTCTTACTGAGATCATGACTCAAGATGTTCGAGCTTTTACAACTCTGAGTTTCATATCTTAAGCAAATATTGAGCCAGCGTTGGTATACTAGTTCCTCCACTGTGCTGAATCTATCCTTTTGGAGTTTCTCAACTTGTTTCAGGAGGTCTCCATTCGTACACCTCAATGTCGCAATCTCTTCATTGACCCTCGCGATAATTTCACTCTGCAAAATCATTAAGAAAAGTATTATAGTATTAATAGACAGCCACACATATACTGTAAAATTTGCAGACTTTCAGATAAGTTATTATGGTAGAAAATAACAAAAAGGTAGAAGAGTATCCTAGGAGATTGCAAGATCACTTAGCATTCAACAATAACAACATCGCTCCTCCCATTTGTATTTAAAAAAGTGATGTGAAAAACTTGCATTATGTGAATTAAGAATTTAATTCTCAATAATACCTCTGCTAGAGCTGCGATTTTGGCTTGAGCAGAACCAAGCTTTAAAGTCAACTCTCTTTTTTTTAGTTCAAGTTCCCTGTTCTTCCTCTTCATCTCTAATATCTCCAATTTAGAATCATACACAGCACTAAGCTTCTTTGCAATTACGGCATCGACATTGTTTCTTCCTTTATTCTGAAACTTCAGAACTTGGTCTTCAAGCATCTGAAATTGCTCTTTCATTTGGCTTGCATCGAAATTCACCCGATCTAGCAATTCCTTCACCATCTAATTTGCCACTTCCAACTGCTTCTCTACCATATGAACCTGCCTGATTTCCTCTTCTAAATTCTCCTTCTCACACCAGAGCGAACAAAAGGCAATGTTAAGCTTGTCCAGCTCCGCGTTCTTTAGGCTCAATTGCTTCTGCAAATAGGCAGCAAATGAGTACTCTCCCTTTAGTCCATAGAGCTCAAACAATCTCCCTTCGAGTTCAGCCTTTCTACTCTCCATTTCTTTCTTCAATGTGTTATATCGCAATTCTTCTTGCATCTTTTTATCCTGTATAATTTGCATTAAAGTTAGTCTAATTGAAATGCACCTACATAATATCTAGCAAAGAAAAACATACAAAAGCTACGGTAAATGAGACAGCCATCTAAAGGTTTTGAGTTCATTGATAAGCACTTTTCAGCATTTAAAGATTCCAATTCCTTGTAATGAAATTAAATATGTCTTGAAAAAGGAACAGAAATTACTGGAGCATCTTCATCTTCGGACTTCTTTTCTTTCTCTTGTTCTTTTTTATTCTCGTTGTGTATTGAAGCATCATTCTCTGTGATAACAGGAACATAATAAAGCAGACATGTAAAGTAAGAGAATATTTGCTAATAATTTTTCAAACTAGCAGAAACCCGGACTTATTGACAAAAGTACCTGTTAATCTAGTTCTATTTTTCACTTTCCTAGAAGGCTGGATGCTTACTCTTGAAGCTGCAAGTGCTGCAACAAAAGCAACAATGAAAAAGCTTGCTCTTATTATCATGAAATGTTTTTTTTAAGAGGCTAGAGCACCATATAGTCCAAAGAAAGAGAGACAAAGAGTCCTGAATTGTTTAAATCATGTGCATGGAGAAAGAACTTAATAAGAGCTATAATGACAGGCAACTAACTGATAAAAAATCTCATCATAAGCGAGTGGTTGATTTTTTTCCTCCCCAGTATCAGCATTTAAGGCTTTTGCGGAACTTGCTTTCAACATACTTTTACTAGAAGAAAATGTCCCTACTTGAGAGTAGATTTCGAGATAATTATAAATAAATCTCTTAAAACCATCCGTCAGATATAAATAAACCTTTTAAATTCTCATAATTTATCTTCACTTTCTCCATAATTTTTAAAAATATACATTACCTTCCAAACGTTACTAAAACTCTTAAAACATTTGGTAAAAATCCCATAACTAGCAATAATTTAAAAGATTTTACTGACATCTGAAAGATATTTATATAATTTCAAAAGCTTCAAGGAGGTGAAGGCATATTTGAAGGGAATATTTGCATCTAACTTATAGTTTTAGGGATGCATTTTTAATGTGACAATAGATTTTTTTTTTTGCTTTCCCATATTTAGGATTCCCTATCATAGACACCATAAGACGAGAAGGCACAAACTGGACTCATGACACTAGCATTTCAAAGGTCAAATAAAAACATGATCGAACTCACTTTTATGTTATTTTAACTCAGTTATGTGAGCTTAGCATGATTGCGAGATAAGTTGAAACAATTACATCTTACATTAACTTGACATTAGAAATGAACAGGCCTTGTGTGAAATAAATGGTCCAAAATTTCTTCTAAAATATATGATTAAGGATATCAGGTATGTCAAAGTGGGTAAGTTCTCTTTAAGTTTCCTATCAAGCCTTGTTTCATTAACTTGGAATGCACGGGACGAAAAAGAAATCTTACTGATAGATTGCCAAATATACTGGTCGGTCTCGTACTTGAAAATTTTAAAGGCATCTTGCCTTGGCCACAAATGCTAGTGGGGTCTCAACTGATAAAATGAGCTGATGGCACATCAATGGTCTAAACAACTTGCCCATGTACATGACGTGCAACAAGGATACTGGCAAGTTTCGTTTGGGACTTAATTGGCTCATTATATATATACATATAACAAAGACAGCATGAATATAAACAGGGAAAAACCCTATCTTGATTCTGTTATCCAAGTAAATAGTAACAAAAGAATTTCGGATCCTGTTTCTCCTTGTTTAATCAGATCAGTCAAATGATGTGAGGAGTGGTCCCTTTTTGTTTATAGATGCAGGCACGTCTTTTATCAGAAGGAATGGTAGTTTGTATATTATTCCTCCATGGGTCAGGGTCAGGGTCTGGGTCTGGGAAGGGGAAGCAATGAATATATCCGGGTTAAAAGCTCCACGAATACCGTACTCTTCTTCCACGGTTTAGAGTATAGATGCTACCGACAGGTCATTAGATTATAAGGTACCTAATTCGTTCAACATATTAATTATTTTATAGGACAATATCTATAGAATAATACTTTATATGATTTTGAAATAAATTTGGATATTACTTCAAAACTTTATAGGATTTTGGATTTTATAAAGAATCTGCTAGAGTATCTGATTGGTTAAAAAATGTTAAATAATAATATTTTTTAAGTCATATTTTAAAACTTAAAGATTGTGACCTATTAACTTATACATAGCACTAATTTTTTTTTATTTGATAAATTTCAAGAAACTCTAGTTCTATCTCTATTATCTAATCTCATTATTCCAATTTCATAATTACATTTACATCCCTCAATCTTATATCTCTTTCTAGTCTACTAAATGATATTTTTTTTCTTCTTTGTAGATTTGAAGATAACTGAGAAAAAGAATGAGTTAAACTTGAATTAATTTTGATAAATGTTTAAGAAATGGACGAGATGGATTTTGATTAAATTTTGGAATTTGGTGAATGATGTCATAAATTTGTAGGAATATATAATTGATAAGTTAAACTTTATTTAATTTATAATTTAGATGAATATATATATTGAACTCCCTATCATAGTAACTTTTAAGTGAGATTTAATGAAGTTCATTTAGTTAAATTTCAAGTTTTCAAGTATAATTCAATATTATTTATACAAAAATATTTTATAAGAATTGTAATTATAAATGATCATATTTAATATAGCCGTTCTCCTATAAATAATTTATGTCATCATATAATATATTATTGCTTTACTCTTACTAGATATTTCTATGAATGGTAAAAATAAATTACAAGAGCCTTAATAACACTATATATCCTTATTTTACGTGAAAGTGTTTTGTATAAAATATAGTTGCAAGTCGGGTCACAAGTTTATAATTACCTTAACAGGCTAGGTTTTAGATATTAAATAAAAACCTATAAAGTTTTGGCGCGAGTCATGAATAATCCTAAAAGGTAGCAAGTCAAGTTCAAGTTTTACAAAACCTATCACAAACCCAACTCGATGGCATCTTTATTCCAAAGACCATCAAGTAAGGAAAATAGTTAACATATGTCGAATGCATTTGAGCAAGTTATTATAGAGTACTTGATTCATCTAATCCGATAAAAACCCTATAAAGCCATATTTTAAGATTAAGAAAAAATACAACCAATAAAAAATAATATATTAATAATAATAATAATAATAATATATTTGTTCTTAATTTATGTAACTCGCACACTTTATACTAGTTCTATACTGTATAATTTACTTAATTTTTAAATTCTATTTATGTGTAAGTTAGTAAGTACAACATTAATTTAAACCTAACTACTTTCTATTCTACTTTCTTTTTATCTTATATGAACTCTATAAAAATCTAACCCACTCCTATAAGATTCATAGCCCTATAAGATCAAGTTTTAGTAATAAAAGTAAAAACTAAAAATGAGTCTAGATTAGATCGATTCAGTTTCTCCTTTGAATCAAACCAATCATAAAAATACGGTTTAGTTTTTCATTATTTTAAATCAAATCATACAATTTAGTTTCAATTTTTTTTTCTAAACCATAAAAGTTCGGTTTTGTTCAATTTGGTTTACAGATTAAACCATATTTTGTTTTTTAAAAAGCATATTTACTTAACATGTAGTCTCTTATAAGTAATACTAAATCTATTTGATAATAACATGTATTAATATTATATAAGATATTGATAAAGTCAATATTTAAGTAATTAAAATTTTTTAAATGTATAATACAACTGATTTATTCCTCAAGTTAGCCAATAATATAAATTTTAAATTAACCTATATACACATTTACTAAATTATGATTATAATAAATACATATACTTTTCAATAAATGTAAACTAAAAGTTTTGTTTATATGATATGTTACAACAAAAGAGTTATTTTAGTTATGAGAAAAATAGCATAATATTTTTTCAAAATGGTTTGATTCAAATTACTCCTCCAAACCAATTATAAATTTTTTGTTTGATTTGAATTAGAAAAACTTCAAACCAAATTCCAAAAAAAAAAAATCAATTTGGTCTATTTTTTTTTCTCACCCCTAGTAAAAACCCTATAGGAATTTTTATACAGTTTTGAAAAATACTAAACCCTATAAAGACGGGTTAAAGTTTTATAAAACCTGTTCCAAACCTATTCTGATTGCATCCTTAACCATATCCTAGTTATCCATATAAACACAACATTAAGGAGCTAATTATAAATATTAAAATATATAATTCAATCATCTTATCACGCATGACCAAGTTTTAAGTGCTTTAGAAACTCTTTAAGCAAGCAACATTTAAAAAATTAAAAAAAGAAATAAATATACATATCACTAGAGCTTTAGAATCATATTAAAGTTATAAATGAATTGAATTGAGATCATATAATACTAAGCTCAAGCTTTAATTCAACTTAAAATGATACTCAACAATCTCAATCTTGACTCAATTAAACTTATTTATACTTAATTTATCTTAAAAGATACTTTTCCCCTAATGAACTCCATCCACGAGTTATCAGTATTTATCAAATATGTTCCTATCTAACGGAAGGCTATTGGATCAAATGACAAAGACATTGTTGAGAAAAAGATGGCTTTTCCCGAATGAAATGAAAATCGGATTCATGGAACAGTAGAAAGGTTTCCCATTAGTTAGCCGAAAAACTATGTGGCCGTGAAATAGGGATTAAGTGGAACAGAATTGACTGAGTGGTAGAGTCGTTGAAACACCTCTTTCTTATATATTTTGGACCTTAGCTCCACGGAGCAATATGCAACACGGAAGAATTGAATCTTAGATCAAAACACTATGTATGGACAGTATGAACTGCCTAAACAAGAATTTTTGAACAGCGAATAACTAGAGCTATTACTCACTACATCAAAAAATTTCCATTAATGAAAGATGGAAATCCATTGGAAAATCAAAACTACGCATGTCGGATGAAATGGTTGTTGCTATCTGCTCCAATAACGAATCATTGGTTTAAGTTTAACTGAATAACTAAATAAAATAGATAGACTTTTCTCTTCATCTCAGGTCGATAGATCGTCTCAATTGGAAGATCCCCTATATGGATAATACACATTCCAGTTGACCGAGCCTAATTCGAATTGTTTTGTTCCGAAGCAAAGGGGTGGTTCGTACTATTCACGACCAAGAAGTACTGTATTCTCTTTCGGATAGGCCCTGAAAGGATAAGGAAGGCTAGAATGCCAACAGGCGTCTAGTATTGAATTCACCCGATCCGAGAGTACCCATTTTGGGAACGTCCGGTGCCAAAGTCACTGAATGGGTAAGTCGTCAATCCCGAAAACGGACTATGTAATGTACTCTATCGGCCGGGTTATGGGCGGGCATTTTACCAGTATTTATCACTTGTAAACACCCCCTTTTTTCCCTAATAATAAAAAATAATCAATTTTCAATTTTTTCCATTTTTTATATTTTTTTCTAATTTAGCAAAAATAGACAAAATATTCAAAAAATAAAGTAAATAGGAAAAATACATCAATTTTGGAAAATAATTACAGAAATAGTAATAAAAGGGATTAAATAATTTTTACAAATTTTTGAAATTTCAAAACATACAAAAATAATAAAAAAATCACATTCAATATATGCAAATTGCGAAAATAAAAAAATCGAGTAAGTGGGCTAGCCTAGCTAGTCCGAGCCATGACCCTGTACACGCGGGAGGGGGTTAGGTCATGGGTTTGAAACGCGGGGGAGGCAGATTCCGCGTTTTGCAAATTTTTTCCTCACCTGGAACACGTGTCAGCAGCTAATTGGCTGGAACACGTGCACACGCCAAGCGCGTGATCATCTTCAACCTTCGTCCGAGATCGTCGTCGACGAGGGAAAAATCGAATTTCGGCCGTTTTTATTTGATTTTTTGCACAAATCCAACAGATATTCAACAGAAATAGGATAAACACCATCCAATTAGAATCAAATCGCAACAAATCAAAGGATTTACACGAATCAGAGATGGGTTTTTCAACCGAAATCCGATTTGCTTCAATTGGAGGAAATTCGAGCTTATCCAGCTCGATTTCTTGCACCTATAAATAGAGGAGAAAGGGAGGAAGCAAAATCACATATCAAAAGTGAGAAAAAGAGAGAAAATGAGAGAAATCAAAGCCTCGCTGGATTCTTCCAAGCCGCGACCGTCGATCAAGCATCGAACTGCCACCAGGAGGCGCTTTTGGAGAAATCCACCGCTACGGTTGAGTTCCCCACCCCCGAGAACCTATGAAACGACACCTCAACCTCTTTGAAAGGCCGTCGGAACGCCGTCAACGAGCACCCCTAGTCGCCGCGACCAATTAGCCCGACCCACGTATCGACCCGGATCTAAGTAAGTCGGATTTTTTTATTTTTTTATTTTTTGTATTATTTATTTGTTTAGTTATTTTATTTATTTATCTATTTTTTATTTATAATTCAAAAATAGAAAAAATGTTAAAATTTAGATTAGTTTTTTTTTAGGATTTAATTTAGGGTGGATAATAGAAAATAATAATAAAAATATGAAATAATAAAAAATTATTATAAAAATCTATATTAAAAAAATGATAAAATTTAGATTTTAGTTTAGGGTAGATGAATAATATAAGAGGAAATCTTTTAATAAAAATTATAAAATTTATAATAATAGAGATGAGTTGAAAAATAGGGAAATAATTTTTTTTATCACTTAGAAAAATCCTTTTCTTTAATAAATCCAAAATTGGTTTTTTCCCTTAAAATCGTTGTTTTTTTTTTTTCAAAAAATCAAATGATCAAGCTTAGGCTTAGATTTTTCCAGAAAAAAAAATACTAAAATGGTAAGAACGTAAACCAAAAGTAATTTCATAATTAAAATTCACAAATACATTAAAGTTTTTTTCAAGAAAAGCGAAGTACGGCTTATTTGATCCTAAATAGCAGGTACGTAGACACTCATTTGGGACAACTCTAAAAAGAATAAAAAATCATTTTCTTAGAATAACTTACTCAAAAAACACAATAAAAAGACAACAAAAATAAAATAAAAGACATTTAGATAAGATTTAGATTTTAGGAGAATAGGGTATTAACCTTAGGGTTTTAATAGGTTAACCTCCGAATCCAGAAACTCTAGTTTTCCCTTTCCTCTTTTTACAAAAAACGAAAAGAGGAAGTTTTGCTAACTAGTGGTCCAAATTAGGATTAATCTACTCAATTGGTCCTAATTCAATCTTTTCCAACCACAGTTGGGCGGCGCTCCAAAACAAAACGAAATTCCTAACTCAAGTCAAGAGTCTACATTAGATGAGCATAAGGTTTAGTATAGATCGGATTAGGAATGGAAAATAAAAAATTAGACTCGACAGAACTCAATCTATGACTTAAACTCGATTAGACTCTCAAGCCAATCTAAGCATGAATATAGGCTAAGTCCTAAACTAAATCTAACCCAAAACTAGCCCAATAAGGCTAAACCTGAAACCAGCCCCATACAGTCGATTATAGACCCACTAATGGACCTAGCGAATCCAAAACCACTATAGACCCATAAGCCTAGCAAGCCTATGCAAAAAATAAATAATTAATTAATTAATTAAAATTTAAACTATTCCCATGTGAAATTAAAAAAAAAATGACTTCCTTTCAAAACATTTAATGTGTTGTTATTAACAATACAAGACATAAATATACTGTAAAAGTATGTCTAGTTAGATTTTTATAAATTTTACTAGTAAAAAGTTTTAATTCCTTAATAATGTGGGACTAAAACTAACTTTTGTCTTTTAACTTTCTTTCATAGACTTTTATCCTACATTACTAATATGACAACTATAATTAAATTTAGTTGAATATAAGTAAATGCAAATCACCACCTCCTACGTAAAACTCATGCTTGCTGTTGCACCAGGGGCCGTTGCATTGGGCGCCAAAGCATAGGTGTTTTGTATCCATTGAGCAAAGACAAGTTGTAATTGAATAGCAGCATTAGAAAACATATCTTAAGGGTACCCTAAAGCACTCATGGTATCATTATGAACATACAAACCAAAACTATGAAAGCCTTAAAATATACATACCCACTTGGGATGTAATATGATTGCATCGCGATGCCTAAGGACACGATCTAATAGATCGTTATATCGAGTAGTCGGATCATAATCTCTTATCATAAAAATAGCTGCATGCACAGTAGCACCAACTATGAGAAATTTGCCAATCCACATGTGATGCATGAACAATGACAATTGTATAACATAGTCAGTAGCTAGATATGGATAAGGGGGCATGGAATACATATAGTGAGCTACAATAATGGTTAAAGAGCTTAACATAACTAGGATAAGAGATAATCGAGCATGCCAAGATAATCGAGCATGCCAAGAGGTTGTTAGGATAAAAACCATTAAAAGTTTTGGACTCTCAATCTTTTTTTTTTCCTTAAATTTTTAAATTAAGGTTTTTAAACTTAAGAAATTTAAAAAAAAAAAAAAAAGAGTTACTTCACATGAACCGAACCCATGAACTACTAGGTCCTAAGACCCAACCCATAATCGAAGGTCATGATTCGAGACTAGTTCAACCTTTACGAAATTGGAACCTATCGACTCCAAGGCAGTTCGATTCCATCCCGTAATCATGTCTAAGCCAATCAAAACTCGACTATACTATTACCAAATCAAACTTGAATAAATATAGGTCCGAAATCAGATTTCACTACTTTACACCCCTAACAATTAACCATGGGACTTCCATAATATCTTCACAAACTTCGTGTTTTACTTGTAGATGAGGGGCCATGTCCTAACATCTTAGTATAACACAGGGCCATTTACATTGCCTTGTGCTGATTTTCTGAGGGACAACATACTAGGGGGAAGGAGTCGATAGTCTTTCTTTGATTCCATACAATGATTTCAAACACGAAAGTCGAAGAGAAAATTGAAGATTTCACTGCGAATCTTCTCACTTAACCACCCTGTCATATATCTCGGCTGCAAGGATGGCAAATGAGAAGTGCCCTTTTTGAATCAAAGAGAACTTCAGTGAAGAAAAAGACAGTACTCTAGAAACCGATAAAAATATAGCATTGCCTCAATCAATGTTGGATGGGTTTGTAACCTAAATATTATATTATTCTTGTGTAACAAAGAATCAAAATTGAAGTATATAAGTACAGTCATATTTCATTATTATCTGGATTTTGGAGCTATGACCTCAAGCCCACCCATGAAAGGCCTCAATGGTTCGGGGATTATCACGGAGCCATCTTCCTGTTGAAAATTCTCAAGTATGCATACAATCATTCGGGGAATAGCACATGCTGTTGCGTTTAATGTGTGAACAAACTGTGTTGGTGCAACATTGCCTTTGCCCTTCTTTTGACTGGGTGAAGGGGATTCTGCTGGGCGGAAACGAATTCCTAATCTTCGACTCTGATAGTCTGTACAATTTGATGCACTTGATATCTGATTCGATGATAAGTTTGACAAGATTATTTGCTTCATATTAGATAGTGTGATGGAGAAAAAGATGCCAAGGAAAATATTGTTTAGAAGAAATAGTTATGACAAGGCAATTACAATTAAAAGATAAAGATAGGAGTTAAACCCTAGTACCTCTCCATATCGTTCCAAACCTGGCATCCATGCCTCCACATCATATTTCCGATATGCAGGAGCACCTAGATCACCTGAAGCCATATCCAAAGTCCTGCCAAGAAATTCGATATTTGATCAATCCACTATTTTTTCAGTTAATAGTCATCCTAGAAGAAAATAATAAAGAGAAAAAGTAACTCCTTACTTGAAGTGCAATCCTAATGAAGAAAAGAGGTCCTCTTCAATCTGAATAAGCTCCTCATGATAAGTGTTACTCTCATCTGGTCGACACAGAATAAACATCTCAACCTTGCTGAATTGGTGGACTCGATAAAGCCCCCTGCATAAAATAGCAGTCAAATCTCATCACAAGAAAAGGGTAATATCTTCTCTCCCTTTTATTTTTCTTTTTATGAGATGAGTAAGAAAGGGGCAAATATTAATTCTCAAATTATAACAAAAGAGATCAACAGTGCTGACACCTATTTGCACTACTTCAAACCACTTAACCTATTTAACTTACTTGGATTTTAGAGGAAGAATAGATAAGTTTAAACTGGTCAGAACAGATTGGCTTCTAATCCAGTAAAGCGTAAACTATATCTTCTTCCAGCAAACAGGATACAAGGCATAACTGGCCTCCAAACAAATTGCCCATAGTAACATGTGCGTCTGGCATCCTAACAGAATGACTGATTCTTACCTTGGTAGTAATTTCTATTACAGTAACCATGAATGTGATAACTGACTGAAATCAACTTTCTTTTAATGGTTTTAGCATCATTGATACCATATATTCCAGAAGCCCATTTGCTTTCTATCTCAACTCTTATTCTTGCACAAATCAAGCATATCCCAATCATGGCATCAGACTATGAATGTGGGTGGGGCGAGGGAATAATTTTCCCTCACATCAAGTAAAACAAGGGATACATAATGTAACAAAACCGTGTATTCATAAGCCTTTACTTAAGGTTTATGAAAGGCATTTGCCTTATTGAATGGCAGTGTTTTTCCTTCTGTTATCTGGTAGGTGTGTGTAGTTGGTGGTCTGTGAATATGTGTTGTTGTTGTAGTAGTTGGTGGTCTGTGTACTCTTGTGTGTAAGAATGCAGCTCATGGTGTGTATAGTAGCTGGTTGTGTGTGTATGGTGTTTTGGTGTGCAGTGTGGTTGTGTGGCTGGTGGTGTTGGGTGTGCTTTGGTGTAATGTATGTGCTGTATGTGCAGTGGGTATGGGATATGAGGGAGTGTGTAGTTGGTTTTGTTGTGATTCTGTCCATTCTCTTTAATAGGAAAGGGTAGTTTGGTAATTGCCCAGTCAACTATATAAATATGATGTGAAGGGGCAAAAGAAGTTAGTTAGAAAGTTGTTAGAAGTAACAAGCTCTGGGAAGGACAGAGAAGCACTTTGACAAGTGATTGGAGGTTTGCTAGCTTGGTTGAAGTTTCAATTGGAAGTTCAAACCAGGTATTCCTCTACTCGTGTGGTGTTGTGCGAGTGATCTTTGATTAGGTATAAGCCTGAACTAAGAACTTGAACTCATGGTTGTTGCACATAAGTATTACTAAATTCAGTGCCTAGTCGTACAAGACCCTAGCAAATAGGCCCTCAAAATATTGCTGGCTGTCAATTTTCATGGACCCAAATGTTAGAATTTTCTGAAAAGCAGCTATTTTGCTTTCACAGAGAAATTTATATAATATCTTAAAATATTCAAGTAGTTTACCTTGTTGCAGTTCCTGCAGCCCCTGCCTCTGTCCGAAAGCAATGGGAGAAAGCAACATACTTCAAAGGAAGCAGGGCATCAACGAGAATTGAATCCATATGTATGCCACCTACAGGGATCTCTGCAGTGCCAATAAGACACTGGTCACTACCTTCAATAGAATAAACCTGCCATATGCAATCAAGGGTTTCATCATCGAATGACATCTTTCAACATATCCCTACTGACAAGCCTAGTTTAGGACAATGCATGAAAATGCCTCAAAGTGTAAAAGGCAGATTATAGGCATACAAGAAGCATGATTATGCATAACCATCAAAGGCAGAAACATTCCACAGATCTATGGAGAAGGTTACAGAACAGATTACAATGAAGAAACCTGGGTGTTTACTCCACGAGGTTGAAAGCCACATTTCTCAACAACTGAGGATCTTACAATTTCGGGAGTTGTTAGAGGAATGAAGCCCTTTCTTACAACTTCTGAGAGTGTCCAGTTGATGAGGGCCATCTCTAGCAGCACAGCTTCATTTTTCAGGTAGTAGAACTTTGATCCACTAACCTATAACAAAGAATGAATTATATGCCTAAAGAACATTTTCCCACTAATTCAGATTGACGTATAGTCCAAATTATCACGACATGGACCAAGTTCACTTGCTTCAAGTATGGAGCAAGTTCACTTACTTCAAGCAAGTTGTCAAAATATATATACACTAAAGTGAGCTGAAATTAAATAAACTGAGAGGACAGATTTTGATAAGTCATACTCATCACGTCCACCTTATAAATGAAAGACGCCAAAACATATTGGTTGAATGCATCAAATTTTATGTGACATCCATTATGATGATAACAATCTATTAAACCACCAAAGTGTGAAGTCTGTAAGGCTTTAAACGAAGCAAAAGTGGGTTGAAGAAGTAAAAAGAGACACTGTCGGTTGGAAAAAAAAGGCAGTTAAAGCAGGAATGAGAATAAATGGAATTCCTTGTAGACCTTAACATTTCAAACCACGTTTTAATAGTTTGCATCTGACTATATGAACATCCATGGACAAAGCCTTCTTAGCCAAAGGCAACAAATGAAAAGGGGTTAGCAACTTGAGGAAAAAGCCATGAAGATTTTTTAGTACCTTCAGGTTAGTAAAAAGAATACCTCTGCAGCAGCATCAAAATCAAAAAGATCAAGTTCTTTGCCAATTTGGAGATGATCCTTGACAGGAAAGCTAAACTTGCATGGGCTACCTACCTACAACAGAACTAATAGTTGAATGAAGAAAAAACATGCCTCTAGCAAAGAATAACAGAACTGCTCTTCTTCAAGAAAATGGAAATATATACCATCTTTCTGACATTTGAACAGTCCTCATCCCCTATTGGAACATCAGGATGAGTCATATTAGGTATGCTCTGAGCTTCCTGCTGAAGCTCATCAGTAAGCTTAATAAGGTCTTCTTCCAATGTAACAAGACCTTCCTTCAAATTCTTCCCTGGAATATAAGAGGTCAGATTTAACACAAGAACAATAGAAAGCTTTCTCCATAAATTACAAAATAAAGTCATTGAATCATACTCGCAAGTGCATTTCTTTTATTTTCTTCTTCTTCTTTTTTCCCTTTGTGTGTGTGTGTTTGTATATGAGCATGACAGAGGGGACAGCATAAGATCCAGTCGACATCCATGATTCACATCACAGAGAGGCAAATCCACTAACATCAATAAAATTTACACAAAATAATAACTCTATTGAGTGTGGCTCTAACTTAATGCTGTTTCACCTTTGCACTCTATCATAGACCATCTCATAGGATCCATATTGATGTTAATCAACAGACGATTTATGCTGGCTATCTACCTAATAGCTAACACAACCCTCCTTTTCCCAAGCTTGGGATCAGCTAGTTACATAGGCAGAGTTCAAGGTTCTATCAAAAAAATAGAGAACAAAAAGCACCTACAGACCAAATTGTCTATCAATATAATAAAACCTGTTTGGAGATCAATATAATATAATCGCTCTTTGGAGATCCTCCCTTACTGCTGCGGTTTACTGTATATGGAGAACAAGGAACCATGTTCAACTTGGGAAGCAAATTCCTCAATCATGTCCACTAGCCAACCAAATTTTAGCCTATGTTGGGCTTAGTTAGAGTTTCTTGATGAGTTTTTACCCTTATATCTCGTGCTGTTTTTGAATACTCTTTCTTTAAAGAAATAGAGTAGCTGTGTAAACCTTTCCCCATCATTTGACAGTTGTACATTCCTCCACTTTGAATGAAATTATATATTTATCCAATAAAAAAACCTGTTTAATTTTCTTATGTAAGAAACAAAGATCGATGCTTTTCTAAATCTCAACTACTAGTGATCCATGTTTCTTGACTCTTAGTTAATAGCATTGTATGGGAATCATGACAAAAGACATGGTATGCTGAATATGTGAATCTACACATCACCAATTAATTTACTTATCCACCACTACATCAAACAATAGGCAGGGCAATGCACACAGTTTAGCATGTAGATCTTAATGGTTCCTAGATCATGAAATCCGTAAATGTACCTTCCTCTATAAGCTTTTGACGTTCTGATGGTTCCAACTTCCCCTTCATCTTATTTGCAACCACATTCCTTTCCCCACGTAGCCGTTCAACTTCCTGCTATTAATACAATCTAACTTATATTAGGAGAATTACATGGTTTATTATCCATTTCTTCTCAATACTCGAAGCACAATTTCTTTTTTTTGATAAATAAAATATGTAATATATCAAAATCAAAGCACAATTTTTGTTAATTGCTTAAAAGGATAAAGTTAAAGGTGAGCCTTCGCAGCAGTAAAGTTGGTATTCTGGAAACCTCTAGGAACAGCCCAAAGGTGAGGTTTAAGACTGTCTAGAAATGCCTCCTTCTCCCAACAGCACAGTAGCCGGAAATACCCGAGAATAGAATATAAGTAATTCAGTTCAATTTAAGTATCACAATTCAATTCCGTGAGACACAATTCTAAAGAAAAATTGATCTAAGCCGACGAAAAAACATAAATATTAAAAATTTAAGACAAAGACTTGACCTTTTGAAGATCCAAAGTCTTGGCATAAAGTTCAAGGACTTTCTCCAAATTGGCGTTGGAGTTTCTGTTCTGAATATTAACAGAAACTGCATCTTTGTTCTCTCTTATCCACTTGAAATCAATCCAAGCTTTCCATTGAGGAGGCTTCTTCACAACTAAAAGAACCCAACGAAAGAAACCACATAAAAATACGATTTTGTGAACGTAACTGAGCAAGATAAGACAAAATAAAGATACCCTTTTCCTCCGAACTCGATGTAGTGGTGGTGGTCGGGGATGCTTGGACGGCGGCAGAGGAAATGGGCCTGAGGAAGAAAGGTCGTGTTCGGAGAGAGAATAAGCGTGGGGTTAGGGTTTTGAAGAGAAAGCCTGAAGAAGAAGAAGAAGAATAAGAAGATGGAGATATTGGCAATGAAGAAGGAAGCTTTACGAATTTAAGGGTGTGCAAAGTAGTGCCACCGAGGTAAGAATGCAGTCCCATTGAAGAAGTGCTTGCGTAGAGTGTGTGTGTGCGCGTGTCAAAAGGGAGAGTTGAAGAAAGGAGGACTTATCGGTTTTTCTATCTTGGGTTGGTGGCTGTGTTTGCCAAAAGAACCGAACCCAAAAAAAAAAAAAAAAGAAAGCGGTTTAAAGTGAATAGCGGTTTGGTTTTCATCGACAAGCTGTTGAAGTTATTCAACAGACATAAATTAAATAGGAAAGACAAAATTAACTGTGAAATAAATATTATTTCTCGATTTGAAAGGAAACATGAATTGAATTGACCTTAACAGCTTATAGCAGTTCATGTGTATTATCCATGGATCCAAAATCAACATTTAGGAGAGTTACTTCTTTATGCATCAAACATACTTAAGTCGTTACACAGTAAAGGTAGAACATCATGAGAAGGAATCGAGCAAAAACAGTCTTTAGATTCATACTTTGCACTTTCTTCATTAAATCATATGCAAAAACCTCATTTAGATATTTATGCTCACATTCATCCAGATTGTTGATTAAAAAAAATGCTACTGTAGAGTTAATTTTTTATTTTTTTCGTAAAAGAAATCTCATTCATTAAATGTCATAAAGAATATAACAAGATGAGCTCCTATCAGAAGCAACACAACTACCATCTAACGAGAATAGCCTTAAAAGAGCGGATAGGGTGTTTATTCACCAATTCAAAGGGCACATACCTCTCCTACTATAATAGGTTACCTAATCAACATTTTTAGATGCACTTAAAGCAGAAGTAAACCTAAACTACTTCAAGTCATCCTTTATTTCAAGCACTAAGGGCCTATTATCCTAGGCCACAAAAGACTCATCTCTATTTATCACTTAGACCACTTAGGTTGCATCAAACTCTAGGATGAAATCCTAAAACCCATGTTCTCTAACCATGGCAATACCTTATTTAATAACTAAACATTCCATAGTTCTCAGAGTTGAGCCCATAAGCTCTATCCAAAAAGCCCAAAATCACATGACCCACACTATCTTGAACCACACCTCCTAGGCCACCTATTACATCAACAATTGACCAAGAGCCATCCACATTGATTTTTAGTCCATCACATGGCAGTGGGGTCTAGCTTTGCACAATTTCATTCATACCCTTTCTTGATTGCTCTACTTGACTACTCCTCTTCATCTTGAACCACTCATCCCAAACACTTCTCACATTATCCACACATCGAGACAAATTTAAAATCCTAGAGTTGAAAACCCCTCTACACCTTTCCAACCAAATTATCTAAGCCACCATCATAATCTTTGCCACTTCCTCGTTCTGCTGACTAACCAAAAAAATCTGACCTATGATTACATCTAATTCCAAAAAAATCTCACCTTTCACCTTTTTCCTTTCAATTTTATAACTTAATGCTTCAAACAATGTACACAAAACCTACAAACAAAGAAATAACATATGTTCCTCTGTCTCCTCTTCACAACAAAAGATATAAGCTAGGCAATGGGAGTCTCTTCTATGATAAAGATTAGCCAAAATTAGGAGTGACTTTGTAACCGCTCTCTCTATAAAATGCCAAATCTTGAATTGAACACTCAAATTCCACAAAAATTTCCAATTCATTGTCACAAGAGCAAACGAAGAGGATACTCTGATAGTCTCTGATTTCGCACATGCATCTATAAGAAATTTGTACACCGACTTGACCATATATACTCTCGATTTATCATGCAACCATACCAGCATATCTTCTCTTGACCTCGTTATTAAAGGTATCTCTTTGATCTTCTGATTATTATAATCTATGAATATATTTGTTACTAGTCTCAAATCCCAATATCTTCCATCTTAATTTATCAAAGAGCTAACATTTTTGTTAATTTCTACATTGCAATTGTTATTCTCTAACCTAAAATTTAGAATATTTAGCACCCAATTATTCTCCTAAACTTTAACTTTCTCACCATTGCCAATCCAACATAGAGTTCCATTCAACATCCCCTTTTGTCCCTTAGAGATAATCGATTGCACCCATGAAGCCTTTCTTAGCTTCCATAAAATCCCCCTTGGAAAAATACAACCCTTTAAGATGCTGACCTATAGTGCATTCGAATTATTGGAAATTCCCTATGCCAACTTTGCTAGTAGAGTTAATTAAATAACTTCAAATCCTTAAAGCTAACTCCACCCCAGCTTTAGACATGGTCAAGGACTTCTAGTTAATCTTGTGGATTTTACCTTATCCGTTATGTTATCCCTACCAGAATCATGAAATTAATCCATTAACCTCATTACACTATCTAATAGGATAACTGAAACACCCTATAGATTATGTAGGAATTGTACACGCTACAACTTTGATAAGAACCTACTGGCCAATTGCACTTGGTAAGTTTTTCTTCTAACCTTGTAACTTAGCAATGATTTTGTCCTTCACAAATTTCAAAGCTTTATTTTTTTACTTCCCTCAAACCATAGGCAACCTCAAATATTTCCCTAGGTTAGGCATGACTGTGATGCCTAATAAGCCTACACAACTTCTCTTTGCCATATTAGAGTGTTTTCACTAAAGAAAATGCTTGACTTTGCAAAATTGACCTCTTATCTGGATACCTTGCGATTTACTTCTATCACACCCTCTAATCTCCTTATATTAGAAGTTGTAGCATCAAGGAACCATTGGACACTCCCTTTTAGGTTAAATTCCCTCAACAATCCTCTTTCCACAAGCGAGTTAATTCCCTTAGAAAGTACATTTGCCACTATAATAAACAATAGGGATAATATTGTATTTAATAACTAACTTGTAGGTCATTTTTAAATTAAACACCTAAACTTTCCCAATGTCAAATTTAATTCTTAATTGAACTTTGTATTATTAGCATCATTACCTGAGCTAACTTCATCTCCCTTATTAACTGATGTGACACTTTAAGCCAATCAATATGCCACATGTGTCTTTTCTTATTAAAATAATATTAAAACTCTAAATGCAACTCGCTCTGTCGTATTTTTTTATTAAAAGCAAAAGAAAATTAGGAAAAGAAATTGACATACATACAAAAAGTATCCTATCTTCAATATATATTTATAATAATTAAATTAATAAAATAAAAAAGGTTTTTAGAAAAAAAAATTAAAAAAAAAACTATAAAAATAACACCTTCTCTAAGGAACTTGACAACCACACCCTCTTCCTCTCTAGTAACTTCAACACCCATGAAATCCACAAAAACCATCACAGTGCCCCTTCTTCTCTAATAGCCACTATGTAATTCGAAAAAGATAACAACTTTTAACCCAAAACCATTTTTTCTCAATTTCTAAATAGGTAACTTTGATCTTTTCTTCACACTGATTTAGTTTGAAAATGAACATAGGTGCTCATGGATTGCAAGGCCATTAACTAAGAAAAATGAAAAATATGTTCCTTATGAATCTCACATTTGCTTATGTTGAAGCAAAATGTTAAGTATTTGTAGATAGGGAGTTCTGGTAGAAGTAGTCATATAAGTATCATACAAGTATTACACTGCACATGACTTCAGATAAGTGATGTAAAGATGGCAGATGATAAGATAACTAGGGAGAGAGTAGTAGGAAGGAGGAACAAGCAATCTCGAAGGTCTTGAATACACAAGTGACAAAAAGGGATCTAAAGGGACCTCAAGTGTCAACCTTGTAACTCTCGAGCAATGAAGGCTGTTACTTGTCTAAACTTTTATTTGATTTTTTAGAGTAAAGAATTTTCAGTGAAGCACCATTTCTCTAATATCTAAAATCTGGAAAAAGAATCTTGTAATAAGGAAGAATGACTGAGTATTTATAGACTTTTGAGTCTGATGATATTCGTCAAATCAACTTTTTATTGTCTCTCACTGCTTGCTTGCACCATTTGCTAAAATTTTCACTACATACCGTTAGATTCAACAACATATTTTCAAATTCCATGCTCTCTACTTCTTTTTAATTTACTCTTATCACCACTTTACAACCCTCTACACACCTCCAAAATTTTTCAAACTTAAAACGCTTTTCCTCTTTTCTTTCAAAAGGCTAAGTATCAATAATTAATACTACATGGTGTAAACACCCCATTTTTGCCCTAGGAGTCAATAATTTTCAAAAATAATCAATTCTCAATAATCTTTAATTTTTTTTCAATTTTTCCCAATTTTTCTTTAATTTACCAAAAATAATAAAAATATTCAAAAAAATAAAAATAAATAGGAAAACACATCAATTTTGAAAAAAAGATTTCAGAAATAGCAATAATAAGTAATAAACAATTTTTACAAATTTTTGAAATTTCAAAAAATACAAGAAAATAGAAAAATCGCATTGCATATATGCAATTTGCGAAATTAGAAAAATCAGGAAATTGGGCCAGCTCAGTTGGTTCGTGTGTGCGCCTGGAACGTGTGAAAACGCCTGAGGTCCCGAGTTCGAATCCCCCCGCACGCTCGGAAAATTTTTTCTTTCTTTTCCCTGGAGCTACCACGTGGCAGCATGCTATTGGCCGAGAGGAAACGCGTGCGTCGCGCGTGATCGTCTTCCTCACCCGGACAAACGCGAGGAGAAGCCGGAGCAGATCCGATGAAGACGAAATCGGCCGTTTTTCCTCAAATCTTTTGGATTGCTGTCAAGATAAAGCCAAATCCATCAGATAAATCAAAGAAAAACAAGAGATCAACATCAAATCGCCGGGATAAAATCGAATCCAAAAACGGGAAAATATGGGTTTATCCAAATCGGAGGATTTGAGATTATCCGGAGTAGATTTGAGATGCCTATAAATAGAGAAGAACAGGAGGAAGTTAGGGCACGAAGAAAAAGTGAGAGAAAGAGAGAGAAAGGGGCGAATCGGAGTATGCCGGAGAAACTTGAAGCCGAAACCACCGACCGGAGTTAGAGCCACCGCAAGGAGACGTTCTGGGAGTGAACCGCCACTACCATTGGACTCAGCACCCTCAAGAAGCTAGGATTCGACACCTCACCCGCTGCAAAAGGCCGTCGGAACGCCGTGATCGAGCAACCCCCGCCCCGCGTCCGACCGATCTGACCCGACCCGCGCACCGACCCGAATCCAAGTAAGTCGGGTTTTCCAGCTTTTTTATTTATTTTTATTTATTTATTTATTTATTCCGAATTTATTTATTATTTGTTATTTCTTTAGCCATTTACTTATTTGTTGGTTTAGGTTTTATTTTCAATAAATAGGAAAATGTAGAAATTAGGTTTGTTTAGGATTTAATAATGTAAAATAATAATAAAAAAATAAATAATAAAATATAGAAAAATAGTAAAAAATATTAGGAAAATAATAATAAAATTTTAGATTTCAAAATAGGATAGATGATAAACTTAGGATAAAATTTTCAATAGAAATTCCCAAAAATCACAAAAAAATATATAAAAAATCACAAAAATCATAAAAAAAATTCAAAAATTATAAAAGAATCATAAAAAATGAGTTTTAGTACTTAGAAAAATCCTTTTCTTCAAATAAATTCAAAATTGATGTTTTTCCCTAAAATCATTTTCAAAATAAAATCAAAGCTTAGGCTTATAAGTTTTTTTAGAAAAAATCCCAAAAATGGTAAGAACATAAACTAAAAGAGGTTTTCATAAATTAAAATTCACCAAACCAACTTAAGGTTTTCAGAAAAGCGAACTACGGCTTGTTTGATCCTGAATAGCAGGTACGTAGGTACCCATCCGGGTCAACCCATAAAATGAATAAAAAATCATTTTTTAAAATAATTCAAAAACATAAAGTAACAAAAACACAATAAAAACACATTTCTAAAGAGGAACAATTTCAGGAGATTAGGTGGTAACCGTAAAGGTTTTAATAGATTAGCCTCCGGACTTAGAAATTCTGGTTTTTCCTTTTCCTCTCTTCATAAAAACGAGAAGAGGAAATAACGACGACTAGTGGTCCAAATTAAGACTAATCCGCTCCTTTAGTCTTAATTCAATATTTCCCGACAACAGTTGGGTGGCGACTCCAAAATTAAACGAAATTCCTAACTCAAGTCGATGATCTACATTAGATGAGCATAGGGTCTAGTCTAGATCGGATTAGGAATGGGAATTCGGAAATTAGACTCGACACATGGTTTGAGCTTATAGTTGGTGCATTGAGAACTTGAGCCTTTAGATATAAAGACATCCAATCTATTGTAGTAAAAACTCTATCTATCCTTTCTTTACTAATACCCCTAAAAACGTTTTATTCATCCATGTAAATTTCTATCCTTGATAACTTGTATCATGCATATTTGTACAAAAAAAAAACCGCCCTTCTAAACTGCTCCATCTATCTTCTACTTCTTTCTCTTTCACTATCCTTCTTAAAATCATCCAAAATTTCATTAAAGTCCTTTCCACGCATCCATAGCCCTTGCAACATGTGTAATAAAGATGCTAAATCCCCCCATAATTCTTTTTTCCCATAATAATCCATAGGAGAATAAATCTAAGATACAAGACCCATGAAAGTGCCATCGACCAAGGTAACTTTCAAGACAATCCAATTGCTGTTAGGCCCCAAACTGTCACCACTATTTCACTAGCTTACTTGTTGCACTAACTAGGGATACATAAAATGATCTAAGCTATCTCATTCTTCTCCTCATTTTATTGTTTCAATTTTTTGTTTCCATTAGAAAAACAACACATAGGTTATATTTATGTAAAAGTTCATTTAGATTATAAATCGTCAAGGAAGGACCAAGTCCTTGACAAATCTAACTAATGAAAATCATGGTGACCTTGTGTTGAATAACGACACTATGTTTGACCTTGACAAACTCAACATCCGCTAAAAAGCTGTCTCATAAAAGCAACTATTCCTGACATCTTTTTTCTATTTTTCCTTCCTCTTTTTACTAATTTTCCACCCACTTCATACCTATAGCCCATAGTAAAATTATTATTCAACTTAACCTAAACAAAGTAACTATTTACGTTTTGCCTTTTTGAGATGGAATTTGATCATCTTCTCTTTTCCTCTAAATTTTTAGGTTTTTAAGGGCATGTACCACAGGTTGAGGAATTGGCATCTCTGACTTAGCAATAGCCAAGTCTCCATCATTATCTTTCAGTGGTAGCTCAACATAATAAATGGAAGGGAGTTTTGGCTCTAAAGGGAAAATAAGAGCGGTTTTAGGTGATTAAGGTCTAGATGCCGCAATTTAAGGTTTTCTCAAGTGGTCTAGATTCCGTTAAAGGCTCTAGGGTAGATTAGTGTTGTTTGTTTGATATAAAAGTGGTGGATAAGAAGTTATCAAGACTTGAAGTTTTAGGTCCAACAAAAGGTTCATGAATAACTACATTTTCTTGACAATAAAAGTTGTTTCTCATATGATAGTATTAGGTTGTGAAATGCTAGTGATTTGTGATAAAATAGAAAAGTTTAGCTTGGAATATTCAGGAGACATCTCTACTTTTGAATGGTTGGGTTGTACTTTAACCTCTAAATGTTTCCTCCAATTACTATTATAATCCACCAATTAACTCCCACTACTCCAAAAACCATCTTTCAACTCCCCTGCTTTCAAACTAGAACCATAGCTGCTACTAGACCCCACCTTCTGTTTACATTGCTTCACCAAATGGCTAAGTTTACCATAGGTAAGACAAAAATCTGAGTCTCTCATACTTGAGAGTAATTTTGTGTCTCTCCCCCATAATACATCTAATGCATATCTCATTTTTCAAAGGCTTTGTAACATCAATTAGCATCTTCATTCTTAAAAGTCCCTTGCTCAATCCATTAGCCAATTTAATCGGCTCCACATCAACAAGTTTACCTATTGAAGCTCCTATAATCTTTGCATTCAACACAGTCATCTAATCTAGCTTAATTCCATGTACTTGAACAAAAAATGCTACCTGATTTAAATTTACCTCCTCAAAATTACAATCATGACACCATTATTTTAAGGTAAAAATGTGACACAAGACTATTCATGGGCCTTCATCCATCACCATATGCATCATTTTCACCATGTTAAGGGCCGCCAAAAATCTATTTGTACTTGATGCAGTAAAAGTCACTTCCTCATAATCCTACCATGCTTTTCTTAAAATGTTCACCATAATAGCTACGACTCAACCAATTAGTAAGAGCTCCCTATTGCATAAATCCCCAAAAGCAATTTCAAGCACCAAAGTATTTTCAGGGTCACTTTCTTGATTTTGAAATATCATAGGCTTTTTCCCATTGTGAACTCAATCCATGATCAATCTACTCAACAACAAGACATCCATAAGAAAACATAGATTAAAAGATAAGAAACACAAAGAAACATTGAGAAATAGAAGGAAATTACATTTCAATTCAAAACAACAAAGATACTTTAAAGCTAGAGAGATTGTAATCATGGACTAATTTACTAATGGAGTATAATGCAGGTATTGATAGAGAAAGAGAGTAATGATCCAAACGACACCCACTTAAATACCAAAGAGATTAAAGCAGAAAAACAAATCAATAATAGACATTACAAATAGAGCAAATAAGAGAGGAGACTACAAGACCATACCTTCAAACAAATGCTAACTCAGTGGCTTGGTCTAGATATAAGATGATTGTACACTACTAATGTAAAACTACATTAGAATTATGTAAGACCATAAATGAGAGTACTTTGCAATCATGTCTTAATTACTAGTAATAAGTGTTTGATTTTGAAATTTGAAACAAAAATGCAAATATTTGTTTTTTCTTTTTTTTTTAATTTTATTTTTTAGAAGAAAAAATTCTATAGAAACTATTAATTCTAGTAGAAAATGACATCAAAACAAAGTTTATTATAGGAGAGAGAAGCATATGCTAAAGATACCCCATAATGACGTGTTAAGCAAGTGAATACATGCTAGGGGTATAAGGATACTCTTAGCATCAAGAGAGAGTACTCTCACTAGAGAGAGGCACTTTTCTTTTTAGAGTCAAGATTTATAATTAGTGTTTCAATCCCATTTTAAGGCTATAATCAAGCCCCAATATAAGGTCCATAACTTTGCTATTGAGATCTTAGTTTTGCCAATCTTCCTTTAGAAGCTAAAGATTCATTGACCCCCTTCATCTTGAGCTATACCCCCAATGGCTACATTTCTCTTTAGATATAATAATGAGCCATGTGAATTTAATTTTGCCCTACCATAGGTTAAAGGGGTCTAACAACCAAGCTTTTATATTCTAGTAAACAGTGCCTTAAGTTTTCTTGTAAACAAGAATTCACTTGACTTTAAATACATAAATTGTCAACTTAGATTATCTATAGTGCCTTTGCAAAAGCAATTAGCTAAGGTGGACATATTGAATTAAGGTCTTTCTTTTGAACAATACAATTTTGTTTGATCCACATATGCAGACTCAACTTTTGCATTCTCCATAAATTATTTAGACATATTCTTTGAAATAAAGAGATTATAGATCACCAATCTTTAAGTGCATGTATTAAAGCTCCCCTAAGTTGTGACATCTAGGATAATTCCCAACATTTTAAAACCTAAGGCGTTTTAAATAAAGAAAAATTTTTACTTTGAGACTATGGGGGGATGCCATAACTACCAAGACTCATTTTGCCATATAGATTTAATTTGCATTGACTCGTAAACATCTTTTATAGAAAGGTTAAACCTGTTACTAGGAAAACAAGTAAGGTTGACTTGCTCTTATATATTTAATAACTTAAAATTCTTTGCGAGGTATAAATGTATCAACTTTTAGAAAAAATGTTGATTTCAAATTTGATCCCAATGATAATTTTACTTTATATATTGATTATATATGCAACTACGTATACATATGCCGGAGTAAATACATCAAAAATATCTTCATTAAAGGGGTTATTCCAATGAGTAAGCTTGGCAAATTAAAAAAGAAAAAAAAAAGTGAAGCCTACCATAAAAGATGATTAAAAATACTTCACTAATACTAAATTAAACTAACAAAAATGCATGCAATACTAACAAGTCGTTTAGACATCAGAAACAAATGCTTGTAAATAAATTTTATGTTTTAAAGTAGAAGGATATATGATAACATGGCACATATATTCAAGAGGAATGAAAATATACATCTTACATTTTGAAATATTTATGTGTTTGATCCTTCCATTCCTTTAACTTTTAGGTATGCCAATTAAATTTCTTTTCTCTTTTTTTTTTTTGTAACTTTTAGTAATTGGTAAGAATTTTTAAAGATATTTCCATCTTATTCTCTCTATTCAAGACTAGGTTTTATGGCTTGATATTGTAGTTGTATTTTCCTTAGTTTTATCTATTTTGACCATCTTTAGTTTTTCTAAGTGGTTAAAGGGTCCTTTAGATTAGTAGCCTTCCTTTCCTAAACAATCTAACAAATTATTAATTTCATTTTACACTAATATTGAATTTGTAAAAGAGCTATAAAATATTGTATAAACATAGTTGGTTCTAAAGATACGTTATGTATATACATCAACGCTTTATAAACATTGTGACATAGGTGCTAATTGGCATGTTGGAACTAAAGATCTCTAAAAGAGGAAAAAGGGATATTTCATAAAGATAGTAATCAATGACTATCATTAATTCCTATTATTGTCCATAGACAACATCAACTAAATTTGTAGTTATAGCAATGATGCACGTTAGAAAAATTGCAGGGCATAATGAGTTCACAAAATTATGTGAAGCACGGATTGGGCTAAAGGCCAACACAAAATTAAATTAATATATATAGCTATTAAAAGACATGATTGGGTTGACAAACCTTAGTACACCTATTTTAAGTGCATCAATCTAAAACTTCATATATCATTCCAAATTATATATGTTATCTATATTGTATCACTTTCCAACTGTAGTCTTGTATATAATATAAATATCATTAGACCTATTTATACTCAAACTGAACTTTGATCAGAATAAGGTTAGGGGCTTAAGGCTCAAAGATCAAACCAAGGTTGAACCGGGGTCATTAAATTTTATAAATATCATTTATATTTAAGTTAAATGTGTGTTAAATATTAAATTCAAACAAATTATATGTTTAAATGAATCAAAACTTAATCAAATTCATATAAATTTAAATGGAAATAAGAAACTATAGATGAGAAGTTCTAATTGGAGTGGTCATGTGTGTGCTGTGAATGGGTCTTGTGCTACATGTAACTTCAAAGTAGTGATATGGAAATGACATGTAATGAGATGACTTGGAAAGAGTGACATAAAGGAGGGGAACAGGCTGTCTTAATATCTTGATTGCACAAGTGACAAATAAGGGAGTTTAAAGAAACTTTAGGTGTTAATCTTGTAATTTATGAGATTGAAATTTGTAATTACTTGAGTTGCTCAGTTGATCTTTAAGAGTAGAGACAATGTACTAGAATTCCATTTCTTTAATCTATTCCAAAAGTTAAATGAGGAGAAGTAACTAAGTATTTATAAGCTCCTGGATTTGATGATGTTCGTCCCTTCATTTTGGTGATTGACAAACAAGATGGAGCTTACTTAATTCATGATTATCCTAAATGAGCTTGCTAATGGGTTAAGTTCAATAGCCAACCTTATAAGTGCATGAGCTTGAGAAAGATTAGATGTAGAAAAACAAATCTAACAATCCCCATTTCGACTCCACCAAACCAATTCTTCCTGAGTCGTTTTAATTATTGACAAGATTCCTTAAGCCCTAGCATTCAACCTAAGGAGTTAAACCCAAGTCTGTAATGGGTCTAACCTAATATTTTAATATGACAAATTCAATCCTCTATAGAAAACATTGTTTAATAAATTAAACGTTTAAATAAAGTCATGAACTTAATGAAATATAAATATTAAACAAAAAATGACTAATTTATTTATTTGGATCAATGGATTGATCAAATGTCGTTAAATCATCAGTATTACCTCTTGGTTCTAATCCTTGTTAATCATTCCTCGTATCTTTAATGGTACTAAGTGAAAAGAGATGATTTAATTTTAAAATTAGACCTTTGATTTACATATATTTAGTGAATAGTATTTTACTATTTTGCCTTATCTATAATACTTTTTCAAAATTTTAATCAATATTTTCGAATAATAATAATAATAAAATTGTGTACATTATGATTTGTTCAACTCGTCTAGATCCTTTAGGTTAAGGTTAGACCATCTAGGTAGTCGAGTCTAAATAGGTCTTCACCAATGTGATTTTTCTATTTCAAACTAACTTATCCTAAGTTAAGGATCACAATTGGATTAATTCAACCAACCAGGTCAAACTAGGTCTTACTATACTAACTAGTACTACTTTAAGTATCTAAATTTTACCATATAATAATGATATAATAATAGGCATAGATAATAGAAGCATTTCATAGCATGTAATCTCTTGAGCAATGTTAAGTGAATATTGAACTTTAGGTCTATTTAAAAGAAAACCATGAGGTTGTTACATATGAGTTAATTGATTGCTTTGGTCTTAAATTAAAAATAATGAAATGATTCATATACACTACATTACTATTGTGTATTAACACTTTACTGAATAGTACAATACAAATAGTTGTGCCTCATTTCATTTGCAAATACTAGAAAACAACAATTGTTCTAAGCAACATTTGCTTTGAAAAACATTCCATAAGTAAGATTAATTTGAAAAAGAAAAAGAAAATAGAAATTAATATTGCTTTAATTGTTTTACAAGGATCCTCCAACACCCACACCATGACTACCACTATCATTGCTAATTACCATCATCAACACAATATAACTACGGCCACCATTACTAGCTTAGCACCAACTTCAATACGAAAATCACCACCATTGTATCATAATTAATATAACCATATTAACAACACCAAACCACCCTAATGCCACCAGTACTACCATAACCACTTGTTGTGGCATCATCATCATAACCATAACTACCATTGTAGTCGCATCACCATTATCACATCTATACCACCACTACAACTAATTGTTGCACCCCTACTATCACCCTACCACTTTCACCACCATTATAGTGTTACCACCGTTACTACCATGCTGGTCACATCATCATTATCAAAACCATCTCTATTGCACCACCATCAACACTATGTACCTTTGCCATCACTAATAGCACTAATGCAATTGCTATATCATTTTCATTACCATCACTATTTATTTATCACCACCATTTATTACCACAATTGTGACATACATTATACCACCACCAAAATCACATCTCTAATATAACCGCCACCATTTCCATGATGATACTAATGGCAATTGTGGTTGCAATGATGATAAAGTAATAATATGGTAGATAGTTGATACAAGTATGAAAAGGTATTTAAGGATTCCATCCTTTTGCATATTTGGAATGTAGTGGAAATTCATAAGACTCTTGTTAATTAATAAAAAGTTTAATCCTTTTTCAGGGTCTAGTTTTAATAAGAGGTCCCACAAATAGTGCAAGACAACCAAAAGTTCATAAGGAACCCCATTTATTTGGTTAGGTTGAAGTTAAGATGAGTAGAGAAATGCCATGAAAAGTTTTTGCATTTTATAAAAAAAAAATTTTGAACCAATATTAAGGTGAACAAAGGGAAGTGAGTGGAAAGTAATTTAAACTATCTATTATCCATGGCGTTTAATGAGTACAAGAGATATATGAAGCACTTGGTTTTTAATCTAATATAGGATGAGGAAAACAATTTGTTTTATATTATTTGTTGTAAACAAATGTATAATAGCGTGTTGATTGTTATACTATTGGTATTATGGTTTATCTAATTTAATTATGATTTCAATTTGTCCATCATCATCTTATCATACCCTAATTGCCTTTGCTATCACTACCATTATAATATCACACCAATGATGACTCCTTATCATCTATGTAGCATTATTGTAGTGATACTATTATGCATTTGTACATTGATAATAGATATGGTGATGATATGATGGTAACTCTATGAAAGCAATAGTGGTGAAACTAGTTTTTTTTTATAGTAAATGTATTAGTAATATAGCAACTATAGTAATTGCAACCGTGGTGATAGTGGTGGAGTTGCAATACCAATGCTTGCGATATAATGTAAATGGTAGTGAACTCGTGATGCAATAGTAATAGTATACAGAGTATTTGAGGTGGTAATAATGGTGGTAAAAATGGTATAAGAGCAGTGGTGATAAGAGCAATGATGGTATGGTGACAGTAATAATATATTGATAATGATTGTAAACTAGTGCTAGTATTATAGTAATGATAGTGACAAAGGTGATAGTGATAATCGTTATAAAAATAGTAATAATAAGTTTAAAAGCATTAAATTTAACGTTTTAATTAAAAGATTTTTATTTTGACCACTAGATGTAAGAAATAAAAAAAAAACTACATATTTTACTAAATTTTATCTTGTATACGTCAAACAAACCAATCCCGCAAATTCTGCACGATGGAATAAAAGTCTACTTCACAAAGATAGTGGATGTTCACTTGAGCCGAGGCGAAATCACAACAATTCTTGTCTTTTCTCGTTAAAGACTTCTTTTCATGACGTATGCTTCTTCTATATATGATGTAATAATAATATAAAAATGAAGGATAATTTAGACACTTAATTTTCATTTTCTTTTATTATTATTATTATTTTTTTTTTTTCGCTGTTTTAAGTCGACAGATCTTCATGGCCTCAACCACAGCTGTATGCTATATTATCAGTTTTAGAAGTGGGAACTGTGTTAGAATATGCCATTGCGCTCTGCTCACATCAACTTTAATTAAAAACAAAATTGAAAAGAAAAGAAAAGAAATAAGAGTACGAAATCCTAGGGGGAGAACCCTTCGATCACGAAACCCTAATTTCGTTTCGTAACAGAAAAATAACCAATTTCATGGATCATCATCGTCGAGCTATTTCACGCGCCGTCAGCGACCCCAAGGTCCGTCACGTCGGCTTCTTCACCCCAAACGCACCACCACCTCGGACTCACTCCTATCCCACCGAGTCCAACTCCCCTCCGCTATCCGATTCTCCCTCCAGCAATTCCCTCTCCCCTGTCATGATCCCTCCACCGCGCCACCTCTCCGAAAATCCCGCTGCCACCTTACGAACTCCCGCCTTGCCGGTCCCCAACGCCACGCGCCTGTCACGAGCGGACGCGTATGATGCTTCAGAGTCGCTGCTTGGTACTTCTTCTCCGGCGATTTCGCCACCTGTGAGTAGTAGGTTGTTCGGAGACGGAGAGTTCTCGGAGGAGTCGTGGTTTCGGAGGAGCAATTCGGCAAAGTTCGCCTCGAGTTTGCCTGCCGGAACTTTTGAATTCACACCTGCGAAGGCTGTCGGCATCGATGATGTTGCGTCCAGTGCTGGACCGAAGAAGCCTACCGGGGTTTCTAGCAATGGTAAAATGTTCGTTCTCTTCTATTGTTTTCCTATTAGGTTAGTTGAGATTTGGTTTTGTTAAATTGTCTGTTTTGTGATACATGTGTGTATATAGATGATATGATAATTTTTATGATTGGTTTGAGCTGAATCTATGGTGATAGTTATGATTGCTTTGTCTGAATCCATGCATTGCGATGTGGTGGGGAAATCGAAACTGGATTATGGTTTTGCTTATGGCTAATTGAATATTTAATACAGGCATGGTTATTCTCTCCATGCCAAAGATTTCTGGCTATTAGGATCATAAAATGATCAAATCTAAATTATGAATTTGACTGAATGTTTAGTTGGACCTGCTGCGGTGTTATGTGGCTTCGGATGTTTTCATCCGTTTTAGACAGTATTTGATGGTAGGTGGGGTTGTTCAGAGAGGAAATAGGGAGGGAATGAGATTAGGGGTATAAATGAGCTAAACTACATGAGTTACTCAAATGCGGTTCAATATTTTGAGTCATTAATCGAATCGAGTTTGAGTTTTATAATATTTAACTTGACTAGTTTGCGAGCCAATTCGAATCGAGCCAAGTATAGATATTGGTTAAGTTTGAGTGGAGTTTACATATTAATATTATTATAATTAAAAGAAAAAAATATTTTTAAATAAATAAAGTATAAACGAGTTTAATCAAGTTGAGTTTGAGTTTTTAAATTTTGAGTTAAGCTTAAAATTCTAAGTTCGATCGAGTTTGAGTCGAGCTTGAGCTCAGTACTGTACTGTCTTGACTTGACTCGATTCTATTACACTCCTAAATGGGATAGGAAAACCTTATAAAGGAAGATTAGATTTCTTGATTTTTAGTTAAATGGTGCATTTACTTCTACAATACTTATTTAAATTTTAACTAACTATTGACTGGTCTGTTATTTCCTCACTACTGATTTAATATTTCCTAACTAATACTCTACTTTTTGACTACTAATTACAACATTTCTCCTGTCCTTAACAAGTACCTTGTTTGCAAGGTTCAAGGGGGAGGGGGGGTTGGAAATACAATGACTAATTAATGTTAATTAACAAAATAAAAAACAAAACAATTTGAAGCCTAGCAAGATATTTTGATGCATCCTCTCTAATGTCATTCTTCATGTGTAGAATCTTGCTAGCTTCGGCCATCTAAGTTCACTGTCCTTTGAGTAGAAGCATAGAATTCATTCATTACTTAATGCACATGCTCACTGGTTCCATGACAACAAGGAATGTCTATGCACTCTCAAAAGCATGTGCATATATTGTTTTGTTGAGTGCACCTGCACTAATCACATTAAAACATAACCTGCAGAAAGCGCGTGTTATTGTTTTGCAACCATCAATTCTGTCATAGTGCATATGCCATTTTTGCCATGATATACTATAACTCCTCGGCGAGATACACCATAACTCAATCATTGTCACATTCACCAATGATATCGACAGTGGCATCATCATTACTAACAAACACATAACTACCATTAGACGTATCCATTGTTGCCATGTCTGACATGGACAATTTAATAAGTTTGGTACGGAACTCATTGAAAATCAATCTAAATTTGGTGCAGATTTTGTCAAATGTGTTAGGGAAACACAACATGAGTTCAAATCAAGTAATAATAGCACCAAACTGTTACTGTGTTATGTGGTTTTGGTTGGTCTCATCTGTTTTAGCTGACGATCACTTTGAGAAAGGGTACTTGATGGTGGGTGGTGTTCAGTTTATGGAGGGGATAGAGAGGAAAGGGGATTGGAGAGGAAATGGAATAGGGAAAGCTTCTAAAGCAAGATTAGATTTCTTGATTATTAGTTGAATGATGCATTTATCTAAATTCTAACTAATTATCAAGAAAAAAAGAAAAGAAGAAGACAATATAACGACTAACTAATTTTGATCAACAAAATAAAAAATGAAGTGATTCAAAGCCCAGCAAGATACTTTGATGCATCCTCTCCAGCGGTGTTCTTCACGTGTAGATTCTTGTTAGCTTCAGCAATCTCAATTTTCACTCTCATTTGAGTAGTAGCATGGAATTTGCACTATAGTTATGGCGTCATGTGGTTTCTGTTGGTTTTGTCTGTTTTAGTTGACGATTGCTCCAAGAAAGGGTAGTTTATGGTGGGTGGTGTTCAGTTCATGATGGGGATAGAGAGGAAAGGGGAATGGAGAGGAAATGGAATAGAGAAAGCTTCTAAAGAAGGTTGGATTTCTTGAACTATTAGTTTAGTGATGCATTTACTTCTTCAATAAGAGGTATTTATAATATCCTTATCTAAATTCAAACTAACAATGAACTAATCTGTTATTTCCTAACTACTAATTTAATATCCCCTGACTAATATTCTACTTCATAACCACTAATTGTATCAGAATTAAAGAGCAGAAGTTGTTTGACCAAAAGTCATGTGATTTCCATTTATGGTGTGGACGAGTTAGGACTTCAAGTTATGGAGTAATATGATCATTAGAAGCAAAAGAATCAGAAACATTGGAAGAGACAGTTAGAATCAGAAGTTGGAAGCTAGAAGTCTTTTGAAAATAGTGCTAGTCAAGTTTTGAATAAGTCAAAAGCTGTTGGAAACTAGCAGAAAGGGTTGGAAACTACTAAATTTGCAGTAGCAGCATAGTTTTAGAAGCTCAATTTTGAAATTTTATAACTTTTTGTTTATAAATAGTCACCGAACTCATAATATATTAATAAAGACTAATTTGAGTTTACGAGCTAATATAAACAATTTTGCTGTTTAGGTCCATTTCCAATTTTAAATTTGTGCATTTCCATTACATTCTGAATTGTTGAAGGATTTTTGTCTAGATTGAAAATATTTATTTTGATTGATTTAGTTTCCTATTATATTTTATTTAGTTTCCTTGATAGTTTTAAGGTTTTTAATCTATAATACTTGTTAGATGGTATAACGAAGGATTATTATTGATTATTATAAATTTATTACCCTCTCATATTTTGGTATTCATGCGTCATATTGCATCAATCTATTAGTATTTATTGATTTTTTATACATAGTTTAGGACCCCATTAATGAGAAAATGGGACTTATGGTTTCCATTATCTAAGGTGCCAAGAATCAATTGAAGGGTGCCTATATATACTGGTCCCAAGATCAATTTTCAAAACTGAACATTGCTGCCATAGCTTGCTCTTGTAGTCTTGCTATTCTTGGTCATCATAGTTCCTAAAGTGATTCACATAATAATTCCCTATGTTCTTTGGAGTATTACATGCAATAACCTTGGTGGTATTTTCTTTTCCTCATTGTATTTGCTTTGCTTGGATTGTGGGGATTAGATTTTTTTTTAAATAGATGTTGGAGAATTAGCAAGTCTAGTGACGTTCATTAATTAAAATTCTAAGGTAAATATTTCTAGATATATACGTGGAAGGATCAGAGGGCAAATGAAAAGTATTTTTCTTAGCAAATACATAGTGGTATATGTTCATTTAATAGGAAAAATTACAAACGAAGGGATTAGTGCTTTAGGTCAAAGTTCAAATACAAAATGATCAACATTACATTAAGTGATTAAAATAGATAATTGAATTTTTAAGTGGCTAAAATAGAAAATTAATATTATATTAAGTGGTTCAAATAGAGAATCCATTATTATTTGTAATGGTACCATAATGGGATCTTTTATTTGAACTACTTAGTGTTAACGTTAATATTTTTATTTTAACCATTTGAAAGTTCGATCTCTATTTTAACTTGACTTCAAATGTTGATCTCCTCACTTGTAATTTTCCCTCATTTAACATGTTTATTTTTCAACTAGCAACTTGCTCTATGGTTATTTTGCATTTATGTCTGAAGAAGAATTTGCATATTTTGCAGAGATTAATGAGGGTGCTGCTAAAGAAGTAAAAAAAGAAGTCCCTTCAAAGCCCCTAAAAGCAAAAACAACAAAAGCTGAAAGGCGTGCATTGCAGGAGTCTCAACGAGCTGCCAAAGCTGCTGCAAAAGGTTGTCTTGTGGTTCTTATTCAAAGAAAACACTGTAAATCTTTATCTAATAATATACTTTTGATTTAGTACAATTGGAGCATAGAGAAGTTACTCCTATTATGTGAATTAGATAGCCTTGAACATTTTAAAATTTTTTATTAGTCATTGCCTTAAAAGTTTAACAATGGTTAATTTAGAAAGTCTGTTTTGTCCATGTTAGCAGCTGTGTATGCGCAAGAAAGTAACAGAAGTTAAGAGCAGAATTTATAGCTCTGTTTTAGTGAAACCTGTCATTGCTAGCTTCGTCATTTCTGTCATCTCCAAGTTTAGCTCCTTGACAGGCTTTCTGCAAATCTTTAGTTGTTTCTGTTACATGGTTGAATATGAAAGAACAACTGTCAGCATGATATATGATACCTCTGTCCTTTCACTAATATGTTGTTGGGAATTTCTATTGTTTCTGTCTGATTATATAAAAACTTTTCTACAGTTGAGGGAAACAAATCTACTGCTTCTGCATCAGCAGGGGGTGCTCCTGCTAAATCTGTCAAGCAGGCTCCACAAAAGAAAGATGGACCTCCAGCTGCTTCCACTTGGGCAACTCCTGAGAAGAAAGGAAATGAACGTCCACCAGAAAAAGAGAGGAAGAAAGATGTCCCAGCTCCACGTATGCAATTTGATGACAAGAGTCGAGTTGAAAAGGCTAAAAAGCGGGCAGTAGTCCATCAAACTGAAGCAAGAAATAAGGTTGAATTATTTAGGCATTTGCCCCAATATGAAAAAGGCACCCAGCTTCCTGGTCTTGAAAGAAAGTTTTTCCGACTTGATCCAATGCACCCAGTTGTTTATAAGGTATTTGTGAAAATTGATAAAGATAATTTGCTGAACACTTATGCTCTCTGGAGATCTTTGCTTTGGTGCTCACGGTGTAGATGTACTCTAAGTTAGAAAGATGTCTACTGGCTGAATATTACGTGTATTCTAATATTAAGCTTGAAGCAACTTGACGCACACGAGAAATCAAATGTTGCACCATACTTACCAATTGTTGATTGTCATCCACATGTTCAAACATCCCATCTTCATTAATATATATGCTATTTGCTTTGGTAATTGGGAGTGTTTTACTCTCTGTGTGTCAGCTTGTCCCCAATCTTTTTCCATTTTCTTTTCTTTTGAAGATATCAATCCTTTTGAGTAAATTTATTTAACAGTACCAACAATCTACAGAAACTGAATATATTATTAAATCACCACCACTAAATACAGATGATGTCAGAAGCATCTTTATTAGATTGGTTTTGCTGGCAATAGTTGCATGCATTATAAGGCAGAACATCTGTAGCATTTATTTCTTATGGAAAAAGATAATAATATCAAGTTTTGTTGGACAAAGAAATTACATTATATGCTTGTCCCTTAATGTTCTCCAATGCATAACCTGTCCAGGTCCACCCTGAAGAGTGCATCATGCTCATTTTGTTTCTAGATCAAACTATCATGCTACGTTTTCCCTTTTTTTTTTTTTCTGTTGCAATGCTTCTGTGTTAATCTCATTGATATGAATGGTAAAGAATGGACATCTGAAAACTTAGTACAATTAAACAGTTTTCTCTTTCCATGGGAAACTCAATTAATTGTACATCAGGTGTTCAGTTCAAGTCCATAAGCATTCTAATTTGTATGCTAAAGTAACTGTCATTTTCTACCTATCCAGGTTGGACTGCAGTACCTGGAAGGAGAAATAACAGGGGGTAATGCTCGCTGTATTTCAATGCTACAAGCATTTAAAGAAGTCATCAAAGACTACACCACACCAGCAGAGAAAACTCTTACAAGAGATTTGACTGCAAAAATCAGCAGTTATGTTTCTTTTCTGACTGAGTGTAGACCACTTTCCATTAGCATGGGGAATGCAATTAGGTTTTTGAAAAATCGAATTGCCAAGTTACCTTTGACATTGAGTGAATCAGAAGCAAAGTCTTCTCTTTGTTCAGATATTGACCGTTTTGTGAATGAAAAGATAATAATTGCAGATAAGGTGATAGTTAGACATGCTGTATCTAAGATTAGAGATGGGGATGTACTTCTCACATATGGCTCATCAACTGCTGTTGAGATGATTTTGGTGTATGCTTTTGAGCTTGGGAAACAGTTTCGAGTTGTGGTGGTGGATTCACGCCCTAAGTTTGAAGGCCAATCACTTCTCCGTCGATTGGTAGCTAAGGGTCTCGATTGTACCTATACGCATATAAATGCTGTTTCTTACATTATGCATGAAGTCACTTGTGTTCTTCTCGGGGCTTCCTCTGTACTGTCTAATGGAACTGTATATTCAAGGGTTGGAACTGCATGTATAGCAATGGCTGCACATGCCTTCCGCATTCCTGTCTTGATCTGCTGTGAAGCATATAAATTTCATGAGAGAGTACAGCTTGATTCCATTTGCTTTAATGAACTCGGTACTACTCAGATGATTGTTCTTTTATCTTTGCATTACCTGTATATTGTACTTGTGCAGATTATTTTCAATTTCTACTAATTACTTCAGGTGACCCTGATGCGGTGGCAAAGGTACCTGGTGGATTGGACGTGGATTACCTGGATAATTGGGGAAAAAAGGAAAATTTGCAAATGCTGAATTTGGTGTAAGTTTTACATAAATAGCAAAAAAGCCAAATTGTGCTAGTCTGTAGCAGCTGATTCATTTTCATTCTTTATTTTACTTTCAAATAGGTATGATGCAACACCTTCAGACTATATCTCCATGATTGTCACTGATTTTGGCATGGTAAGTGCAAATAGATTGTTTCCAACTGAGCTTCCTCAGTTTGATGGAAAAATGCCTTGAGAATATTTTCCTCTCTCTCTCTCTGTTTTTTTTTTTTTTTGGTGCACAAGAACTCCTAATGTCTTTCATGCAAATCCACAAGTTGAATGAAACTAACAGCTAGGCAATTCTACTTAGATAGGAAGCAAAGGGTGTTAATACTTCTATCAGGTCTGCTTTGTTTGACTTAATCTTTGTGTTTTTCTCATTGGTTATCTCAACGAAAGTAGATTGTTTTTCACCTTTAAACTTTTCAAAAATGCTTTATTCGAATTCATCTGTTGACTTTTCCATTTAACTAGCTGACGTGGTGATTCTTCATTATTTTCTCATTCACCCTGTACAAATTAAGTGAAGTTTAATTACACTTAACCTGAAAAAAATAAGAGAAAATAAATTAGTGAAGGCTATGAGAAATCTTAAGATCTTATACTAGTGGACCCTATGCCTTAAACCGCACTTTTGCCCCCAAATTTTTGAAATTCACCTTTAACATTTTGAAAAACAAATTAAAAAAATATATGTATTATTTTGTTACTTTCATGGTTTTTCCCTCCTTATGGCTCCTCTATTGCAAAATCTTGAGCCTGCCACTGCTTTTATATGTTCTTTCATTTGGGTCCTAAGTCTTTTTGAGAGTATACATAAGTCCTAAACCTTTTTAAAATGTGCAATATAAGGTTGTTTGTTAAATTTTTCTTCCAACCTGCTGACTTGACAATTTTATTATATTTTGGGTCATGTTAATGGGACGTGTCAACTAACCCCTTTCCTATCCCCCCCCCCCCCTATTTTTCATGCGTAAAGAATATATTAAATATAGCTATTGGCTGGCCACAGATACCACTACCCTGATCTCTCTCTCCCTCCTCATGATAGGTGATCGAACTAGTGGATGGGGAGAAAGGCTTATGTGGTGGTAAATGGGGGGATTTCGATGGTTGTCTGCCAATAACTATATTTTAAAAAATAATTCTTTGCATATGAAGAAGAGGGTTATTGTGGAGGGGGTGGCAAATAGGTGATGTGTCATGCTACAAAAAAGTTAAAAGTTTATCACGTCTGGTAGATAAGACAGAGAAGTTAACAGATAGATTCATATATTATGCATATTAGAAAGATTTAGGACTTGAAGTGTACATTCAAAAAGGTTAGAACTTAAATGGAAAACGCAAAAAGGATTTGAAACCTCTTGTGACTTGTTTCCCAAATTGTATAAATGATGTGTGATGCCAATGTGGCTAGAGAAAAACAAAGTGCCACAGTAGTAGGATGGATGGAAAAATTGAAGGATAATGTCAAAGACTGGCAAATAAAAAAAAAAAGAGAGTCAAAGACTCAAAATTAATACCTGGTCTCTGTGTGTGTGCTTGTGTGTGTGTGTTTTATTTTTAATTTTAATCTTGAAGTGTAAAATTACTAAATATCATACCTAATTGGACTTTTGTTTGTAAATTTTATGTCTGGATTGAAAATTGTTAAATATCATGTCTAATTGAACTTATATTTGTCAAATTGACTGCTTCAGTCATTTATAATAAAGATGATGTTATGTTGCAAACACTGAGTTGAGGAACACAAATGTGAATGATGAAAAGGTAAGATAGTAAATTGGACAAGTGAAAGTTTAATTGTGTATGAAATTTAGTAACTTCAATTTTTGGGTATAAAATTGAAGGGGGAAATAAAGAACCCCCAAAGTTTAGTTAGTAATTTTGATATTATCTAAAATATTAATAGATGGACTTATATTACACATTTTGAACAAGGTCTAGGATGTAGGTGTACCTTTGAAAATATTTAGAACTCATATGGTAAAACCTTTTAGGACTTCTCTTGTCCTTTTCCCTTATTTCTTTTAATACTTCAATTGTTTTTAATCTACTATGAAAGATACAACAGTGTTTTCAGTTTCTAGGTCTGAAACTGATACACACGTCATGTTTTTTTTTTTTTTTTTCCAAACATCCATCATTAGATACAGCTGATAAGATAATCCCCGAGGACCCTGAAAAAAAAAATGCGACATAAACTGACTGTTTTGTTAAACGTACCTCATACATGCTAGGAATGCATTTCTAAATGTGGATAATAAGTGTGTGTGTGGGTTCAGTCTAAGTTGTCGTGTCGTAAAAACATTATTTCTTGCCCATGCTTAATTCTACAGATATAGTGCTACTTGGCTATTCTTGAGTAGCATTCCATTATTTATTTAATTGTAAACATCTTCCTTGTCTTGTCAATGCAGATTCCTCCCACGAGTGTGCCTGTAATTGTGCGTGAATATCGGAGGGACCAGATATGGATATGAGCAATTCTGAGTACGAGGAAAGATGGAAACTACATTACCAGACACAATTTTGTACAGTGTTGATGATTGTTATCGAGCCCGTTGCTGGCTTCAATCAAGGTCATTCATTAGCTATAGGTTATTCTTGATGCTTTTCACATGTAGCTTCAACGCCAGCCCTAGCTGTATTTATGGTTGCCATAGTATTTGCAAGTGAATTATTCTATTCATTGTAAATTATACAGTTCTGTACTCGCCAATAAATTTACATGACTCATTATCTGTGCAACTATTTTCATATCGTGGAAGTTAAAGTGTTATGAAATTATTTTGCTTCCTTTCTTTCTTCTGCGGCACCCATCTGGAGCATCGTTCTCCAGCAGGCAAGTACTACATTAATCTATTGTAGTTCCACAGTAAGCACGGTCTTTTTGCTTTTTGGGGAGGATGTCCTTCGAGTTATTTAAGGTGCTATTCACCTTTGGATGTCCCCACGAGCTGTAGGCTATAACTATAATTTCAGAGTGTCAGTAATCACAACGGAAGCAACACTTTAATGCGAGACAGCTTCATAACTGATTAAAATGACAGCTAATGTTGTAATCAAGGGTCTGCTTGTTTGACAAAAACGTTTTCCGAGCTTCCATTTAGTATCTGATTTAATCCAGTATTTGCAATGGTCGAGTACTGCCGAAGGAAACTCAAAAAGATTGAATTACCAATGGCTTTAGTTGTGGCTATTGGTGAGAGGTGATGGTAGCGGCCGGAGTTCGATAGTGGTGATGATTAGAGTTGAAAAATTTATGAAAATAAGAAGAATGATTTCTTCTTTTAAAAAACTGAAATTATTTTCTTCTTTCTACTACCATATCTTACTGTTAGTTAACCAAGTCTAGTTACAAATTTATCGCGACATCTTGATATTATCGTAGTAATTTTTAGCAATTATAGAGTTTGAGCAGACTGAAATTATATACAGAATGTTTTCCGCAAAATGATCACTCACACCCTAAGTTAGAGTCATCCAAAGTGATTCAGAACGTGTAAAGTGGGGTCTGATGACGAGATATCATCAATCCAATGCCTGTTAGCTTTCACTTGATTCAATTACTATATACAAGAGTGACTATATAAACAATGACCCACAGCTTTCATCACTCTATAGAGCTGGGAAGTATTCTTTTTCCTACCGAAAGCTGTGTCACCTGTTGGATGTCTCACGAGAGTGGTTATGCGTGAGTACTCCTTCACGTTTCATACCAATTCAATGTTTTCACAATATTTGTTTTTGGGCCATCATAGTTGTTTCTTATCAGAAGTTGCTGCGCTGTAATCAGCTGTCGCCAGTCCCATTATCCTCTCATAGTCTATCTCTGTTGTCGTGCATCTCAATGTCGACTTGCCCTTAGTCCAAGATTTGATACACAGGAGAGCTTGCATAATATTGTGTGGTAAACAAAATTTTTGCCTATCGGTCTCATCACCTTTACTACAGAACAGTTCCTCAGGCAACACGGAAGTTGCCTGCACAGCGAGGAAATCTCGGGCCATCACAGATAAGCGAGGGTAGCGTGTGGTATTGACCTTCCACCACTCAAGAACATCTGTTGATATGTGAGCCGGTGCTTCTGACAGGTACCGAGTGAGCTCATCACCAGCAATGCTCATGCTTGCTCTTCGTTTCTTTCGAGCAATTTCCTCCGCAAAAGAAATACTCCCTCCATCTTCAATCTCTTGAGGACCATATCCACGTGGAACAGAAGGGAAATGGTTAGCAGAGTAATTCCTCATGAAATGTGCTCTTGCTTCTTCTAGATAATTATCCATGTTGAGAGTCTCAGGGATAAGTTCACACTTGATTCGGGGATCCAAAATTGCTGTCATGTAAGTAAACATGTTGTCAACTTGATTGTTATAAGTCATAGCTTTCTTCGCCATTTCCTCTGCCGCACTCTTTAACCAGTCAGGGTTATGACGAGAATCTCTGCAGGCTGTGATCATCTCTGATATATGGTCCATAAAGAAGAGAACCAGACCAACTGTAGGAACTTCATTAGAGCATATATCATTAGTTGTTTTGTAAAACGGCTCAAGATATGCATGCAATAGACTGAGTGCATGCATCTCTGCAGAGCTGAGCAGCATCCTGCTGCCTAGTGGTTCACCATGCTTTCTGATGACAGCATCCATGGACTTACTGGCCTATATTCGTACCAAAAGAATATCAGAAAACTATTTATGGAGATCACTTGTATGCAATATCCTTGATGCAACTTCTAGGTATATTACTAGATATTTTTGGTTAAATAAAATAACTAGATATTCATGAGTATAAAATATGTTTTCCAAAAGAAAAGATACAGTTGCCAAAAATGGAAAAGCGGTTTGTTTGTCTAGAAATTGTGTTTGCAACATATCTGGAACATTTATCAAGCTACCAAATCCAGGCAGCGACGAGATACATCAAAAGCATTATCTATGAGCCCATGAGCTTCCCATGATTCATGGACCTTGTGGCTGCAACCATCTAATGCAACATATTGATATGGATTAACCACTTACCACATGCTTAACAATGAACTTAGAAATGATAGGTTTGAATCAGAGTGTTTGTGGAGAATTCACAAAAATTAGCAATACCTTGTGGACAATATCAAGCATCTGGTAATTACCACTCCACTTTGCTGATGCATCCAGTGGTAACTTCCAACTTCCTTCTTGATATGCTGTTGCCAAATGAATGAAATCCTCTGCCATCTCAGAAGATGCATTTAGCTCTAAAGCAAACTCCCGGATTTTTGATATTACTGGTTTCATTGTTCTCAATCCATCATCAATAATCATGTTCAAAGTACGAGCAGCACACGGTATGTAACAAAAGGGTCCAGTTTTCCGCCCGTCCAACTTCTCTTGTAGAGTATGGCAAGCATGCATGGCATTTTGGCTGTTATCATGGGTGCAAGAAAGGACCCTACCCTCAATATCAAATGTTTTGAGAACCTTTGCTAGAGAATGATAGATTTCAGAAGCTCCACAAGGGTGAGGTATGTGACAAATATCAAGAAGCATCCTTTGAAAGGACCAGTTGTCATCAATCCACTGGGCAGTCACGCTCATATAAAGAATTTTTTCATACGAGGTCCAGAAGTCAAGTGTAATTGAAATTCTAGAAGAAACATGCTCCAAAGATGCTCTCACATCTTCCTGCATGCTCCTAAAAACTTCACAAAATATTGCCTTGTACTTGTCAGTTGGCCAGAGATTAATCGAAGGATTTAAAAATTTATAGGAATTTGCAAGCCATGTTTCTTCCAAGGTTGAGGGAGGAAGGGACGCTTCAGTGAGCCACTTAATGATCAACCAGTTAAGATGATCATAATCCACTTGGCTGGTTGCTTTAACTGGAGGCTGAGATTTCTTGACCACAGTGACAACCGCTTGATGAGTTAAATTGATCATATCATCAGCTTTCTTATCATATCCTGGATGACGATTACTGAGGTGCCTTCCCAAATTTCCTTCAAGAATAGAAAGATAACAGCATGAGATCACCCCCATAACTGGTTAAACTAATGAGATATATCTCCATAGCTGGAAACTTATAGAAGGATATAGCAACAACACCTAAGGTCTGAAGAAATTTACAGGGAAGTAAATTAGTTCAGGTTGATTCTTGTAATCTCAGAAGTACTGTTTATGCAAGAGTTCCTTCTTGTGCCAGACTTACCTCAAGCCCCTTGAAGGAATGTATAAATTTAGATAAGACATGATATGATCTTCCATCACAAGAAGTCAGAGCTGATGTTACAAATCATTTGCTCATAAAGAAGAAGTGGGTGAAATGAACCTACCAGTAGCAGTAGCTATAGAGTAATTCTGCCCACAGAATTTGCAGCTTCGGCTCTTCCCATCAGCAGCTGTCTCAAAGTACTTGAGATAAACAGAAGTCATAGTCTTCTTTCTTGGTTTTGCTGGAGGAATAGCATTGTTGCTCTTTTCTGAAGAAACCGGGTCAACATCTAATGGATCCATATGGGGAATAAGTGCCGTATCGATCGCAGATTTGGGGTCTGTATCTGTTGCGATAAACCAATGGAAAAAAGAGAACCATACATCTGGATTAAAATCTATACAGAGAACCGAATTATTGATATTATGACTCGAATTTCTGTAAACAACTTTCTCATTATGAACAATATATTCAAGTCTTCTTTTTTTGGCCAAAACATATTCAAGTCTATAAATATGAATGCAGTACTTCCTCTTTCCAGGTTAATAAGCTTTGTTTTGACACACTTCTACATAAAAAAGAAAAGAAAAGAAATTCTTAAAATGGACACCATTCACATTCCAACAATTATAATTGCCAACTTTTGAGTCGATCTTCTCACTTCCACCGATTTCCAAGTTTAAACATGTCTGTATTTTATACATCATTAATTTGTATGACCAGCTGCCTCACCTCAATAATTAAGGAGGAATGAGCAATATTTTAAATTTATTTCCATTAAAGAGTTCAACAGCAACTTTCTCCTGGAAGGGCTTGTTCGTAATTGGACTGGCAGCCTCCAGGCAAAACAAGGCAGGGCCATGATGTATTACATAGTTGAGCGGATGACCCGACAAACAATCCTAGGATCCCATGCAACTTGTCATGTTAGTCCATCACCTTCTTAAACTTTAGGCCAACCTTGGACTGCATTTATATGTAACAAGGTTCCATACTTTCTTTCTTACTATCCATGTACAATACCACACATAATCAATGCTGACAGACCCACATGACATAAGACTAATAACAATTCCATACCTTTAAAGCTTTTGTAAGCATTGCTTACATTCCATTCCATTTGATCCCCACCCTGATATACTACTTCCCACCGAACTCACCCGAATTCTACAAAAAAAAAAAACAACGATCCATTTCAGTCCACAAAAGCAGCAAAAACAACAGATCGATTACAAGCTTAAAGTACAATCCCTTTTCACAATAATCATGATAAACAGGTCATCCAGCAATATACTTAAATAAGTATTACACAACGATTCAACACTCACAGAAATACTTAGCGGAGATTCAGTGAAGTAACATAGAGAGAGACCATCATAGCCTGTTAACAAGCACATCAAATAAAGTTAAATTTTCGGGTCTAAATTTGCTAAGAGAAAGTTTCCTATCCCCAAACAGTGTTCTATGTATGTTCCTCTGGTTAGAAATCGACGTGTGTATGAACAAAAAGGAAGAAAGTGTAATACATAATAAATATCCTTAAAATGTCGCAACATGCAATTCTGTGTCCTGAAATGTTGTCCCGTTAGCACATACAAAGACTATAGCACCATTTTACACTTCTGACAACACGTGATCAGCCGAATCACCGGTACCATTTTGGAATGGAAAATTTTGTAATGGGTGATTGGCAGGGTGTTATAGATGAGCACGCAATTTTGGGGAGAAGGAACATTGCCAAGTTGACTACACAATTTTGTTAACAACGAAATTAAAAAATAAAAAATAAAAAAAGGAAATATGAAATTTCACAGACCTCTGGCAGTATAACTGAAATTAATTAGAGAGAGAGAAGAAGAAGAAGAAGAAATGGGGGGAGATTCGGAAGGAGTGAAAGGAAGCTGGGTTTGATTGTGAGCTGGATCTGAGCCGAGCGAGCGAGTTAGGGCGCGCGCGCGAGAGAGAGGGAGAGAGAGATCGTTGGGAAAAAAAGATTATGAGACAGATAGAGAGAGAGATCAGCTAGCTCGGCGGAGCTGGGTATGGAGTGGGTTGAGAGAGAGATCTGGTTGTTGCTGAACGGCTTCTATTGGACTGGGTGGGTTGGGTTGCCGCGAGTTGAGCGAGTGAAGCCAAATAAATGATTGAAGAGAGAGAAGCTGGAAAGGGGAAGAGAAAGAGAAAGAAGGGATTGACATGACTGACTGACTCAGACTCAACTCAACCCAGCCAGCTGAGTTTGGACTTTGAGGGTATTTTAGACATTTTAAAAGTTTTAATTGGGTGAGCTCCCAGCGGTGAGCCCCAGGCCCAGCTACAGCCTAAAACAGCTTGTTAAGTTAGTTATTTTGTACATGGCTTCAGCCTTCAGCTTCACTTTGTTGGCTTCCCACTTTTTAAATTTAACGGTCGATGATGTCCAGTACCTAACCTAACCTAACTAATTATGGGCTTCCGAATTAATTTTTCTTCAATTTTCTCGGAATTTTCCATCAAAGACGTTATTTTTAATTTGCCATTTTCTAGAGGTAAAAAATATTTCCCATTTTCTTTTCCAAAAAAAAAAATTGTTATCTACACTACCATTTGTTTCGGAAATAATGTTTTGGATTGTATCCTTTATTCATTAGATTAAAAAGTAAAACCATTTTAAAATGAATAACATTTCCCTCATTAAAAGTAAAAGCCAAGACAATTTAAGTTTTTTTTTTAAATAAAGAATCATTTTCTAAAATCTTTTAACTCTACAAAAATGACTTTATTTTTTCATTATAATTAACTTATAAATTATATTTTAAATAATAAACATTTTTAAGAGACAAAAAAATCAAATTACTTATTAAAAATTATAAGTAAGCTAAGGCTTTTAACAATGAATATTAAAAAAATTAATCTTTGTTTTATACTTCTCACTCTTACGTGAATATTTTGGCGTAATATGTTTATGGTAATAGAGCAATGGTAATTTATTTAAGTATTAACTACAAATTATATAAAATTCATGATTTAAATAATATAAAAGTCTCTTAAGCAAATTTTTATAACATAAAACACACCATTTTCAATAAAATATTTTATGGGAGTTTTTTTTTTCACCAACAAGTACTATTTTCCTAAAACAAACATTGCTAGGATAAACCAAATTATGAAAAATTCAACTATAAAATCAATTTTTATAAATCACGCACACAAAGATATATACCTTGCATAGTATTAGGAGTGGGGGTAACCCTTTTCCAAACAACATTACTTTAAACAATTTGATTTGGTTGTGGTTTGAACCACTTTTGTTTTTGTCACATCTCAAAATTGTAAGACTTGATCAACTCATTGTATAATCTTATCTTAATAGGAACATGTAAGGCTTGTAATATGCTATTAAATCTATAAATCTTACAATAAATTGCTTTTGTTCATAAAGAACTTCAAAACATCCCATCACTCATAAGTATTATGAAAATTTGTTAACCTAAATCTATTTGAAAAACCACTTATTATCTAAATGTCACACTAATATTGCTCTCATCTCAATATAGCAGTTTGGTCAAATTCATAAGCACTTGAAATTTAAATCCCAAATGAATAAGTCATGAAATCAGTATATAGCTACTATGCACATGCAATCATACACATTGCATAAGGCCCATAAATTAGTAATTCAAAACACAAATTCACTTAAAATATGTATTTAGATGATTGACAACAACATAATCTCGACTATCAAGGTTTAAAATAACTTAAATTCAACTTTCACAAACATAAGTAGACTAATATACATCATGTGCATTACATAGCACCATTAGGCTCATGCTACCATAGCCTGCATATTCAACTAAATAACCTATCATTCACATCACATTATAGAACCTAGCTAGAGCCTATCATTTGCATTACATTACATGACCAAGCAAAAGCTTATCGCTTATGTTACATTTTAGGGTAAATGTCAAATTTGGTATTTCAACTTTACATATTTTTGCAATTAACCATTTAAAGTTTTAAATTGTCAGTTTACTATAAACTTGATCTATTTTGTAATTAACTATTTGAACTTTATCCCTTTTTAAAATCAACTACTTGATCTTTACTCAGTTTTGCAATTAACTACTTTGTCTTGGTATTGTAAATAGTTTTGAAAAGTTTGTAGGTAATAAATTATCACTTTTACACTTTAAGTAGTTAATTACAAAAATGAAAAAAGTTTAAGTATCAAATATGACATTTACCCTATATTTTACAATTGAGCCAAAGCCCATCGTTTACTTTCAAAACATTAACAACACATACATTATTAAGGTTCATTGTTTATTAGTCCATCTATAATTAACCTATCATGTACAATCATTATACAATAGCAGCTATGTACCTAGAGTTCAGTTCACTAGTCAAAAGTAATCTTAATAAAAATTCCTACAAACATACAACATGTAATATCCATCAATGACTTTGTTTGTGATGTATAATTATTTTTCCTAAATTCTAAGACACATTTATACTTAATTGGAACATTTTCCCTATTTTCCCACTCACTTAGTCAATCAAATGGTCCATATAATCAATCGACATAACCTTATGGTCAACTTGCACAACTCCTTGATTAACTTACAAGGCTAACAATGTCAATTGGAATGCATCGAAGAGGGTCTAAGTCAACCTTAAGATTGAGGCAGTTAGCTAGTAAAGGAAGTATGATCAACCCCTCTTCTCTTCTCTACCCTAGTCAAGTGGGGATGCTTACAACATTGACCACACAATTTTCCTTAGTCGACTTTCTATGCAAAACAAGCTTAAAACATCTCGTAACATGATTCCTCATCAATCAAATCCTAATTTGAATTTATATTTCAATTTGTGACAATTCATTTGTTAAATTACTTATCCACAACAACTCACTTCTTAATTTATCCGTACCTATAACAATAAAAGATTGATCTTAAACATTGATTAGAGCCCATTCTTTGGTAATTTATATATTGGTTAATTCCTACAAATTTTCAATTAAGGAAAATAATGAAAAGAAAAGAGAAGGTTTAACTCATCATTCTGCATACCTACCTAACAATTAAAAACCTTAAGCTTTTCAACCACACTTTAATCACCAAAATTAAAGTTCAAAATTCCATCACGTAGTCTATAAATATAATAGAAATAGATAAAAAAAAAGTCCATTTCAAATTTCAATAATCAATAATCTAAATGTTATCAGCTATGTTGCTCTCAAAATCCCAAACCTTATCCTCAAAGTCGTATCCCATTAAATCATAGGTATAATTAACAAAAGCATCATCATCACCTAAAATAATAAGAATGAGTTAGCCATAACGAGCCTAGTATGATTGGAACACAATCACACATGAAATGTCACACTTACCCTAATCTTGATGCAACAAATTGATTCATTTAAATTATATGTCAATAAATAGTGTAGAAGTATTCATGACTCTAAACAACATAATGGGGGACTCGAGTCTAATGTTGCTACTATGGCCATTGAGGGTTAATGGGAATAATTGGACTTCATGTCTTATAAAGAAAAACAAAAAGTAGTCTTATATAGAAATCTCCATTGTTATTTAGATGTTACTAGTTGTAATCATCTATATCGAATTACTTGTTGAGTCCCATAAATCCCAAATGACTTTTGATGAAACTTCACTTCACTTTTAGTGACTGTTATTTTGATACGGTTCCTCCTTATCAATTACTCATCGAGCTACCCTTGGTGGCTTAAATGCCTACTTACCTTATCCTCCTAATATCTATGCCCATAGATGCGGGCTTGGTATAAGGGTGTCACTTGTTGGCTTGAAGCAACCAAGCATAACTAGCATGCAATCAACTTAGCCAAGTTTACATATTAATTCAATTATTATTTTCTACCTTAACACGTATGTTACTACATACCTATTGAACCGAAGATTCCAAAACTGAGCTATAAGGCCAAAGTCAAAGGTGATTAGAGGTTGTTATGCAATTAAGAGAGAAATCATACATTAGTAAATAGGAGTTGATAACTTATTATTAGTAAAGTTTAGTATAATTCAATTCATTACTAAAGTCTGATTATTAAGCCTATTAGTTAAGTCCACTATCGAGGTCTATTAACTAAATCCATTATTTAAGTTTGTACTTAGGTTTATTACTTAAGCCCATTTGGCTAGTTTATATTTTAAAGTTTAAGGTCTAAAGCCTAAGGCTATGTATTGGGCTTTGCTAGTTTTCTACTAAGTCTAAATCATTATCTTAACCTTTGTTCTAATTATATTAGGTCTTAGCCCATAATGTTTTAGTTTATTTATTATGCCCAATTTTTGGCCCATTAAATTATAGTTCATTTATAGACTTAGTCTAAATTCATTAGGCCACAGTTCAATTAGTTTGTTAAGCCTAGGTCTAATAAAGTTTATTATGCTTAAACTCATTTAGTCTAAGCCCATTTATTTAATCTAGGCCCAACAAAGCTTTTCTAACAATTCTCTAGGCCCATTAAAGTCTCATTAATTATGTTTATGGCACATCGTAACTAAGGCCTAAAGGGTTTCTTACTTTATAAGGCTCATGTAGATTATGGACCTTAAAGAAGAAATAGGCTCAACTAGTTTCGAAATTGAATTAATTAGATTTTATTAGCTTAATTAAGGTTAATTATTATTAATTTACCTAATTAGCCTTATCATTATTTTAATCAAATTAATTAAATTTGGTAAAGTGAGTTAATATAGTCTTATAAAGTTAACAAGTTGAACCAGCCCATGAGGGTAGGTGAATGGGTTTATTTGACTGGTTTTGGATGATTAGTTTGAGATTCAACGGGTTTTGTTCTAATCTATTAAAATGTTAATTTATTATTGCATTAATTTTGTTAGTACTATGATATTATTAATATCATCTACCTATTTCCAATTTTCTATAATATTTTAGTAAAAAATACGTTTTCTTAAGCTTTATTCTTTTAATAAGATGAAACAAGCCTTTTATCTAAACTTTGATATCAAAATTGAGTTTTGTGTGTCTTGATTTTGAATTTTCTTATCATCAAAATGGATTCAACTACCAAAAACTATTATAATACATACTTGGTTCAAATCTTATGAAAAACGCTTTTTTTTTTTTTTCCGATGAATTTTGATGATCAAAATGAATAAAAAAGTTAACTCTTTTCGAGAACACTTGTAATTTTTTTGGAAACTTACATAAGGTATTGGTTTAGAAATTAGTTGGGAATCAAGGTGTAGAGATACTTATACACTTAAATACATCAAGGATTCATGAGAGGCCATAACAAGCATCAATATTAAACATTCAAATCATGAACAAATGTTGGAAATTTTGTAATTTAAATGAATCTTACCAGTTTTAAACACCCATGCATCAAGATCAAAACTTTAAGCTCCTAAATCAACATTTATCTATCATATATCAATTTAAGCATCATCTAAGCCAAAAATCTACTAAAGAATCACCATTAAACAATTAAACATGTTTAAGAACATAACAAATTGAATAATCAAACATCAACTAGCAATGGGGGTGGCAAAATCAACATGGAATTAACCAACCATGTAACAACATATTCTAATCCAACTTCTAGTCATCCAAACCTTGTCCAACTCCTAAATTGACATGTCTAAAGATCAATTAACACTTAAGACTAACAATTTATACATTGAGCTTGTATCTTGAGTCATGAAACACACTCATTCTCATATACCCATTTAATTACTTCATCAAATCATCAAGTATAGGTAGCATACGACTTTTAAACATAAAAAATCAACACCCTAACTCATTTTAATCCAAAAGTTCAAGAATTAAACCTCAATCCTACACTGCCACACTTAAGCACCATACCCATCCATTCATTTCACTTTAACTTAAATCAACTATGCTTAACTGCTTAATCTATTAATCTAAGCTCATAAAACAACATAGATCATCTATATAGCTAGAGATTGAGATCTTAACTTATGGAGTTGCTTGAGCAACTAACACCCTTGCAAAATGGCCCTTTACAAGACCCCATAAGTTGATTTTCTTCAATTTTTACCTAAATCTCCAAGTGAAATCCACTTATTAGTAGTTACCTCTAAAGATTATGCTAAAGGATTTAACTTAAAGAAACTCAAGAGATCACTTACCCTTGTGCATGAGATCCACACTAACCTTGAGAGGAAGCCTTAGGAACCCTTAACTTCTTTAAAAGAGTTTACCTTGATTAAGGTTTGAGTTTTAAGAGAATTTTACCTTTAGTTAAGTTGAAAAGAGGCGAAGAGGGTTTTAGAATGTGGGGGTGGTGGCACGAAGTTGTTTTAAAGGGATGTGTCACAAAAAGCTAGGGCAATTTGGTGGGACCCCTTATCTTTAAGGGTTCTCTATCAACTTTTGCATTATGGTAGTTTAACTTACCTATTTGGGTTTTAGATGACCTAAAGACTATCCTAAACTTCTCTAGGGCTTTTAATACTTTGTTACATCTAACTTAACATTAGGAATTGCTTTTTAGTGTAGTCTTATCAAAACCGAGCTCTATGGTAAAATTGTCATTTTTGTAAAAATTTGATCCCTAAAACCTAGGAATTCCTTCTTAGTTGATTTTTTGAGAAACCCCTTTGACTTAATTACTCTATTTATTGATTTAGGATATTTCACCTTAGGTGTGAAGACCATCACCATTTCAAAAGTTACAGTGGAGTTGATTCATACACCCTAGTGAAATATGATTATTGTCAAAACCGTAGGTCTTAACATGAGCTTAAAAATCCTTTCTTCTAAGCTCTCAACCCTATGCAAGAGCTAAGGTGTTTTCTCTATGATAATGCTAGGTTTGACTTCTATATAGTCTCCCTTCAATCAAATGACAAATCTAGTAGGCTATTAGGGAAAGGCCATGGTTAGTTAGTAGGGACTTCTTAGTAATTAGATGCTAAACCTCTAACTTGAAAGCATCCCATGCTAGTTTTGATCTAGTGGCTATTTAAGTAAAGATACAAGAACTTCTATTGGAGTATTACTCCCCTCTAGTGGTAAAGAAGATTGAGGAGGTTATGGAGTTGGTACTAAGATTTGTGCTTATAGGTGTAGAAAGAGGTAGAATTGTGAGAACATGTATTTAAGTTAGTTTCTATATCCCAAGTGCACACTATAGTTACTAAGAATAAACATCACAATTCAATGTAAAAGTCTTCTTAGTTTTTACTCGAACTATGGATGTATTGAACACTAAAAAAAATATTTACACTTTATTGGAGCATAATGAAGCTAATAATGACGAGAAGATAGACATTGACACAAAGAAATGTGATATTGACTTGACTAATGCGATGTTTGATAGCAAGCAAGTCTTGAATGTGATTTCATGTTAGGAAGCAAAAGATAAGCAAGTAATAAAGTTAAGTAATAAGGAAATAAGCAATCATGTCTAAACCTACAAAAGGAAATTAGGCTAAGGTGATTAGCTCATGGTTTAAAGGAGAAAAAGAGCAAGGTAGAAGAAGTGCTTTAATGAACTATGAGAGTACGAATTCATTGACTAGAAATATTGGTAGAAAACAAATAGTCATGCAAGAAACCCAAAAGACTAGTGTACAAAGATAACATAAGCAATCATTTCGTGAAAATAAGATGATGGCGATACCTTGAAAATGAACCAATAAGGAGAAGATAAAGCATGGAATTGGCATTAATGAAATTCGATTTCTTCAATATATAAGATATATCTTCACCTAAGAATAGAAAACATAGTTTCCCCTCATTCTTGGCAATAAAGAATAAAGAAGAAGCTACCCTAAAAAAGAAAACTATTAACCTAAAAAGATATGCTAGTATAATTGTTTCAAAATCATAAGATCACCTTAGCCATTAGAATCCTCTAATCAACACCTAACATGCCTTGAGTAAACAACAAATGTAGAATCTGATGGATATGTTTGGTGGAGTCTTAGATAAGAGTAGTAGGGAAGTGAAAAGGATCATTGTGCTAGACCTCTCAAGATGTTAACAATACTAGGTTCAAGTGTTGTAATATAAGGAAGCACATCTAATAGGGAAAGTAGTCATGACAAGACTAGGCTAGAGGATTGAAATGATTAGGGAGGGAAGACTTTTGATCACAACCTTATGGGAAGAAGTGAGTTGAGCCCCACTAATATTGAAATCATGGGAATGGATGTATAGGGAGATAGTTCAATCCATACTTTTAAAGGAAAGAAACCTATAGGAAAGCCTTATCTTTCTAGCAGACTTTATGATAGATGAGGAGAAACCGCTACCAATGCTATATGCTTCCATGGAGGTAAAACCGGCACTAATCTTAACCAAGTACAAACCATGAAGGTTGGACCTAAAGTTATATAGGATGAAGGATCCAAGAGTAGGAAAAATGTCTTATATAAATATAATGGCCTGTTAAACCCTTCAATGATGGATGTGAATCAGACTAGAGAAAGAATGATTTAGTTTAAGATTCCCTCATGGAATATAAGAGGTATTATGCAAAGTGTAAGTGTTAATACCTTATATATGTTGTTGTTATTGGAAAGTAGAATCAATTGCTTTTCTAGTGATAATGTTATATGTGCTCTTGGTATTTATCTTGTCTTCTATGTTGAAGCAATTAGCATGAGTTTGCGATATAATTATCAATGAATCATAACTAGAGCGTTGATCATGGAGTTGCATTACTCATACTAATAGCTCCATATGATGGTTGAGGTATCTTAAAATAATACTTTTAGATTCTTTTTGTCATTAATGCAAGTCTAAGATCTAGGGAAAGAAAATGTTTATGGGAAAATATAGAAAACATAGTAAACACATTAAAAGGACCATGGGATATCATGGGAGACTTTGATGAAGTGCTTTTGAATGATGAAAAATGAAGGGGGTATAGGATGTTTGTTAGTTTAAGGCACTATCTTACCAAAATTGTATGAATGCTTGTGGTCTAATTATCACTAGAAGAGCAAAACTAGGATTTTAGAGTTATTTGATAATTGTGAAAATTGTGAATGGCAATATTGTAGCTGAATGGGTTAACAAGCTTTATGTTGATTTATTCTAATCTAAGGACATGTGCAACATGGGAAGCCAACTAAGAAATTTGAGTAGCAATAAACTTAATGCACAAACTAAAGACAACTTAAAGAGATCTACAACAAAAGGGAGATTAAGGCAACTATTAAATGCATAAGACTAAATAAAAAGCCGACTTTTCATACTTAAATTTTTCCTCTCATTAGGATACTATTTGAGAAACTGTTAAAGATGTAAAAGGGAGTGGTATAAGAGATAGAAAAATATACCCTAAACTAAATAGAAATCTCTTTGTATCGATACCAAAAGTGAAAGGACCAAAAAACCTCAAAGATTTTTGTGCCATTAGCCTTTGCACTATAGTGTGTAAGATTATCATAAAAATTCTAGTAAATAAACTAATAACCTATCTATATTAGTTAATTAGCTTGATGAAAGCCATTTTTATGGTAGAGAGGTATACAACAAGCAATGTCATAATTTTGCGAAGAACTTATGCACTTGTTTCACCTCAAGCATGGATAAAAAAGGTCACATGTTGCTAAAATTGGCTTTGGTGAAAGTGTATGACCAAATAGAATGGGACTTCATCCTATCAACAATAGAAACATTGAACTTTTTAAGTTAGTGGATTAAATTAATTAAATCCTACTTGTCTATAGTAAAACATGGTGGTACCATTAAATGGTAGTCCCACGAAAAAAAAATTCTTAACTAGTTGAGGCTTTGGATAAGTGGATCCTCTCTCCCTTTATCTGTTTATCCTTACCATGGAAATTCTTAAGATATTCATAATGTGTCAAACTTGGATGGTAAAAACTAGTTAAGATGTAAAGAAAGGAATTGACTTCTCCCAACTTTTCTTGTCAAATGGTATACTATTTATGGGGAAAGGCTTTGATAAATAATGGCCTGAATATGATATATTTGATATCTTATCTTAGGCCCCTTTTGAGTTAAGAGGTAAACTATGAAAAATAAAAAATAATATTATCTAAGAATGTTTTGAATTCTCTAAAGAACCAAACATGTGAGTCCCTTGCAATTAAGTTGATTGACGCTTGGGTAAATATTTAGTCTTTCCTGTAACAAGAAGGGGAAATGTGAAAGGTAATGAACTAACATTTATCCTCAAAAAGATGAGAAGGAAATTACTCTTCTTAAGGAATAACTTTTCTTCCTTAAAACTTCAAATATTACGTATGGATGTTGCTTATGTTGCTCTAAAGTAGCATTATACACTAATATGTCAAGGAAGATTAGTATAAACTTCCCCAACTAACCCTTAACAATGAAATTTATCAAGCCTTCAAATGTTGATGGAGCATTAATTAAGCCAAAAAGTATGACTAAGAATTCACAATACCACTTATGTGTCTCAAAGTTGTTTTGTAAACATCATCAGAATGCATCCTTTGATGGTAGCCTGATCTTAAGTCCAATTATGCTAAATTAAGAAGTACGTTGTAACTTATAAAAGAAATCTTCAACCATAGGAATTGGAAATTTGTTCTTAATGGTATGCTTACTCTATCCCATATAGTCAACATACATATACCAAGCCTTGTCCTTTTTTCCAACAAAAACTATAGGTGATATAAAAGGACCGTGACTTTGGCGTAATTTCCAAACTCAATAATAATTCTTTCACCATGTCTTCTAAGACTATTGGAATGGCTATAAGGTAGTAGATTAACTTGATTAAAACCATGTTGCAAATGTATCTTATGAAATTTTCAATTAGGATGGTAATTTGTGGGGCTCTTTATATAGGTTATGGTATTCCAACATCCTAGGACTTAACTTAAACTTAATGTAACTACTTTCATTGACATTTTTGCATATATACAACCTAGCATTGTACATCTAAGGTGATTCTATGATACCTTAGGCTAAAAGTAGCTAATAAATAAGCTAGCAAAATACTAATGGGCCTTTTTCAACCACTTAACCCAAAAGTTTCTAACTAGTGTTAACATGTTATATATTACTTAGTCATATAAACTAATACAATTCTTTTCCACAATTTATGTGGTTGTATTTCACACGAGATATTATAATCTCCTCTTTTCCTAAACATACAATGTCTTTATTGTGAGACCTGACGATTCAGGCCTAGTTCTTCCCCCATTTCGATTGTACTCAAATTGGACACCTATTTGTAGATGGTTGACTTTAATACCATTTGTAACACTTTAAGTCAAAAGTAGCTAACAACCAAACCAATAAAAACTAATGGGCTTTTTTCAATCATTTGTCCTAAAAGTTTCTAACCAATGTTGATGTGTTATTGACTATTTGGTCTTATAAACTAATATTTATTCTCTCGCATAATTTGTGTACTATGCATTTCATATGGGGTATCATAGTTTCTACACTAAAGAGAAATTTAGAAACAACATTTACCTTAAATGATGTAAAGAGACTCCCTCTCCCTTATTAAACTATACCCTTATTGATCTAATTCAATTTCCATAGTCATGATATGAAAGTTTTACCATATGATATCTAGTTTAGACAACTTAAGGCATCTTTAACACCATATCATACCTAGATAAGGGCAATATTTTTACTATAAATTCACAAACTCCATCACCCAATCGAATGTATCAACCTTAGCAGAACTAGTAAGAGTAGTATCATCTGCTAGTGTCCCTCTTAAAGGTGAATACAAGTTAAAGTGCACCTAAGTCTCTTAATTGACCTTTCATCAATCTCTTGAAGCTTGGCAAAGGTATAAGGTTGTTGTAAAGTTTGGGGTTGGAACATTCTTATAGAATATTGCATTTTGGGTTTATGCTACAAAGGAAGTGGTTAATGAGATATGATTGAGGTAATTAAACTAGGGTTGTTAGGTGTTTGAGCTCTTCCATATATTCATGCAATGAACCTATACATTGTAGCTCTTATAAATCACAAATGGGGTCTTCTTTCAGCCTTTCTCTAAACCTTGATTGCATGGCCTTGATTAATTCATTCCATACAATACTGTGGTCTATACCTATTGTCTGGATGTAAGAGTAGTACTACTAAATGCCTTATCTTCTAAGTGCATGGCAACTACACGCATTTTCCAATTTTCAAGGTTAGATTAAGTTTAACGTATTCTTAGATTTATAAGCCCAAGTTTTTAAATCTTCTTCCTTAAATACTATAAAATCCTGTTGTTTTGAGCATGATGGGGCTTGATAACTAGGGTCTGTAATATTATTAGCAATTTACTTAAACTCTATATCATCTTTTACTTACTTACCTCTATTTACTGAATAAGGACTAGATGATGGTGATTTTCCATCTATTTCTATCTTAAGTTTAGATATGAATTGTTTCATAAGCTCTTGTTGCCTTTTAAAGCTTCTGTAGACATCTTAATCCAAGATTCTATGGTTTCAATGTGTTCCCTCATGGTCACCTTCACAACATCTTCTACATGTTTCGCTTTCCTTACTTTAACCATAGCCATTCCCACTATATGCTCTAATACCAAATAGAACTTGGCATATAGCTTATTTCAAGTTTCATCAACATCGCAATTAAAGCTCGGAATCAAAGATAATGTGGTATTTGAGTGTGGGAACTTAAAGCTCAAATTGGGAGAATAATGTTTTTTATATATTTCTTTAGCTTTTTTTTTCACTATAATGATGATAATATTTGTAATGTTCTCCCATGTAAGTTAGTTGAGATATTCCTTATGGCACACGTTTAATAATGTTATATCACTATTTAGTACAAGCACACGTAACCACTATTCTATTACAAATCCACGCATGCTATTGTAAATATGATGTGGTGTAATTACTATGCAGTAATAAATAAAATGCAATATGTAATGATGCAAATGATATTTATGAAGTGGGGGGTATTCTATTCACCAAGGCCTAAGTGGCATTATTTAAGCCTATGTTACTAGGCCCAAGTCTAAGCCCACAAAATTAATATATCTAAACCCTTATTTAAGATCTGAAAATAGTTGATTTGGAAACCACTTTTAACGCTATTTCTTCACTTATCCTTTTTCTTTCTCTTAAAACTTCTCAAATATTCAACCCTACAAACCTAACTTTAATTCCACTGTTTCACTTATAAATGGATGCGGTTTATTAGTTTTTGAGGATTCACTTTGATTTCATGAATTTGTTGAGATGTCTGTGAGGCTGAATAAATAGGTTATGTCTTGACTAACATATCATCTTCAGAGAAATGATAGAGATAATTTTGAGTCAATCTTTCTCTCTTTCTTCTTCTTTTTTTTTCCTTGCATAAATAAGTAAAGTATCAACAGGGAAGTGATGTGGATGAGAAATTGATGGCATAATAATTTTGTTATGTAGATATTATTTTGTGTTTTCCTATTTGGGCTAGATATGATGTTATTATTATTAATTTGATTAGATTTGATTTCTTATCTCTAGGTTATGATTAGATTGATAATCTTATTCTTAGAATAGAAAATGTTTTAATTTCATTTTTCTTATTTTCTTTATTAAAGTGGTTTTCAATAGCTTTTAGATCAAGTCAAGGACATGGGATTTATACTTGTTTTTACTTATATGAATATTCTTCATTCTTAAGGGTCTTAAGAGACAATAAATTAAGACATGAATGGTGAATAATGAATAAAAATTACTCTTTTCAAAAATAGTATGATGCCTTTTCTTCTCTTTAATGGTGTGATTCCATCATAAACCTAAAGTGCAGGGGTAATGCTAAGTAATTACTTTAATAACTTGTAGGTATGGGGCTTTTAAGACCCATTATAATGTGAGACAGCAACAACAAATCCAATCCCTTACTATAACACTGCCAAATATATTATTTCTTGGTTTATAGCTACTTTCCATAAAAAAAAACATATTTTATTTATTTCATGGCGATTTCTTAGTATATTTTAGTATGATTATTGTTTATATTTAGTTTTCTAGTTGATTACTATGTTTTTCCATACTTCTCCATATTATTATATAATCCTACATATTTTTTTGTCTTTTTATTTTTCTACTTTTGCTGTCTTACATCAAATTGATATTATTACTCGCATGTAATTTTCCTTATAGAGCCTACCTTTTACTACCTTTTCCTTAGTCCAAATGTCTAAGATTATTGAAATGTCAAATGTTGGATAATATCATAATAAGAACTCTTTCAAGATTTTGAGTAATGTATAAAAGATAAAGCGGATTCTTTTCCCTCTATGTTTGATGTTATTATAAATGCTTAGTTAGACACAATGAGTCATTAACTCAAAAGCCTTAAAGGTCGCATCAACGCCTTAAAAGCTATTAAATTGCCTATTAGTTGAAATATGTGAAACTAAAATCTCAGCCTCACTTAATGTTTAAGAAAATAACATACAAAGCACGATTCCCCTCAAATTCAATTATAGCATGAAAACATAAAAATAGTGCACTTGAAGAAATAGAGGGGAAAGTTTATGAATCTTTTGATTTGTTACTAAAAGATGATATTTGTTATATTTTATCACTCTGGCCTATTAATCAACCTTTAAATCCTTTTAGATTAGTTGTTGCTTAGACTCATGATAATTCTATGGAAATTGAAAAGAAAATCCATTTAAATAATAAATTATGTAAATTTGCTATATAATTTCATCAGAGGAATAGAAATGTAATCGGGCTGGGTTTAGGACAACTACTGTAAAACCCGAACCTGACCAGGTTAGAAAATAGATGTCTTAGAACTTACGAAGACCCAATAGGTTTTTTTTTTTGTGTAAACTCAAACTCGCCTCGGTTAAAAGTTATGGAACCTATGACCCAACTCGACCTCGACTTGACGTGTGCATGTGTCAATTATTATTGACAGTGGATAGTAGGCTTCGATTTTCATTAGTCACATAACAGAGAAGAGACGGAGTGCAAGTGGAGTGGTGTGCTGAAGTTGAAAGGGAAGAGAGGATAACCTAAGGCTTAAGAACTTGAGATTATTAAATGAGTGGAGAGAGAGAGAGAGAGAGAGAGAATCTAAGATCTCATAGATAGAAGAAGGAAAAATCAACGTGGTGGATGAATAAGAAGCTCCTAGGAACCCTAACGAGAAAATGGGAGTTTTTAAGAACTCGCCCCCTAGTCACGCTTTGGTCTCAACATGCTAGGCCAAGGAAGTGTCCAATTTCCAACATCCCCTTACCATGACTACAATGAATGGTATTCAAACTTTTTGGCTTTGTGAGGCTCTCCCTCTAGATCATCATGACCTTTACGTTCCGGTTACTAAGGGGTGATCTTAAGTGAAGAAGAAATTTTAATAAAAGATAAGGCTACAATAGGAACTTGGGAGTATTAAATGAGTGGAGAGAGAGAGAGAGAGACATGCAATCAAATTGCCAATAGGATATAACCCTTACTTTATTGTTAACCACTTTTTCAGCTTTTAGTTCATTATCAACTTTCATGGCTCTTTTATTGGAATTAAAAACTCCAAGTTTTTGTTGAACTAGCACCCAATCTCCATACCCATTCTATTGGTTTTTGTTGGCTTTAGTTACTTCTTGACTAGTTGTGTACAGGGATGCAGATCAAACGAAGTGATAGATAAGACCAATGATAGTGAGTTGTACCAGTTAAAGTTACTCTTTGTTACTAAATTACTATTATCAATTGAGTTCATTTGGTAGGAAATTGTAAATAAATAATATTATATATAAATATAAAGAGAATAAAATAAAATATATTCATTAAAAATTATAATATTAATTTTTTTTAAAAATATTATTTTATCAAATTGGGTTTTCCCATCGAGTTTTTTCTAAATCTCATAATCCAACCCTAAATTCTATCGGATTTTATTTCATATCCTAAAACCCAACCTTAAGTCATATAGGATCAAACCTTATAGGGTTTTTATTGGGTTGATTGGTTGAGTACTCTATTATGACCTGCTCCAGTTATGTCGCTACATAGGAATCTAATATACGTAAAGAAAGATGTGGTGATTGTGAGAAGCGAAACAAAAAATATCATAGACATTTTAGAGACTGGAGCAATAGCATGGGTGTTAACAAACATCGTATCTACGTCTATCTACTAGGGTTGAAAATTTTCAAGATAGGGAAAATTGATGGGAAACATGGAGAGTTGCTATGTTGTAAATTTAAAATAGGACTTTACGAGTTGTTGTTGAGGTTGATTTTTTTTAAAAGAGGGAAAGGAGTAATGATATAGATTGGAAATTTATGGAGTAATGATTATGTTACATAAATATTATTTTGTTTTATGTTATTTGGACTAGATATGAATTAGTTATCATTTTTTATTTCATTAGATTTGATTAGATTGGTATCTTATATTTAGGATAGCCTTTTTTTTTTTTCAAAGAAGGATAGCAAGTTTTGCGTTGTTTCCTGTTTCTTATTTTCTTCATTAAAGTGGTTATTTAATAACTTTTAGATTTAGTCAAAATCATAAGGTTTATATTTATCTTTACTTATATAGAAGATTTTACTTGGATAAATAATGTTTATTTTCAAGGTTCTTAGAAGACAATAAATGAAGACATAGATGATATAAATATTAAATAAGTCGAGTGGTGTGTTGAAGCTAAAACGGAAGAGAGGACAATCTAAGTCTTAAGAACTTGGGAGTATTAAATGAGTGGAGAGAGAGAGAGAGAGAGAATCTAAGATCTCATAGATAGAAGAAGGAAAAATCAACATGGCAAATGAATAGGAAGCTCTTAAGAACCCCAACGAGAAAGTGGGAGTTTTTAAGAACTCGCCTCCTAGTCATGCTCTGGTCTCAACATGCTAGGTTAAGGAAGTGTCTAATTTCCAACATCCCCCTACCATCACTACAATGAATGCTATTCAAACTTTCTAGCTTTGTGAGGCCCTATCATCATGACCCCTACATTCTAGCTTCCAAAGGGCGATTCTAAGGGAAGAAGAAATTTTAATAAAATATAATACCGTAATAGGAACTTAGGAGTATTAAATGAGTGGAGAGAGAGAGAGAGAGACATGCAATCAAATGCTAATAGGATATGACCCCTACTTCATTGTCAACCACTTTTTCAACTTTTGGTCTATTATCAACTTTCACAACTCTTTTATTGGAATTAAAAACTCCAAGTTTCATTGAACCAGCACCCAATCTCCATACGCACTCTATTGGTTTTCATTGGCCTTAGTTACTTCTTGATTAGTTGTGTACACGGATGCAGATCAAACAGAGTGATGGACAAGATCAATGACAGTGAGTTGTACTAGTTAAAGTTACTCTTTGTTACAAAATTACTATTAGCAATTGAGTTTGTTTGGCGGGAAATTGTAAATAAATAATATTATTTATAAATATAAAAAGAATAAAATAAAATGTATTCATTAAAAATTATAATATTAATTTATTAATTTTAAAAAATATTATTTTATTTGATCGGATTTTCTCATCAAGTTTTTTCTAAATCCAATAACTTGACCTTAAACCCTATCGAGTTTTATTTAATGTCCTAAAACCTAACCCTATTTACTATAAGGTTAAACCCTATAGGGTTTTTATTGGGTTCGTTAGTCGGGTACTCTGTTATGATTCGCTTCGATTACATCTCTACAGAGGAATCTAATATATGCAAAGGAAGATGTAGTGAATGTGAGAAGGGAAACAAAAAAATATCATAGACATTTTAGAGACTGGAGCAATAGCATGGGAGTTAACAAACATCATGTCTACATCTATGTATTAGAATTGAAAATTTTCAAGATAGGGAAAATTGATGGGAAACATGAAGATTTGCTATGTAGTAAATTTAAAATTGGATTTTACAGGTTGTTATTTGATCTAGGTAAAACTATTTCAAGCTTGGAGGTTGAATTTTTTTAAAAGAGGGAAAGGAGTAATGATGTAGATTGGAAATTGATGGAATAATGATTATGTCACATAAATATTATTTTTGTTATGTTATTTGGACTAGATATGAATTAGTTATCATTTTTTATTTGATTAGATTTGAGTTTTTACTTTTAAGATTTGACTAGATTGGTATCTTATATTTAGGATAGCATTTTTTTTTTTCAAAGAAGGATAGCAAGTTTTGTTTAGTTTCCTTTTTTTTTTTTTTTCTTCATTAAAGTGGTTATATAATAACTTTTAGATTTAGTGAAAATCATAAGGTTTATATTTATCCTTACTTATATGGAGATTTTACTTGAATAAATAATGTTTATTTTTAGGTTTCTTACGAGGCAATAAATGAAGACATAGATGATATAAATATTGAATATTTTTTTTAAGAAATTGGCATGATCATTTTCTTCTTTTATATGGTGTGACTACAACATAAACTTAAATGCAGTGTGACATACCTTTTGTTGGAGCGATTCCTTTAAGAATTTGTTAGTTTAAACCCTTTAAGAAACCAATTATGGTGAAGTTGTAACAGTGTATGAGTATGCTATTAGATATATTGTGAGGACCAAAACTTAAACAATAATGTTAAAATTGAAATAATATATATATATATATATATATATATATATATGTATATATATGTTATATGCTAAAAATAAAATAAAATAAAATATATATAATAATAATAATAATAATAATAATATAAATTATATGGACATATATATATATGTAAAAAAAAATGTACATAATATATTATATTATATTATAACTAAAAAGAAAATAAATAAAAGAGGAAGGAAAAAAAAAACAAAAAAACAAATGCAGAACAATACCCTCAATGTCAGAAAAAGTAAGTAATATTATATATATATATATAGAAATTAGAATAGGGAGAGAGAAAAATCAAATCATAAAAAAATAGGAAAAAAAGAAACCAAAACCCTCTCCATTTCATCCGAATTTTCTGGGCAATTTGAAGTTGGAATTTCCAACATGCAATCATCAGGATAGGAAGAAGAATAAGATTGAAGTAGGATACAACAAGAATTTGAAGAAATTGAAGAACAAAAAATCAAATTAAATAGGGAGAATTTTGTTTGTTCGTTCGAAGGGGGTAGGGTCAATCTGCTGCTAGGCCAAGCTAGGGTTAAGGTTTTGGGTAGGATAGGATTCCGGCCGACATAGTGGTTGCCGGAGTTGGTGGCCGGAGGCCGGTGAACGGAGCAGCCCCCGGTAACGCCCGAAACTTCCTATTTTTGTTAAAAATATCAAATGTTGATGAAAAATTATGATTTTTGGTATTCTGGCATAATTTTGTATGAATATTAATGTGGTAATTTTATTTTTCTGAAATTTGATTCGAAAATATGTGATCCTTAAGAAATGCTCTGTTCTGGTCGTAAATTAAATTGGAAACTAAATAGGTCAAATGATGTAGTTTGGATTTAATTTTTATTATGAAAGATCCTTATATGATTTATTAGATCACCAAATCAATAATTGTTCAGATTGGAGTCGTTTTCTATTTTTAGTGAATTTTTCAAGCTAATTACCCTGTTCTGGCCGAATTAAATCCTTAGCAAAATTAGAGAATTTGATTTGATTAGTTGAATTCAATGTTCAGTTGAGGTTCATTGAAGCATAATATGATTTTGAGAAGCTTGGGTTAGTTACGAAACAAAAACGGGAGTGTTCGGTGCAAGATTATGATAATTTAGAACCATACGATTCAATATAGAATCATGTCGAAATTTAATTACATTAATATATAATAGAGTGTAATATACCCATATGTATATGAATTAGAAATTGTTGGAAAATGGTGGATTATACGAGGTTAGGATGGAATTTAAGGGTTTCGAATACTGAATTAGCAATTTAGGGTTCAATAGAGCGAATGAGGTAACATTGATTGGTATACTGATGATTCAGGTATTTCTATTGAGTAAGGAGGACAAAGGAACTTGGCTGGTGCGACTGTTTGGATTGGCATATATTGTTTCAGGTGAGTACTCCCTTAACTTTTCTCTTGGGTACAAGTGGTTGATAATGTAGACTACTTGTTGTTGGCTGAAATTACCCTGTACGATCACTTACTGTGATCAATGCAGGAGGATTGTTGAATTATATTGGTTTATTGATGGCTGGTTGTATGTCATGATATGATTGGATTATGAGAAAAAAAGGGAACATTCTAGAAAATCCTAGAATGAGAGTTGGGTGCGGGATTTGATTATACTATTCCTGATTGTATGTGATGTAATGCTAGGTTATTTTTAGCTTATTAAATGGGGTTTATATGACTGGTTGAGTTCATACTATTGTTGTCTTGGTAACGATGAAATATCTAAATGGATAATAAAATGGGAGTTAGGCTATAAGTACCTACTAACCTAAAACACTTAATGTAAGAAAAGTCCTGTTCCCTGCCTAGTAAGTTTGTGGTACGACCTTTGAGTCGACCCGGATGGGTTTGAGGCATGGTCGACGGACCGGCCCGGTTTAGTGACCTATGGGGATCTAGTCACCCCTTTTGTTTGAGGCAGGTGAAAGGCGAGCTGAATATTTCTAACTAAAAAGAGTATATAAGGATGTCTTAATTGGTTGAGAAAACATTAAGTTTTGAAAAGTACATGAGGGTAGTTTATCTACCAGGTGACAGGCTTTGCCTGGATTAATTGAAAAATATTTGTGACCTGTGAGTAAACAGGAGTGATTGAAATGGTCTCCAATGAAAAGGTTGTGAGTATAACTTGAGTTGAAAACTTGCTTGCTTGAGTAATCATTTCGAGGTATTTGATAATATTGTTGATTACTATTATGTGATTTTGTTGTTTGTTTTTATTGAGTTGCTTGATTTTATACTCACTTTGCTTCTTAAGAAGCTGAGGGGTTAGTGTTTTTGCTAACCTCAGGTACAGGTACTGAAGAATAAGTTGTTGGAGACTCGGGTTTTTAGAGAGCGTCAATAGAGACAAAGAAACCCTTAGTTTCATTTTGGAACCTCTGTTATTTGTAATAAGATCTATAGGTGTTAATCTTCAGATTGTAATGTAAATATTTGTGTGTATAAGGTTGGATTTGTAATCTTTTAAGCCACTTAAGGCTACAGGATCAATCTAGGCTATGCCTACTTACCGGGAATGCAGATCCCGATGATATATATATGTGATGTATGATGTGACAGGAGATTTTAAGTACATGTGTTTAGATATGATGTGGATATGAAATGATAGCGCTGTTAGCGCCATTTTACAGGACGTTTATAAAATTTCATACAGGTTGGAGTTACAGGTTCAATATTAGCAGAATTTACCTTATCTCTAATTCAGAGACGGCATAGCAACCTATCTACAGGTACCAAGGATAGTTACAGGAATTTTGGAACAGGTTCAAGAATCAGACCTAGTAGGTGGGTCGCTACAGGGTGGTATCAGAGCTTAGGTTTAAGCATTATGATTAAACCCATGTGAGCTTGTGTGGGGTAGTTAGGATGAATGAAGACTTTAAGTTGTGTTAATTGATTTAACTTACCAAATTGTGATGTATTTGTGTATTATGGAATACATATGCTTGTTTAAGAAGTTTAAGTGTTTGATTTCTGATTCAAGTGTACTTATTTATGTAGATTTGATTGCAGTAAATGGAATGTGGAAGAGGTCGGGGCAGAGGTAGAGGTAGGAGGACCAGGAATATGGTCCCTCATGATCAGCAAGAGGATTTACCTCCACCACCTCCACCACCCCCACCACCTCCACCGCCAGCTCCACAGAATCCAATGGAGCAGATGGTTGCTGCAATGCAAGCTTGGGCTGAAGTTATGGCCGCGGGATCAGGTGGGGATAAACTAGCCAGGGTACAAAGAATTGTAAAGCCCTTTGATGGTAAGAGTCTAGACCCCACTACAGCTGTGAATTGGATGAACTCCATAGAAAGAGCTTTCCAGGTACATGATGTTCCCGAGGATAAAAAGGTAGACTATGCTGCAGTGCTATTAGAAGATACTGCACATGATTGGTGGGTATCGCAGAAGGAGCTGATGGAAGCTCCAATTACTTGGCCAGCATTTAAGGATGTTTTCCTGAGTCAACATTTTCCCTCATGTGTACAAGATAAAATGAGGGAAAAGTTTTATGAATTAAAGCAGAAAGGTAGAAGCATTATGGAGTATGAGTGAGAGTTTAGCAGATTGTTGAAATTCGCTCCATTGGCCTATCAGAATGATGAAGAGGTAAAAGCTGATAAATTTCGTGCGGGGCTGGATATCTATTTTCAGGCAGAGCTGAAAAGAAGTAAAGTTGCGACTTATGTGGAGATTGTGAATGAAGCCCGTATACTGGAACAGGTGAGGGATATGAAGGGTATGGAGGGTCCTTCACACAAAAGAAAGGATGGAGGTAGTTTTGGGCAAAAATGGAGTAAGGATAAAGGAAAAGCAAAGAAGCAGTATCAGCCACCAGTCCGACCTCAGAGGAATCAAACTTATACTATAGTGTGCTGGAAGTGTAAGGGCAATCACAAGGCTAATGAATGTCCTCAGTTGAGAGGAAAATGTTATAGATGTGGGGTAGATGGACACATTGCTAGGCAATGTCAGAATCCTAAGGACCTCCAATGTTACACCTGTGGACAGTTTGGTCATACTTCCCATAATTGTCGGGGTAGGAGTGAGGGAGGTCAGTAGACTCAGGCTCAGACTCAGGCCCCAGCACCTAGGCATGATCTAAATCCTAGGAGGGGTAGACCGCGACCTCAGACTCAGGCACGAGTCTTTGCTATACAACAGACAGAGCCAGCTAATGTGGATGATGTAGTAGCAGGTAAGACTACTAAACTTATCTGATAGTTTGATGGGTAAATAGTTGTAATGTAAATGAATCTATATGTGTAAATATAAATGTGTGTGTAGACATGAATTTACATGTGTACATATGTAAAATAATTGTATTTGCTTAGGGGTTAAACAAATTGTATTAGTGAATATATGCCTATAAGTACGTGTAAGTGCATATATGCAAATGTGAATATATAGATGTGTTTATGGGTATATACATGAAGTAATTAATATGTAGATGTGACTATGCTTAACTTTTCATTAAGTAGGATGTTAACAATAATTGCTAGAAGTGGAATGTGATGTGTTTGATGATTTCAGGTGTGATTCGATTAGATGATAATCCCGCTTATGCCTTGTTTGACACTGGAGCAACCCATTCTTATGTCGCTGAAGATTGGGTGAGACGGAACATGGCTCCAGTGAAGAGTTTGAAATGTGAATATGTGGTAAGTACTCCTTCAGGAGGGGAAAGGATAGCAAGTTATCAATTGGAGAATGGTATTGTGGTGATTGAAAGGCGGCAATTGCCAGCTGATTTGGTTATTCTTAATATGAAAGGGTATGATGTTATCCTTGGCATGGATTGGCTGGCCAAGTATAAGGTGCATCTAAATTGTCGGGATAAAGTAGCAGAGTTTTGTCTACCAGATGAGGAAGCATTCAATTTCAGAGGGAGTATAAGGCGGTCAATACCTAAGATCATAGCAGCTAACAAAGCCAAGAAATTATTGAAGAAAGGATGTATGGGATATTTGGCTTCAGTGGTAGATGCACAATTGAAAGAGAAGAGACTGGAGGATATCCCAGTTGTATGTGAATTCCCAAAAATATTTACTGAGGAATTGCCAGGCTTACCCCCAGATAGAGAAGTTGAATTCGGCATTGAGGTAATGCCAGGTACGAAACCTGTATCCAAAGCTCCTTATCGTATGGCTCCTATAGAATTGATGGAGTTGAAAAAGCAGTTGCAGGAATTATTGGATAAGGGTTTCATAAGGCCTAGTATGTCACCTTGGGGTGCACCGGTGTTATTTGTGAAAAAGAAGAATGGTAGTCTACGTTTGTGTATAGATTACCGTGAGTTGAATAAGGTAACCATCAAGAATAAATATCCTTTACCCCGAATTGATGACTTATTTGATCAGTTGAAAGGAGCAGCTGTATTCTCGAAGATTGATCTGCAATCTGGATATCATCAATTGAAGGTGAAGGAGGTTGACATACCAATGATTGCATTTCGAACCAGGTATGGTCACTATGAATTTTTGGTGATGCCTTTTGGTTTAACTAATGCCCCAGCTGCCTTTATGGATATGATGAATAGGGTATTTAAAGAATATTTGGATGACTTTGTGGTTATATTCATTGATGATATCTTGATCTATTCTAAAGATAACGAGGAGCACGCTAAGCATTTAAGAAAGGTGTTGCAAACTCTACAGGAAAAACAGTTGTATGCTAAGTTGAAGAAATGTGATTTTTGGCTAGACCAGATTGCATTCTTAGGCCATATTGTGTCAGGTTCTGGAATATCTGTAGATCCTGCAAAGGTTCAGGCCATCACAGAGTGGAATCCTCCTACCACAGTCAAGGAGGTAAGAAGTTTTCTTGGTATGGCAGGATATTATAGGAAATTTGTGAAAGACTTTTCAAAGATAGCTGTACCCCTAACTCGATTGATGAGGAAAGGAGTCAAATTTGAATGGACATACCAATGTGAGCAAAGCTTTCAGGAATTAAAGAGGAGGTTAGTTTCAGCTCCTATTTTGGCCATTCCTAGTGGAACATGTGGGTATGCTATATATTGTGATGCCTCTCAGATTGGATTAGGGTGTGTATTGATGCAGGATGACAAAGTTATAGCATATGCTTCCCGTCAGTTGAAACCATATGAGCAAAATTATCCTACTCATGATTTGGAGTTGGCTGCTATAATATTTGCTTTAAAAATTTGAAAATGCGATGTATATACCGATCATAAGAGTTTGAAATACATCCTTACTCAAAAAGAGTTGAACATGCGACAAAGGAGATGGTTGGAATTGATGAAAGACTATGATCTAGCCATTCACTATCATCCTGGTAAAGCTAATGTAGTTGCTGATGCATTAAGTAGGAAACAGTGTAGCAATCTGGCAACTTTAATCACTGATAGAGTGGAAATGTGGAGGGATTTAGAGCAGTTACAGTTAGAAATTATATGGCTAGGAGTGGAATCTAGATTAAATAGTTTGAGTATTCAACCTACATTGAAAGATCAGATTCGGGAAGCACAACTAACTGATGAGGAACTGCAAAAAGTCAGGAATAATATGATTAGATATCCCGACTTTATATGTGATGAGACAGGAGTATTAAGATTCAAAGGTAGATTATGCGTACCAGCAATAGAGAAGATCAAAAAAGCAATTCTAGATGAGGCTCATCATACCATTTATACAAACCACCCAGGAAGCAATAAGATGTACAGGGATGTGAAATCAGTGTATTGGTGGCCAGGGATGAAGAAAGACATTGCAGAATATGTGGCAAAGTGTAGCACTTGCCAACAAGTTAAAGCAGAGCATAAAAAACCTGGAGGGTTATTACAACCCCTCTCCATTCCTGAATGGAAGTGGGAGCAGATTTCCATGGATTTTGTTATAGGATTACCCGGGACCAGGAAACAGCATAATGCTATTTGGGTAATCGTTGATAGGCTGACTAAATCAGCCCATTTCCTTCCAATTCAACAGAGCATGCCACTATCTCGCTTAGCAGCGTTATATATTAAGGAAATACTGCGATTACATGGAGTACCCGCTTCTATTGTTTCTGACAGAGATCTCAGGTTTATTTCTAGATTTTGGCAAACCCTACAGGAAGCTATGGGCACCAAATTGAAGTTCAGTACAGCTTATCATCCTCAAACAGATGGTCAAACAGAGAGAACCATACAGACACTTGAGGATATGTTGAGAGCATGTGTTTTGGAGTTTGGTGGTAATTGGGATGAACATTTGCCACTAATCGAGTTTGCATATAATAACAGCTATCATAGTACTATACAGATGGCCCCATATGAAGCCCTATATGGAAGAAAATGTAGATCCCCATTATATTGGGATGAGATTGGAGAGAAACAAGTAGTGGGACCAGAAATGCTCCAGCAGCTAAAGGATAAAGTTCAGGTGATAAAGGCCAGAATGCAAACAGCACAAAGTAAACAGAAAAGTTATGCTGATAAACGTAGAAAACCATTAGAGTTTCAAGTTGGAGACTTTGTGTTCTTGAAAGTATCACCTATGAAGGGGGTCAGGAGATTTGGAGTAAAAGGGAAGTTGAGTCCTCGTTATATTGGTCCATACCAGATTCAGAGGAGGATTGGAGCTGTGGCATATGAACTTGAGTTACCTGCTGAGTTAGCCAATATCCATAATGTATTCCATGTGTCTTCATTGAAGAAATGTGTTAGCGATCCGACAGTTGTCTTAAAACATCTACCAAAAGGACTCCAGGAGAACATGACATATGAGGAGTATCCCATTGCCGTTTTGGACAGGTCCACTAGGCAACTCAGAAACCGGGATATTACGTTTATAAAAGTCCTTTAGAATAGTCATACCGAGGCAGAGGCCACATGGGAGAGAGAAGATCATATGAGGACTAAATATCCAGACTTGTTCTAAACAGGTAACTTCTGTTTCACCCTTAGGATATAAATATGTATGGCCTTACTTAAATTCTAAGTGTTTTGTAATTTAAGTGTAGGATATTAAAATACAATGAGTTGTACCCGCGTAGTAGTTTCGAGGACGAAACTATTTTAAGGGGGGGAAAATGTGAGGACCAAAACTTAAACAATAATGTTAAAATTGAAATAATATATATATATATATATATGTATATATGCTAAAAATAAAATAAAATAAAATAAATATATATAATAATAATAATAATATAAATTATATGGACATATATATATATGTAAAAAAAAAAGTACATAATATATTATATTATATTATAACTAAAAAGAAAATAAATAAAAGAGGAAGGAAAAAAAAAAAAACAAATGCAGAACAATATCCTCAATGTCAGAAAAAGTAAGTAATATTATATATATATATATAGAAATTAGAATAGGGAGAGAGAAAAATCAAATCATCAAAAAAATAGGAAAAAAAGAAACCAAAACCCTCTCCATTTCATCCGAATTTTCTGGGCAATTTGAAGTTGGAATTTCCAACATGCAATCATCAGGATAGGAAGAAGAACAAGATTGAAGTAGGATACAACAAGAATTTGAAGAAATTGAAGAACAAAAAATCAAATTAAGTAGGGAGAATTTTGTTTGTTCGTTCGAAGGGGGTAGGGTAAATCTGCTGCTAGGCCAAGCTAGGGTTAAGGTTTTGGGTAGGATAGGATTCCGGCCGACATAGTGGTTGCCGGAGTTGGTGGCCGGAGGCCGGTGAACGGAGCAGCCCCCGGTAACGCCCGAAACTTCCTATTTTTGTTAAAAATATCAAATGTTGATGAAAAATTATGATTTTTGGTATTCTGGCATAATTTTGTATGAATATTAATGTGGTAATTTTATTTTTCTGAAATTTGATTCGAAAATATGTGATCCTTAAGAAATGCTCTGTTCTGGTTGTAAATTAAATTGGAAACTAAATAGGTCAAATGATGTAGTTTGGATTTAATTTTTATTATGAAAGATCCTTATATGATTTATTAGATCACCAAATCAATAATTGTTCAGATTGGAGTCGTTTTCTATTTTTAGTGAATTTTTCAAGTTAATTACCCTGTTCTGGCCGAATTAAATCCTTAGCAAAATTAGAGAATTTGATTTGATTAGTTGAATTCAATGTTCAGTTGAGGTTCATTGAAGCATAATATGATTTTGAGAAGCTTGGGTTAGTTACGAAACAAAAACGGGAGTGTTCGGTGCAAGATTATGATAATTTAGAACCATACGATTCAATAAAGAAACATGTCGAAATTTAATTACATTAATATATAATAGAGCGTAATATACCCATATGTATATGAATTAGAAATTGTTGGAAAATGGTGGATTATACGAGGTTAGGATGGAATTTAAGGGTTTCGAATACTGAATTAGCAATTTAGGGTTCAATAGAGCGAATGAGGTAACATTGATTGGTATACTGATGATTCAGGTATTTCTATTAAGTAAGGAGGATAAAGGAACTTGGCTGGTGCGACTGTTTGGATTGGCATATATTGTTTCAGGTGAGTACTCCCTTAACTTTTCTCTTGGGTACAAGTGGTTGATAATGTAGACTACTTATTGTTGGCTGAAATTACCCTGTACGATCACTTACTGTGATCAATGCAGGAGGATTGTTGAATTATATTGGTTTATTGATGGCTGGTTGTATGTCATGATATGATTGGATTATGAGAAAAAAAGGGAACATTCTAGAAAATCCTAGAATGAGAGTTGGGTGTGGGATTTGATTATACTATTCCTGATTGTATGTGATGTAATGCTAGGTTATTTTTAGCTTATTAAATGGGGTTTATATGACTGGTTGAGTTCATACTATTGTTGTCTTGGTAACGATGAAATATCTAAATGGATAATAAAATGGGAGTTAGGCTATAAGTACCTACTAACCTAAAACACTTAATGTAAGAAAAGTCCTGTTCCCTGCCTAGTAAGTTTGTGGTACGACCTTTGAGTCGACCCGGATGGGTTTGAGGCATGGTCGACGGACCGGCCCGGTTTAGTGACCTATGGGGATCTGGTCACCCCTTTTGTTTGAGGCAGGTGAAAGGCGAGCTGAATATTTCTAACTAAAAAGAGTATATAAGGATGTCTTAATTGGTTGAGAAAACATTAAGTTTTGAAAAGTACATGAGGGTAGTTTATCTACCAGTTGACAGGCTTTGCCTGGATTAATTGAAAAATATTTGTGACCTGTGAGTAAACAGGAGTGATTGAAATGGTCTCCAATGAAAAGGTTGTGAGTATAACTTGAGTTGAAAACTTGCTTGCTTGAGTAATCACTTCGAGGTATTTGATAATATTGTTAATTACTATTGTGTGATTTTGTTGTTTGTTTTTATTGAGTTGCTTGATTTTATACTCACTTTGCTTCTTAAGAAGCTGAGGGGTTAGTGTTTTTGCTAACCTCAGGTACAGGTACTGAAGAATAAGTTGTTGGAGACTCGGGTTTTTAGAGAGCGTCAATAGAGACAAAGAAGCCCTTAGTTTCATTTTGGAACCTCTGTTATTTGTAATAAGATCTATAGGTGTTAATCTTCAGATTGTAATGTAAATATTTGTGTGTATAAGGTTGGATTTGTAATCTTTTGAGCCACTTAAGGCTACAGGATCAATCTAGGCTATGCCTACTTACCGGGAATGCAGATTCCGATGATATATATATGTGATGTATGATGTGACAGGAGATTTTAAGTACATGTGTTTAGATATGATGTGGATATGAAATGATAGCGCTGTTAGCGCCATTTTACAGGACGTTTATAAAATTTCATACAGGTTGGAGTTACAGGTTCAATATTAGCAGAATTTGCCTTATCTCTAATTCAGAGACGGCATAGCAACCTATCTACAGGTACCAAGGATAGTTACAGGAATTTTGGAACGGGTTCAAGAATCAGACCTAATAGGTGGGTCGCTACATATATTCTTTATAGGTTTATTATTTCATTTTATAAAACATAAAAAGGAAAAAATATTTTATTTATTTTATGGTATTTTTTAGCATATTCGATATAACTATTGTTTAAAATTAGTTTTCTAATTTCATATTCTCTTACAAAATTTTTACGTATGATTTTTTTTTAAATATATTTCCACTTCTACTCCTAGTTAAGAAATGCATAATGCATTCTTGTTTATCAAGGATATGTTAGATAGAGGAGGACATGGTTCAATTCGATTTGGTTTCCCTCTAAACCAAACTAAATTATAAAATACGATTAAGATTTTTATTGCTTTAAATCAAATTATATGATTCGGTTTAGGAACTTTTCCAAGCTATAAAACTTCGGTTTAGTTTATGAATTGAATCATCTTTTGTTATTAAAGTATATTTACTTAAATGTAATCTCATATAAGAAATATTAAGTTTATTTAATAATAACATGTTTGATCTCTAAGTGTTTGATAAAATCAATATTTAAGTAATTAAACATTTTCAAACATGTATTAATAGCTAATTTTATACATACAACTAGATATAGTATATAAATTTTGAGTCCATCTATATATTTGCTAATTTGTTGTTAGAAAATTTAAATATATATATATTAATAAATATAAATTAAAAATTATTTTAAACATTATGTTACAATACAAAAAATTTTATTAGCTAAAAGTCAAATATTGATATATTTTTTAAAAATAGTTTGATTAGATTAACCCCTTTAAATTAATTATAAATAGAGTGGTTTTATTGGTATTTTTTCCCACCGCCAATGTTAGGAGTTTATTTTATTTTAGTGGATGGCAGAAATTTCAGCTCATCCGAGGCTGCACATTAGTCAAGAAGGTTCAGCTACGTGCACACCAACATCAAATCACAGCCACTTGCACTTTTCTTTGTCGAGTTCCCATTTCCCAACCACCAAATCAGGCAGTTTACAAGTGCAATCCATACAAGAACAAGCTATAAAAACCATACCACATGAGTCATCACCGACTACACAAAGGAAAGTGATGATCTAACCCATTATTTAAGTAAATTTATGAGGACAAACTACAAAGACCGCTATGGTATGATGTCAAATTCCACTATTTCCTATTTCTTTATTTCTGTATGTGTGTTGTGTCATCTATGAGATCACTCCCCCCCCCCCAAAAAAAAAAAAAAAAAGAAGAAAAAGAAAAGAAAACGCCAGAATAATGAAAAGTAAAAGTGAAAACTATTTCTATCATGTATGTGGGCTTAACAGCTGAAACCCCATCCTAAATGTACAATTTCATTCTGCCTTTTTTTTTTTTCCTTTTTCTATAAACCCTTTTTTACCCTTTAATCTACTTGACAAAAGGAATGAAAGAAAATAAAATTAAAAAAAGGGAAAGAAAAAAAAAGAATAAATGGGTTCCACATCATGAAGTGCCTTTTCTCCTTCCTTTCCTTGATCTCCAGATTATTGCTGAAGGATCGGGACATAATCTATAGGGAATTTTTGGTGTCGGAATATCTGGAAGTCTGCAAATTGTTTTTTGGAAAAAAAAAAAAGAAAGAAAAGAAAAGTAGCGTTAAGAATCATAAGCTAAAAGTTAGTAACAATGAGTGGTGACATATGTGTCATTTATCAAGAAAATTATACTCAGAGTTTGGAACATGGGAAGAAAAAAATATAAGAGAGAAGAATTATGAAAGTATTTAATTCTTTATATGTTTAGATAATAAAAGAAAGAAAGATGGGAAGAAATTATTATTATTATTAAAGATATGATATAATAATATATAATGAAGAATTACTAGTATACTTTTAAAATTATGAAAAAAAAGAAAGAGAAAAAACAGATAAAAAAGAGGTAGATTAGGAAATACAATCTTTCCCCTACTCTCCCTTCCCCCACCGCACCCCAGAATTTGGAAGGGAAAATATAAAAAAATGAAGAAGAAGAAGAAGAATAAGAAGCAAGGCCTAGAGAAATAATTCCTCCATAATTTCTTTCCCCATAATTCCCCTGTCTTCCCAAACAGTAAAATTTGAAAATTTCCTTTCCATTTCTTTTTCTCTCCCCCGTTTTTATTTTCCCTTAGCCTCTTCCCAAACAAGAGTACCCGATTTGCAAAAGAGTATTGGGATGGACGATCGAAAAGACAATGTCAGGCCTGATTCCCGTGGGAGCAGGTAAAATACCATGTTTGGTTGAGAAATCGAATCTTACCGCAATCCATTAATCTCGACCTGCGAAAAGTCCATCGTGTTCGTTGAACTGTCGCATACGACGTTGGTCATGTTCTTTAATGGTGGAGATGGCTGTTTTATAGCCAAGACCCTGCAGTTGAAGTTGCTTGCCATGTTACTGTGGGCCATTGCCAATCTGCAACCCGAATCCAAGTAAGTAAATTAAAAAAAAAAAGAAAGAATAAACCATTAAGTCACTTTACACTTTATATTAATTTATAATTTTTAATCACTGTATATCGTATAAGATTAAGAACTCTTCTTCGTCATCCCAAAAACGATTCATATATTATCGCCAAGAATTCGTCAGCTATATCGTTTTATTATCTGCAACATATCAATATATAATTTTAGAGTAGGTTGCAAATATAATCATTTATAAATTTACTCCTATATGTCACTGTTTTTGAAATTAAGTGTTTAGCTTTTCGAATATTAAAAGACGTTTTTTCAAAACTCATTTGTGATGATTTTACTCTTTGATAAAAACAAAAAAGCTCAACTAAAATTACATAAAATCCGAGAAAAAGATCACGGGTTATAGACTTGCTTTTATCAATATAGCATGTCTTGGGAGCATCAAAATGTCAAGACACCAAACTTAGTCAGCTTGACCATATATATATATATATATGCCCTAAACCATTCATTAAATCCTCATAATTTTTGGAATTTTAATAATATTTGAAGGGTTATTGACATATTTTTTAAAAGCTATAGAAAAGTAATGTTTAGAAGGTTTATATGCATTTGATGAATAGCAAAGGGATACATTTATAATTATCTTAAATTATATTGAAAATCTTGTGCACTCCATAAATTATATATTCGTTGCAATTATTTATTTATTTATTTATTTTATATACGTGGACCACTTATCCCACCGGTAACGTCACAATGTCTAATCTAATGATAACAACCCTACTAATGTGCAGCAAAACTAACCTAACCTAAGTTGAAATAACTAAATTTCTAAATGCTCACCCAATGAGACGATACAAGGTCAATTATTACACACTCATAATCTAGCTATATAAATGTAATTTACCCTTTTAAAATTAATCATGTTATAAATAATAACTTGTACGTTCGGGAAGAGTTTCATTAATACCCCATAGAAGGTATAGGTATGAGATATCGATCTGGGAATTATTTTATAGTTGAGTTCCTTAGCTAATTTTTTGAAATGAGATTCTACTAAAATTCATAATCATAATATCTCAAACGTAGCAAGCTTTTGATAAATAGGGTTTTATAATGGTAATTAATTATCTCAAATTGAGTATTAAAATAAGGTACTATGATACTCAATCTTAAAGGGTTAATAATCTTAACATAACCCGTTTTAGACTATAAGTCAATTCAAAACCAACCCGAAACCGGTTCTATTCTGTTGGCTCACAGCACTTTCTAGAATTGGAATTGGCTCGTGGGGGAAAAAAGATCAAGTCAATTCCCTTGACTTGTCGGTTCATTGACGGGATCGATTCGAACTTGTTCCCAAACCTGAGCCGACCCTTCCTATGTCTATTCGATTGATATAGACTTTGTATGACAACTATACTGTAACAGGGTCCGGATCTACTTAGAGAGAATAAATAAATAAATAAAAAGACATCAGGAATTCAGAATAGTTACTACAGGCACTTATACTGATGAGTGAATGACCAGATGATGTGGTGTAGTCTCACTATCCTTGATCTTGAGACAAAGGAACTTTCATGTCTTGTCAGGTCTTTCGATGTCCTCGGAAAATTCAATAACTGGATTAGTGATTACAAACTTTTCTGAAGAAGCCTTACTCCGGTGGAGCCCTAGTTATGTTGGCTTTTATACCACACCATATATGAACATGGCATGTCAATTATTAGAGCTTATGATCAATGCATCCAAAGCCACAAAAAAAAAAAAAAAGAAAAAAAGAAAAAGAAAAGATAGTCTCTAAAGTGAGTCAATTGCATAGTTTCCAACTTGGACCATCTATTTTAGCGTTTGAAATGTACACCTCGGTTCCCATATAAGTCTTTTTTTTTTTTTTTTTAATTATGAAAGCTTGCCTGACTAGATAGTGTACATCGTGTATTAAGACAAAATTATAAACAAAATATTAGGTATCTATCGATTGATTTTGTAAATTGGAGCCATATGTATTCAAAATGCTATTGAATTTTTTTTTTTTAAAAAAAAAAAGCAAAAAATTGATATAGAGTAGCCCAAAATAACGAGCCCATGCTACAATTGACCAATTATTGTACGGTCCGAAGAGACGGATTGCATTTTTTAGTATTTTTAATTATAACTCTATTAATTACTTACTACCACAATTATAGCATTTAATATTTATCCCAGGTTTAGCAATTTTCTCATACATAACTGCATTGATTAGAGAAAAAAACCAATAGAAACAATGATTTAGGAAAATGTCACCCAAAAACCATGCGGAATTGTACGTATTACCATCAGTAATTTCTAAGCTAATCGATATTAGCTGTAATTTTATTTTATTAAAAAAAAACAAAAATTGAATAAACATACACAAATGCGCTAAATCAGATGAATCGATTGAATAATTACGAAGAAAAAAGAAAACGTTGGTTGACATAAAATTAAATTGTCATTTATTGCTGCAGCAAATAACATTTTCCTGGAAACATACAGGGAAGGGAGGCAAACAACATAGCCTAACTAGAAAAAAAAAACTTGCCTGTAGAGGAAGCTGTGATCATGGAGTCCAACAACAAGAGTAGCAGCACCCATTTCTCTCACCATAGAAGCAATCTTCACACCCTCTTGATCGCCTTCTGTGACTACAATTTCAATATTCGCCTGTCATGAAACAACCCACACAAATCATATAATCAAACGACAGTTCCACATGATCAAACGTTTGTAATCCACTAATTCTGTCGTCTCAAAAGGGTAGAAAGAGGGAATGAAGGAAAGATGGGTATGGATTGTAGGATTTTTGGGACATACGTTAGGGAAAGTGTTGCATATGTCCTTGAAGGAAAGAGCCAATTGATAGCCTTGTAAACGTAGGTGTCTAAGCTTCTTCTTGTTCCTGGATTTTGAAGAAGGATAGACATGAAGAAGGGTTATAACATCACCATACCTTATTAGGTTATGGAGTGCCCAATTAAGTGCTGTTCTTGCTGCATCCACATCTTCTACCACCACAACTATTCTCCTAACATCCATACTTTCTTTCTTTTTTCGCTTTTCTCTATCTCAATTCTAACCCTCCTCCCCCCTCTCTCTCTCTCTATTTCTCTCTCTCTACCCTGCAGACTTTATGAGCCAAGTTGGGTTTGTCACAGCTCAGACACCCTTTTCACGCTATGTAGGACGTCTCCATAATATTTTATGAAATGGGTTTTTTTTTTTTTCAAAATTACGAAATGGGTTTGCATCAATTTTTTATTTATTTAATTGCTCACCCCTTTCTCGCTCTAGGTCAGCCATATAGGACTAATAAGGACTGAATAGGGAATGCGCTTACCCTTACGTGTTTGCCACTTGCCCGTCATTTGAGATGTATTTATTTATATGTAGTTGTATATATTGACTGTTTTTCGTGATTCTGATGGAGTGTTCGAAAAGAAAACTCTTTATATTTTAAATATTAATTATACATTTTATAAAATATTTTAAACACATAACAAAATGTATAATCTTTTTTATTTAGTATTTTAACAAATACCCTAAGAAATTCAACAAGTTTCCTTTCTATTCATGGAGTATAGAAAATGATTTATATTCTTTACCATATATTACAACTTGGTTTATAATGTATTTAATACTTGCTATATTTGTGTATGTATAGATAGTATGGTTATAGGTATTCTTTGCGTGTGTGGGCTTGTGTGCATGTACGCCCGCGCATGTGAGATAGCCCAGATTGGTAAGTAATGAAAGGACAAATGTATTATATGTTGAGCGTATTGGGGAAATAATGACTATTCTTGAATATTTCCAATATTGCTCAAAATTTTAAATGTCGTGCTTTCACATGAGATGCAGAAATCAAGTAGGAATTAATTTCACAAAATAGATTCTGTATTTTCATATTTAAAAAAAAATTACAATATTAAGAATATTATAACCATATTATACTAAATATTAAAATATATTATATATAGAATTTAATTTAAAAATATATAAAAAAAATAAAATTAATTATAAAAAATTATTTATTATGTGATCTATTTTAATAAATCGGTAAAACATAATTATAGTATTTTTATACGATAATTTTTTTTTCCTTTTTCCTATATACTGCAATGTAATAAAAATAGGTTGGGTTCAAAATTTGCTACTTGCAGCTTTCTTGTTATTTTGTAGGCCAGTTGTCACTAACCATTTCCCAATCTAATTTCCATTTTGTCTTATTTGATTAACGATTGAATTCCGTAATTTCCATTTATTGACTATTCTGCCCTCTTTAGTCCTATTGGGTTGTGAATATGCATGTTGTCTCGCAATAGATCATTGTTTGTTTCCAACATGTAATTCTGATTTTGTTGTTTATAAATTCATCAAAGAAAAAAAAATATAAGTGAAATACAATTAAAATAATATAAAAAACAATATAGATGAAACTAAAAACAATTATACTCAAGCAAAACAAAAAGAAAATGTATTTAATTAGTAGTTATGCTATTGACTTGGGTTTAGGAATTGGAATCTATTTTGTTAAATTATTCAATTTTGATGGTTAAAATAGAATGTACTTTTAAGTTAGGTAATATATTATGGGTAGATCTAGGGGGCTGAAGGAGACCTTGGCTCCTCGGCTCGAAAAAAAAAAAAAGTTATTAAAAGATCAAAAAATGAGGAAAAAAATATATATCATATGTATAATATTATAAACCAATTTTAAACTAAATGAAACACATGATTAAGTAGTTTGACATTTGATTTTAAATATCGGTGGTCATGGCTTCAAATCCCATTAGGAATAATTTTTTTTTAAATATTTATTTTTATGTTAGTTGAATAACATTCTCTTATAGCTTCTTTATCTTTATCTTTTTCTTTTTCTCTAAAACATTTTTTTTACAACAATTAACAGCATAAAATATTATTCTTTATAAAATTATAGTTTACTAATTAAAATTTCTTGAGTTGCTACATATTTATCACTATTACATTGTAAATAGTAATTATATTGTGAATATTACAAATACTGTAGTCTTGTCAAGTAGATATTAGTTAATGAGTTTATGACAAATTATAGTTAACAAAATAAATTTTCCTAAGTTACTATTTATTTAATATTACCATACTATAAAAAATAGTTACATTTTGAATACTATAAGTATTTCAATTTTATCAATTGGATATTCATCTACAAGTAATTTTACTAATGACTTATAAAAGTTAAGTCCTCTCCCCAAGTTATAGGATTTTGCGTCCATGCTTGATTCTAGGGAAAATTATATAAATATGATGGACGTTTTGAGATTATTATAGAGAAGTGAAATGTATTTTTTTTTCAATAAATACATGATCTATGTTTCATGACTGAACTTAACAACACGTGTTTACTCTTGGTTCATTAATAATAATTAATTGAATAAAATAATATTATTAAATATATTGATTTAAAAATTATTTTAAAAATAATGAAAATTAAAAAAAAAACAAAAAAGGGGAAAGTAAAAAGAAAACAACATTTGCTAGAATGTGTTGCTAGCCACCCTAAGGGTAGGGTGCGATTGGCCACCACTAAGAGGTCACATGATACCTACCACATTAGGTGATAACTAACTACCTCCTACCTTGAGATAGTCGATAACAACCTTATTTATGTAGAGGATCATAACTCCTCTAGGGTCTCCAGAGGTTGCCTAGCAACTTAAAATTAATATATAAACACACACACACATAAGAAAAAGAAAATTGATCATAGTAACTCAATTATGACCTAGTCAGAGTTTCCTTAGTTTCCTTTATTTATTTATTTATTTTTTAGATTTTGGAGTGGTGTATTGCACGACCCACTACAATAATGGGTTGTAATCCACCAAATGAATAGTTTTGTTTGCTAGCTACCTTAAGGGTAAGGCGTTGGTTGGGGGCTACGTAGGGGTTTTGCATGACCCTCTACGTGGTAGCCAACTGCTCCTTACCCTTGAGGTAGCTAGCAACAACAGCAAGTGCCTTTTCTTTTTGTTATGGCTTCTTCTTCTTCTTTTTTCTTTTTTTTTTCTTTTACTATTTTTTTATAATTCTTATTATGTTTTATTTAAATAAATATTTAATATTATTATTTTATTAAATTAATTATTATAAAATAATAAGAAGATGAGACACATTTCTAATTAAAATTAACCAATAGTTATAAAATGCATGTTTGGTTTTTGTCAACAAAAAAAAAAAAAACACAAGATACTTATTTGCAAAAGCCCTAAAACATAGTTCATATTTATATAGTTTTCTAGTACTGTAAACAATAAAATGGGTGAGTTGTCACACTTGGAATATCTTACAATCATTTCTTTGAATATTGATGTTGAAGTCAACTCTTTTTATAATTCTTTCTAGCTTAAAATTCTTCCCATACTGGGTTAAATGACTAAAGTAGATCCTTATTGCAAATGTGAAATTTTTGCAATTTTTTTCTTGGAAAAAAAATACACTTTTAATTCTTAATATATTGCCAGTTTTCCATTTAAGTCCTAAACTTCTTCCTCTTCTTTTTCCCCCATATTTGCATTATCACTGTTTAACAAAAGAACTTAAATAGAAAAGTGGTTAAATGTTGAAACTAAAATGGTACATTTTCCCTTTTTTTTTTTCTTTTATATGTGTGTTGAACAATGGTAACTAGCTTTTTCTAACCTTATGTGATCAAGTAAATTCCATAATAGATATTCAACATTATAGAACATATTTTAATTCCGAATTTCTAGACTCTACTTTCATAGTCACAATACAAGGTATGACCTTATATCCATCTTGAAACAACCCCATGGAATGTGTATCATGTATACCATATGATAGAGGTTTTAGAATGTTGTATTTTGCTACTATATGCAAGGTACTTTATGCTCTTAGTATAAATATAATTAAATACAATAGAATTGATATATATTTAGATTTTCATCTCATAAAGTGTTTATTAGAACTTAGGAGACACCATACTACTAAGAAGGTTCAGATGGGTGTTTGACTCCACGAGAGGTAATTTCTGATTCTAAATTTTTGGAATATACATTTATTGAGTTCATATACTTTATAACCTCTAACCTACCTCGTTACCTAGCCTATACCCTATAGACCATATACTTAGGTTCTAGGATATATATATTTTATTATTATATAGAGAATAACTGTTTACATCCTATAAAATATTCTTAATACGATAACACCTTGATATATTTTGAGACTTAATTTGGCTTTTAGTCAATGTTGGATCTATTCTAATACTATCAAAGCAATTAACTTGCACCACAAAACTAGTACTGATGCATTTATTTCAAATAATAGTAGCATATTTAATAAAATTATCGCATTATAAAATTCAAATAAACAATTCACAAACCCACATGTATATAGGTTCGGGGATGGTTCCATGAAATTTCAACCCACTTTCAAATTTTGTAAATGTGCATTTCGGTAGGATACATGATAAGATTTCATAACCTACTTATCCTAGACCCTATCACCTCTAGCATTCATTAAACTTCTCTCATGTGCTAAGTTTTTTAGTATAATGAAATAAACTTGCTCACAATCCATTTAAGCTTGACTGCATATTTATTTGAGTTTGGTTTAACTATAGTTGAGCTTAACTCAAGTTTAAGCTATTGAAATAGTTTATCGAGCCAATGTTAAGTTTCAAGTTATTATATGACTCAACAAGCTCAAAAGACTAATTGAGTTTTACTGGATATTAAAAATACATGCTCAAAAGACTGATTGACTAAACAAGTTATTATTGAGCTTCAATGGATGCTCAAGTGTATATGTTGACTTTAAGTTGAGTATAAACTTTAAAATTAATTTAACTTGGAAGAACGTGATCTTAAAAAAAGATGAGCATAAAATAATAGTAGTTGAGCTCATGTACCACTTGGATTTTTGCTTGAATTCAAAAATTTTAACTTGATCATACTTAAACTTTGATTTTCAAGTTAAATTGGAGCCTAACCATATTAAACTCAAATATTGCTTTTCAACCGTACTATCTTGACACATTTTCTTTTGTTAAAGTGGAAACAAATGTTGTTGTACTTAAATAATAAAATAGGCACATAATAATAATAATTTTTTTTGGTTTAACTAAAACTAACATCAATAATATATTAGGAATATATAAAAAATATCAATATTCTTTTTATATAAGTCCATGGTTTAACTATCCGATTAGGGTTTTCTAGATATATGTGGAAATATACTAAAAAATATTAAAGAATATCTATTTTGTTGATCCAATGAAGGAATTTTAATTCTTATTTTACAATAATAAGAATTTAGAATGAATATTTTACAATCCAAAAATAGCAATAACTTAAAAAAAAAAAAAAGAATTGTTATTTCATAACAACCCTTCATCCCATAAAGTCATCCAATGTAAAATTACACACTTGTAGTACTCACTAAGCTGATATTTTGTATATGACATGTTGGCTTGGCTTTGGCACAGGTATGAGGGAAATATTATAAACTAAGACGGAAATTACCTTGGTGAACTACTATTTTCGTCATCCTATTATTATAAACTTACTGATGTCTTATATCATCGTGTTTTTAAATCGAATTGGTTAGAGGCAGCTTGACTAGATCACTATGTTTTTTACACCCTTGCACGTTTTCTTATAATTAACATAAACCAAAAAAAGAAAAGAAAAAGAATACAAATCAAATTGAATAAATTATGTCAGGGTGGCCAAGAACATCCCTGTAACATACTGATTATATAATTACATTTGAAAAAGTCTGGTCTTCCGACAGAATCGAAATGGAGAAGCACGTCACGAGCTGACAGTATGCATGCCCCATGTGTAGGTAAATAACGTGAATAAGTTATAACCAATTGGTAAATAATAGAAAAAAAAAAAAAACAATCGAGGAAAATATTAAGGGTCTCCCTGAGAAATCAAATTTAAAAAAAAAAAAAAGATTATTAAATTAAAGTTTGACTAAAGTGCTGTTGGTGTCATAATCTTAGTTTTTCAAGGAGTTTGTGGTGTGGGAATGTTGTCGTGCCATCCATGTCGTGATGTTATATTTGTCGATAGTACCGTTCTTGTTTTATGGCTTATCGCAGTGTGCTTTTTTAGTTCAATAGAAGTATCACAATCTCTAAGTTTATTTTAATTTTGATATCTTTTATTTGCCTCGTACGAGTATTCCCCCAAGGGCAAAAAAAAAAAAATGTTTATCTTTTCAAGGATAAATTATAAAAATATTTCATAAACTATTATTGAAAATCCATAACTCTTAAACATTTAAAATTTAACTTCATCTTTTTAAAAATTTAAAAATTCGCCTCGGAAACATTTGTTATGATAAATCCACGGATCTCACCAAAATGACCATGATTGAAGACAGCTTTAAAAGTTATTAAAAGATAGAGTTATAATTCACATCTTAAAAATTTAGGAGATTTATTATACTTAATCAATAGTTTAGGAGTACAGCATGGATCTCCTAAGATGATTCAAAGGCGATTGCTTGGGGAAGTGCAAAATGGAAGGACATCCTCGTTACTACAAATTATCATCTCAACCCAACATCTCCATTTTCCCTAAATATGGCTAATAGACCAGGGAAAGTATTAGTGCCGTATGCATTGAAGGGTTCGAATTATTTGCCATGGAGATCCGAGTAAACAGAGAACAGAAAAGGGATTAGATAAGTAGATATAATGATAGAAAAAACTAAACTCTAAATATTAGAAATATTTTAATCCTAAAAGTGTTTGCAAATTAGATTTTAACATGCTTATAGGACCTGTTTATTAAATGTTGAAACCCAAATCTAGACATATTTGTAAACTGTTTCAAACGGGTTTGGTTTATTTATGTATTAATCGTGCCGAGTTTGCTTATGTAAACATTTTTATAATTGTGTTTTAAATTCATACATTATGTGACAAAGTAACAACCTTAAATGTCCTTATCTAGTTCTAACCAAACTCTACAACAAATTTAGGATATCAACATAAACTTAAGTAAATAGAGATACTGTAGCTTTGCTACTCTTATTCCAACTTAAGATATCACGAATATTTAGAAAACAATACGTTCAAGAACACACCAGCTTTGACACCAAATGGGTATCGGTACAAAAGAAGGAAAAAAAAAAAATAGTTGACTAAGCTTTGATATCAACTGCCAGTAATAATAAAAAAAGAGAGGGTTGAATTTATTAGCGTAAAAGCATTTCAAAATTTAACTTTGATTAGGGAAAATTCTTTATAAAACAATCCCACTTCTTTTGATGTATCGCAATCTATAACTTTAGATCAAAGATTTGCATACTAAAACTTATTTTATATCTTGATTTGATCTTTAATTTCTTCTTCAAAGTTTGTAGAGTGTGCATGTGGTAATACGCTTTTGACTAGTACATTTGTATGTGTAATTCTAATTATGATATGATGCACAAACATAAATACAACATCGCAGTATAGATATTTAATGAAATAAATTATGATAAAGTGAATAGTATAGAGTTTAAGTATATCAAGCTGTGATGCATATTGATTTTGCGTTATGTGTTAGTGAACTCTTCTAGCATCAAGTGCCAATAAACTAGTTAAACGTTTTGACATTATCCACTATTTAAAATAAATCAAGATCAGGTATACAATTCACATAATCTTATTCTATCTCACATTCCTTACCTTAAAAGTAACACAAGGTTATAGAATTTCATCACTATTCTCTAAAACAATATCCCACTAAATTTAAAGAGGTTAATGGCTCTATTTAGGATAATAATAAATTCCTCCACATACTTTAGCTCAATATCTTAATAAACAATAAATCTAAACACTACTGCTCTAATACTTTTCATTATTTTCCTTCTCTCTCTCTCTCTCTCTCTCTCTCTCTCTCTCTTCTTCTTCTTCTTCTTCTTCTTGTCAATGTCAATCATCAAAACTTCTTCATTTAAACAAGGTTACATTTCAACGATCAAATGATCCAATCATGATAATAACCATTAAGTCTTCATTTGAAAAATATCTTCTTTCCTTTGTTAAGTAATCTTCATGTCTATCAATTGTTTTTTTTTTTTCAAAATGTCATTTGACTTTCTCAATATATTTTCTATGAATCTTGAAGTATAATGTTTCTATCGTCTTGGCCATTGTAATAAAATACTTTGTTCCTTGTAATATATGATTAGATATATTACCCAAATATATCTAATCTTCAATGTTGGGCTTTTGTATATTATTTGTCTTTACTTCCGATTTCGTTTCATCTAATGCTTCTGATCTTTAGTTGTAAAGTCTTCTAACTTCTAAACTTAACCTTGTTTTTCTAACCTTTGAAGTAACTTTTAATATTGTACTTGATTTTGATTCTTCTTATCTTCTTTTTTCTTTTCTTCCTTCATCTAAATTCCTAATCAGTCCTTCTACATATCTTTTAAAATTATGCTTCTAATTGATTTTGATTTATAGTGTCTTTTGCCTTTTGGCCTTTGATTAATTTTGCTTTTGATTGGTTCTTTAATATACTTTCACATGTGTTTTATTATCATCAAAACTTTTTCTAGAGACTCTAACACTTTGTTGTCGATGGAAAGGGAATTGAAGTTAATTAGGAGAAAGTTAACATAATTACAGACTTGGTTATACCTAGAAACACTTTAAAAGTTAGGAATTTCCATGGTTTAGCTAGCTTTTATAGGAGATTTATGAACGAGTACACTAGCTACAATATTAAGTATGGTCATCAAAAGATCTGTTAGGTTTAAAGGGGTGAGGAGTATGAGCATGCCTTTGATGTCATAAAAGGGAAAACCTGTTTATACACCTTTGTTGGTATTGCCTAATTTTTTATTATTTTTTTTAACTTTTGAAATTGAATGTGATGCTTGTGGAATTGGTATTGATGCTATATCAATGAAAGAGAAGCATGTTATACTATATTTCAATGAGAAACTCAATTGGGCACCTTTGAATTACCTAACCTATGACAAAGAGTGCTATGCATAAGCTAGAGCTTCCAAGACTTGGCAGCGTTACCTTAGGCCAAGAGCTTGAGATTCATATGGATCATGAGTCCTTGAAGCACCTGAGAGGACAAGGAAGTTGAGCCATAGACATGCTGAGTGGATGGAATTCATTGAGACCTTTTTGTATATCATTTAAAACAAGTAAGGTAAGGAAATGTTGCAAATGCATTATGTAAGGACTTAGGTTTAAGTAATAATGTTGAAATTGAAATAGTATATATATACGTGTAATGTAAAATGAATGTATGTATATATATATATATATATATATATATATATATATATATATAAATGTTATATGCTATATTTAAAAAAAATAAAATGCAAATTATATGGGCATATATATATATATACATATATGGAATATATATATATGTAAAAATGTACACATTATATTATATTACATGTTATATATATATATATATAGCTAGGAAAAAAGAAGAAGAGAAAACCATGCAAAACAACACCCTTACTCAATGTCAGCAAAACTAAGTAAGTAATATTATATATATATATATACATTAGAATAGAGAGATAAGAGACCGAAAATCATCAATAATACACAAAAAAGAAAACCAAAACTCTCTCCATTTCATCCAAAATTTTTGGGCAAATTGCAATTTTAAATTTCCAACATGAAATTATCAGGGGAAGAAGAAGAACAAGATTGAAGTAGGATGCAACAAGAATTTGAAGAAAAATCATAATTAAATAGGGGAGGATTTGGTCTGTTCGGTCGAAGGGGTTAGGATAAAGCTGCTACTAGGCCAAGATAGGGTTAAAATTTTGGGTAGGGGAGGATTCCGATCGACATAGTGGTGGCTGACTTTGGTGGCTAGAGGCTGGTGAAAGGAGTAGCTCCTAGTAATGTCCGAAGCTTCCTATTTTTGTTAAAAATATCAAATGTTGATGAAAAGTTATGATTTTTGGTATTCTAGCATAATTTTGTATGTATATTAATTTGGTAATTCTATTTTGGTGAAATGTGAATCATAAATATGTCGTCCTTAAGAAATGCCTTGCTCTAGTTGGAAATTAAATTGGAAAATGAATAGGGAAAATGGTGTATTTTTTATGTAATTTTTAGTATATAAGATCTTTATATTATTTAGTAGATCATCAAATCAATAATTGTTCAAATTGGAGTCATTTTCTATTTTTAGTGAATTTTTCAAGCCAATTCCCCTATTCTGGCCAAATTCAATCATTAGCAAAATTAGGGAATTTGATTTGATTAGTTGAATTTAATGTTTATTTGAGGTTCATTGAAGTATAATATGATGTTAAGAAGCTTAGTTTAGTTACAAAACAAAAACGGGAGCAATCGGTGCAAAATCGTGATAATTTGGAACTATATGATTTGATACAAAATCTTGTCGAAATTTAATTATATTAATATATAATAGAGCGTAATATACCCGTATGTATATGAATAAGATATTTTAGGGAAATGGTGGATTATATGAGGTCATGATGGAATTTAGGGGTTTGGAATATTGAATTAGCAATTTATGATTCGAGTATTTCTATTAAGTAAGGAAGACATAGAAATTTGGTTGGTGCAACTGTTTGGATTGACATATATTGTTTCAGGTGAGTACCCTCTTAACTCCTCTCTTAGGTACAAGTGGTTGATAATATAGACCACTTGTTGTTGGCTGAAATTATCTTGTACGATCACTTACTATGATCAATGCAGGAGGATGTTGAATTATATTGGATTATTGATGGTTGGTTATGTGTCCTAATATGTTTGGATTCTAAGAAAAAGAAAACATTTTAAAAATCCTAGAATGAGAGTTGGGTGTGGGATTTGATTGTACCATTCCTGATTGTATATAATGTAATGAGCATAAATTGTTGAATGCTTTATGATTGTGATGGAATGCTTGGTTATTTTTAGCTTATTGGATGGGTTTTATATGACTGGTTGAGTTCATACTATTGTTGTCTCAGTAATGATGAAATATCTAAATGAATAATAAAATGGAATACTAATCGTTGACATGTATAACTTCATTAAAGTATACCTAACTGAGTTTTGTGACTCGAACATATCAAATGGGGTTTAGGTTGTAAGTACCTATTAACCTAAAACACTTAATGTAAGGAAAGTCCTGTTTCATGCTTGGTAAGTTTGTGGTATAATCTTTGAGTCAACCCAAGTAAGTTTGAGGTACGGTTGACGCACTAGCCTGATTTAGTGATCTATGGGGATCTGGTCACCCTTCTTGTTTGAGTTAGGTGAAAGGCGAACTGAATGTTTCTAACTAAAAAGAGCATGTAAGGATGTCTTAATTGATTGAAAAAACATTAAGTTTTGAAAAGTACATAGGAGTAGTTTATCTACCGGTTGATAGGCTCTGTCTAGGTGAACTGAAAAGTATTTGTAACCTGTGAGTAAACAGGAGAGACTTGAAATGGTCTCCAATGAAAATGTTATGAGCTTGGTAAAATGGAATTATAAGAAAAAGTTTATTAAGTAAGATTATGATGATGTTAAAATGTAAGAAATTGAACTAGGTTTCTTGCGAGTATAGCTTTGAGTTGAAAACTTACTTGCTTGAGTAATCACTTCCGCAGTATTTGATAATATTGTTGGTTATTGTTATGTGATTTTATTATTTGATTTTGCTGGGTTACTTGATTATGTGCTCACTTTGCTTCTTAAGAAGCTAAGGGGTTAGTGTTTTTGCTAACCTCAGGTACAGGTACTGAAAAATAAGTTGCTAGAAACTCGGGTTTTGGAGAGCGTCAATAGAGGCAAACGGGCCTTTAGTTTCCATTTTAGAACCTCTATTATCTTATAATAGGATGTCCTATACATGATGTTGTAGTGTTTGTAAATAAGATCTACAAGTGTTGATCCTCATATTGTAATGTAAATATATGTATGTATAAGGTTGAATTTGTAATCTTTTTGAGCCACTTAGGGCTATAGGATTAATTATGGGCTATGCCTACTTATCGGGAATGCAAATATCGATGGTGTATATATATATGATGTATGATATGACATGAGATTTTAATTACATGTGTTTAGATATGATGTAGATTTGAAATGATAGCACTGTTAATGCCATTTTATAGGACGTTTATAGAATTACATACAAGTTGAAGTTACAGGTTTAGGATTAGCCAAATTTGCTTTATCCCTAATTCAGAGACGACATGGCAATCTACCTACAGGTATTAGGGATAGTTATAGGAATTTTGAATAAGTTCAAGAATCAGACCTAGTAGGTGAGTCGGTACACATTAGCTTGCACGTATGTTCTTTCTAGAACTCTTGATGCTAAATTGTTAGAATTTAAGTAGGAGAAAGAATTGTATGCTAATGATCCTAACTTTTCTAGTGTTAATGGAGTTTGTCAAAAAACTACTTTTGAAAAGTTTTATAGGCATGATGAATTTTTGTTTAGAGAAAATAAATTGTACGTGCCTAGATGTTTTATTAGGGAGTTGCTCGTGTAAAGAACATAAAGGGGGTCTCATGGGACACTTTGGGATTAAAAAGACTTTAGATATGTTAAGTGCACAGTTTTATTAGCCACACATACATAGAGATTTTGAGAGAGTCTACAATAGGTGTGTAACTTGTAGAGAAGGCCAAATCTAGAGTCTCACCATAGGGTTGTATATGTTGTCTTTACTTGTACTTGGTGAACCTTAGGTTAGTTTATTCCTAGATTTCATTTTAGGTTAGGTCAAAAAGGTGTTTTGATTCCATATTGTAGTGGTAAATAAGTTTTCTAAAAATGACACATTTCATTCCATGCCGTAAGATTGACAATGCCACCAATGTTGTTGATTTATTCTTTAGAGAGATTGTGCAATTACATGGGATTTTGAGAAGTATAGTTAGAGACTGAGATGTTAAGTTCGTTAGCAAATTGTGAAAAGTTTTGTGAGGGATATTAGAAACCAAACTTTTATATTCCACTTCTTATCATCCACATGTGAATGGTTAAACTGAGGTAATCAATAGGACTATGCAACTCTTTTGCATGTTGTGATTTAGAAAAAAAATGAGCTCATAAGAAGAATGTTTACTATTTATTGAGTTTACCTATAATTGTTTTGTACATTTCTCTATTGGGATTCCATCTTTTGAGATCGGTTATGGTTTTATTCCTTTGACGTTATTAGATTTGTTTCCTTTACCTATGCCTAGTCATGCAAGTCTAGAAGGGAAAAGGAAGGCAAAAGTAGTGAAAGGGATCCATGAATAGGCTAAGAAGTAGATTGAAAAGAAAAATGAGTCATATGCCACCCATGTGAACAAAGGTCGCAAGAAAGTGATATTTTAACTAAGTGATTAAGTATGGGTACACATGAGAAATGAGAGATTCTAAGCTCATGGAAGTCTAAGTTGCATCCTAAAGGAGGCAGCCCATTTCAAGTCATTGAAAATTCAATTGTGAGCAGTAATGTAAGGTTGAGAGAGGTGCTAGAATGGACAAGAGAGAGAGCATTTTGATTGGGGAAAAAAAGAGAGGGAAATAAGAGATCTAGGACATTTCTAACTTAAATACTTCTTAATTCAAATTATAATGTATTTTACTAATCACCTCTCCTTAACTATTACACTCTAAAGGCAATTGTATAATTCTAACTACTGAATATCAAGATTATTAAATTACTACCTTACACTCAATGTGTAACTACTAAAGGAAGGTTAACTTTATAATTTTTATTTCTAAAGTTTTAATTTTACCTTTAATTTTATTTTATTATTATTCAATTTTTTTAATTTGGTAAAATTTTTGTTATTTCAATATCATATAATATTTTATACTTGTTGCAAAACGTATGTTAAAAGTAAATAGTATATATATATATATATATTGAAATTATAGTCAAAATATAATAAACAAGTTTTGAGACTATATATAATGGGATAAAGGCAGTAGGTGTGTTTGTATTTTTTATTGTAGGCAATTAAGTGTTTAAATTTTTATTTGTAGCAATTTAGTATCTATACTTTTAAAAACAGGTTATTTAAGTGTTTCTATTACAAAATGAGCCTTAATTTGTCTGATGTTGACCAATTAGAGGATTTTAAATTAATATTCGTTTATAAAAGAGACACTTAAATGATCTACCTTTAAAAGTATAAGCACTAAATTGTTATAAATGAAAGTTTAGACACTTAATTGCCTAAAATCAAAAGCACAACTACTCCTAGTACTTTTATCCCATATATAATCAATAATGTAAAACATATATCACATGTTATTAACCGCTTTTGCTAATATATATTTTATACTCGGAACATAGATTTATTATATTGCATGGTATGTGGTCTAGTACATAAGAATATAATATATTGTATACAATAGTCATTTAATTATATAACGTTTACTTAAATATTATAATTTACATAAGAATTTAAGTAATTTGGTTTTCACTTAATATTTGCTCATTACCATAAAGTGAGTAAAAGCCAAAATATATAATAGCAAAAAAAAAAGAAGATTTTTTCAAGTTAAAGATTTTATATAATGATAAAAATAAGGGAGAGTAGGTATAAGTTAGATAAGGTATGAGGCACTATTTATACACCTTCCTATTATAATACTTTAAAACTACCTTAAAATCTATGTTGTATAAAATTTACAAATTATAAGATACTTTATGGATCCTATAATTTTTTTGTTATATTTTTATAATATTGATTTTTGAGATAATTTTTTTGACAATTTATCAATATTTCCATAAAATCATGTTCATTCAAATAGGTACTAGTTGCATGTTTAGACATAAAAGAGTAGAAATGATACAATATCCATATTTTATGTACCATCACTACCCATTTCATATATAGTCATGTATAAGTGAAAAATGAAAAATGCAGCCAACGTTATATTAACTAATCATTAGATGACAATAAAATTACAAGGAAGCATTATCAATGTAAGTCAAGTCATTAAAAAAAGTTCAAACAGCATATCAAAGAATGGATTAAAATTTATAATGTTAAAATAATAAATAAATATATAAATCATATTTATTGTTTGCGATGCTAATTTTAGATTGCATTTTCAAAAACTTTTCTAATCTGTTTGAAAAAGCATTTTACTATTGTTCGAAATCCATTTTCCAATATAATTTAAAATTGAAAAAAGCATTATATTTAGAGAGTAATCTCAATGAAGCAATATGTAATAGTTTGATATATAATAAAAACAATATAAACTGAAATATATAAAAAAATCTGCATTGAAAAAATGAATATAAAGTTTAAAGATTCAATTTTGAAGAAAGGTGAATTAAGATATGTAAATATAAGTTAATGTACATACCTTTCTAGTGGTGACAAAGAAATAATTAGTAAATATTGTGTTAGTAATTGGGAAGAAAGGAATCAAGAGAAATTGAAAATACTAGTGAAGGTGGTGTTAGTAAAGAAAAAATCAGATAAGAAAGATAGAAAATAAAAATTTAAATATAAGACAAAAATAAAAAATAAAAGAAATGAAGCAAGAAATGCTTTCAATTTTCTTATACATGTTTATAGCCTATATATTTATTTCTTTTTTAGGTAGATCTTTGGAGATAGAAATATAACATGTTTTATATTTATAATTATTAATTAATTTTTTTTAAGGGTGAGCTTAAAACATTCTAAAACCTATTTCTTATATATCTTTTAAAACAATATCTAGGATAATTAGTACAAGATATGGAGATATCCGATAATATCCTATCTTGTGGGAGTTGATTATGAGAAATTGAAAACTTGGAACTTACTTATGACCTTCAATGTCCATAAAATATTACACCTAATCAAGCATGCTAGAATAGAGTACAAGGTAAAACAGAGAATAGGTTAAACCACCCCTAATAAGAAGTTATTTAGAAACCTCCAATCCTATGTTCATCAGTATATGGTTTTCGTAATTGTGCAAGTATCCAGTAAAGATTGGGATACAAAATCAAGCCTTTATCTTTCTTTCTATTATTTGATTTAGCCCTTTGAATAATGTAAACATGCTACCGCTTTATGCTAGCGTTAAACTTTGAAATCCAACATAAATGGCTTGAGAAATTAAAAATTATACAGGATAAATTATGGTTCGGAAAAAGAGATTAAAATTGAAATGGCCTAATCCTGACATATACATGAAATATTTATTGTATGCATAAATGAAAAAGACAAGTTGATTCGAAAACTGTAATTATGAGAATAAAAGCAGCAACTCCTAGGCAACAGTGCTATGCATACATACATGCTGACGTAGAAGACCTCTTATGGATGGTTTTTCCCACAATCTGTAAGTCCAGAAATGGTTCTGGAAGAACCAAAAACTTCTAGTGTGGTAATGCCACAAATGTTCCCTTAGCTCCGCTCAGGCAACGTCGGGTGCTCTTCATCAATTTCAGCAACTTCCTTACGTCCCTATCCTGGAGTTCTTCCTTTGAGTTGAAAAATGCCCTATGGATTCCCTCAAGAACTTTAAAAACCCTAGGCAATGCTGTATCTACTGTTGTCTCTTTGACCTCACGCTTCACCTTTTGACTCACTGGAACTTCCTTCTTCCATGCTTCATTATAATAGTTATAAGGCTCCATTAAAATCAAGTTATCTTGGTTGTTTGGCCAAGCCGCCGCCGTGTCGTCAAGGATCAATATGTTGGACTCTTTTGCTAGCACCACGTCTAGGTTCTTCCGGTGCTGGGTGGTGCAATATTCCATGGAGATGATTCGATCACCAAAATAGACTCCATCAGGATCGAGTAGCTTTGCCATTCCTAATGCATATGGCCGCGTACCCATGGTAAATATTGTCATTTGAAACAACGGATTTGCCTTCTTTAGAAATGAGCGAACACGGGGCCTTAACCTGATGAAACGATTGTTTTTGAATGAGTAAGCCTCATCATCATCATCCATAGAATTGACCCGGTCCACGAAGTACTTCTTTTCAAGTTGGAGTTCCGACGCTGAGATCGAATGGAGGAGTGTATGATCCAAATCAAGAACTAGATGGAGCTTTCCCATGGCCAACAACATCCGTGTTGCTGTCTCTCTCATCCGATCGGCCTCGTCGAAATTAAACCTTAACCCTTGATGGAGGAAACCAACCCCTATGCCATACTCACTGCCTACTTCTTCTTCACATCGCGTGCACTTGCCTTGGTAGACTATTGGGTGTGCACAGGATGCTTTGCGCTTCCTAGGATTACCATGCTCAGTAAGAGAGCTTGTATCGAATAGATATGGATGATTGTAAGCGAAGTTCTCCAGTGAGAATCGCATAGAGAAACGCAAGCGTCGAATAATATGGCAACTCATGTTTTCTTGATTTGATGATGATGCTTCCCTTCAAACCCAGTCGAAAATTCTCGAGGATCCAAACGAACTATTGATGAATAGTCGTTCTCGAGAAGTACTTTTTAGTAGAGTTATGCTACATTAATTGAAGTCTAACATACGAGAATATCATAAACTGCTGTTCCTAGGGATCCAAAGGAGATTGTCACCGACGATCGTTCTAGATGAGCAACACTTTTTGATTAAGTTACATCTAGATACCTAGATATCTTATATAGTTCAATGCATGATTTATTGCGAAGTACTAAACTTATTTCCCGGTCGCTATAAGATCTCATTTAGATCTTAATTTATTTCATTAAGATACAGTACTCATAATCAATGATTAAGATTATGATAAATAAGATAACACATTCCATTATTATAAAGTTAAGATTTAAAATCATCTTTTAATTTTAATGTTAATTATATATGAAGATATTTTATGGGTGATAAATTTAATAAAAATAATTTTAGAGATGCAAATCCCAAAATATTGAAGTTCTAGTCAAACCTAAAAGATTGATGCAGATTGCTTATGTTGAAGAGATACATGATACACCTATATCTTAGGAGCCGTAAAGAGATGGAATAGGATTTCAGGGCAGTACATAGTAATTTCAGAGTATGGTTGATGTCCATAATTACAAGAATGCCACGATGTCCATACCCAAGGATACTGTAATTAACTATGTCCATTGTACTTTACAAAGTCATATCTTCTAGCTAAGAAGCCTCTAATAGAAAAATATGTTGTTCTTAATAATTTCTTATCAAGAAAATATACATATAAAAGACAAAGGCTAACGTTATCTTATCCCAAAAATAAAAATAAAAAAGCAAAAGAAAAGTAAAAAAAAAAGAAAGATTCTATGGTATAATTTCAATCAATAGGAGAATAGCTATCGTGGAAATGTTTCATTCCGTTGCAAACGAAACGCCATATTACTACTTATTATATTCCACAATACAAAGGTATTTAATAGGATTTATCAGCAAATTAAATATCATATTAACGTCTAAAACCGAGAGAAAATTGTGCACAAAACTTCAAATATTTATAAAAGGAAATTATAATTTACCAATTAAGAAAGCGTGTAGTTTTTACGAATTTCATGGCCGAGCAATTTCAATTCTCAAATACTTAAAAAGGAACCTTTAAATAATAAAGAAGAAATAAATTATTTTTAGAATATGATTCATATAATTTAAACCATAAGATTTCTAGAAACTCATAAAATTTTCCGTAGGTTTAGGGCGTGAACATAGTATCTTAGAGTCTCAGGTTTTAGATGATGGAATCGGATAACTTTTGGATTTAGGATTGGACTAACTAAGAAGTACTTACAAACTTAGCAAAATGAAGAAACTAGGTGTGCCCCAAATATAATGCAATCTACACCACTTATGTATGCGTAAATGTATAATATTTTATCTTATTTTTGACTAACGAGAATTCGTTGTATGTATATAATCAATACACTAGGAATTATTATAAAATGTGAGAATTTTTTTTTTCACATAAAAGCTCAAAAAATTGTCTCATTAGGCCTATTGCGAGAATTTGCATTCACGTAATCAAATTGCCATAATAAGACCGTCAACTTTGTGATATTGCAAGGAAAAAATTCTCATAAGACATTTTCGAGAATTGGAAAAATTGGTAGAATAGATATAGTATTTGCAAGAAATACAATTCTTACTAAATGATTGAAGGATGTCAGAAAATAAGCATTTGTGAGAAAAGCAATGTAAAAACAGTTTGACACATAACGGGAATTTGTGAGAAATGTTATTCTACAATAGATCAACTAAGAGAGAATCAAATTCTCTCAACAATGGGCATTTGTGAGGAAAAAATTCTTGCAATACGAATATTTACGAGAAATGAATTCTCGCAAACATCAATACATTTAGGCACTTGCGAGGAAAAATTCTCGCAATACTCAATACATAAGAGAAATGAATTCTCGTAGAATGTATTTTTTTTCCTCTCCCCCATAGAATTAGCATTACAAATTGATTATAAGAAATTGTGATACAATTTACAACAACAAGAGGGTATTCTTGATTAGCCAAAAAAAGAAAAAATTTACAAGAAATGAATTCTTGCAAAGTGTAAATTTTTTTCTCTTCCCTATACAAATGGCGTTACACATTGATTATAAGAACCTATGAGATACAATTTACAGCAACAAGAGGACATTCTCGATTAGCCAAAAAAAAAAAAAGAAAGAAAGAAAGAAAAGAAAATCTATCCCAATTTGCCACAAATATGTTAGTGCGCTATTGGCACTATTCGTTCCCAAAACAACCAATCAAACATCTTGCCACAAGTATCCATCAAAGTTTCAAAAATTTACAAATTGCATGATATCCAGCCAACAAAAAAAGTGCAACGTGATACTTAGCCAACATGAAATTTGCACTGGGGATTAGGGTGTGATGGTTGTTGTGAAGATCCACCCAATGGTGTAATCAATGAAGCTAATGGCATATTCCCAGTGCTAAACCCACCAAAAAAGGGTGATGATTGCAATGATGATTAGGTTAGTTGTATTTTTGGTGAGGTGATCAATATATGTGAAAACTATTGCTATTGCAAAGCAAAAAGCTGTTGTTATGCCATAAAATGATCAATTAGTCATTTCTATTGAGTAACATTATCTTCTAATTAGATATTTTGTTCTCCAATCTTGTCATGTGTTTGTTAGATGCCATAGGTGTGAAATGGTAGAGAAAAGGGATCTAAGGATGGGATGAAGGTGGTTTAAAAAGAACTCGAAGTAATTGTTGATATATAACTTACATGTTTATCTTTTGCTATAGAATTCACCCATTTAGTTGACTCACCTTTTCTTTTCTTATGGGTGTGTTCAAATGCCCCCATATCTGATAATCCCTAATATATTGTAATAAAACAAGTAAATACCAAGATATAAGTCGTATCAATTGCTAGACATAAATAATAATTTTTGAAACAAATGATCATATCATCCTAAATAATAACAAGTAACCAGGGGTCTTTTTTTTTTTTTTTAGAGGTCAATTGTGGTTAAACATGTTGTTGCAATCCAACAAGCTCCATTTGTTCTTCCTCTCCACATCAAAGTAACATGAAGATATGCTAGATAAAATGTCATATGTAACATAATGTTCATGTTACTTCTTATGAAGTCAATTAAACAAAATTGCACACATTAACTCAAATCAACACTGGTTGATATCATAAAAGAAAGAGTCGAAATAAAATTTTCATACCTTACTAAGATCAATATTCAGGAATGATTTCATACTTGTAGTGTGATTATATTGCAGCTTTTCTTGATTAGCAATGTTGACTAAAGAACACTTTTAAATGAAAAGGAAAATAACTACACTATTACATATAAACACATACAATAAATCTTAAATAGGCGATTTACCTTATGATGGGGGTTATTGTAAAAAAAGTCACATAAAACAGCCTAATCAGTGAGCCAGTGAAGTAAACCTGTTGGTATTTTTTGATGTGCTCTCTCATCCTCACCATATTCCTCATACTTTTGTTTCGGTCGATATTGCAACACACTAGATGTTCTACCAACGATCTTGTGAAATATTAATGGCCACCATGGATCATTTTCCAGGCTAAGATCAAACTTTTCCTGTAAATGTTAAAAATTTGATGGGAATGGATGAACCTTTATTCTGCATCATAATATAAAATAAGATAAAGAGTAACAAGGAAACAACTCACTACAATCATGTTAGTTACCCTCCATCATAACTCTAATGGCACTTTCGACCAAGCTTTACCTCTAACTTCAGGATAGCACAACGGAGAAGAGTGACAATGTGCTGAAGTGAACTCTTCGAATAACATTCTTACATTATCTCCTTGTGTAGCATTATAAATGTTATGCAATTCTAAAACAAGATTATGACCCGAGCTCTGCTTAATTTGCTTATAATGAGAGCCTTGATAGACACCCTTACGCCTAAGCTCTTGGTCGTGCTTGATGTATTATCCTCTTATGCATTCTCATTAGAAGGATGATCATGTTGCACATCAGAAGAATCATTACTTTACTCATCACCTACTTTGTCCTTTGATGTATCCGATGACTTTAGAGGATCTTAATAATCTAGTTGCTCTTGAATAGCATCAGCCCCAAACCAATTGACAAGATCATCTCTTGTACAACTAGGCCTTAGAATATCCATACTACACAAAATAATATTTATATAATCAATAAAAGATAAATCCAGTAAAAGGATTTTTTTTTTACGTATAGAAATCTAATCGAAAAAAAAAAGATCACAAGATCAGAGAATGAATATTACATAAAGATTGAATAACATAACCTTATAGTATCCACTCTTCTTCATCGCTACTACCAGTGGAATACTCATCACTACTATTCATATTAATTAAAGGTAGGCTTTCTTCTGGTACTTAAAAAATGTGCTAATTGCCCAGGATGAATAAAAATTTGATTTATTGGGACCATTCTATCACTTCTCTATTGCTATAGTGGCTCGTCTAATCGAGGTTCGTCAGTAATCTCATGATCAACACTATCATGTGGCTAAAATAATTCTCAATGGAATAAATAACAATGATGAACCTTTTAGAGCACCTTCCAATCACTAGTAGACTTCTTTGGATCTTTTAGATAGAAAAATTGTTGAGCTTGATCAATGAGATTGTAAGGATCATTTTCATACGATGTTTGATCGGTATTAATTGTAATCATATCAATTTCAATTAACTTAGGTTTATCTTGGTACGTGTCATGCCGTTTGCACTTAAAGAGGAACACACACCTACCATGGGTGTAGTTCAATTGTATGATGTTGGTTATTGTCCCATAGAATGTGATGGTTTTTCCATCATGACTACCTAAGACAACAATACCACTATTTTGTGATTGAAGACCCGCCTCTCGATCTTCTGTAACGAATCTCACTCTATTTACTACATAACCTTGATAAACCCAGACATGCTTCTATGGGCCCCATGAAAGGGCATCTAAGTCATTAGATTTTTGAAATGTACCTGTAAATTTAGCATATAAAATTTGTGTAGAAATAAACATAGTTAACTTGGATTTTGAAATCCATAAGTATCGAAACATAAGTTAATTGGTTAATTAGATGCACTTACTTTAGTTTTAAACCATGTTGGAAATTGCTCCATAACAAGTTGTTATACATTGGTTCGTCCATAACATTATTGTAACTCTTGCTCAAATTCCCTAATTATTTAAAAAATGCATAAAATTTTTTCATTTCTTTCATAAAAAGGTTTAAATTAGAAAGGAACAATCATTGAATGTATAGATGGACCTCCTTGCAATTGTTCAATGCATATATGTGCATTTTATTCATCTCCTCATTCACCTCTACATATGTACAATTGCTTATTAAACGCACCAATAGAGAGAAAATGTGAAAGCTTACTTTAGCAAGCTCAAGTCAATCCCATTGCCTATGAGGCCTATTGAACCTTGAATCCATGTGTTCAAAATACATAAAGCAAAATGTCAAACTTTCGCATACTACATAAGCTTCGGCTATAGAACCCTTCGGTTGAGCTTTATTTTTAACATTCCCTTTCGAAACCCCCAAGTACTACTCAACTAGATACATCCATCTATATTGCACTGGGCCACAAATATGTGCTTCTCTTGGTAGATGTATTGCCAGATGAATCATGACATCAAGAAAAGTAGGTGGAAAAATTATTTCCAATTTACACAATGTTAAAGCACTTGTACTTTCAATTATTTAGCACAAAGTTCTCTAAAAAATTTCGACATCTCACTTATTGCCCCATATATATCATCTCTAAGATATTTGCACAGTACAATAAGAAGAATCCTTTTGAGCAATACATGGCAATCATGGTTCTTTGATCACTTTAAGGTTACCTTAGACACCCTTAAGCATGCAAAAATGTTATAGGCATATCCATCAGGAGGTTTTACGTCCTTTATTAAGCTAAACACTTCTCTCACCTGATTAGGAGTCAATGTAAATTATGTTGAGGGTTTCATTGTCTACTTTGTCCCCCTTTGAAGATGCAATTTAGGCTGAATGCCCATCTCTTGTAGAGTCAATTTTGCTTTATCAATATCTTTTGATTTAACCTTAAAGTTTAGAATGGTACCAACTAAGTTGTCACAAAATGTTTTTCTCGATGTGCATGACATCTAAGTCATGTCTAATAATTAGTTTATCCTAATAAGGCAATAAAACAAGAATGTTTTTTTTTTTTTACATTGATTAGGCTCATCCTTTGACCTCTTTCTCTTCCCATGACTAGTTGTTTTTCCTAAGATGACATGCTCATACCGACTCAATTGCATCAAAATATCTTCATTGCTAAATTGCTTAGGGGCTATACATTTCTCTACAATTTCATCGAACTTCACCTTTTGATGACGCCACCTATGATTCATTGACAAAAATTGCTGATGTAATTTATTGTGTACACCCACTAGTCACATTCACATTGCAAATAGAACAAGCCTTGTAACCTTTTGTAATCCAATCCAATACATCACCATATGTAGGGAAATTATGGATTGTCCATAATAGTGCTACATGCATGTGAAATGACCAACTCGAGACAATATCAAAGGTTTTTACCTCTTCTACCCACAACTCCTTTAACTCATCAACCAACGGCTGTAAGAAAACATCAATGTCTTTATGTAGTAATATAAGACTCAATGTTAGCAAAGACATAAAAAGATATGGTTCTTTCATAGAAGCCTATGGCAATACCTTATAGGGAAACGAGATAATAGGCCATGAACTATATGTGGTACTCAAATTACTGAATGGATTGAAGCCACTAGTTGCAAGTCCCAACCGTACATTCCTTGGATCAGATCCAAAATTAGGGAATTTTTTGTCTATGTCCTTCTATGCTTCTAAGTTTGAAGGGTGCTTTAGCATATTTTCCTCAATGGCACTTCTTTCCTTATGCTAAGTCCCATCTTCCTCTATAACATGCCCCTCCTTATGTCATCTCATTAAAGGTGTTGTTTTTCTGCACATAAACAATCATTAAAGACATGGTATTAGTGGAAAATACCGTAAAACCTTCATAGGAGTTTTCTTTTTTCTTCTCACTAGTCTTTGCTGCCCACCTCGAATGGTTACAGTATGGACAATAATCTAAGTCTTTAAATGCTTTCCTGAATAAGACATAGTCATTTTTACATGTATGGATAAGATTTGCATCCATTCTTAATTGGAGTAACATCTTTTAACACTCATAATAGAAACCTAGGAGTCTTTCCCCCTATGGTAATATACTCTTTACAAAATTAAGGCAATTGTTGAAACTCTTTACAGATTGTCGACTATCAACCTTAAAATGCATCATTTGTATTACGGTAGATAACTACGAAAATTTATCACATCCCGAATAGACCTAACATTTGGCTTCTTTAAATAAGTCACTCTACTTATCCATGTCAATTTCATCTCCTCCATTATCCCTCAACATATCATCTTCAGAATCACTACCGCTACATGCCAAATTATCTAATATTTGATTATCAACATCATCCTCGAATGTAGGGCCATTATCACATACGACTTCTTCCATTGTTAGTGGGTCTTACACACTTGCTTGATTGTTAACAATCCTAAAGCCATTCAAACCCGAATATATATGCTCCAACCTGTTAATATGTGATGTCTCCCCATGGAATATCTAAGTAGTGTAAGACCATGCCTTTCATTGATGGATTAGATAAACCTTAATGGTCTCTATTGGTAGCCATTCATGATTAAGACAATCTTGACATAGACAATAGATAAATCTATTTGAATCCCAATGATGTTACATGGCTACTTCAAGAAAACTCCATACCCCTTCGATATACTCTGGAGAAGTACGATCATGCATCATGTGCCACCTCCTTCTACTCACCCTAAACATGTAATAGCTATCGTTATATTTGGTTAGTGATAAATCAGAGATTTTGCGACCACCAATTCTTATTCCATAGTACAATAATGTTATTAGTATTTAATGATGGGAAAGAAAAAGGACCTGATCTATACTAACCATTTTGCCACCATTTTTAAATTTAAAACCAATAGTATGTTACATTAAAAATATTAATAGGCATCTCAACAATACTTATAATGTTAAAGTGAATAAAGAAGTTAAATATCTCATGTGATTTGAATCAAATAATTTTCATTTTACACAAAAATTATAGAAATAAGTTATTTTAGATGGTGGGTATATAGATATAAATTTTTTTTAGATAATTGTTTTGAATAACTGATGATGATTATATAAAAATAGAATGTTTTGGCGATTACTTAATTATTAATATTTTCAAACATCTATATTGCGTTACTAATTAGTTTAAAGTCCCAATTAAAAATCATTAATTTTTAATACACTTAATTTTTCATAGCAACATTTAATATTAAATGCTTTCTTTTTAATGCTAATAAATATCCTTCATAGGAGAAAAGCTTTATAAAACACATGATATAGATAGACGATGGCTTGTTACCATTCGAATTATACTATACTACTAAAGTGAAAATCAATGACAGGTTTTATTATTTATATCGATTAATTTGATGGCTCTATTCACCCAATCTCATGTATATATAATATTAGGAAACTTGTGAAGAGAACCGGATGGATCAAAACTAAGGTTTTGATTAATTTGATGGCTCTATTAACCTTATCCCTAAGATCTAACTAAGGTTTCAATCCTTTGCCTATCGGCATGAGAACTACTGCTACCACTTGCTGATTAAAGGATTCAGACCATGCCTTTGGCACTATATGTGAAAGCTAAAATTGGACTTGATGCAATAATATGGGAATCGTGCAGCCAAATGATGAAAAGGAACATTATTTCCTCAATATACAATTCGATAAACAATCACAAAAGATTTACATGTAAACGGGAAGGTAAAAGTGAACAAAAAAATAAAATAAAATTGGAGGTTACGATTTGGAAAAAGTGAAGGGGAAGTTACTTCTCTAGGCTGGGTACGGACTTTTTCAACAAATAGTGCAACATCCAACAAAACAGGTGCTTCCTTTGTCGCAGAGATGGAGAAACACAAGACCATTTATCCTTAGCAAATTTATGTTTTACATTAAACTCAATAACAGAGTTCCCAAACAGGTAAGCAACATCCGATGGAGGACTACCGAATTTGAAGGAAATCATGTTAAAGGTAATTAGAACAACTTCTCACATTTGTAATTTCTTAGCTAAACCAACTATATTTTACTTAAATTTTCATTTGATTAAAGAACAAACCCTTGATTCATTTACCCAACAAAAAACCCCAAATTCTATATAAAATCAAAACAACATTCACATTCACCACAGAAATCAGGGGAGAGAGCGAGAGAATACATACCTTCACAAGATAACTACACACATGACTTTATTTATTTTTTGCACTATATTAGAAATGATTTGCAAAGGGAGTAGTATTTTCTTACTTTTTTTTTTTTTTGTTATTTACTTATAGAGTCTTATAATCATATGCAAGAAATAAGTTCAAATTTCTCCCCATGACCAACGGTAGCACCACCATCAGCCTCTCCATTTCCACTTCAATTTTCTTCATGAAAACCATCAAAACCACCATCAAACTTCCATTAAACCTTAGCTCTAACCCCTACACATCCTCCATGCCATGAATAGGAGAAGGAAGTGAATTTTTACTCACAAAAATCTTAACTTAAGGTAAAAGCTTCCGATCAATATTTCTATACTCTTAGATTCCTCATCTAGGTTTATTTATAAGTTCTTTTTGTAAATTGTAGCTTGTAACTTGTTGGTAACTCCTATCTATCATCACAAATCCAAGGAAAAAGAGATAACCCAACTTCCCTTCTCCCATGCAATCTTGTTCTTTAGAAGATCTCTTTGGAATCTCTAATGTTTAGGTGTGGACATAATGCCATTTGCACTATTATGATGAGATGTAATTGAAACTCTAATTGATTTCATATTTTTGAAAAAAATTTCGTGGTTGCCCTATTCAATCCCTTGCTGTTCATGCCTCCAATAAGACCCTAGGACACTTGCATGTTGATAGTTTTTGAGCTAGTGGACATCTCTAGTGATTAGAAGCACCTATATATCGATTTCTCCAACTTATGGTTCTTGAAATGTTGAAAATCCCCCTTTGTTTGAATTGAATAGATTGTTAATGATAATCATCATACTCATTTGATGATAATTAAGTTAAGAATAAGAAGTTGAAAATATGTTTGTACCATCTAATAATGATTAAATTACAAAATCATTAAAGTCTTTAACACCGTTAAGCTTCACAATATTGATTTAGGTTAGAACTAAGAATTGTCTTGATATATTATATTTTTGCCCCCTTGTGATTTATATTAATTTGATATCAACTAATTTATATGTTGTCTATTAATTATTAAAGTTTATATAAGGCTAAAAAGCTTACCCAAAGTCGTAAGAGGCCATAATTCACGAATGACCTTATTCCCTACCTCATATGTGCTAATCAAATTTAGCACCTATTCAATGATAAGTATTCTAATTTACTCTAATTAATAATAAAGAAACTTGAGACAAAACCGAACTAATCGAAAACACCAATTTCTTAAAAATTACTTTATAAATTCATATGAACTTCTCAATCTAGAAAGTAATGTGAAAGAGAATAAAAGATGGCATTTCATTCAAAATCACACTCTTTTAATACTTAATGAAAAACATGCTAAACTTTGAGTAAGATACTCTCAAATAAACTCGAGTTAAAAAAGACTCGAGTCAAAGAAAACTCAAAATAGGAACAATATAACATAACAATTTGTGCACAAAAACTGTTCATAACTATTTCGTAACACCTTTCCTCTTGAGGCTTATGCTTTACTTGTACTAGGGATAACCTAGTGCCTAGGAGATAGGTTGTTATGCCATCTTCTAGTAGAAGATAAAGCTAAGTAAAACCGAACACATATTTATTCTCATGAAACTTGCATGTTTCTTATTTCATAACATGACTACTTGTTTGCATACATTTAGTCTTTATAAATAGCTCCAACTCAAGCCCCAAAAAGTCTTTTGTTTCCCCAAAAGTTCACTGCTAACACTTTCACCCGTGCCTTAGAAACTAAAGTCTTTTAATTACATGGCTCATCTTTGATACTTGAGGTTAGAAAAACTAACCCCTTGGCTCATTTTAGAGCTAAGTGAGTCCCAAAAGAAAAGGCAAGCATGGTACAAAATCGCAATGTTTCAAGGACTGTACATATACAAGCTCACAAAGTGAAATATGTCAAAGCAAGCTAAAGGTTACGTAATCCGCATCTTTAAACTTCTTATAACTATGGTAAGGAAATGGACATGTTGGCAATTAAATTCAAGTCTTTCTCAAGAACTCCTTAATGTTGACTTACTACCATATTTTCTCTTACCCTTATAGCTATTAGCTATCTCAACACTTTTCTCATCAAAATTTAGGTTAGCATTTATTATTTGTGCCTTTCACTGCAAACCAAACCAAGTAACCTCTAGGGTTGCCATAAATTTAATTAGGCTGATAATGCTATCATGCCATAAATTGAACTGGCAATTAGGTTGCCACAAACTTAAATGGGTTGGTGTGAAGATCATGCCACAAACTAAGCTAGGTAGTGATAAGCACTTGGTTTAATTAAGTATTTTCAGTTAGCACATTTCCTATTGCTTGCCATTACTCAGATCATCCATTTTCCTATTACTCATATTCCATAGCATCCCTTCATTTGATCCATCAAGTATGAGTAGATATTACATGATTAACATAAAATCTCCTTGCAAGAAATTCTTATAAAGTAAGTACACAAAAGCATTTCTTATGTACTATAAACCATTATTTCACTTTGCTAATTATAATACTACTATTGTTACTATCTATAATCATTATTTATTAATACTATTTTATACAAATTCCCATTATCGAAGATATTCAAGATTGCCACTTGAACTGTATTTTAGCATCTTGGTTATTTGAATGCTAGATGATTTATGGAAGTTCTAAAGTCAATAGCTTCAGGGTGCAAGGTATTATATATTTCACCCACATAATGACTTAAAAGCAAAACCTAACTAATAGAAATAGAAACTAAAAATATAGACTTTCTAAATGCAACCTGTATACATGATTTCAGCTTGAATTGACTGGGATAAGGCTAATTTAAGTTGAATCATTGGATCAAAACCTATAAGAATACTATATTTCCTCCTTATAATGATATAAGGCAATCACTCTTTTATTTGTGGCTCTTAGTTTCATTCATCTCATCTCCCAAATCTAAAACTTTCTTGTTTTCCTTATACACACATGCCTTATACGTCTTATAACCACCCAAGTCGTGTTCTTACTAAACATTAACCCTCTCATGTCCAATGGTTGATTTAAGACCAAAAACCATGTTTATTTGATAAATTTGGTTGAGTTTTTCCAAAAACATGAACTTGACCAGACATGAACCATTATTTACCATAACGGTATGATGAAAATGAAAAGAGGAAAACGAAGTTTAAGATACAATTGTAAGTTCTTACAAAAATTTCACTAAATGGGTGAAATAATGTATAATATCCAATAGCGAAAAGAAGCTTTAGTTGGCACAAAATCTTACACTTGATAAATCTAATGTGTAACACCTTACAAATAATTTCAAACATGGCATTAATTTGCAAATATATGATTTGAAAGAATAATAACATGACCATAATATAAATTGAGCCCTCAATTAAGTATAGAAGTCAGTACACATAGATGATGCAAAATACTAACTCCTTGAATAAATCATACATGAGGCATATCTTAAAGCCTAAACCATGTAGACACTAAAATATTTGGAAATAATTAAACCTTTAGAGGTTCCCTGCTCAACCCTAAATAGTAATGAAGGAACCAAATTGACTTTAAAATAACTAAGTCCTACCATATCTAAGATAGTAACCCAATAGTGACACAACTTTATAACACTAAGGATATAATGTAAAACTTACTTGAAACCCAATAATATAATTAAGAACCAAAATCAATATGGATTTTCATCAAATGTAAAGGACCTTAGGGATCAACTTAAGAAGTGGACACCAACACAATTACTCATATAAGTAATAAGTTAATAGTCTACGATAGAGCAAAACTCTTATAAAATAAGGCAAGTATCATGTAACACATGCAAATTCCTTTAGTCCTCTAAGTTATTGATTTTTATGTATCATATCCTAGGTGATTTTTCCTACTCTTGATGATTCTTACTCAAAGGACTATTGTTCTCATTAAAACCTACAAAAAAAGACTATTTCACTAGCTCTATAAGATGTCCATGTGAGTGGATACTCAATGACTATCATAGTGCTTATGCTTGTTAGTGTAGTTTAGCTAGTTATCTTTAATTATATTTCAAAAGCACCTATAATATGACTAATTAATAGTTTGGCAATTTTAATAACCCATCTTGCATAGCATGAAATGTATTATAAGGCTATCGATGTCACATAGTGCACCAAAAAGGTTGTCGTATAGAGGTGATTTTCCATAAGAAGTTACCTTTTCGTAATCTTTAGAAATTATCACCACATAGGGAGACGATGTCCTTTGATTGGGGCCAAGTGATTCAAGAAGTACTGCTGCCAAATAATGATGAGGTCAAATTGTTAGTTTGACTAACTAGCTTAAGGATGGAGAGACTAAATGTGTTTAACCACGTATGCAAATGTCATTGTGGAGTTACACTCGTGATGATTTGCCAATGAACTACAATCTTGGAACCTAAGGTCGATGAGTGGAATTTGTCTCCTAACCCCCAATCCTGGAGGGTGTAATTTAGTGTCCCACTTGATTATTGGTTGGTTAAGTGTGTTATTGCATTGCATATAGTTGTTGCTTACATTACATATTAATGTTTGATACCTTACTTAACCCATACTTGAAAGTATAGTATGAGAGTTACACTCATTTAAGCCATTGTTTTGCTCATTTGTAGTAGGTAAGAAACTTATGCGTTTGATTGAGTACACTACCAATAAATTTTTATCTCTTATTATAGTTTGTGCTTCTAGAGGAGCACACATACAAGAAGGAAGTTTAAGTAATGCCTACCCTAAAAACTACTTTTAGTGCCTCAAAACAATGGTTAGCCCTCTTTAAGGTGAAATCCTATTCCCATAGGTTATTCAATAGGAGTTTCTTGATATGAATACGATCATTGTCTATCTCAAAATTTGCTTTTCAATATCAAAATATAGGGAATAAATATCTCTCATGCAAAACTCTTTTAATTCATCCTATTAACTTTGTCGTAACCCATCTAAAAATGGATTATGAGTGCAGAGTGGCTCTCCTTCTTTCCTTTCAAATGTCCTTTAAAACAAAATTTAGTCATTATAATGTAATGTAATAGTGATGGTCCAAGTTTGAAGTAAGATTTATGCTTGTATTATGGATTGTGATATCTGTAAGCATTTAGGTTTGCATTTCAATCCACTTAAGTCATTAGATTTCTAAGGAATTGGTAGCTCTCCAATCTCATTATTTGATGGGGGTACCCACACTTTGCAATCTTGGATGGACTTACCATTATAAATGAAGTATATATTTATTTCCACTCATCTATACATATTTATAGGTGTTATGATTAAATATAATAGGTTAACAAGTGTTGTTAATGGAATTTCTTACACTCTGATATATGAGATGGTTGTCATATAGTTAGTACACACTAAATGGCAACTTATAGAGATGCTATTGCTAGGGCCTATTCTAGATTGTAAAATTATTAGTATAACGAAATGTGTATAATAATACATATATATGCAATGCAATATTATATTAGAATACTACAAAACCTATAATATATATAACATAATTTATTGTATAGAATTATAACATTATACATAGAAACACATACGCACATACATATATGTGTATATGCATGTGTGTATGTATAGATATTATGCTAACTATATGAGATATTAAATATTATATCTATTACTACATGTAGCTACCTTAATAAACCATATTATATGTACATAGCAATATATTATATTACAAAACATATATAAGAATATATATTCAATGCTATACAATTTATAGTATGATAACACAATATGTATATGTGTGTGTGTATATATATATATATAATTTATATTTCCATGTGTGTGTGCCTCTATATGCATAATATGACACTTATTACAACAAAGGATTAAAAAAGGAAAGAAAGAAAAGAAGAAAAAAGGGGATAAGGAACTATTCATGTTAATTTTTTAAAAATGGGATAAAAGAGTGAAAATTTTCCTCATATTATATCTTTTTCCAAAGTGACAATGCATTAAAGGTCACAGAATGGGATCATATTGGAGTTTTTTTATTTTTGGTTATATTACCAACTTGACATTGCAATTTAATGAGGTGGAGTAAGTAATGAAATACATATTCTCTACAATAGAATTTTACACATAGTAAACATTGGAATGTAAATTTCTAAATTATTCTTGGTAATAGTCATTTCCAAAAAATATTTTTTTTATTCCTTGCCTATTCTATTCCAAAAGGTAAACAATCATCAATATTAATGGAATATTTTATCTACTATATGAAATATTCTACTTATAAAATTTACTAATAAAATAGATATACTTTTTATATATTGTATTGCTAAAATTTAAAATACTTAGAAGTTGTACCTTTACTTTTAAATCAAGAAATGCTATAGCAACTTGAAATATAAGAAATGTAACATAATCTTTTACTCAAAGTATATAAATTAGATAAATTAGATAGGGTAGGAGGGAAGGGGGGAATATACAATGCTAATATTACTAAAGTGTATACAAATTTTTAAGAAAGTAATAAATATATATATTAGCATTTCCATATATTTTTATAACTTTTTTCAACTTATCAAAATGTTTAAAAATGCAACAAAGAGCACAAAAATTGTTAAAGAGTAGTTTGCAGTTGTTGAAATACTAAAGCAATGGAACTTTACTTTCAAATAAGGAAATTATAGTTGGAGCTTATCTTCAAGAATAAGAAATTTCATATTATTGGGGTTGAAAATTTTACTTTAAAATGAAGCAAGGATAGTTGCCTTAAATTAAGTACTTCAGCAAAGACAACTTTTAACTATCTCATGTCTTAGAAAGCTTGACCATAATATGAGCTATCAAATGTTTATTTTGTCTTCTTTGTTGCACCACCTAGAATAATTGCCCATCAATACAATAAAAGAACTTCAACACCTTCACTTTGTAATCTAAATTCAATAAATGAGATAATAAAATAATCCTTCTATAACTCTATTTTCTTTCCCATTTCATTAACTTACTTTATTATCCTCTTAGAATTTAGTTTCCTATTTACACCCAACATATCTTTAGTATCAAAGCCAAACCCCTTTCATTTCAAAAAACTTGAAAACTTATATACTCATACACAAATCTTAGCTATGTAACCAACAAGCAACAATGTCGCATTTAATTTTTCCTAAGATATTCCTATATTTGTTGGTGAAAAATATAATAAATGGAGCACAATGATGAGAATATTTATCTCACAAGATTTGTGGGATATTATTCAAGATGGTTATAAAATCCCTATTGCTAGTTTAGAGGTAAAAGCAACCTAAACCATGCCACAAATAAAAGAGCATAAAGAGAATATCATGAAAGATGCTACAGCATTGTCTTTCATATAACAAGGCATTAATCAATCAATTCTTTCACGAATTATGGGTGCAAGCATTATCTTTCATACAACAAGGCGTTAATTGATCAATTCTTTCCCAAATTATGGGTACAACCAAGGTTGGTAAACTCATGATTCTACTTAGAATCGCTAAAAGGTTTATAGAATCGAAACACAGAAATATCAGTTTTTACAACTTATATAAAATAGTTTAAAAAAACTGTTGATATGTTTACCATTGTCATAAAAAAACATGAAATAAAATATGGAAATAAATAAATTCAAAATAAATCTTAGTCATAATTCACAAGAAAAAGTTATATATTTATAGTATAAATAAATTATGCTTATGCATAAAACTACAATATAAAATGTATTACAATATAAATTATAATAATAAAATAAAAAGATAAAAAAAAAATTCAACTCCCTTTTCATCATCAAAAATAAAAACCATCGTTAGCTCTCTTTTCACCATAACCATTATCGCTACCATTTTCATTGTCAAAGTAACATTATTATTAGTACTATCATAAAGTATATTCTTATATTCTAATTCCAAGTCTTTCAAAAAACTAATAATATTCATATCTTATGAAAGTTAAGTTATATTTTTTTTTAATCTTTAATCCAATTGGCTTTAATAAGTATAATTGGTAGACTCGATTAAAAACGTAAGATTCTACTAATTTTTATGTATAAACTGGTGATTCTACCATGAGTTTATATAAAAATGATTTTTTTTCTCGAGTTAACTCAAAAAGGCATCCTAAAATCGTAAACTTGTAAAATCTTATAAGTAAAATCGCGATTTTAACAACTATAGGTATAACTACATCACATGATGCATGGGAAATTTTGAGAAAGCAATGTGGAGGTCATGATAAAGTAATTTTAATCAAACTTCAAAATCTATGGAGAAAGTTTGATGATTTATTTATGAAAAATAATGAGGATGTGCAAGAATTCTTCTTAAGAGCTACCATTATCATTAACCAAATAAGAGGTGATGGAGATATAATTATGATAGGGTAAATATCACATTTGGTACCTAAATTTTGTTCATTTAGCAATTAACTACTTAAAATTTAGAAGTATTAATTTACTACCTACTAACTTTACAATGTTGCTTACAGTAAATAAATAAGATAGTTAATTGCAAAAATAGGAAAAATTCTATTAGTTAAATGTAAAAATGGGCAAAGATCAGGTCAGTTAAGTGTAAAAACATGTGAAGTTCTGGTAGTAGATTAATAATTTGAAACTTCAGATAGTTAATTGGAAAAATAGGCAAAGTTTATATATCAAATGTAATAATTACCCTTATCAATAAGAGCATTGTAGGAAAAGTTTTGGAAAGCTTACCAGTCAAATTTGAGCATATGATTATTGTTATTGAAGAATCTAAAGATCTTTCTAGATTGACTTTAGATGAGCTTATGAGATCACTAGAAACCCATGAAAAGTGTATGAGTAGACTTTGTAGTTAAAGTAAAAAATGACTAGGAATTCCCTTTATCCATACCTCTAAATGAAGAACTAGCTTTGCAAAGTGTGAAAAATAATGAGTCACACTTATGGAATTTAGGATATAGTTATCTGAGTTTTAAGGGACTCTAATTGCTAAAATAGAAGAATATGGTGATTGTTCTACCAAATATTTTGTCTCTTAAGAAAGTGTGTATAGGAAAATGCATTGTTTGTCGTTCCTGAAGACATCTTATATAACAACTTTTGAGAAACTTTGGCTGAATCCTTTTCATAATTCATGTTCAAGTATATATATACATTAGGAGAATATATTTCCAAGCAACTATATTTTACAAATTAGGAAAACAAATCTTCCTCTACCAAAATATACAATACAAAATATACATGCCATATTTACAAACTAAGTCACGAAACAAATATCTAAATATTCACGGCCGTGTTACATGACTGTGTATGTTTCTGGTAGCTACCTGACACAATACACAGTTATGCCTTCTGAGCGTGTATCCGGCCGTGTATGTTTCTGGGAGCTACTTGACACAATACACGACCGTGCCTTCTTACCGTGTAGCCGGCCGTGTATGTTTCTGGGAGCTATCTGACACAATACACGGCTGTGCCTTCCGCCCGTGTATCCGGCCGTGTATGTTTTATCAATCAAGAATGTCTGGTAGCTCAGAAACATATACGGCCGGATATATGGGAAGAAGGCACGGCCATGTATTGTGTCAGATAGCTCTTAGAAACATACACGGCCAGCTACACGGTCAGAAGGCACAGCCGTGTATTGTGTCAGGTAGCTCCCAAAAACATACACAGCCGGATACACGGTCAGAAGGCACAACCGTGTATTGTGTCAGGTAGCTACCAGAAACATATACGGCCTGATACACGGCTATAAGGCACGGCCGTGTAACACGGCCGTAAATATTTAGATATTTGTTTCATGACTTAGTTTGTAAATATGGCATGTATATTTTGTATTGTATATTTTGGTAGAGGAAGATTTGTTTTTCTAGTTTGTAAGATATAGTTACTTGGAAAGATATTCTCCTAATGTATATATATACTTGAACATGAATTATGAAAAGGCATTCAGCCAAAGATTCTCAAAAGTTGTTATGGTATTAGAGCCACACAACTGAGTATTGTGTTGAATCCATAGTTCTTTTTTTAGTCTTGGAATTGCGGGTTTGTTCTTGGTTTTCCTTTGGCTTTAGGTTGATTAATTCCAATCAACAATTTTTTTTATAATCAAGTTGTGAGTAACAATTCTGTTTAGAATGTCTCCTGAGAAAACACATGAACTCTTAGCTATTAGATTTACGGGGAAGAATTATGCTGCATGGGAATTTCAGTTCAAGATGTTTTTGAAGGGGAAGGAGCTTTGGGGTCATATTGACGGGTTTTCTCTAGCTCCTACAGAGTCGAAAGATCGTGGTCAATGGGAGGCAAAGGATGCTCGGATTGTTTCTTGGATTTTGGGATCTATTGAGGTTCATATGGTGAACAATTTACGATCCTTTGGCACAATAAAAGAAATGTGGGAATACTTGAAGCGCGTCTACAATCAAGATAATACTGCAAGACGGTTTCAATTGGAACTTGATATGAGTAATTATAGTCAAGGTAATCTCTCAATTGAACAATATTATTCTGGCTTCCTTAATTTATGGAGCGAATATTTTGGTATTATCTATGCTAAGGTGTCAAAGGAGAGTTTGGCTAGTCTTCAGGCTGTTCATGAAGTGAGTCGTCGTGATCAGTTTTTGATGAAGCTCAGACTTGAATTCGAAACCGCTCGGGCTGGGTTGCTGAATAGAGATCCAGTTCCTTGTTTGGATGTATGTTTTGGTGAATTGCTGCACGAGGAACAAAGATTGGCGACACAAGCCGCTATTGGTGTAACTGGTGGATCATCTGGAATAGTTAATGTTGCATATGCTGCTCAGACCCGAGGAAAGAGAACAATGCAGTGTTACAGCTGCAAAGAATTTGGTCATATTGCCCGTCATTGTAGTAAGAAGTTTTGTAATTATTGCAAGCAAAAAGGGCATATTATTAAGGAGTGTCCTACAAGGCCTCAAAACAGAAGGCCACAAGCTTTTCATGCTGCGGTATCTGACTCTTGCAATCTTGGTTCGACATCCACAATTGCTGGCAATAATCAATATGTTCTCACACCAGATATGGTTCAACAGATGATTCTCTCTACCTTCTCTGCTCTTGGTCTTCAAGGGAAAGGTAAGACTACTAATTTAGTTCCTTGGTTTGTTGATTCCGGCGCCACAAATCATATGACTGGCACATCTGATTTATTGCATAATCAACATCCATATACTGGTACTCAACAAATTCAGGTTGCTGATGGAAATAATATTTCTATTACGACAGTTGGTGATATTAGCTCTTCCTTTCGACATGTCTTGGTTTCTCCTAAATTATCTACTAACTTACTTTCTGTTGGGCAAATGGTGGATAATAACTGTGATGTCCACTTTTCTCGTGATGGTTGTACTGCGCAGGATCAAGTGTCGGGGAAGGTGATAGCGAAGGGGCTTAAAGTGGGCAGGTTATTTCCATTACAATTTACCGTTCCTCGGACTTTGTCATTAGCTTCTTTAGTTGTTGAAAATAAGACTAGCATCTGGCATAGACGCTTAGGACATCCAAATAATGTTGTTTTGAATCATTTGTTGCAAAGAGGTGTTCTCGGTTCCATAGATAAGAGTTTATTAGTTGATTGTTCTCCTTGTAAACTGGGCAAAAGTAAGACATTGCCTTTTCCTGTTTTGGGTAGTTGTGCCAATAAATGTTTTGACATTATTCATAGTGATGTTTGGATAATTGTATCGATTATTTCACATGATCAGTATAAATATTTTGTGATATTTATTGACGATTACAGTCGATTTACATGGATTTATTTTTTGCATTCCAAAGCAGACGTGTTTACTGTGTTTTAAACCTTTGTGACATATATTGAAACTCAGTTTTCCACTTGTATTAAAATCTTACGGTTTGATAATGGCGGTGAATATATTTCACATGATTTTCAAGCATTTCTTCATAACAAGGGTATTGTTTCACAACGCTCATGTACATATACACCTCAGCAGAATGGAGTTGCCGAACGGAAAAATCGACATTTGTTAGATGTGGTGCGCACATTGTTGTTAGGATCTTCTGTTCTAGCTAAGTTTTGGACCAAAGCTTTATCTACTGTCGTTTATCTGATTAATCGCTTACCATCTCAACAATTGAAGTTTGATTCTCCCTATCAACGAATGTTTGGTAAACATCCTAATTATCATATGCTACATACTTTCGGATGTGTTTGTTTCGTTCATTTACCTACCTATGAACGTCATAAGTTGTCAGCCCAATCTGTTCGATGTGGCTTTATGGGTTACAGTCCTAATCATAAAGGTTTTGTGTGTTATGATTCGATTAATAATCGATGGCATATCTCTCGGGGTGTGATTTTCTTTGAACATGAATACTATTTTCAGCAACATCTTTCGACATCTGATACTGTTGTACTTCCTCACTTTGATGACTCTTATTTTGATAAACGGTTCAAGCCTAGACTTGTCCTTTCCGACCCTGCTCCTGAAAATGCTTCAATGATTCTTCGACGATCAACTCGGCACACTCGTCCTCCAGATAGATATGGCTATTCTGCAATTGTAACTAATACTACAATTCCTACCTCTTATTCTCAGGCTGCTAAATAGACTTGCTGGATAAAAGCCATGCAAGAGGAACTTCAAGCAGTTCAAGACAATCACACTTGGGATATTGTTTCATGTCCTGCTGGTGTTAAACCCATTGGTTGTAAATGGGTTTATTCTCTTAAGATTCGATCTGATGGTTCCCTTGACAGATATAAGGCAAGGTTGGTAGCTCTTGGCAATCGATAGGAATATGGAATTGATTATGAAGAGACCTTTGCACCCATGGCTAAGATGACAACTGTCCGGCTTATTCTATCTATTGCTGCATCTAAAGGATGGTTCTTACGACAAATGGATGTTAAGAATGCATTTTTGCATGGGGACCTCAAGGAAGATATCTATATGACTCCTCCTCCAGGATTGTTTTCCACACCCTCACATGATGTTTGTAAGCTCAAACGGTCTCTATACGGTTTAAAACAGGCTCCACGGGCCTGGTTTGAGAAGTTTTGTAATACTCTTCTTAGCTTCTCTTTTATTCAAAGTCAGTATGATTCTTCATTATTCCTGTGCAAGATTGACAAGGGAATTGTTTTGTTGTTAGTCTATGTTGATGATATTGTCATCACAGGATCCGATACTCAATTGATGTCTCAGTTACAGGAGCGTCTTCAAGGTTCTTTTCGTATGAAGGATTTGGGATCGTTTACTTATTTCTTAGGTCTTGAGGTTCGCTCTTCTTCTGCTGGTATTTTTCTTCATCAACATAAATATACTGAGGAACTTATTGCTTTAGCTGGTCTCCAAGAGGGATGTTCTGTTGATACTCCTTTGGAAGTGAATGTTAAATATCAACAAAATGATGGTGAATTTCTATCTGATCCATCTCTATATCGACAACTTGTTGGAAGTCTCAATTATCTGACTATTACACGTCCTGATATTTCATTTGTTGTATAACAAGTTAGTTAATTTATGCAGGCACCTACACATCTTCATTTAGCAGCAGTTCGCCGTATTGTTAGGTATTTAAAAGGGACTTCTCATCGTGGTTTTTTCTTTTCTGGGGAGTCTCCTATTCACTTAAGCACATATAGTGATGCTGATTGGGCTGGTTGTTCTGATACACGTAGCTCTATTACTGGTTGGTGTATGTTTCTTGGTAACTCTTTAATTTCTTGGAAGAGTAAGAAACAAGATCGTGTGTCTAAGTCTTCTACTGAGTCCGAATATCGTGCTATGTCATCTGCTTGCTCTAAGATCATTTGGCTTCGAGGTTTGTTGGCTGAGGTTGGTTTTCCTCAACTTGGGTCTACCTCTCTTTATGTCGATAATACTAGTGCTATTCAGATTACCGCTAATCCTATCTTTCATGAGCGTACGAAAAATATTGAAGTGGACTGTCATTCTATTCGAGAAGCTTATGATAATGGTGTTATTTCTCTTCCTCATATCTCTTTTGATCTTCAAACGGCTGATATATTTACTAAGGCACTTTCTCGGCAGCATCATCAATTTCTTATTGGCAAATTGATGCTTCTTGATTAATCTGCATCAATTTGAAGGGGGATATCAATCAAAAATGTCTGGTAGCTCAGAAACATATACGGCAGGATACACGAGAAGAAAGCATGGCCGTGTATTGTATCAGATAGCTCCCAGAAACATATACGGCCGGCTACACGGTCAGAAGGCACGGCCGTGTATTGTGTTAGGTAGCTCCTAGAAACATACACGGTCGGATACACGGTCAGAAGGCACGACCGTATATTGTGTCAGGTAGCTACTAGAAACATACACGGCCTGATACAATACACGACCATGCCTTCTTCCCGTGTATCCGGCCGTGTATGTTCAAGTATATATATACATTAGGAGAATATCTTTCCAAGCAACTATATCTTACAAACTAGGAAAACAAATCTTCCTCTACCAAAATATACAATACAAAATATACATGCCATATTTACAAACTAAGTCACGAAACAAATATCTAAATATTTATGGTCGTGTTACACGGCCGTGCCTTCTAGCCGTGTATCAGGCCGTATATGTTTCTGGTAGTTACTTGAAACAATATACGGTCGTGCCTTCTGACCGTGTATCCGGCCGTGTATGTTTCTAGGAGCTACTTGACACAATATACGGCCATGCCTTTTCACCGTGTAGCTGACCGTGTATGTTTCTGGGAGCTATCTGACACAATACACGGCCGTGCTTTTTGCCCGTGTATCCAGTCGTGTATGTTTCTGAGCTACCAGATATTCTTGATTGATATCCCCCCTCAAATTGATGCGGACTGATCAGGAAGCATCAATTTGCCAACAAGAAACTAATGACACTGCCAAGAAAGAGCCTTAGTAAATATATCAGTCGTTTGAAGATCAGAAGAGATATAAGGAAGAGAAATAACACCATTATCATAAGCTTCTCGAATAGAATGACAGTCTACTTCAATATGTTTCGTATGCTCATGAAAGATAGGATTAGCAGTAATCTGAACAGCACTAGTATTATCGACATAAAGAGAGGTAGACCCAAGTTGAGGAAAACCAACCTCAGCCAACAAACCTCGAAGCCAAATGATCTCAGAGCAAGCAGACGACATAGCACGATATTCGGACTCAGTAGAAGACTTAGACACACGATCTTGTTTCTTACTCTTCCAAGAAATTAAAGAGATACCAAGAAACATACACCAACCAGTAATAGAGCTACGTGTATCAGAACAACCAGCCTAATCAGCATCACTATATGTGCTTAAGTGAATAGGAGACTCCGCAGAAAAGAACAAACCACGATGAGAAGTCCCTTTTAAATACCTAACAATACGGCGAACTGCTGCTAAATGAAGATGTGTAGGTGCCTACATAAATTGACTAACTTGTTATACAGCAAATGAAATATCAGGACGTGTAATAGTCAGATAATTGAGACTTCCAACAAGTTGTTGATATAGAGATGGATCAGATAGAAAGTCACCATCATTTCGTTGATATTTAAGATTCACTTCCAAAGGAGTATCAACAGAACGTCCCTCTTGGAGACCAGCTAAAGCAATAAGGTCCTTAGTATATTTATGTTGATGAAGAAAAATACCAGCAGAAGAAGAGCGAACCTCAAGACCTAAGAAATAAGTTAACAATCCTAAATCCTTCATACGAAAAGAACCTTGAAGACACTCCTATAACTGAGACATCAATTGAGTATCAGATCCTGTGATGACAATATCATCAACATAGACTAATAACAAAACAATTCCCTTATCAGTCTTGCACAGGAATAATGAAGAATCATACTGACTTTGAATAAAAGAGAATCTAGGAAGAGTATTACGAAACTTCTCAAACCAGGCCCGTGGAGCCTGTTTTAAACCGTATAGAGACCATTTGAGCTTACAAACATCATGTGAGGGTGTGGAAAACAATCCTGGAGGAGGAGTCATATAGATATCTTCCTTGAGGTCCCCATGCAAAAATGCATTCTTAACATCCATCTGTCGTAAGAACCATCCTTTAGATGCAGCAATAGACAGAATAAGTCGGACAGTTGTCATCTTAGCCATAGGTGCAAAGGTCTCTTCATAATCAATTCCATATTCCTGTCGATTGCCAAGAGCTACCAACATTGCCTTATATCTGTCAAGGGAACCATCAGATCGAATCTTAAGAGAATAAACCCATTTACAACCAATGGGTTTAACACCAGCAGGACATAAAACAATATCCCAAGTGTGATTGTCTTGAAGTGCTTGAAGTTCCTCTTGCATGGCTTTTATCCTGCAAGTCTGTTTAGCAGCTTGAGAATAAGAGGTAGGAATTGTAGTATTAGTTACAATTGCAGAATAGCCATATCTATCTGGAGGACGAGTGTGCCGAGTTGATCGTCGAAGAATCATTGAAGCATTTTCAGGAGCAGGGTCGGAAAGGACAAGTCCAGGCTTGAACCGTTTATTAAAATAAGAGTCATCAAAGTGAGAAAGTACAACAGTATCAGATGTCGAAAGATGTTGCTGAAAATAGTATTCATGTTCAAAGAAAATCTCATCTCGAGAGATATGTCATCGATTATTAATCGAATCATAACACACAAAACCTTTATGATTAGGACTGTAACCCATAAAGCCACATCGAACAGACTGGGTTGACAACTTATGACATTCATGGGTAGGTAAATGAACGAAACAAACACATCCGAAAGTATGTAGCATATGATAATTAGGATGTTTACCAAACACTCGTTGATAGGGAGAATCAAACTTCAATTGTTGAGATGGTAAGTGATTAATCAGATAAACGACAGTAGATAAAGCTTTGGTCCAAAACTTAGCTGGAATAGAAGATTCTAACAACAATGTGCGCACCACATCTAACAAATGTCGATTTTTCCGTTCGGCAACTCCATTCTGCTGAGGTGTATAAGGACATGAGCGTTGTGAAACAACACCCTTGTTTATGAAGAAATGCTTGAAACTCATGAGAAATATATTCACCACCATTATCAGACCGTAAGATTTTAATACAAGTGGAAAACTGAGTTTCAATATATGTCACAAAGGTTTGAAACACAGTAAACACGTCTGCTTTGGAATGCAAAAAATAAATCCATGTAAATCGACTGTAATCATCAATAAATGTCACAAAATATTTATACTGATCATGTGAAATAATCGGTGCAATTCCCCAAACATCACTATGAATAATGTCAAAACATTTATTGGCACGACTACCCAAAACAGGAAAAGGCAATGTCTTACTTTTGCCCAGTTTACAAGGAGAACAATCAACTAATAAACTCTTATCTATGGAACCGAGAACACCTCTTTGCAACAAATGATTCAAAACAACATTATTTGGATGTCCTAAGTGTCTATGCTAGATGCCAACCTTATTTTCAACAACTGAAGAAGCTAATGACAAAGTCCGAGGAACAGTAAATTGTAATGGAAATAACTTGCCCACTTTAGGCCCATTCGCTATCACCTTCCTCGACACTTGATCCTGCACAGTACAACCATCACGAGAAAAGTGGACATCACAGTTATTATCCACTAAAAAGTAAGTTAGTAGATAATTTAGGAGAAACCAAGACATGTCGAAAGGAAGAGCTAATATCACCAACTGTCGTAATAGGAATATTATTTCCATCAGCAACCTGAATGTGTTGAGAACCAGTATATGGATGTTGATTATGCAATAAATCAGATGTGCCAGTCTTATGATTTGTGGCGCCGGAATCAACAAACCAAGGAACAGAATTAGTAGTCTTACCTTTCCCTTGAAGACCAAGAGCAGAGAAGGCAGAGAGAATCATCTGTTGAACCATATTTGGTGTAAGAACAGATTGATTATTGCCAGCAATTGTGGATGTCGAACAAAGATTGCAAGAGTCGGATACCGCAACATGAAAAGCTTGTGGTCTTCTATTTTGAAGCCTTGTAGGACACTCCTTAATAATATGTCCTTTTTGCTTGCAATAATTACAGAACTTCTTACTACAATGACGGGCAATATGACCAAATTCTTTGCAACTGTAACACTGCATTGTTCCTTTTCCTCGGGTCTGAGCAGCATATGCAACATTAACTATTCCAGATGATCCACCAATTGCACCAATAGTGGCTTGTGTCGCCAATCTTTGTTCCTTGTGCAGCAATTCACCAAAACATACATCCAAACAAGGAATTGGATCTCTATTCAGCAACCTAGCCCGAGCGGTTTCAAATTCAGGTCTGAGCTTCATTAAAAACTGATCACGACGACTCACTTCATGAACAGCTTGAAGACTAGCCAAACTCTCCTTTGACACCTTAGCATAGATAATACCAGAATATTCGCTCCATAAATTAAGGAAGCCAGAATAATATTGTTCAATTAAGCGATTACCTTAACTATAATTACTCATATCAAGTTCCAATTGAAACCGTCTTGCAATATTATCTTGATTGTAGATGCGCTTCAAGTATTCCCACATTTCTTTTGCTGTGCCAAAGGATCGTAAATTGTTCACCATATGAACCTCAATAGATCCCAAAATCTAAGAAATAATCCCAGCATCCTTTACCTCCCATTGACCACAATCTTTCGACTCTGTAGGAGTTAGAGAAGACCCGTCAATATGACCCCAAAGCTCCTTCTCTTTCAAAAACATCTTGAACTGAAATTCCCATGCAGTATAATTATTCCCCGTAAATCTAATAGCTAAGAGTTCATGTGTTTTCTCAGGAGACATTCTAAATAGAATTGTCACTCACAACTTGATTATAAAAAAAAATTGTTGATTGGAATTAATCAACTTAAAGCCAAAGAAAAACCAAGAACAAACCAGCAATTCCAAGACTAAAAAAAAAAGAACTATGGATTCAACACAATACTCAGTTGTGTGGCTTTGATACCATAACAACTTTTGAAAAACTTTGGCTGAATCCTTTTCATAATTCATGTTCAAGTATATATATACATTAGGAGAATATCTTTCCAAGCAACTATATCTTACAAACTAGGAAAACAAATCTTCCTCTACCAAAATATACAATATAAAATATGCATGCCATATTTACAAACTAAGTCACGAAACAAATATCTAAATATTCACGGCCGTGTTACACGACCGTGCCTTCTAGCTGTGTATCAGGCCGTGTATGTTTATGGTAGCTACCTAACACAATATACGGTCGTGCCTTCTGACCGTGTATCCGGCCGTGTATGTTTCTGGGAGCTACTTGACACAATACACGGCCGTGGCTTCTGACCGTGTAGCCGGCCGTATATGTTTCTAGGAGCTATCTGACACAATACACGACCGTGCCTTCAGCCCGTGTATCCGGCCGTGTATGTTTCTGAGCTACCAAACATTCTTGATTGATATTATAGAGCTAAAGCTCCACTTGAGTTGGTTTATCTTGATATAATTAGACCAACAAGAACACCATCCATAAATGGCAACGAGTACTTCATCTTGTTTGTAGATGACTATACTAAGATGATATAGATATATTTGTTAAAGCAAAAGTTAAAAGTGTTTTCCACTTTTCTTAAGTTCAAAGCTATGGTTAAAAGACAAACTGGATACAAGTTGAAAATTTTGTGAACCAATCGTAGAGGTGAATATTCATATAATAAGTTCCAAAACTATTGCAATGGAGTTAGAATCAAAAGGCAATTAATAGTATAGCATGCTCTATAGTAAAATGGAGTTGTGAAACGTAAAAAATCATACAATTTTGGAGATAGCTAGAAGCATGTTGATAAGGAAAGGTCTGCCAAATGGTTATTAGGCTGCAGTAGTCAATGTTATGGTCTATATATTGAATAGATCTCCAACAAAAGAGTTTCTTAACAAAATTCCTTATCAGGTCTAGTATAAGTGAAAACCCTAGCTTAATCTTTTGAAGATTTTTGAATGTGTTAATTATTCCCTTGTTCCATCATAAAAGAGAGAAAATTTTGACAAAAAAGAAGAAAAATATATTTCCATTAGTTATAGTGATGAATCAAAGGTATATCATCTTGTTAATCCAAAAACAAATGAGTTGATTATTTCAAGAGCTGCTATTTTTAATGAAGATGGAACATGGGATTGGAAAGAGAAGACACTAGTTATTTAAAGAATTTTGCCTCCAAGATCTAATGTTATGCAACTAAATCCTCAATTAAGTTTAGATCGAAGTTCTTTTGATGTTACTAATACACTTGCAAGTCCAAGCACATCTACACTAGTAAGTGTGCAAGAATTTTATCCAAAGTCAAAAAGTTCAATAAAGAGGGGTGTGCTCTCTATGAGATATTTATGACTCATCCAGGTTTGCATTTTTCATATGTGAACCATAAAATTATGAAGAAGCTACAAAGGAAAAAAAATGGTAAAAGGCCACAGTTGAAGTAATGGCAACTATTGAGAAGAATCATACATGAGAACTTGTTGATTTTCCAAAAAATAAAGAAGTTATTGGATTGAAATGGGTCTATAAGACTAAATATAAAGATGATGGCTCAATCCAGAAGCATAAAGCCATCTTGTAGCCAAGGGATGTCCACAACAACCATCTATTGATTTCAATGAAACATTTGCCCTAGTTGCATGCATGGAAACTATAAAAAAAATTCTTACTTTAGCAGCTCAATTGAAATTACCAATTTTCCAATTGGATATAAATCGGCATTCCTAAATGGAGAATTACAAGAGGAGATTTATGTGGAGCAACTTGAAGGATATATCATCAAAGGCAATTTATCACTTGCATAAAGTGTTATATGGATTGAAGCAAGCACTACACGCACGGAATAGCAAAATTGATAGATATTTGTCTAAAAATGAATTTTACTGGAGTCAAAGTGAACCTCCACTTTTCATTAAAAGAGATGGTACAAAAGATTTCCGTATTGTATGTTTATATGTGGATGACTTAATCTATATAGTTATAAGTCAATTTATGTTGGATGAATTTAAAGCTACAGTGATGAAAAATATGAGATGATAGATTTAGGTCATATGAAATATTTTCTTGGAATTCAAGTTCGTCAATTTCATGGAGAAATATTTATTTCTCAAGAAAAATGTTTGGAAGATTTATTGAAAAGATTTCAAATGAGCAACTACAAGTTGGTTGCTACTTTGCTTGCAATAAACGAGAAATTACAATCAAATAATAGAGCAACAAAAGTTGATGCAAAGATGTATAGAAATTCAGTCGAATCCCTAATTTAACTAACAAACACTAGGCCAGATATTGTTTACCCAATTAATTTGATTTCTAAATTTATGTAAAGTCTAAGCAAATTGCATTATGCAACAACCAAAAGGACATTACGAATTTGCAAGGCACAAAAAGATATTATATATACAAAAGATAAGGATTTCAAGCTTATTAGATGTACAAATTGTGATTGGGCTAGATCTATTGATGATCGAAAAGGTATATTTAGATATGTATTTTGCATGGGATAAAAAATTATGTCTTGGTCATCAAAGAAACAAAAGATAATATGATTATCTTCATTTGAAGTAAAATATATTGCAACCACAAATGCAACATGTGAAGTAATATGGCTAAGAAGAATTTTGCTAGATTTTAATCAAAACCAAGAAGCCACCACAATTGTCCATTATGACAATATATCAACTATTGCTATGATAAAGAATCTAGTATTTCATGGAAGATCAAAGCATATCGAGTTGTAGCATCATTATATAAGGAATTTGGTACAATAGGGTGAAATTCAACTTGGATTCATTAATACAAATGAGAAACTTAGAGATATATTTATTAAAGTTGTGATAGTGGAAAAATTCGAGTAATTCAAAAGATGCTTTAAAATTGCAAATTAAAAGAGAGTGTTAAAATGTAATTTACATTTGTTGAAATGATAAAGTGGTGGAACTTTTTCTTTCAAATAAAAAAATTATAATTGGAGATAATCTTCAAGAATAAAAAAATTCATATTTTTAAGGCTAAAAAATTTACTTTACAATGAAGCAAGGACAACTAGCTAAAATAAAGTACTTTAGCAAAGATAGCTTTTAGCTATCTCATGTCCAAGAAAGCTTGGCCATAGTATGAGCTATCAAATGATGCTTTTGTCTTCTTTGTTGCACTGCTTAGAGTTACCACCAATCAATGCTATAAGAGAATTTTTTTATTTTTTTGCCAAAGCTATAAAAGAACTTCAAATCCTTCATTTTCTAATTTAAATTCAATGAATAAGATAATGAAATGATCCTTCTGTAGCTCCATTTTCTTTTGTATCTCATTAGCTTACTTATTATCCTCTTAGAATTTAGTTTCTCATTTACATGCAACAAAAATGACATAAGCTCTTAATTAGAAGGAAAATGTCTTTAATATCAATTTTTAAAAATATAAAATGTACTGTTAATGTTAATTTTACTAAAACATAATAAATGATTTGTCCAATAAAAATTTCTTTCATTATAAAATGATAAGATTTTCCTTTTCACTCTATTTATTTTTACATTCTCTTCAATTATTGATCAAACCAATCCAACGTGAAGCATTTTTTCATAAGTTGAACATCAAGGCTTAGCAATGCCTTAACATCTTTCCACAACTAAGATACCTCATTATCACAAATCATGATGACAAAGAGATTGCAGCGATGAAGCAACACTGGTAGACCTCTAATATGTGAGCACTCCCTCATGCCAATTTTCTCCAATCTTGATAATCTACTAATTCCTTCAAGAAGAAATGACAAATTAACAAAGTGAATATCGAGGTACTATAGATAATCTAGCTCACATATGTAAGGGTGTTCATGGTTTAACTCAGTCTAGCTTGAGAGTTGAACTGAATCGAACCACATTTAAAGTAATTCAATAGTCCTAAATTGTTTCAAATTGTTTTACCATATTTTACCGTACATAATTTACATTTGTCACTATAATTTTTACTCATACAATTCAAGACAAGATTTTGAATAAAATATCTATTAAGTGGACTAAAATCACATATATGCATATAAAAAACAAAGAGTCATTAATGATAATTTTCCTCAAATAAGCTTAACTTACTCAAACTTATCTCATGAATTCCTTGGTATACCATTCGCAATACATAATAAACAAATTCAAAGAAGAAGAAATCAAAAGACAATTGAATAATAAAGAAATTGTTTGATTACTCCTTATTGCTTAATGCAAGGCCAACCTACATAACATATAATGTTAATAGTCTACTATAAAACTCAAAATAAGAAGAACTTAAGCTGACATTTAAAAAAATTATGAGTCCACAAATAAAATACTAAAGTTGAAAGAATCGATGAAAAAGGGCCTCATATCCTAATTCCATCCAAGTTCTAAACTCCTCATTTGAATTCAAATGTTTAATTTCAAACCATACTCCTCACTCAATTTCAAAGGTTAAAACATTATAGGTAACTTGAAATAAATAGGAAAAAAGATTTCTTTATTTTATTTTATTTTATTTTTAAGTTAGAAATGGTTCGGTTCAATACTATAAACAACCTTACACATATGTTTGAGGGAAGGGTTTTTAGGTTGGGCAAGCATATAACCTCAAAACTTTTAAATATGGCAATTTACCCAAATAAGTAGGTAAATTGTGTAAGCTGTGGCAATTAGCGGTATAGCATTTTTATATATCTTTATAACTTTATCAAGCTATCAAAATGTTAAAAAAAAGAAAGAAATAAAGAGCACAAAAATGACATAAGCTCTTAATTGAAAGAAAAATGTCCTTAATATCACTTTAAGAAAATTAAAAAATACTTTTAACATTAATTCCACTAAAGCATAATAAACAATTTGTCTAATAGAGATTTCTTTCATTGTAAAAATGATGAAATTTCCCTTTTCATTCCATTTATTTTTACATTCTCTTTATTAAACAAGCAATCAGAGGATGCTATTTAAATGTAAAGCTTAGTGTCACTCGATTTAACTTAGTCGATTAAGCCAATCTAACAATCACCTTAACTTATAACCAGCCAATTTGAACTTAAATATCGGTGAAGACTTATTTGAACCCAATCAACGCATATGTCTAACCTAAAGTCGAACGAGTTCAATAGATTGTAATACACACAATTTTATTTTTGAAATATTGATGCAAAAAGCATAGTAAAATACTATTTACTAAATGTACGTAAACATCAAAAGTTTAATAGCCCATTTACTTTGTTAAATATATAATACTATAATGTAATGATTATCACTAAAAAATGGAATAGAGTTGAATAAAATTATCATTTGTTGATTTTGATTTTAATGAGAGTATTTTATGGGAAAAATCAACTACAGGATTGAATTTTTATTCATAGGTTTGAAAAATAAATGTTTATTTAATATATTTTATAATGGAGATTTTTTTATGAAATTATTATTATGAGTCTAAATTCAACTAAATACTTAATAATATTTTCATAAAGAATAAGTCTATATTGAATTGCTATTATAGTGAAGTAAACGAGCAATACTTTCCAATGTTAAATCATTTTTTTCACTTAGTATAGCATCATTAGAGATATAAAGAAATTAACAATAGTTAGGATTAAGAGATGGTGATGATGATTTAATGACATTTTATCAAAACCATTTATCCAAATATTTAATTCAATAATTTTTGTTGTATATTTTTGTTTCATTATAAGTTCATGGATTTATTTAGAAATGTATTTTATTAAATTGTGTTTCTTGTTTTCATTTAAATTTATTTGGTTTTGATTTATTTGAGTATATGATTTGTTTGAATTTATTATTTTATATATATTTAACAAAAATATAAATAATATTTATAAAATTTAACGATTCTAAATTAATTCGATTTAACCTTAATCCGAGCTTTGGCCATGTTTGATCAAAATCCAATATGAGTTTACCCACTCACTTGAGCCACAAACCATGTATTGGATGTTGATGGTAAGGTTTAGAAATTCATTTCAAAATCAAATTTATAAAAGATTCGGGTGCAAACGTAACCACAAATGTCATACTATGTAATATAATTGTTGGTTCGGGAAAATTGAAAAATTTTCCAATTGCTCGAGAGCCGGTTCAACAAATATTTTCTCAGATCCGGTCCGCCAAAAGAAATTTTCCCGACTTCCCAAACATCGTGTTAGTGTTCGAACCCTAACCTTACACCCTGAAAAACCCTGACTCACTCGCTCATTCACACTAACAGTCATTACTCTGGACTCTCTCAAGTACTTGGCTAAAGTCACTCCAATGTCCTCATCAATGGCTACTCTCTCAAGAAGATTGCTACATCGTTACCTTGTCTCCAATCCTAAAACCCCCTCTCACTTTCCGGCTCCTTTCTCCGCGTCTTTCTCCTCTTCTCATGAAAACTGCGAAAATGATGAATCAGCTCTTGACTCGGATATCGACTCACTTGCTTCTACGGACCAGTCGTCGTCGCCTTCCGTAGCTGAGGAAGAAAAACCACAGAGTCGTCCCATTTTCGAACGCCAACTCGAGAACGGCCTCGACGTGGGAATTTACAAGGTATTAAAGAAATTTTTCATCACGTACTTGCTTTTTTTCTAAAATGTATGATTAATTTCACCAGAATATGATTTTTTTTTTCTTTTGACACTTGCAAGCTGTAAGCGTGACGTTTTTAATTGTATAACTATATGTTGACAATTTAGTTCAATTGCATTTTGGAATTATAGTCGTAGCGGAGCCAGAATTTCATCTGAAGGATGTTTGTGCGCGTACTTGTATTGAAAAAAATATAGGATCAGCAAAAACAGATTAATATGTAAATTGAAAAATTTTGGGAGTAATTTCCTGGAATTTCTTATGTTAACACAAATTGATAAGTATATTTTTGGGTAGGTTGATTTGTTAAGATTGATATTTTTTCAGTACTTTTTCAATGTTATTTATAATTATTTTGGCCAGCAAGTTTTGTATAACTTAGAAGTTATAATTGACAATTCTTTGAAGAGTAGATTGTTATATATTGAAATGTTAATCAAAAGTAGGTATACCTGCTAGTGGTGGTCGGTGATTTATGTAATGGGAGGTTACACTAGTGGCTCGTAATTAGCATTGATGTTTCGGGTCCATGGAGAATGGAGATATCAAATATGGAGAATAAAGTAATGTTCATCTTTCTGAAAATGGAAGTATTTTCCTCATTTCTGTTGGAATATTTTCACTCAAATGAAAATTGTTTTTAGATGATTTATGTTTTCTATATTTCCTGATATGGAAAACATTTTCCATCGGAAGAAATGTGGCGTTTCCTTTTAATAAAAATGTTTGTCTGGGTTTTATATCTGCAGAGCAATTTTAGTTCCATGCCTTTATTATGTGATGTTAAGGCAGATATAGTAGTCTGATACTTGCATCCTCAGCTGTGGAAGCTCTTGTTTGTAGCATCATTCAATCTGTGTGTCTATAGATTAATTTATATCTCACTAAATGGGGAAAATGCTTAGAACTCTTTTGTTGGATCTATTAATTATGTAATCGGGCATTCAATTGTCTTAAAGTATAAATGGTTGGTTACTGGTTCCTATTTGCATTAGCCACAACACATGACACGGAATTTTTCATCTAAATTTTCGTTTGACAAATTCATCATTTCCTGTAATTTTTGGGTAATTCCTGAAAAGAAAAGCTTTTCTAAATGCTCTTTAGGCTATAATAGTGGGGCAAGTTGGACTGACACCAATACAGAAGAGGCTGAAGAGTGGTAGGGTGGTGACTCTATTCTCTGTAGGTACAGGTGGGATTCGTAATAATAGGCGGCCTCTGCAGAATGAAGATCCAAGAGAGTATGCAAATCGATGTGCAGTGCAGTGGCACCGTGTTTCTGTCTATCCTGAACCAGTAGGAGAGATTGTAATGAAGAATGCTAAGCCTGGGTAAGTTTATGATGCCTACTTGTAATTATGTAATCTCAAACAAAGAATTTTGACATTCTTCTCTTTTATTTTAATATAATTACTTACCAAAAAAATTTCTATATATAAAAATGAAGTTGGTTCAAGTGATCTCAATCTCTGTCTTCCCACCCTTTCTTTTTCTAGGAAATCTGACCAATTAATAATCAACTTCATAGAGATTTAATTTTCACTGTAATGCGTTAGCAAATAATAAATTGGAGTACCGTTACAAGAAGGAAATGGAATTCAAATATGTTTTCGAGATTTGTAGGTATAGATTTTTATTTTTTTTTCCTATTGAGAGTGAAGTTTAATTTCTTAAAGGGGGATTGGTCCTCCTCTTCTGTTATTTTCCTCATTTCATTTAAGTCTTTGTTATGCCATCCACATGCAAACAATTGCCTACTTCAAAAATCAGTTTGTCAAAAGTGGAAGACTGATTATGCCCTTAAGATTTGATGAGGCAATGTATGAATTTATCATCCTCTCCTGAGATATTTCTGGTGAAACTGAGCTGGCTATCTACAATGCATTTGAACCAGTTGGTTGTGGCAAAATTCAGGTGATGGGACTGTGACCCACCTCACATTCTGCCAGCTCAATTGCACGAATATAAACAATATATTTTGATACTTCATGAGATCTAGATTTGCGCTTCTGTGTGACACACAATGTCCATTTTCATTATAGTTTTTCCTTTTCCATAAAAAATAGCTATCACCTTTGCATTGAATTTCCACTATGCATAAAAAAATCATGCTTCACTAACATCCTTGACATGAGGTGTAAAACCATGGCAAAATGCACCTAGAAATCTTCCGTTAAAAGCTAACTAATGGAAGTACTAGAGAGTTCTTCTCCAGCAATCAATAAATAGCATCAATAACATATTTAAGTATTTGTATTTGATCCCAAAAGATGCTGGAAGCTTGGGCTAGATGTATTTATATTTTGATCTCCATCATTCTTATGGTAGACCTGGGTGTGAAGAACCTTTGCATATAATTTCAGCTTGAAATGGTGAATGACCTCATGTCAATCACTTTTGGAAAGATGCAGAGTGGGAATACAAGCTAGACAGTTTGCTCTTCTTTTTTGTGTCACTCTTTGTCATCTCTCTCAGTTCCTTCTTTGTGTGCCTAAAAGATGATAGACAAAACTATGGATTTGCCCTCACGTGGGTGCTATCTGAAAATTTTGTAGGTATTTAATCGCATATTATTTGAGTGATTCCACATATTACATTCTACATGGCATTAGTCCATTCTGCCCAGAGGAAAGAAATGTAGCTAACAAAATTGTCCCTCAAGATAATATGGAGGGATAAGCTATAATTCTTATTGCAAGATGACACACTTTTGCAGCTTTGATCACCAAGTTAAAACTTCCCTTGTAGAGGCAATTAATTAAACTTATTGGAATGTTCTTTAGCCATGTTTGCATCTGAGTTGCCGACGAATACATGCTTTTCGTATAATAAATTCATATCATTTTGCCATGCCTTCAACTTCAAGCAAGTCATGTTTCTATCACACTCAATGAACTCCTCTAAATACTTCATTTCCCAACAATGCCTAGTGTCAGGAAAACATACTTGATAATGGGATAATTGGTAGATGGTTGTTGATCCATTATGGATAATCTAATTGGAACTATAGGAGAAACATCTAATACTGACAGCTGATCTTCAACACAATAATCTACATTAGTTGTATCTTGCTCATCTTCATGGACTTAATGGTTGGTATCATAGTTGTTAAAATTGGAATTTTATCTAGAATCACCTAGAGATCCATAGATTGGATCATAAAATCGTAAAATTTTATAACTTATGTAAATTAGCTTTTAGAAATTGTAAATATACTTATAATAGTAAATGAGAAACTTACAATATATGATGGAATAATAAAATTTATCATTAATTCTAGTCACAATATAAGTTTAATACAAATAATTAATCATAAATCAATATCCAAATACATGAATTACAGTATAAGTGTTGATAAAAACTATTGTAATAAAAATCATTACAATAAAAAATAAAACTAAAACAAATCATCAGCTGCCTTGTCACTATCAAAACTATCACATCTCTTTTCAATTACCACAGCGAAAAGATTTCAAATTTGAAGTTACAATTAGAAGGGAAGTGGAAAATAGTTGAGGTTGTGGTGTTTGAATGGGAGAAAAGGATATAGAAATTTGAACATGTATATATTTTCCTATGCTGAATTGTAACTAGAGGATAAGGAAAAGTAATGAAAGTGTGTAATGAATTAGTTTAAAAGTCCTAGAAGTAAGAATATTAGGTTATTAGTCAAAAACTCTAAAACACATAAAATCATGGAATCCCTCACAAAATCGGGATTATACCAATTCTAAGAATTTAAATTGGGATTTTATCTGATTTTACATAAAAGGAATTTATATAAGATTTAATTAGGGAAAGTCTTGTAAAATCGTAAAATCTTAAAAGTTGAATCGAGATTTTAATAACCATGGTTAGTATGTTCAAATACTAATCTTGGTCGAGGCATATCCATATCACCCTTCTCATCTTAGGAGTGGCACACTGCTCTGTGGACTTAACAAACTGTTGTATAGTCCGATCCTCTATAATTGCACTTTCCCTACCATTCATGAATTTCTTTTGAATAGAATCTTAACTCTGTAGGCAAACCTTGTTAGTGCCTTACTGATTGAGACACACCATCCCATCTTCATGTCAAGTTTGAACCCTCATCTTTTGGAATGTCCACAAAAGCTTTGTATTTGAGGATTCATAAATGATCATAGGCTTTATTTGTCAATCTTAGTTAGGCATACCATACTCAGAACACATGGTGAGAGAGTGAACACTTGTGCACAAAACTTGATTTTATCTGTTTTTTTGGTTAGTACTTGAAGTTTCATTCCAAAAAGATCTACAGAAGATTTGCTTGCTAAAGCATCTCTGCCTTGATTATTGGAGGAATTCTACCACTTGAGAAATGTCAGCTAAATTCCAGACCGAGTGAAGAACTTGAATATTCTGAGAAGCTATGAGGGAGTATGCAGAAAAGAGAATGATTTGAGGCTATGCATGATGAGACAGTTCTTTATATGAAAAATTTTCTCTAGTTGGCTGCACAAATGTAGGTATAATTGCCGAAGTTGATTCTAGGAATATTATCCCAAATTTACACAATTACCTGTGCAAGGTGAGTTTTGATCAGCAGTCAAGATTGCAAACTAGTTACACTGTGTCCTCCTATCACCAAAGGTCTAGGTTACAGCCAGTCCCTTCACACAATCAAGAGGAGAAAGTATATTTGGTTGTCTTCTTCTGTGTGGAGACAGATCTAAACTTAATGTGGAATACAAATTGTTTATCCATATGAATGACATGAGATCCAAAGCCTGTGACAAGTTTAGGGCATGCAAAACAGTTGCCAAGAGGAAAAAAAAGATATCAGTAACACAACACTATTCAATTCATTTTTAAAATGATGACCAGGTTATACTCATTCTTAGATCCAACTGAAATTGTATAGAGATCTATAATATGATCGATGGAAATTGGAACAAAGCCTTGTAGGCTAGGTTTCGTGGTGCTTTTGGGTCCCTTTTTGGTTATCTTATTCTTATTCTCGTTTTATGTACTTCTAGTTGTCCAGTGCTAGAGAATAACTCACTTGTTATGTTCTTATTCTCATTCATCATGCAGTTACTATTGATTGAGTTCAGCTTGTGGCATGTGGGTAGGCTAAGAAAGGGATTACATGGGATTAGAGTCTAGGATCTTATGCAATTATAACCAAGCTTATTCTTGATTCAAAATGAGGATGTTTTCTTTTGATATTTGTGTAAGGAGTGCTTTTCATATTGTATTTTCAGATTTTTTAAGAAGTATATATATCTATTGCAAGAAAATCTGTTAGTGAGCTCAAAAATATCCTATGCTAATCAAGGAAATTTGGTGGTTTATGCAGCTGCCAAGTTCCTTCTAAAACACCTAGTTTTCTCACAGTTCTCACTGGCATGCACTGGCATTTGAGCCGATGGTATGTTTGGAGGAGTTAATTTAGGGGCCAATAATCATGTGGGTTGAACCTCTAGCCCTAGCTTAAAGAAAAAGCCAATTTCACAAATCCAACCATCTTGATTGCAAATTTGCAATGTATAGCGTAGAGCAAACTGCACCTTTTGTAAAAAATTAAGGAAAGGGATATAAGCATTGGGATCTGCTATTTTCCGAGATTGTGGGAAATGTAGATGTATTTATAGTGCTTCATTAAGAAAGACATTAAGAAAGATAATCTCTTCTGTTTTGCTTGGAAGCATATCCATTTTTTTTTTCTGTAATTGAAGTTTTTCAATTATTAAATATTTTTATAGTAATCTTAAGAGGTAATGATTACTATTAGCTTTTAGTGGCAGCTAATTGAGACAGTTGAAGGTTGCAATTAATGACCTATGGGGTTAATTGATACTCATGGAAAATTTTTAATGGAAAATGGGGGAAATAATTTTTATTTTCAAAGAGAGGAAATCCTTTTCCCTATTTTCCATTAGCATTTTATGCAATTGCTAATCACTACTGCCGTTGTATTCTATCATCACTTACTGCTACAAGCCACTAGAATCTACAATATCTTGACACTACTGTGATAACATCTGACAACTACAAAAGTTTGATTTAACAAATATCCAAAGCGTGGAACACGTTTTCTGTGAAGTAAACACACTCTCAAATTGCCTAGTGTGACATGATATTCAGCATCATGTTAAAGTTGGGAAATTTCCTGCCCAGATGTAAAGTTGAATGAGCCTGTTATTGCAAAGTAAAGCTTGCCAGTTTGGATGGCTTCTCCCCTTTTTAATTTTTGGCCAAAGGTTTCTCTTGTTTATTATGCTGCAAATGTTTGAATTTTTATTTTTTTAATCTTTGCAGTAGGTTCTAATTATTTTAAATTCCGTGCAACCTTGTTACCCTTCTTATTTTTGGCAGACAAAATTTGAGGTAGTGGCCATTTAATTAGACTGGTTGAGCTGGTGGTTTAGATTTTGTCTTGGCATACCATTCATTTTCTTGTCATCATTAGAATGGCAAGTATTTTCTTTCATCAGTTTGATCTTGTTTGTGAAGCCATTTGAACATATGTTACCTTAATATCCTATTCTATGCAGTTCAATTTTGTATTTGGAGGGGAATTTGGAGACCAAAATCTTTAATGATCCAATAACTGGCCTTGTTCGTCGGATACGAGAGATTGCTATTCGTCGAAATGGTATGTGCACCTCATTTTTATTATTATTATATTCATTTACTTTTTTTTTGGGTAAATGAAAAAATTAAATAAATAAATACAACAACTTACGAGTTTATGCTGAAAGAGCACAGAGCTCTGGCCTGAACACTTGGTCTACTAATATAATGATGATTTCTTAAATGTGTTCTATGGGGCAAAGAAGTAGCCTTGCTATTCTGGGAATGCATGCTGGTTTTGTGGTGATGCATTAATAATCAGTAAATATAGTTTTAGAGCAATAAAATTTATTTATTTGCAAAACAAAATTAGGGTGCCTAATTGATGCTTCTTGTGTATTCAGTACTAATGCATGCACTAAAACTTATAGCCAAAGGTTGGAAAAGACGTAGCAATTTAATAGATCATAGGATTTTGAAATTTCAAAGGTATATTGTTTTTTGATAAATCATGGTGACATATTAGCTTTTAGCCTTTTACTAAAGTCTTTAATGATTGTTCTTAATTAGAAATCATTTATGCTAAACATTAATCAAGAATTTCAGATAAGTGCATGTTTTAGTGGTCTCTCTTCTCTCTCCCACACACACATATTGCTTGCAAATTTCTATGGCTTTCTATTTTACAGGTATTGTCTTTGCTTCTTCGTTTTGTTTTCTGGAAAAAAACTTATTCAAGTAATTAATAACCGTTTGTTGGTCATTGCCGTCTCCATATTTGGATACATTGCCACTCTATTTGAATCTTCATTCCTCAATTAATCCCAAGTCAAGTCCAAATGCTGTTTCACTACCGGAAGATAAGTTATCTTTGTTGGGTGTTGATTGGGTTTTCTTACAAGTTTTTTCTTTCTCTCCATTTTGGTGAATACAGTATGACAATCAGGAACTCATTGGGCCTTTGAATTGTGTCTTTTAACATATAGGGAGTCATTTTCTTTCCCCAACTAAGTTGTTATGGTATGATTTACTTTGCGCAATGGAGTCTTCATTTTTATCATATCGTGATGAATGTGTAACAAGCTTAAATTGAGAGGACAGGAATTTTAGATAATTTGAAAGCTGTATTGATAGTTATGAATTTATTGGAGAGCGCAAGTCGTTATTCCTTCGAATGCATTCACCATAGACTGAAAATAAGATGCATGAGACATTCGTGCCCTTGCTTGAGTGATGCCTTCGTTTCAACATGGGGAAGTTACAATGAATGTGTGAAAGGAGGCAAATCGATTTGTCTCTTAACTTGTAGTTTTGTCTTTAATTCTGCTCTTTGTAGGACGTGTTGTTTTTATTGGGAAAGGCACTGATGCTGAACAACCCACACAAAGCGAACTGAGAGGTGTTGGATATTACTGAAAGTACAATGAACTGTATGAGGGGCTTACTGCTCGCTTCTTGCCTCTACAGCTGGGTTTGTGCTTTGACAAGATGATCCGGTATTGACCTTGATTTAAAAGACAGGTGGTTAGTTTTTATGATTCCATTGTATGTGTATAATCTGTTGTCCTAGCCCTGGGGAAGATTCAGTTAGCCAACATGAAAATTGTGGTTAGTTTTCCGAGTAATTTTGTAGTTTATTCAGGCGCCAAAACCTGTCAATATTTACTCGACCAGCCAGATTTTTGGTTGGCAATCCCGTTGCGGTTGAGTATGCATAGTATTATGTACTATCCAGTATATAACATTGACCAACATGGTGCCAGAAAATTACCTAAATGACACCAAAACAATGGGCCATAAAGACCTAGAAATCACGTCCTGGATAACATTAGCTTCATTAGATTACGTAGAAAATAGAAAATAATAAACGGTTCACGAAGTAAGAACAACATTGCTGTTTTCTTTTGGTAAACAATAGTCTACGCATGAGGTAAATTTAGGGCTGGTGAGAAAGCTTGGTAGTAACGTGATAGTCCCGTTTCTTTTGCGTCTTCAAGGTGATCTTCTTGCAATATTGATTCTACTTGCTGCAAGGCCGTGGATGCGACTTTTGAGACCCTACGTCATTGCTTTACCAGAATTTAAAAATTCTAGATTTACTAGTCAATAGAGATTCGACCTTGTTGGAAAAAAGTAAAAGGGGACGATAGAATGACTTACGCTTGTTCTGTGATCTTAATGCTGAGCAGGGAGCCACTTTAAGTTTAATAGGATATTTATTCAAGTAATTTATCAAGTTTAAATTTGAACTTTAATGGCATTCTGCTCCATAAAATAGTCAGTCTACATGAGTTTTGAGTGAAAGCCATATTTTGAATTGAGTTTAAATAGGAATGCTATTTTAGTTGAAAGTATATAAATAGGTTTAATTGTGCGGTCAAGTTTATGGATTATCACTTCAAATGAAACTAAAAATCAAAATTTCCAGTTTGATTAATTTCTATTGTAAGTTCACGACTCTCTTCCTACAAAAAGTTAAATTTCTGGCTGAACTAGCTGAGATTTGAGTTCATTAATGCTGTCTAATTTTCCTTCTTTCCAAGGAATTATTTATGGGTTTGCAGCAACTACTGCTACTGCTAAAGCTACAGTTCAGAAGGAGGTAGCAATAGCATTAAACATAGACATCGGCCTGTTTCCTGAAATTGAGCAGACGAGGATGGACTGGACACATATTGAGAAAATAAAGTTATATGTTAAAAGCCTTTAGTTTAATAGGTCGACCCTTTCTGCTTTGTCAGTGACTTTCCGTTACGGTGATTTGATTCTCCAGCTTCTTTCCTTCGCCCCTTTTACTTTTCAGAAAGTTCACCAAACAACAGATTTAATAAAGAGCAAATTTCTTCTTCTTTTTTATTGAATAAAAAAAGGATAATACAGCATTGATATATATATTATTTTATGTATTGGTTTTTGCAATAGAAATTCCATTACACCTATTTCTTTTTAAAAAAAAGTGAGGAAAATTTTGAGCTTGTCATTAAAGATTTAAGTGCTTTTGCAATCTATTTAATAAAACCTAAAAGTTGGTAATAGATATTTTAATAAAACTTGGCTAATGAATTAGTTGTTGCTTGTGCTTGGTTCGATCTATGAACTAATGATAGCAGATTTTTTATGAGGCATTTCAATGATCTTTGTATGATGCTATCTCTAGTGGAGTCATATAATGAAATAATTTTAATAGGTTTAGGATGACTCATGAGCTGGAGTGATAGTTCCCAACACTGTAGTATTAAGGCTAGAAGTGATAGTATCCCAAAATTATAAGATTATATAAATATTAATAAAACTTGTAATTACTACAGTCTGCAGAGTTATGAGAACTCTTATGTTGTTTGATAGACCTAAGATAAAGATAATAAAATGTTGAATGTTTTCTTGTTTGCGTTTGAATGCATGTGAGTCTTGTATGTGTTTGTCATGTGCATGTACTTATGAGTAGCATATATTAAGTATTAGCTCACCCTTAGAGATGTGAAGTAAGTTAAATGAGTCAACTCAGCTCGGTCCACTTTGGCTTGTGGGTTAAATTGATCAATCTATTTTGGCCCGTTTAATAAATAGGCTAGAATTTACTAGCCTAACCTAGCCTATGCAAGTTAGTGGATTAAACTGGAAAACTAACTAACCTAACTCCTTTAACCCATTTTAACTCTGTTTAATCCACTTAGAGATTTTTTTTTTGGTTCCTTTAAAGTGTAAAATGAGTTCTTATAAAAATAAATAAATTTAATGCAAAAGCAAAATTTTGAAAAAAATTCCCTTATCACCTTTTATTTTTCCATTTATGTACTATCTTCTATAAGAAAAAAAAAAGCAAAAGAAAAATGTATATATTACATATTGCCATTTGATAAAAAACCATAATTCCATTCTTTTGGTAAAGAAACCATGACCACAAAACTTGCAGCATCCTTCAAGCACATATCTCCGGCCCATCTCACTATCCTTTACATCACAAATGGTAGACCAATAACCTCATTGAAATGCTAGGCTAAATTGGAAGTTCACACAATAAATTTGAAGATTGAAATCATAATTTACAACACATCAAACAAAAAATAAAGTAGTCAAGATAACAAATACAACCATTACACAAACTTCATGTCAAGTAGGAGTACGAATAGTCATAAACTAGCTATATCAATAGTAATCATTCTTCATAAACAATCACATTTGAATTCTCCTTTAACAATGTTGTTTCAAGACTTTATTCACCTGCATACAAATAACACACATAGTTAGATGAAACTATTAAAAGTTTAAAATCATAAATTATTAGAAAATGTTATAAAACGAAATAGCTACCTTCCCAATCAAATTCAAGTAACTAATTGTGAGTACAAGTGCCAATACTAAATGCAAACTTAGATGCCACCATGGTAATTGGAATACTAAGCATATTAGAAGTCATTATACATAAACCTAGATACTTTTGACGTTGAGTTTTACAATACTCCAACACTGGTATTAGAGTTCATATCCAATACTGGTTCATCTAAATATAGGTTTAAGGAAGACTTATCGATCGTCTCTACCTCAACTTGACAATACTCCTACATCATTAGGAAAAAACTAACAATAATAATTAATCATTACAAGTAGAATATTATTTAAAAAAATAACCGAAGTGATTGTTGAACTTACATTAAGAGTAGCAAAATCGGTACCTATACTTTTTTTGAATCCCTTGCTTCCTATAAGTCCTTCACTTGTACCCCTGCCTCCAAATATTTGTTGAACTTGAGAAGAACTGACTTGAGAGCTGCTAGAATGTGCTTTACTTGCCTTGTTCTTGTCATATTCTCCAAAAAGTTTATATAATTTACTCTTTATTTTAACTAACTTCTCTTCACATGTAAGTAGATTGATTTTATTAAAGCAAAACCTTAAAAATTAAACTTCATTTGAAGGTCTAGAATAGCTCCAAGTGCAAGGATAATGTTATATTTCCTCTAATATTTGTCAATTTTTTCTTTCATCTTAATACACATATCCCTTATGACAAAATCTTCACTTATTAAATGCTTATTCAATAAACATTCTATTCTCAACACTTGTAATAAATATAGGTTTGAAGTTGGATATGAAGAACTAAACATCAAATTTGTGATGGTGTAAAGAGGACTCAAGAACTTGCATAATTTTTGTGCTCTTTCACACTCCTCTACTAAAAGTAAGAAAAAGCACATTGATACTTGAAAGCACTACAAAGCATTAGATAGGTAGAATTCCAATTGATGGCTACATCCAAACATAAACAAACACTAGTGTCAAGATTACCAACTTGTTTAACGCACTCTTAAAAATTTTTCATTCTATTCTCCGAACCCTTTATATACTTTACACTCTTTCTTATTTTATGTAAAGCCTTGTTAGCTATTGCTAAGTCCTCTCTTACAATCAAGTGAAAAATATAAGCACAACATATAACATGAAAAAATTCACCATCACACAATAAACTACACTGTAGCTTAAGCTGATCTTTTAAGAGATTTTCCATGCAATCATTAGCAGATGCATTGTCCAAGGTAAGATTGAAAACGTTCTTATCAATACCTTAACCTTTAAAAAAAATCAAACATTTTCTTTAATAATTCAACTCCTGAGTGAGGAGGGGGCACATGACAAAAAGAAAGAATTTTATTATTAAGTTTCCAATTGTCATTCACAAAATGTGCAATCAAACACATTTAACCCTTACTCATGGAAGCTATCCATAAGTCAGATGTTAAATAAACTCTACCATGAATTTTTCCTAAAACTTTTTTTAGATTCTCTTTTTTAGCTAAGTATAATTTCCAAACATTAAATGTAGTTGTTTTCCTAGAGATGAGAATAGAATCAAGATAGAAATGTTTTATCAATTGTATAATCCTCCCGTATTCAATGAATGAGAAAGGAAGATTGTGTTCAATTATCACTACTAACAAGATTTCATGTACAACTTTGTAATCTACTTTTTTTGCATTTAACTTTCTAGACTGATCAATCATCATATTACTCACATCATGATATTTGGGAAGCAAACAACACTTATGCATATGTCAAATTAAAGTTGATGTCCCATATTTAGAACCACTAGTAACATACTTTCTCCCACGTTCACTACATTTTGCTCTTTCTTTACCGCCCTTTCGTACTCCTATTTTTGTAAAAACTTTCCAAACTTTAGAAGTGTTTGCCCTAAGTCTCTTACCCTTAGGTTATTGGGAGTCGAGAGATGTTCCCATAGTAGTATTAGGTAGCATAATGGCATCACCCCCATGAGCTTCTGACTCATCATCCACATTAATCTACTGAATGGTATTATCATCACTAATACAAGTAATATGATCCATTATGAAAATATACCATAAAAAAGACATAAGAATTTAATGAACTTATGTTTACTAGCTTTAAAATAATTTCTATTCACAATAATCTACTACCACTACACATGGTAGCCTATTGTATGGCAAATTAGAAGTTAGAGATAAATTGAGAACAAATTTATACTAAGATGAAGCATAAATTACTTCTCTCTTGACATTAGCAAATGGTTATTGCACAAACTGAAACTATAATTATAGACGACTAAGCACACAACATAAGATCAGTCTTTCAATAAATAGAAAAGCATGGCTTGCATTGCAACCCCTCTTGATATTGCAAAAATAGTTTTAGTTTTTATCACATTCACATATCGGGCATATGTTCTGGCTTCTTGAGCTATGTCTACTTATTAGCCCATTGCTTCTAAAATTAGTCTTGTATTAGCCCAAACGATTGCAAGGGGAGCACTCACAACCATAAGGATAAACACGACATTTTTTGCATGTGCATCATAAGCATATGGTATCATTTTGCCCTATAAGATTAACTGCATAAAGTACCCAATGTGCTTGCCTTCCCCATCTAGAGGTGGAACGTTTCAGAAACAAGAAAAAGGTTAGATTCCTCCATTTTACTAGAGCCTATCATGTGGATTGATTAGGTTAGTTTATGTGACAAAAATCCAAATTTCTAATAAAAACATACATTCGATTCCTTCTATTCACTTTGCTAATTGGATAAACTCAATAATACTATAATACCTGGACATGAGCAAGCATATAATAACAAGAAAATTAACAAGTTATTTGATCTCTCCAATAAACTGAAACCAGTAAGACTTGCAAAGGAGGTGGTCGGAGCTGCCACTACTCGAGGGGAATAAGATGCAAAACGAGTGGGAAATTCAGGAGAAGTGTAGTGTCTATTGAAGATTCGAGAGGAGAACACATAACCTGAACTCATAAGTCACAATCACAAGCATCGAAGGGCAAGGGTTTTCACTCTGTAATCTAGTGCTACCGTGCTACGTGTAACAAGGAGAGTTGGAGGTGGAGAGGGTAGTCTTTTAAGATTTCAATTTCAAGTTTCAAGTTTCTTAACTTTTTTTTAATTGCACTTGCACTTGGTCTCTGTTATCTATTGGCATTGCCGATGTCGAGTGCCAACTACTTTTGTTTTTTTAGGTCTTTGGGTAAGCGGGTCAACCTGGCCCATTATAGGTTAACCTACTTAAACCCATGAGTTAAATAGACCAAGCTTATTTGGCCCACTTTTTTAATGAGTTAACAAACGCAACCTAAACCCTTTTTAAAAATGAGTTAAACGAGCTATCTCACGGGCTCCAACCCATTTCATAACTCTACTCACCCCTTATAGGAAATTTTCTTTTCAATTATAAGTTCATATGATACTTCCTTTTATGATGAGCTAGGGGTAAACTGTGATAAAAATGAAGAGTAAGTAAAGTATCATTACTATTATGAAGATTAGGAAAGTTTATTTGAGAGTAGTTAGAGGATTTATTTTTTTTGTTGAGAAGACTAATGACGTATTGGAAGAGTTGTAGTTGTTATGTTATTTATGATTGTCAAATCATATTTTAAGAGGAATGATCATAATGAATGCTATGGAGTTTATTTTGTTAAATAAATATGATTGATAGGTTATTTAAGTAATTGTGATTAAGTAGGTTAAGAGCTTTGCATGTCACTAAATAGTAATGATACATGACAGGTTGTTAGGCTTCTATTTTTAGGGTGTTACAACTTAAGTGGTATCAGAGCTTAGGTTAAGAATCGATAGAATATAAGTTTATTTAGGTTTATGATCAATAGTCAATAGATTATAGACCTGTGATCCATAAAACTTAGGTATATGATTTATTAGAATTTAAGTTTATGGTTTAGAAGCTTAGGTTGAGGATTAATAGAACTTAAGAAAGTGATCAATAAAGATAGGCATTGATCAATAGAACTTATGGCATGATATTTAGAAAAATTTAGGTATTGAATTTGTAGGACGGTGAGATATGAAAAGGGTAGGTAAAATGACTGGTTCAAATGTTTTTATCTTGTAGTTCATTTCATTTACTTTAACTTTTATTTATAGTTTCTCTTAATAGTATTTGACTTTCTTATATATGTATACATGTGCATAGTATTTCAATTACCTTTAACCTTTGTTAACTATCTAGTCTATACATTTATCTCCTCTTAAGCAAAATGCCTTCTAGAAGGATTACATGACCTATTCGTCTAGCGTTAGATGGGATAGGGACACTCCAAATGAAAGGTACCCTTTAGGACCACCTCAGCAGGAGCTCCAGTCTAGGCAACATACATGATTGCACAACTACTAGAGATTATAAATGCTTTAGTGGGAATGATAACGTAGTAGCAGCAACAACAACAGGCTATTAGGCTGGTTAAGCTAACAAAAGATCAATTTAGGCTGGTAGAAGAGTTTAACCCAACAGTTGATGATTTAGTTAAGTTGAATATTGGATCATAGAGATTAAATAAACATTTGCTACATTTAGGTTACCAAGGGATAGGAAGATAGATTATGCTACCTTTATGCTAAAAGGATCAATTGCGAATTGGTGGGCTAACATCTCTAAGCTAGTAAGAGCACCTATTGATTGGTAGAGGTTCATCAAATATTTTATGAGAAATACTTCCCTTGCAATATTCAAGATAAGATGGAGGAAGCTTATTATAATCGCCAATAGGGTAACAGGACCCTAGAGGAGTATGAGGTAAAGTTGAACCATCTGATTAAGTTTTTACCTGAAACGGTCTAAGTAGATGATGCCTCTAAGGCTAGAAGGTTTGTAAGGGGCTTAGAGCCTAATCTACAAAATGAGGTGGGATTATTTCAATTACCCACCAATGTAGAAGTGGTGGATAAAGCAAAGTATATAGAGTAGACAAAAAAAAAAAGAATAGATGAGCTCTTGGGTTACAAGCCAAGTATAATTTTAAGAAAGAGGCCTGATTAGGGAATAATGATTCAAGACAAAGGAAAAAGACTTTAGGTGTAACAAACTAGACCTGTGGTCATAGTTGCTCCCTTAATTCATACCAAGCCAATTCCTTTGGCCCTTCTTGTAGCTTATTTCTCATGTAGGAGACTGAGGCACATTACTTGGAATTGCATAGAGAAGTCTATCCCTCTCACCTTTTACTATCTATGTAAACAAAGGGGATACAAAGCAACCAAATGTGGTAATATGGGAGGTTATACCACATTAGTACTGTAGGTGAATATAATGAGACCACAAACTAGAGCTCAAGTGAATAGACTCCAGTTAGGAGGTCTAAGGTAGTAGGCACCAACAAGAGTCTTTGCTTTACAACAGCAACACTAAGACACCTCGGATGTAGACACTATAATAGGTACGCTCCTTATATACTTCCATAGTGCCTATATGCTTTTTGATATTAGTGCCATGCACTCTTGTATTTTTTATACATTTATGCATATGTATGGTTTGAATGCTGAAATTTTAGATGTTCTTTTGGGGGTTAGTAGGATTTTGAATCAAATATGTTGTTATGTTAGTATAGAAGTGAAAGGCAGAGTATTACTAGCTAATCTATTGGTGCTGAAAATGTCATATTTTGATGTGGTATTGGGAGTGAATTGGTTGTCAAAGTACTATGCCACCATACATTGTCACACCATGGTAGTGTACTTTAGTTTCCTAGGCAAGAATTCTTTTTTTATTTCATGTTAGATGCTCACAAACCAATAGGATTGCCCACTTTTGAATGATGAGACAAAAGTATACTAGTAGTAGTAACAATAGAGTCAAGTGAGATAGTAAGGTTAGAATAGGTACCTATAGTGAAGGAGTTCTTGAATGTCTTTTTAGATAAACTACCTCAATTACCCTTAGTTTAGGAAATAGAGTTTAGCATTGGTCTAGTACTAAGTACTATGCCAATTTCTAAGACACTATATAGAATGACACCTACAAAACTAGTGAAGTTGAAAACATAACAGTAGGAGTTGCAAGACAAAGGGTTCATTGGGGTTAGGAAGAAAGATGGTAGATTTCACTAAGCCCAAGTGTCTCCATGGGATGTACCAGTCCTATTTGTCAAGAAGGAAAATGGTAGCATGCAACTCTATATAAATTATAGGAAGTTGAACATGGTTACCATAAAAAACAAGTATCCCCTCTTTAGAATTGATGATCTCTTTGACTAATTACAGGGAGCTTAGGTATTTTTAAAAGTTAACTTGAGATGGGGATATAACCAACTAAGGATAAAAGAAGAGGATATTTAGAAGACAACATTTAGGACACATTATGGGCATTTTAAATTTCTAGTGATGCCCTTCAAGTTAACTAATGCACTCGCAGCTTTTATAGATTTGATGAACAAGGTATTTAAAGACTTCCTAGATAAGTTTATGATTGTCTTCATTAATGAAATTCTAATATACTCTAAGAGTAACGAAGATCGCGAAGAACATTTGAGGCTAATGTTAGGTAGGCTATAAGTTGAAAAGCTTTACGCTAAATTTTAAAAGTGTGAGTTTTGGCTTAGCATGTGACTTTCTTAGGTTATATAGTAAATAAGGATGAGATTTCTAAAGACCTAGAAAAAATAAGAGCAGTAATGAACTGACTTAGACTAAAGACAATGACATAAGTCAAAAGCTTTTTAGTTTTAGCTGGTTATTACAAAAGATTTGTTGAAGAGTTTTCTAGAATAGCATCTCCTTTAACTTGCTTGACATAAAAAGCAATAAAGTTTTCCTAGGATGATAAGTGTGAAGATAGTTTCTAGAAGTTAAAGCTGAAGTTAATATCAATTCCAATATGGGCTTTACCCAAAAGTGGAGAAGAGTTCACCATTTTCAATGATGTAGTAGTTTAGGTACTGGGATGTGTTTTATTATAGGATGGTAGAATAATAGCTTACACATCTTGACACTTGAAGGCATATGAAATGAACTATCCAACTCATGACTTAGAACTAGCAATAGTGGTGTTAGTGCTCAAGCTATGGAGACACTATATTTATGAAGAAAAATGCAAAATCTTTACTAACCACAAAATCTTAAAGAAGTTTCACTCAAAAGGAGTTAAATATATGCTAGATGAGATGGTTGGAGTTAATTAAGGATTATAATATATAAATCTAGTACCATCCAAGAAAAGCAAATGTGGTAGCAGATGCTCTCAATAGAAAGAAACGAAGCAATATCACTACCTTAATTACATCTTAATGGAAATTATTGGAGGACATGTGCAAGTTGGAGTTGGAAATGATTACACCAGATTTGAGAATAAGATTAGCAAGTTTGCATATCCAACCTTAGTAGAGAAGATTAAAGCTATCTAAATCGATGATATAGATATACATGATATTAAGGCTAAAGTGGAACAAGGTATGATGGCTGAATTTAATGTTGATGCAAATGGAATTCTAAGGTATGGAGCTTGACTATGTGTGCTGATTAATATAAAGTTGAAGAAAGAGATCATGAAAGAAGCGCACTACTTCAAATACACAATCTATCTTGAGACTACTAAGATGAACAAAAATTTAAAAAGTCACTATTGGTGAAAGAACATGAAATGGGAGATGGTCGAGCATATAGTAAAGTGTTTAACTTGTTAGTAGATCCGAATTGAACATTAGAGGCCAACTGGAAAATTGCAACCCTTCCCAATACCTAAGTGGAAATGAGCACATAACGATGGATGTAGGTTATAGCATATCGATTAACCAAGTTTGCCCACTTTTTTCCCATCAACATAGGATACAAGCTAAAGAGATTGGTTAGGATGTACATATAGGGGATCATAAGGCTACATGGAGCACTAGTAACCATAACATCTGATAGAGATATACAGTTTGTAAACAGATTTTAGAGTATCCTACATAAAGCTTTGGGTACAAAACTGTGATTCTGTGTTACCTTCCATCTTTAGATAAATGGACAATCCGAGAGGACCATCCAGATCCTATAATTTCTACTCAAAGCTTGTGCATTAGACTTTAGAAGTTACTAATATGAACACATACCTTTAGTTGAATTTGTTTACAATAATAGTTATCTGGAAACCATCCAAATGGCCCATTATGAAGCTTTATATGAAAGGAAATACAGATCCCTATTACATTGGGATGAAGTGAGTGAGAAATAGGTGTTGGGACTTGAGTTGGTTCAAGTGGTAGTAGATAAGATAAAGCTGATAAGAAAAAGAATGCAAATAGCTTGGAACCATCAAAAGAACTATGTTAACAAGAAGCAACGTTCCTTAGAGTTTCAAGTAAGAAATAAGGTGCCATTGAAAATTTCTCCAACTAAAGGGGTGATTAGGTTTAGTCTAAGAGGAAAGTTAAACCTAAGGTACGTTAAACCATTTGAAGTTCTAGAAAAGATTGGTAAGGTGCTGTACAGGTTAGCTTTATCACTAAGTTTAGAAGGAGTATATGATATGTTTCACATATCTATGTTAAGGAAATTTGTATAAAATCCGAATCAAGTAACTACATTAGAGTCTTTGAATGTACAGTCGAATTTGTCTTCCATAGAACAACTCAATAAGAATAGTGGATACCAAAGAACAAGTTTTGAGGAGACAAGTGATTCCCTATGTTAAAGTGCTGATGAACAACTAAATGGAGTATAAAGCAATTTAGGAAACGGAAGAAGAGATGTAGAGGAAATATCCAGGACTCTTCCTAAATTCAGGTAACTTTTGATGAGGAAAGTTTTTGTAAAAAGGGGAGAATGTAAAATACCAAAAAATAAGGAAAAGAAAATAATATTTATTTCATTAGCCATGAACATAGTTGTGTACACGACCATGTTACTCTATAACATTTCCAAAATGTTTCTTTTTCCCTTTTTTTCTCGAATTTTCTTAAATCTAAAACACTTTTTACCCCAATTAAAACAACTAGGAAGGGGAATCATGAACCAACACTTGGAATTACAAATTAGATGAGCCTAGATTGATTTGCAAGTTAGTATTAAATTTAGTTCTTTGTATATAACAAGTTATACTAAGGTTCACAGTCGCCATTTTAGTGAAATTAGAATAGTTCCTTTAAGTATGTGACTACATTGTTCGTGGTTTATGCTTAGTAGTGTGGTATCTAAACAAACCTAAATACTACTTGGCTAATGAATTGGTTGTTACTTGTACTTAGCTTGTCTTAGGAGCCAATGGTGGTGGATTCCTTTAAGGCACCCCAATTATCTTTGTGTGGTGTTGTCCCTAATGGAGTTATGTATTGAAATAATCTAGATAGGTTTAGGATAACTCATGGGTGTTGGGGCTAGAAATGGTAGTTCTCAACATTGTAGTATCAAGGCTAATATTGATAGTATTATGAAAGTATAAGATTATATAAATATTAATAAAACTTCTAATGACTACAATGTGCTTAGTTATGAGAACTCTTATATTGTTTGATGGGCCTAAAATAAAGATAATAAAATGTTAGATGTTTTCCTGTTTACATTTGAATGATGTGAATCTTGTATATGTTTATCATGCACATGTGCTTACGGGTAACATGTATTAGGCATTAGCTCATCCATTGTAGGATATTTTTTTTTTTCAATTGCAGGTTCAAATGATATTTCCTTTTATGATAAGTTAAGAGTGGACTATGACTGGGATGAAAAATAAGTAGACTATTATTACTATTATGAAGATTAGGGAAGTTTATTTGAGAGTAGTTAGAAGATTTATTTTCTATTGAGAAGATTAATGATGTATTGGAAGAGTTGTAGTTGTTATTTTATTTATGATTGTCATATCCTATTTTAAGAGGAATGATCATAATGAATGTCATGGAGTTCATTTTGTTAAATGAATATGGTGAATAGGTTGCTTGAGTGATTGTGATTAAGTAGGTTAAGAGTTGCATGTCACTAAATAGTAGTAACACATAGTAGGTTGTCACGCTTTCAGTTTTAAGGCATTAAAATATTAGTACTTTTTGTATCAATATTTATTCTATATTATTAAGCCAATAAAGTTTTATTCATTTCCATATCTCTAATTATATATTTAATTACAAATTATTAAGCCAATAAAAATTGTGTCATATTTCGAAATTATTTTACTTTGTATGGAAATTTATGTATTAGTTTATTTATGTATTTACATGCATTTTTCTTTTATTTTCCTTACATTAAGACATAAAGTAACCTTTACAATTTATATTTTGTTGTTGATTTATTAAATATATTGTTTTTGTTATTGAAACATGTTCATTTGTTGATGAATATATATTAGAAGATACTTATGGATGCCTTGGATATATTTATTACAAAGAAAAATAAAATAATTTTTTTTATCTTCTTGCTTTTAAATAAAATGTATATTTAATGTTAGCAAATGTAGAAAGTTTTGTTTTAAAGATCTTAAATAATTGCTTCAAAAGCAATAACAACCACATGTGTTATTGATGAAAAATGAGATATGTAGCTGATATTGTGCAATATACTGCTTCTCATCATAGAAATTCAACTATATACTTTTTATACGTAGCAAAAGCATGGAAGATTTAAAACCATTGCCTAAACCCTCTGATATGAAATTTATCGATAAATCTTCCAAACTCTAAATTAATGAACTTTGTTTCTAACTCCAAATTGTAACATCAAAGGGACTTGATAATGTTGTGATGGATTTCTAGGAGGTGCTTGAATCACTTGCAAACAAGAAATAAGTTAAGTTGTAGAGAGTGCCAGAGTTTGCTTCAGCGTGGTCACTTTGATACCTAAGTTAGCATAAGTAGAAATAGATGGGACATAGAAGTATTAAGAGTATAAGGGTCTTAAAAGTCCTTTACCCAATAATCTTCAACCTCTATTTATAAGTGTTCTGGATGATCCCAATATGGGAAGTGCATTAGGGGTCTAAGTCCAAAATACTCTATTAGCAGATAACTATATCAAAACTACAATTTTGAATATTCAAATATTAACTAAGTCATAACTATAAAGTAGCTAAATCTACTAGTTTTTTTCATGCCCCACTCTCATTGTATGAACTATAGTGCATAAGATATTAAGTCTTTATTTGTAATGCTATAAACACTTGAAATAATAAATATATGGGTGAGCTATGAAGCCAATAAAATAATACCGTATAGAAGTACACACATATGTCACACACACACACATAGGATAAACAAATATCCTAGTGGATCATCAATAACTTTCGTTAAACAATAACCATTCATACCAATATATATGTATAAAATAATGACAATATTAAGTTTTTATTTATACAATTTCCTTAACCAATTTTTATCCAAAAAAAAAAAATTAATTTCACTCCTTCAAAACATGTTTCATCTCAAATTTTCCATTTTTTGTAATTGGATCCATAGATCCCAAGAATACAAATATGAAGAATCTAGGAATAGTGATCATTAGATTCCAATAACACAAATCCAAAGATTCTAAGAAGCTGGATGATTAGATCCTAAAAGCATTGGTCTAAAGATTCTAAGAGCATAGATCATTAGATTATAAGAACATAAATCAAAAGATTCCAAGAGCATGGATCATTAAAGCTCAAATTCCCATATTCAACCAATCGTCTCATACTTGAGTACTTAACCACTTGTCTTAAGTTCATATTCAAAATTCACTATACAACAACAGAACATCATTTTATAATAAGCATAAATTGTTAATAGTTATTTATATCTATTTTCTAAACCTATATGCACAAACAATAAAGCAGTAACCTACATGCTTAGACTCCGCTTAAAATCCTTAGTAATTACCCAATTTAGATTGTAAATCCTATCTTATCTGCTAAAGATCATAATTCTAGGTCTATTAGTTGATTCTCCACCTATTTATTTGCTAAGGCTTCAATTATGTTCATTTTTTTGTCCTTGTGCAACTCATTTGGTTGACCTAAGGATAAGCTAGGTTAATTAATTGTAGGATCAATCAGGTAGTCAACTAGGTAAGTACCATGGTCGGCTAGGGAGGCGGTGATGAATTGACTCTAGTGGTTAGGTCAACAGTAAGCACTTCTAATAGCCTAATTAATCATGGTTAATCCTAGGTGAACTATGCAGTCTTAACTTGTGTTTTTCATGCAAAAATTCCCAAACTTCATGACTTTATACCTTAGATTCATCATAAGTTTATCCTCAACCAGTCTTTTTTACTTTGAAATCATGTTTTTAACTAATTTCTTCTAACAAGTTATGATGGAAATTTTTTCGGCACTCTAGATGTTCTTAGAACTCGATTTGGATGATGATCCAAATCACTCATATTTCTTTTATCTAATAAATGTTTGAGTAATAATCTTACAAGTACAATAATATTTCTCCATGGGATGCCAAATGACTTACATTAGTTGATTGCTACGAGACATCATCAGATTATCATCCAATGGCCCGCTGAGATTGACATCGCTTCGATGCATTAGCTCTTTGAGAATTTATATTATTTTTGTACTTCTAATTGTTCTTTGGACTATTTATGTTGTAATCTTTCTTTTAGGACACTTTCATTTGTTTGTAATTTTCTTTTAGGACCGGCCACCCTAAAAGTAGCATAGTTGTAACTTTGTGGACTTCTTAACCTTAAAGGGAGCAAGTATAAATACTTGCTTAAATAGGGTTTTTGGGGAGAATTTTTCAGAATAGACTTCACCTTTTACGTGAGAGAATTAGGGTCCGTTCCTTAGTTCAATTGCTCTTATCAATTTAAATCCCAAGAATTAGAATTGTGGTGAGTGCAACAAGGAGAAATTGTGAGTAATATCAATTCCTTTTTGTTGTATTTCCTTTTCATCACTATTGAGTTATATCTAGGGTTGGATTGGATGTTTCTTGGTCAGATTTGATTGCATTTGTAATCAAATTATTATTGCTTAATTGATTGGTTTTTAGCCTTGGTTTTTAATATTCAATTTAGCCACACTTGAACCGTGGATCATTTTGTATGGGAAGTGGATCACGGGTTTGTTCTTGCTGATTTTATGTATTATTCACGTGGGATTTCAAATTTGTTTAGTGTTGCAATTGAGGATTTCATCATTGTAGTATTGTTCCCTTGAAAATTATAACATTCAACTCATCTTACATCATAAGGGATCACGCAATTTGTTATCCATTGAATTGTTTTTTGATCTTGTCATTTAGGGGTTGTAAATTGGTTCATTTGCATGTGCTCAAACTCCCTTTTAGGCACATCAAGTTAACACTTTTAATATTCAATTATATGTTATTTCTCTATAACTCCAATTACACAAAAAGGTTTGCATCTTTTTTATGAATTTATATAAATTATTGTGATAGAATTCTTATTTGGTGTTTTATTCTCCAAATTGCGATTTAAGCTTAAAGGGATGTTACTTAGGTTATCTTGTTATGAAATCTTGTCAAGAAGGCTTACTTTAGCATGAAAAGGAAAACAAGCATTTGACTTATTGGCAAGGCTCTTATTGAGATCCTTACTTAAAATCTCACTCTTTAATTTGAATTATTATTGTTAGAAATCTCTCGACCTATACTCATAAATTACTTACGGATCTCAAAAACTCCTACCATTTTAATGCGATTGTTCTTTTCATCCATATTTACTGATACCCTGCTTCCTCGTGACATTAGAGAAGAAAATTTATATTATACTTATCAATTTCCCTAATTGATAACCAAAGTAAGTTGAATTGTAAAACATGAGGATTGAAGATTACTTTAGATGATGATTTGCCTATGCACCACCTTCTATAGAGAAAGAGAGTTGTATGCATGGAGAGAAGGGCTAAGGTTTCGATGAGGTAGAGATAGAGATAGAGAGTAAGGATTTTAGATTCACTTTTACGTTTTATGAAGAGAGAAAGAGAGGTTTGAGTAATTGCTTGATTGTTCTTGTGTTTAATTTATTTTCTAAGGCCTTACAAAAAGTGTTGGATATTGAGATATTTTTAGGCATATCAAATGTATGTACGTCCTACACATGACACAACATATCTCTTATGAAAGAAGCGTATATAAAGATTTTTTTTAGATTAGAAACCTATGAGAGAGTCTTATATCTAGCCTACTTTGTTGTTAATCATATTGTAGTGGAGTCTATGATTACACTTGCAAAAACTATGAATTACTTAGGAGAATTTGGAAATGGCATTTATGTTAATCACCCTCTAGGTTTTAGTCACATGGATTTCCTAGGTGGGGCTACATCAACATTGCATATTATATATGAACTATAGAGGTTTCACAATCTTAATATAGGTGTCTCCCATTATTTGCAATGATAGACCAATGCATTTATGGTAGTTTAGCTTCATTAGGCTTAATCAAGAATAGAGGTAAGATAGGATAGCATCAAATTTCAAGCTTAGTAGGAGGGTTTGATAAGTTGTAGGTCCTAAAGGAACAACCAAGAGGGGCTCAAGGGAGGGGGGTGGATTGATTTGATTTTTGTGAGTTTTCCCTTTTAAAATTACTTAACAAAAGCATCTTGAATATATCAAATTAACATGCAAGCATTTTGGTTTATGTAATGTCCCCAAAACTAAAGTGTTATAACCTACTACATATTATTATAAGGCAATAGCATGCAAAAGCTTAGAACTTGTCTAACATAACCACCAAACCATAATGACCACAAATCACACAGTAAAATCATAGTTGAGTGACTCAACAATTTTACTTTATCCAACATGACTACAAGTAACATATACACATCATTAGAGCTTATAGCAGCTCCTACATCAACTGGGAGTACAAATATAGGTAATTGATCATAGTAACACAATTGAATGTGACTAACACATATGGGTTTGATCTCTAAAAACACATAGTACAACTAAGCCATAAGATAGCTAATGGTTTCCCACCATAACTAATCATGAAGTACACATACTCTACATTGTCACCTAAATCATAGCATAAGTCATAGCTTAGCTTATCATAAGGATCAACCTCATTGGAAGTACCTATAAATAAAAAAGAGTCCCATAAGGGGTAAGCTAAAGTCTAGCAAAGTAACAACAACCACATGCATACATCATGCAAACCAATAACACAAGCATAAATGCGGGGCACTACCCAACACCCTAGAGTCTAAAATCAACTTAAACCTACCTAAATCACTTTGGTGTGCAACTCAATTTGAGACAATGCCACACACTGATAATCGGAATGCCATACCATGATTGTTGATGCTCCTAGTCCTTTGATCATAGCCATGCACAAATAACACATCAATTATTCGACAGATATGTATTAGGTCTATTTATTACTAGCCTAGTACATATAAACTGCATATAAGGTATTCACATACCTAAAATGGTGGATTCAACTAGAATCCAGTTCCCTTTTACTCTAAATCTTGATAATGAACCATAAATAACCTTGTTTTATTGCTTCATTAAGTTAATTTTATTAACTTAGCTACTTCTTTGATCCCCCACCTAGCATTACTTTAGATTCTTAAAGTTTGCCGATTTCTGTAAAGAGTTTACAATTTAGGATTTTCCTATATTAACGAAGCATAATCATCCTTTGAGAAACCATATGTGAATAATTAATAATTCATTAGAAAGTAATTTAAGAGTTTAATAACAATTAATTAACATATAGTTTTTATCAAAGGAACAAAAGAAACCAAAATTGGGAGAACCTTGTTCTTTAATGGCATTCAAATGGTGGGGTGAGAGGTAACTGGATGCCAATGTCCTAAGCAAGAAGTCCACATTCTATGGATTTTTATGCATCTAGTATCTATATGGTAATAGGCTATCAACCAAATGGTAAGGTTGAGAACATGCAGCTTTTCTCTTTCCTTTTATAGTCTAGACACCTTAAGGGTTACTATCTAGATGGTAGCTTTGAATTATGTAATTTTGCTGAATTTCTTTCATTTAAACTTTTACTGTTACAAGCCCTTCATCAAACTTAAGAATCAAAACTACAAATCCATTAACACATTTAATTCCCTTCATGTAACTTCTATATTTTTTTTTTTTCATCGAAAATCACAAAGTAACACTAAAATATCAAATTATTTACAAAATTTAATGCAAAAACAAGGGCTTACTTGATAAACTAATTTGTGGACTTCTTGGTTGACTAAGTGCACTTAGGATATGTTTATGCTTCTAGTCCTTCACATTGTATGGCAACAAGTCATAATCAATATCATTGATGCGATAAAATATAGAAATTCACACTTATTACATAAAACTCTTCAAATTGTCATTTTTCTATTGTCCTTCTTACAAAGTATGTGAATTCTCTAATTTTCTAAATTCAAAACCTAAGTTAGAGATGATTACCAAAATCTATCTTTAATATGATTGAAGAGAAACCTTGCTTACCTTCATTTCTGGTTATGGTTTTTGAAGGAGAAGAGAGAATTGATAGTTTTAGGAAAACAAAAAAAAAAAAGAAAAAGAAAAGAAAGGGAAACACAAGAAGAAGAAGGAGAAAAGAACATATTCATATAAAAATATCAGTAGTTGATTTTAAAGTGGGCAAAATTACAGTAATGCTCATGTCTTACAAATCTAAATTACTAAAATACCAACTAATATAAATTATAGTATTTGTTATATGAAACTGGATATTATAGTTTACTTGGATAGACAAATATTAAGCCAATGATAACAAGCAAGAATAATTAATAATAATAAAGTAAAAAGATAGGATGAGAAAAGATAAGCCTAAATATATTTTACCGGCACAATTAGTTTAACTACTAAAAATATACTATGATACTTTTGAGGATCAAGTACTGTGAGTCTTGTTAAAGAGAATTCTCAAAATCATAAGCAAAACAATTGTTACACCCTTCTTGGTTCTTTTGAGTTCTTCTAACTTTCCCTTAATCTAAGCCCTATAATACACTTCTTACACAACTCTCTGGCTTCTTAAACCTAATCTCTTTTTACAACTAATGACCTCGCTACAAAAAATCTTACGCATGAGACACTTGACCCTTAAAAGCAAATATAACGAAGAGCCCAAAATTTCTCTAAGAGTAATTGCTAGTTATAAATTCATAAACTCATTCTTTCATACAATTGAAATTCTCAAGACACATGTTTGACTAATCTATTCAACTAAACTCCTATGTATAGGTTTAGTTGTGCTCATATAAGATGAAAGCCTTCACTCTTTATTGACAATAAGAATCAATCCTCCATAAATTTGGAAATCCTTTTTTATTCTCATACAACAAGAAGAAATTTGGTCTAAAACCATTTGTAGAAATATTTTGAATTGAAGAGTTTTCAATATATTTTGAAAGTATGGAAAGATAAGGTTAGTCACACGTGTTTCCTTAACTTAGAATATTCAAGACAACTTATAATAGAAGTTAGCAGGATCACCTTACACGTATAACTTCTTTCTTTCAAATCTTTATGAAAATTCACCTAAAGTGATTCTATTAACAATGTGTAAGAAACAATTTTAGATAGTTGAAAATATATCAACCATGTTTATTATCTTGACTAAAAAACATTTTCGTTGAATCAAAACAACTTTCGTCAGTTAAAAGAAAAACTAGTTGCATCAAGTAATAACATTTCCAATTTTTTTTCAAAACCTAACCAAATTATCAAAATGGAGAATTTATTCCTAACTAGTTAAATAAGAGAAGAGATCTTTAATTAAATCTCTTACTAAGTATATTGCTCAAATATACTCAGTTGGTAAGGTCTTCTAATCTAGTTTCACCGGATTCTTCTAACTTGCTTCTCCTATGCCATACTTAACACTTATGTTAAACATATAACATACATAATAAAAAACCAAGATACTAACATAAGCAAATCCAAATCTAATTAATTTTTGTTCAATCTTGAAAAATGAGAAAGTGCCTATAGCAGCCTAACCCTATTAGTTAGGCTTATTGATAAAAATATCCAATGAAAAATATAAAATAGTTATGCTTTGAAATAGATTCAATTTCTGGATCTCATAATTTGAATGACACACTTAATAGATAAATTAAAAACACGTAATATGTTTTGTTGTCATAGAAACCAACTAAAAACAATTTACACTCTTCCTCGAATTACCAAGCACTTGTCTCATCAGGATATTTAATGGTAACACTCGACATGTTACGCAAATTATCATTTCTCATAAGATTACTCTTCACATCTTCAAAAGACAGTTCATACCACATATCAGAATATCCCTAAAATTCTTATGCGTGTAAGGTAAAAATCACAATAAAATAAAATAAAATAGTAAATCTAGTCTTCATCATCAACTTTGACATTAATATTCTGCAAAACTAACAAGTAAACTAAACTCACTAATATCCTCTATCATCAATTGCTCCCACTAACTTTCATACAATATACAGTTTGTGCTATAACTCCAGCTCATTAACTAGCAACTAGTTAGGTAAAGCTTTGTCCAACTAGGTTCATCGGTCTACTAGATTAGTCTCATTAAGCACCACATTTAGAAAACTATTACAAAGGCAAAATTGAATTGTTAACCAAGTCATCAAGTTTTCTCCAATCACCATGGCTCATGGAGTTTGTCTTTTTCCATACATACCAGTCAATATGGTTCTTTATACTATGAGCAATGGTGATTGGAAAACGTCGCTTATGGAAAACGTGTAGAAACACCAACAAACTAATAGTTTTCTCATTATGTAATTTGGGTACTTAAAGTACAATTAAACTAATTTTCCACGATCAGAACATATAGAAATTTAGATCACAAACCAATTAATTACTCTAATACTAATTTGTCTCGCTTTTGCACAAAACACTAGTATTGGAGCCTATGTTGCATTCCTAGGTGGTTTGAGCACTAGAAATCATGATTATGGTTTATTTTAAAAGTGATCCATTCCATGTAAGTCACTGTGTTTCTTCTCCTCATTTAAGCTTTGCTATTTTTTGCTGCATGTCCTAACATTTTGACTCTATATATTTATATTATGTTATTTCAGATTTTGAAAACTATGATTAATGATAATTCAACTTGTTTGTATTTAATTTGATGAGAAGAAATTCATAAAAAAAAAAAAAGAAAATTACATTAACAAAGCAAGTCATCTTATGGTATTTGTCACTCATATCGGATACGCTCGGTAGGACATTGACATCTTTATATTGTATCTCAACATTTGATTTCCGATAGAGTTTAGTGTAGCATAAAGAAAATATCACAATTTATGTTTCTTATACTATGTTTAGGCACAAAGTATAATGCAAGATTTTTTTCTTATATACATTATAAGTTATTTGTTATGCAAAAAATACTAATAGTAATTTTGACAATTACACTAATTAAATCATATATATATATATATATTAACCACATTTTCCTATACCACCACTAAATCATCATATCATTGCCATCACTGCTGCAACCACTACCCCCAAGCAACTATTATTACCACTACCATTACCACCATTATCGATGCTATTACATCGCTACCATAGCCACCACTATATAATGACTAGCATCATTGACTCCCTAATACCACCATAAAACCATTATGGTAGTAGTGACAATATATTGATCCACCAATAGTGGCAATAGTAATAATGATGAGATGGTGGCTATATGAGGATAGTAAAGGCGATGATATTGCAGTATGGTGGAGGTATTGATAATACAACAACAAAAGTGGTTACATCAATGGTGGTGGTGGTGAACTTGCAATGATAGTGATGGCGGTAATGAAAGTATATGAGGCAGTGATAATAGTGGGTAAAAATGTTGCAATAGTAGGTGCAAATGGAAGGTGATGGCAAGGTGGCAACAAAATGTTGATGGTGGTGGTGATTTGGTGCTATTGTCATATAAGTGGTAGTGGCAATGATTATTGATAATGAGATCGATGTGGCAAAAGTAAGGTGGCAGCATTTTTGATAGTAGAGGTGGTAGTGAGGTGGCAATGGCAATTAAAAGAAATATTAGTTTGAGATTTTGATTGAGAGACTTTGTTTTGACAAGTTTTAAGATTTTCAAATAACCAAATAGAATAAATAAAAATTATAAAATCTATCCATTATTAGACTTATTTATATATTAACTCAAAATGTTGCGAATCAAATGCAATGCTTACGACCGGCACATGGTATGATTGGGTTGATATTATCATTTGGTAGTAAGGACCGGCTTTGTACAAACCGTTTAGAATGATCCCAGCAACATATCCATATCTATTTATTAGTCTCTTCTTTTATGGTCCTGCCAATACATTGTGAGTCACAAACAATGCTGAAAAAGCCAATAAACAAGCAAGACAAGAAAGAGAGAAAGCTCAATTATATAAAATAGGGTAGCACAAAATATAGAAAACGGCTATCCAATTTGTATTAAATAGCCCTGCAAGGAGGGAGCCGTAGGAGAGTAGAGTGGACGACGACTCCTATCTCCGACTCTGTCTATAGATGATAGGGTGGTCCTAAGCAGTATGCTTCGAAAGTGCCTTTAAAATCTGCCTTCTGTCCATTTTCCACCCTTTACGAGATCTTCCATTGCATGTAATTAAATGCGTATAAAGTGATAAGACAGCACACTCGACAGTAATAAACTGACAAACAAAAGGTGGATATCAGAGCACCGGACAAACATGGATAGTCTTTGTACTTGGAGTTGATAGTTATTGAAGTGATAGGACATGAATTTCAAGACATGCTTATTATTAATCCCAAGACTTCGACCATCGACCGATCTAGGATTTATTTTGAAAGGATTACCTATAAACTTTAATCCTAAAAGAAAATTAGGTTGAACAAAGCTAAAACAACAAAAATAACTTCACACTTAATTGACTTCAGAAGGGTTAACAGGATAAATATTCATAATTTTTTATTGGCATAATAATTATTTTATAAAAATAATATTATTGAAAAATTAAGAATTGTAATTTTTTTTTACAAAACCAAAGAAATAATTATTCTTTTTTTTTAATATATTTTCAAATTTATTTATAGGATACTATCTCAACAATCAAACTATGAAACTATAAGTTAAGAAAAGATATATATATATATTAACAAGAGAAAATAATAATAAGACTTGGATTCCTTTGGTTAATTTAATAAGGTTCCCTTTTCATTGAGCATTGTTAGATCCTTAATCCAACGTTGACCTTATATGTGAAACGATTATGTGTTACAGGCTGTCATATTAAGTTAAGCTCAATTAAAAGTGATCAATAAAATTTGGATATTTGAGTTTTAATGTATCTAATAGGATATGACCTTTTTATGTGTAGAGACTTTATGGGTAATTTCTATTTTTATGATGGGCTAAAATAGAAATACCAAAAGATAACATAAAAGTTATTTATATAAATAGTGGTTATGGTCCCCAAGTCATACATTTTTTTTCTTGTTTTTTTGAATCCCATCATCAGATAGATTATAGAGGAAAAACTAAAGAGATCTCTCAAAGAAAACGTGTTGATCTGGAAGGCCAACCGCATAATTGAATAATTGTTGATCGCAATGGATTCAGGTACGTTTCCGCATATCTATTGATTAATTCTTAATGATCAAGTATGAACGATCAAGGGTTTTATTTGTGATGATTTTCACAAAAGGGTCAATCTAAATTTAACAATTGGTATCAGAGCCTACATTATTTGATCATTAGGAATTACTTTTATAATTTTTTATAAGGTGTTATTATCCCTACTTCTGGAGATTAGGGTTTGGACAAACATTAAAATATGTAAACGTTCTTCTTCTTTTTCTCATAATAATCAAATCTCAAATCGGTTCCGATCAATCATGTTATCAAATATGTTGAAGTAATAATTTCCTTGCAATTTCTCCCACATATTGTCTTGTTCAATATCGTCTCCACAAACAGTATTTAGGAACAACATGTTTCCGATATGTTATCGGATCTCTCTATGGTGATTTTGTTTTCCGTGATTGTAATTCACCATGGTGAATTAAGGTTTTCTCCACAGTCCATTTTCAAACGAATTAGGAATGGCATCAATATCCATGAAGCATCACGTTGCTTCCTCCACGGCCAAACTTTTCCGTGTATACGGTCTTGACCCATGGTTATACACGACTGTGTACTCAAACCGTGTAAGTTTCTATTGGTTTTTCAAGCCCAACATACACGACCATGCCTTCAGCCGTGTACTTAAACCGTGTAAGTTTCTATTGATTTTTCAAGCCCAACATACACGACTATGCCTTTAATTGTGTACTCAAATATATATTTATAATCACTTATAGATTGGTATCTATGTACGCCAATTTTTCTTTGGAGCTCTAATTTTAATGTTTGAGTTATTAAGTCATATTTGAATATGGGTGCTTAGACCCAATAAGTTTTAGCTAAAATTAGAGTTGCCTTTGACCCAAAGTGTAATATAATTTTAAATTTGAATATTAATATGTTTATATGTATTTTGAGATGAATTAATTGAAGCAACATATTGCTAAAGTGGTCCCTCTTGCAGAAATTAATTTATTTCAAAATATAAAAGGTTGTGTGTTTACAACTTCTGTGAATTTTTAATCGGCCTAAAGAAAGGTTAATGTTTAACAGAATTGCAAGTGCACCTGTGGTAATAAACTTGTGATGATTATTTGGTTTTACATGTGAAAAGTAAATTGGCCCAAAGGAAGCTTTATTGTTTGATGTGTTCTTATTGTCAGTGTTTGATTACTACGCCAAGATACCACTTAGTAGTTAATGTTTTGTCCAAAAATGAAATATTAATGGGCTACCCGGTATTTTAAGATGGGGTTTACTTTTATTTGAGTTTATTATTATTATTTTGTTGTGAGGCTTATGTAAGCTTGTTTATTTGTTTGTTGTTCTTATTCGGCTATGAATAATCCTGCTAATATTACTACCAACATCAATTCCATTCCTATGCTTAATGGCACCAACTTCAAGTCGTGGAAAGATAATCTATTAATAATACTTAGGGTTATGGATCTCAACCTTGCGTTAAGGACTGATTCTCCTTCACCTCTTACTGATAAGAGTACCTCTAATGACAAGAGGGAGATGGAAAAGTGGGAGAAATCGAACCGCATGTGTATGATGATCATGAAGAAGGCCATTCCAAAAGCATTTAGAGGTACAATATCTGATAAGATAACTAAGGCTAAGGAATTCCTTGATGAAATTGAGAAAAGGTTTGCTAAGAATGAAAAGGCAGAAATAAGTACACTCTTGGCAAACCTAATCTCAATGAAGTACAAGGGCAAGTGCAATATTAGGGAGTACATCATGGAGATGTCTCATCTTGCTTCTAAGCTAAGAGCACTCAAGCTAGACCTCACAGAGGACTTACTAGTGCATTTGGTTTTGATTTCTCTTCCAGTACAGTTTAGCCAGTTTAAAGTGAGTTATAATTGTCAGAAAGAGACCTGGTATCTGAATGAGCTTATCTCACACTGTGTTCAAGAAGAGGAAAGGCTAAAACAAGATAAAATTGAGAGTGTTCACCTAGCCTTAACCCTTAAGAATAGAAATAAGGATAATGAAAGGAAAAGGGATAAAGAAGCTACAAATATGGTACCTCAGAAGACATAACCAAAGAAGTCAGATGCATCGAATGGTAATAGTTGTCACTTCTGTGGAGCTATAGGGCATTATAAGAAGCAGTGCACCAATTATCATGCTTAGCTTGCAAAGAAAGGTATACTTTTTAATTTGGTTTGTTTTGAGGTTAATTTAACTTCGGTACCCATAGACACTTGGTGGATAAATTCCGGTGCAACAATTCACATCAATGTGTCTATGCAGGGTTGCATCCATTGCCGAAAACCAAGTGATGGTGAAAGATACATCTATGTGGGTAACGGCAAGACAGTTCAAGTTGAAGCAATTGGGAAGTTTATATTATTATTAAAGACTGGATTTTATTTGGATCTTAATGAAACATTCATTGTACAGTCATTTAGACGGAATTTGATTTCTATTTCTGCTTTGGACAAATTTGGTTATTCTTATTTATTTGGGAATAAGAAATTTAGTTTGTTTCATGATTCAAAATTAGTTGGATCTGGTTCTCTATCTATTTATGATAATCTTTACTTAATTGATATTATTGCTTCATTTAATGAATCCCTGCAAGTAAGTACACGAGGTATAAAGAGAAAATTAACTAATGAAAATTCAGCTACATTATGGTACAAAAGATTAGGTCATATCTCCAAACAGAGAATGGAGAAACTTATGTCAAAGGAAATTCTAAACCCCTTGGATTTTATAGATTTTGATGATTGTATTAACTGTATAAAGGGGAAACAAACCAATAAAAGGAGATTTGAAGCCAATAGGACCTTAGACATCTTAGAACTTATACATACAGATATTTGTGGGCCATTCCCTACAGTTGCTTGGAATGGTCAACAATATTTTATAATGTTCATAGACGATTTCTCATGATATGACTATCCTTATCTCATTCATGAAAAGTCATAGTCCTTAGATATGTTCAAAAATTATAAGGCTGAAGTTGAGAACCAACTCAACAAAAGGATTAAAAGCATTAAATCTGATCATGGTGGCGAATACTACGGTAGATATGATGGTTCAGGTGAACAACGTCCTGGAACTTTTGCTAAATTCCTAAAGGAATGCGGTATTGTCCCACAGTACACTATGCCTGGTTCACCCACTATAAATGGTATTGTTGAAAGACGAAATAAGACGCTTAAGGACATCGTAAGGAGTATGATTTGTCACTACACCTTACCAGAATCACTCTAGGGAGAAGCACTTAAGAGTGCCGCATATATCCTTAATAGGGTTCCAACTAAAGTAACTAACAAAACCCCTTATGAACTTTGGACTAATAAAAAGCCTAGTCTAAAACATTTACATGTGTAGGGATATTCAGCTGAGGCACGGCCTTATAAGCCCAATGAAAAGAAATTGGACTCAAGAACAGTAAGTTGCTATTTTGTTGGGTACTCTAAAAGATCAAGGGGTTACAAGTTCTATGATCCCACAACTAAATCGATATTTGAGTTGGGAAATGCTCAATTTTTTTAGGATGTCGAGTTTGCCGAGGGAGATACGGTTAGAGACATTGTCTTTGAAGAGGAATACGTTGATATTCCCACAGGTGTTATTAAATTTGGTCAAGATTCTATTCCTGATCTTCTTCAAGACATAATAGAACAAGACAATATTGGAGATCCCATTCAAGATACTGTTCCAGAAGAACAAACTCTACCATGCCAAGAACCTATGCCATTAAGGAGATCCACTAGACAAAGAAGAAATGCGTTGCCAGATGACTACATCGTATTTCTTCAAGAACATGAGGTTGACATTAGAATGATGGAAGATGATCCAATCAACTTCCGTCAAGCCATTGAAAGTTCTAAATCTCAGAAGTGGATTGATGCCATGAATGAAGAGATAAAGTTTATGAAAGACAATGACATTTGGGATCTTGTCCCATTGCCAGAAGGTACAAAGCCTATTGGTTGCAAATGGATATTTAAGACCAAGAGGGATTCAAAAGGCAATGTGGAGAGGTATAAGGCTCGTCTTGTTACAAAGGGCTTTACATAGAAAGAAGGCATCGACTATAAAAAGACTTTCTCACCGGTTTCTTCGAAAGACTCTTTTAGGATTATAATGGCATTAGTGGCACAATTTAATCTTGAGTTACATCAGATGGATGTAAAGACCGCCTTCCTCAATGGTGACATTGATGAGACGATCTATATGGTACAACCAGAAAATTTTGTATCGGAAGATCCAAAAAATATGGTTTGTAAACTTAAGAAATCCATTTATGGACTTAAGCAAGTATCTCGAAAATGGTATTTCAAATTTCACCAAGTGATCACTTCGCTTGGTTTTGACATGAATTTGGTTGATGATTGTATATAACATAAGTTCTGTGGGAGTAAGCATATTTTCTTGGTTTTATATGTTGATGATATATTGCTTGCCAGCAATGATATAGGCTTATTGCACAAAACCAAGAGTTTTCTAGCTAAGAATTTTGAGATGACAGATCTCGGTGACGCCTCTTTTGTGTTAGGAATATAAATACATCGAGACTACTCTCGAGGTACTCTTGGATTATCACAAAAGAGCTATATCGAAAGGGTACTCAAAAGGTATGGCATGCAAAATTGCAAACCAAGTGATACACCTGTAGCTAAGGGAGACAAATTTAGTCTTAGTCAGATTTTGAGGAAAAGGAAATGCAAAAGATTCCCTATGCATCAGTAGTAGGGAGTTTAATGTATGCTTAGGTTTGTACGCGTCCAGATATTGCGTACATTACAGGAATGTTAGGCAGATACTTGAGTAATCCAGGATTAGACCATTGGAAAGCAGCCAAACGGGTCTTACGGTACTTATAGAGAACAAAAGATTACATGCTCACCTATCAGAAGTCAGATCAAATCGAGATCTTTGGATATACTGATTCCGATTTTGTTGGATGCCAAGATAGTATGAAGTCTACATCAGGCTACATGTATCTGTTGGCTGGGGAAGCCATCTCTTGGAAGAGCATAAAACAATCCCTTGTTACTTCTTCTACTATGGATGCAGAGTTTGTAGCATATTATGAGGCATCTAATCATGGAATATGGTTGTGGAATTTTGTCACAGGGCTGCGCATTGTGGATACTATTAATAGGCCACTTAAATTATTTTGTGACAATAAGTCAGCAGTTTTATATTTTAACAACAATAGGAGCTCGACGAAGTCAAAGCATATAGACATCAAGTTCCTAGTTGTAAAAGAAAGAGTTCAGAGTGGATAGTTGTCTATAGAGCATATAGGAACAAACTCTATGATCGCGGATCCACTCACTAAAGGAGTCCAACCCAAAGTGTTTCATGAGCACACTGCTCATATGGGTGTCATGACCTTAAGTGACATTAAGTTTTAGTGGGAGTTTGTTACCTTAAATGCATTTATGTCATAGACAAACTTTAATAAGTTGTTTTGGTTTACTATATTTTGAGGATATCTTTTGTAGAAATAAAGTATCTTGTTTGCCTACACTTTGTTTTTGGTTTATGGTTTGATCTCACTAAGGTTTATGGTGAACCAGTAGAAAATAGACATGTTAAGATCACATTGCATGGAATTTTCTTGCTACACATCCATATCATGATCCATGTCATTCAATTATATCGGCATTGTAACCATTGATGGCTAGAGTTACGATAAATATAATGAATACCACTTTGATCCTATGTTGATATGACTGATGGATCGGATTGGTTATAGATACATTTTGTTCATGACAGCAAATTTGAGCTCATATGGTTTTGCAAAACATAATTGTAAAGTTACACATATAGTCCAAGTGGGAGATTGTTGGATCTTTAATCCAATGTTAGCCTTATATGTGAAACGATTATGTGTTACGGGTTGTCATATTAAGTTAAGCTTAATTAAAAGTGATCGATAAGATTTGAATATTTGAGTTTTAATGTATCTAATAAGATATGGCCATTTAATGTGTAGAGACCATATGGGTAATTTCTATTTTTATGATGGGCTAAAATAGAAATACTAAAAGATAACATAAAAGTTATCTATATAAATAGTGGTTATGATCCCAAGTCATACGTTTTTTTCTTATCTCTTTGAATCCCATTATTAGATAGACTATAGAGGGAAAACTAAAGGGATTTCTCAAAGAAAACATATTGATCTGGAAGACCAACCGCACAATTGAATAATCGTTGATCGCAATGGATTCAAGTGCGCTTCTGCATATCTATTGATTAATTCTTAATGATCAAGGGTTTTATTTGTGATGATTTTCACAAAAGGGTCAATCTAAATTTAACAAACATCACATGCATATTTTAGTGGATTGAAAATTTATGGTCTCATCAAACAAAACCAAATTACGTGGCGATAAATGTGGCTGTTGACCATTTTTAAGGACAGTGGAGCATGGAGTGTACAAATATTACGAGCACGTCTTATCAACGAAAACGCTTACCAAGTCAAAAGGTCCCATAAAAAGAGATAAGGGCAATAAAAATAAAACAAATAAATTGACATCTGACATCTAATGAACAAAAGTTTATGGGGAAAATGAAAAAAAAAAAATCGTAAACTTAGTCTTAACTACAAATTCATTTTCTAAACTTTTGAATATTACAAATTATTTTCATAAATTTTAATAAATAGATAAATAAACTCTTAAACTTTAATATTAGATTCTCTAATAACTCTTATTCTTTGATTTTTGTGTGTGTATTTGTTTCAACTAAAAAATGATATTATCATTTATATTATCAATTTATTAAAATTTAGGGAAGTGATTTGTAACATTTGAAAGTTTAGGAAGTGTATTTGCACTTAGGTTAAAGTTTAAGAAGGTTATTTAAAATTTCCCTAAAGTTTAGTATCAAATTTAGGTGTAAGACTATCTCCTTTGCAATATCATAAGTAATTAATTAAAATTCGTCATGAATTGTTAAAGGGAAGTAATAGTGGTTCATAGAACTAGGATGGTGAACACTTATTATAAAATCTTGAGCCAAGTTAATAAAAAGGTTCTTTAATCACTCGTCAAGCCAAGATGAGTAATCTTCTAGGAAATGGTTACACCAAGGACAAATTCGTGAGAGACATATTACACTATAATAGACAATATCTTGGTGTGAAGGGTTTCCCTTCTTTTAGTGTAATCAAAATCCTCCCACCTTGTGCAAAGAGTTAAGAATATTTCCTGTTTTAGTTGTTTGAATTTATAATTACCATTTAAGTCACTATGTTTGGAAAGGGAAAAGAAATTGGGAGGGACTGAAAGTGAGGAAAAAGATTTAAATAGAAAAGAAAGTGAAAGAAAGAGACTATAAATCTTCTTTTTTGGATAAGTTAATAATTTAACTTTCTATTTGTTAAATTATCATAAAAGTCACTAAGATTTAATAATGTTTTTTTCTTCAGGAGTTTCAAGAGTAAATTGTAACATTTTCATTTGAATTCCTTCTCAATTTTCACCAAAAATGGAGGAGATACTTTTCTGTGGGATCTAAGAAAAATTTCCCTTCCTAAATCCAAAATTTCCCTTAACCTTTCTTTTCCAAAAACGATAAGTGTTATTATTATTTTAAATTTCCTTCCCTCTCCACTCTTTCGCTAAATCCAAACGGTTTTCTTTTTTGTTGTTTTTTTTTTCTTGTTTTTAAGAAAGGCTTTCATGATTTTAAGGTCATGCTTCCTATTTGTCTACACTAATGTTGTGCTGTGCTAGCTGTGGATGGATTATTTTCCTTTCCCTAAGATGGATATCAAAGAAAAGGGTGAATGCTAATTGCTATGTTATGCCAAAGAGGATATAAATGCATGTAAGTGTGAGCCAAGGAGATGTCGCTGACATTGGGCATGGAAGGTCAGACAACAGAACACCAGCTACGTCTGGGGGTAAAAATGCCTAAACGACGAGACACCAGACAGGGCACTAGGTCTTTTGTTTCAGGGCATTGATTGTAGATATATACAAGACAAGCCGACGAAACATGCAACCTTTACTGTACAATGTACACTATACAATATACAATATACAGTTACTTTCACCATTAATGGAAGATGGGGCAAAACGCGGTTGTTTTGTCGTGCATGTTCATATAATAATGGTTAGATCACAATTACATGGTAAATTATAATCTGTATTTTTTGTTTTTGCACTTTACATATATCAGTTTTCACGAGTTGGTGGTAGGCAACCTCCGGCCTTGGAATGGCCGGCCAACAAGTGCTTCTTGGATTGTTTTTCTTTATCTACTATGATTTTTTTTTATGAATTTTTATTATATTATGTAATTAAATATGAGTAACAATATCATCTTACTAAGTTAATTATATTTGGAGCAAACAAAAACTGATATGTGTTTGTTAATTAATATTAATAAATTAAAATAAAATATAGATATACAAAGTGTATAAAAAAAAAAAAAGTTTGCAAACTAAAAAATGATGGTGATTTAACCCTATTACATTTCTACCTTTCGTGTTTTCATGATTAAATTTCCTAACATATTGCAAATGCCGTGTCAACGTTTTTGAACGTTGTAACTTGCAAAGCATGTCTCCATTTTACATAGCACACCTTGTAATGGCTGTTAAATATGAAATGAGTTTCCTTAAATGTTGAATTTTAAAATTATGATTATCTTTAAAAAGTAAAACACAAAAAAAATTTGTAGATAAGAGAAAATATCAAGAAAAAATAAATCTACCACGGCATTTTTACATAAAAGTAAGCGGATATAGAAAAAGTAGAGCACCTATACCTTACCCTAATGGTACTTAAAAATACAATACTTAAAATTGTATTTTCAAATTTTAATTTAAAATTATATTAAAATCGTGTCTTAAAAAAACATTTTCAAAACAAAAACGCCTAGGCTATTTTAGGTTAAAATTACCAAATGATGTGTGACGCATGTTGCAAGTTTCAAACCAGCAACATCTCACCTTATACCCAAAAAAAAAAAAAAAACTCATCACTAGTCTTCTCAACACTTACTATGCAATTTAAATATCCATAACTTAAAATAATTTATAATCTACCTTCCTCAAAATTGTTATTCGAGGACACAAATTTAGTACAATTTAAAATCATATTTTTAAAACAGGATTTTAGTTGTAGTATTTTTAGAATTATTTTTAAAAGTGTCCTATTTTAACATTTTTTTTTCTTTTTGAAAATTGCATTATTTTTTTTCTTTTTCCCCCTTTTGTGATGTCCTATTTTATAGGGATAATATGCAGAACGTTTTAGGGATTTTTAAGACTTAACAAACTTCCAAATTTCTCCTAATGACGTAAAAAAGGTATGCATAGTTGAACATTCATACATTAAATCTTTTCATAATTTAAATAAGTAATAAAAGCAATTACTTCCTAACTATTTGCACATACTATGGGTGTGGTTATAGCCTTTATATGGCTAATCTTGGTAATGCCATTAGGATTTATGGTGGTGTTCAGCGGATTTTGCAGTATTTAAGGAAACATCCAATGCCTGTTTGGAGTTAGGCAAAGACACTTACGACAGATTTTGCAGAGGATTTGGAAAAAATAAAATAAAATCTGTTATAGGTTTTGCATTTTGTCTAAGAGGTTGTTGATTACAAAGGTCGAGTTTAGGGCAGTAGTAGAGGTGATTAAAGAAACTATTTGGCCAAGAGGTTTGCCTTTTGAGTTTGCTATTTAGAAGAGCTCTATTGTCGTACACCGTGACGTATTCATTCAACCATGCATTAGAAAAGGGTAAAATGCATGGATAATGTATATTATCATTTTATGTGTGTTATGGTTGATGAGTGACATGTTACTTAGAAGAACAGTATCCATGAGGATACAGCTGATGTGTTGGTAAAAAAGCCTGTCTCTCTAGTAGAAAGTTCAAGCATAGATTGAACTTAGCTCGTATGATTCAAATATCATACTAGCTTGACCTATGGTGGCCTTGACAAAGGGAAGTATTTTTGAACTTTGTTGGTTATCATTCATTTATGAGAGTGTTGTGCAATTTTAGTTGAGCATTAAATTTTAGATGGAGCACTTTATACATTTTGATTCAAAACGTTTTTTATTTCTCTTTTGATTTTCCAATTAACTGTTGTATTTGTTTGATTACTATCGCTTCTGCACAACAATTATCATGAATATTGTATTTAAATGTTATAGCAAAAGGACGTTAGTAGGTGCATTAGTGGATACATTATTGCTATGCGTACATTCCAAAAGTTAAGGGAAGACCTTTTTGAACTTTGAAATTCTGGTGGGCAAACTTGATCAAAACTCGATGTTATGTTCAATTGTTGAGTTATTGTTCCAGATAGGAATAGGATGTGATTGAGGTAGGTTTTGGCAGGCTAACATCTATCCAGACTACCAAATGAAGAAAGATTTATTAATGTCAATAGGTAATGTAGTTGAATGAGTAATGAGTAAATTTCAATAAAAAACACAATGTTAATAGGTAATGTAGTTGAATAAGTAATGAGTAAATTTCAATAAAAAAAAACACATATTAGCTATAGTAGATGATTTGAAACAATGGAAAAAATATAATTTTATCCTCAATGTTTGAGTCTTTATTTTTTTGTTCATTCTATTCGAGTTCCTAAAGTTTTTAAAATCTTATAAAAACAAGACTTTCATCAAATATATTAAATTTTCCATTCATCTTAAGTATGTATTAACTTCTGATTAGTCTTAAGTTAGTTGTTTAAGGTGGTTAGGGTATGCATAATTTTTTTATCCCATTTTCTTAATTGTAATTATTATTTTTGTATGGTTTTAACATTATATCATTAAATATATTTAATATTATTTTTTTTATATTATATAACTAAATATATCTAATATTATCATTTTATTAATTTAATTATTGCAGACCAACTTGAAATTGATCGTGTCAATAGATTAATGGAAAACTTAATAAATTTAATGGATTTGTATTTTGGTAAGGTTTTAAAAACGTTAAAAACTCAAATTGAAAAATAAAAAAAAAATTAAAAATTCAAATTAAAAAGTAGGTAAACATTAAAAACTAAAAATATACTCACAAAATATCCTTAACAAGGTGTCTTGTTTTTTTTATTTTTGGGATGAGTACCATAAAAATATTATAATTAGCATATCCAATATCTATTTTAAAATCAAAAGAATTATTCAAAATAATTCATGATGTGCACAAACTTACATAATCAATTTGACATTAGTTATGATTTGGTAATCTAGAAAATTCTATATACTCCATAGTTTATGAACTTTCTATCAATTATTTAAACACCATCATCATATTTTAGTTTTTCAAAGAGTTTGTGAGTATATGCGGACAAGGATGCAATGCTAAACTAACTATAAAATACTTGGGACCATGTTAATTACTTCATAAAAAAGTTCTAGGGCTCATCGTGAGTACCCTATTTAAAATATCTAAACCTTAGTCAAATCCTATATTATTTTAAAGTCCAATTCGAAACCCATGGTGTAGGAAGATAAACTAATAGGAAATATTGGTTTCTCACAAGACCACTAATTTCACCATAATGTTATTATTTCTTCAAATGATCCCTACGGTATCATCTCTTAGCGATAAATTAATTGATTAGATTATTTAAAATCTAGTTTATCCGTAGATATGACAACAATCTATAACGAATATTATATCTAACATAAGGATAATAACTATTTTTGTTTTTTGGTTATAAATTTGTTGTGTAAATTGACCTATTGGGCAAGTAGCTACCTATGTTATAGTCTCTAATACCTTAAATTTCTAAGATCACAATTAGTTTCACAGAAAATAAAACAATGTAATGAAACCCCAAAAGTTTGCTTATAATAATAATAATAAAAAAGAGTAGGTAGATACTATTTTTGACAACTAGATTTTCATAAAGCAACTTACTAATTAATAATTTTCATGATTATAATGTTGAAAAACATATCAACTCTACTCATCATTTAATCCGTATTTCTTACATAAACTTGTCTCTATTATGTATTCCATCTGCATTTTTTGCTAAAACGCAAATTATATTAAATATTTATTTATTGTAACGAAACATAATTGACAGTGAGACCAACGGAGAGACACCAAAATGAATAAAAGAAACTTAAAGATTCGTTCCCTTGTGTGTCTCAAGATTACAAACCCCAACATGTGAATTGTGAAAGCAGTATCTAAGCACCGAAAAGGGCAGACTAGAAGTTATGATTGGAAGTGAGCACCACCACATTATTATCTCAATTTGTCAATCTGCTTCTACACCATCAGGCATGCATCTGCCTCAATACGAGATTTTAATTCGTATGTTTGCCCGGGCCCCTACATGCAAACCCTAGTCCTCAACCCTAATCCAATAATTGCCACTTTATTTCACACCACAGTAAAAAATAATGGTAGCAAATAATGAATGAGTGACACTTAAATATAAAACACAACCCCTTTTCTTTACAAGTCTCGATGAGTAAGTTTACAAACTTTGGTCGGAAAAACTGAATACTCATTTCTTACACATATTCTTCCCTTAGCATGTTCTTTGATTGCGGCAATAATGCCCATTTCATAAACATTAGGTAAATTATAAATAAATATATCTCCTTATATTCATTTCATGTATATTTGATCTTTTATTGTTATAAAATATGTGTCTAGATTCTCAAATCTTCAAAAAAACGTACTTTTAACTCTCATATAAGTTTATAATTATTTTACACTTGATAAAAAATAACCAAAACAAAAAAAAATATCCATCATCAGAAAAAATGCATTAAAAAAAAGGAGTGAGCTCCCATTTTTATTTTTTAAGTTTTAAAATATTTTATTATAATTAATGCTAGATCAATTATTTCAAGAAAAAAAAATTGTATAAGGGACATTTATGTATATAAATCAACATAAAACTTCTAATTAAGATGATTTATGATGATATCACCTTAACTTTGTTGAATGTTACTCAGTCTCTTAATTTTCCAAAAGAGAGGTATGCCCTACAAATTTAGAAAAGTGTATACTTGAATTCTCATTAGACCCTTTTTTTGCTTAAAAATATGATAAATTACTATAAATAATAAATTTTTTTTTAATTTTTTACCGATAAACAACATGGGGTGATTTTAATTTTTTAATTACAATCTATTTGATATTTTATTATTTTATTATATTATTCTAGATAGAATGACCAATTGGGGTAAATGCATATTTTTTAAACTCTAGTGTTATGAATGCACATTTTGAAAGTTGTGATAGTTAAAATGAAGAGGGTCATAGAGTAGATGGAATATATATGTTTCTAAGTGGTGTAAATAAAGGATAAAATTCCCCTTATAATATTGCATACTAAGGATGTTCTTGACCTTCTATTATGACAATGGCTTTTTTATCATAAGTACACCATCAATTTGCACTTGTAGATAGACATATATTGTTTGTTTACACCACATGTTACAAATTTTACATTCTATATGAACGAAGAGGCCTTTGCATATACTACATGTTGTAATGTTTTTCCTTAGTCTACATCACTTTACATGTGCATCCTCTATTTGTACTTGAAGGTAAACGTATGCCACTCTATTATAATTACCTCTTTAAGACTTAAAGTTGCTAAATGCAAATTTCGCAAAGTTAAAGATATGTCTTTGTAATTTATAGTTTCAATTATTTAAGAGTTTTAGTTGTGAGTAACTTAAATTATGTGTAAAACATATTTGAGATAGAAGAACCCTCGAAGAATTAGATTTGGGGCACCTAAGTCATGTTTGCTTAATCAAAGTCTTGTGGAGAGGTTGGTCAACATAGGAGTGAGTAATCAATTTAAGTAAGAATGGCCAATTGGAGCACAATGCAGGGGCAGTTTACTAACCCCACCATCGATTTGTGCTTCCAATTACTTATTTTTTACCATTTTTAACCCATTTACACTTATATCATGATCATAGTTAGGTTTATGTATGTATTTTTTTTTTATGATTTTGTAACTTATGTTTGTGTGTGTCTTAAAATAGTAATAAAAGAGCTTTAATATGTTATAAGGATGTTAAAAGGAGCATTAGTGAGGGATCACATTGATGGATTTACATCATTCATTAGTGATTTATCAAATGACAATTTGATAACTAATCATGAGTATTAAAATCTACAGTCATTAAGGAGGTTATTGTCTTACATAAGAACTTTAAGGAGATGATGACATATGGTAAGACATCCTTAATGCTAAAAAATGTTAGGGCAATTGTTGGATAAGGAGAAGCTAGACGTTAAGTTTGTACATAACAACAAAATTAGATGAGTCTATAGGTTCAAAATCTAAGGGAAGAGACTAGAATAGAAAGCTACCAGTAGTAAAGGCAAATGCAATATTTGACTATTAGATGCATTTTCAGCAAGTCATTAGGCCAATGATGCCAAAACCTAACTAGGGTCTTAAGTGAAATGCATTATTTTACTTGAAACCTAGCAAAACTATGGACAAAAAGTGTCTACTATTTAGACAATAGCATCATCACCATTTAGTTGGTAGCTCTGAACTATAAAAGCTCATGTTTCTTCTTTAGTAGACAAAACAAGTGAAAAGGGTTTTAGTTTTTAGGATTTAAGGATTTCGTGTTTCTTCACTTTGCTTTGTATTTAGCTCATCCTTAGTGTATTTTTTTTTTTCTTGCAATTTTCTTACATTTAGATTGTGTTGGCCTAAGTTTCTAGTGATTTCTAGCTTTTTCAAAGCTTAGACTAAGGATTCCATTGCATTTCCATGGAGAGTTTAAGCACTCTCATAGGTTTTTTCAATGCTAGCTTTTAGAACTTGGTTATATAATTCTTACTCATTATTCTTCATGTTAAATGCAACTTCTACTTCATATTTATGTTTATTTATGGTATTAAGAGCTTAATGATGATGTAGGGTTATGTGAAGATTTGATGAAATTGTTACTGTGATTGATTTACTGATATTGGATTACGCGTAAATATGGAATTTTAGCTAGTTCCAGAAAGTAATAGAAATAACTTAGGTGTAGAGCAATCAACTATTGTAAGAAGTATTGTGGCTTTCAATATGTGAGCATCACCCTTAGTTTACCTACATGGTTTAGCTACTGTAATAGGATGCGATGACCTCAAATAGAACTTACAATTCTAATTCTTTCAATGTAAGATATGTGAATTATAGTAACATAGTCCTAGTACTCACCTTAACCTTTACACAGTTAAGATTGAACCCCAATTCTAGCTAGATTAATTAAGTTGTGACAAGACTTAGTTAGTTGCTTGAAAAGTGCAAATAAGGAATTGGTAATACAATACTCCTACTAAATGATAAGATCCACCATGTGAGAGCTAGTTGTGAGCTCTGCCAGTGTAGCTCAAATCCATGTTTTCACCAATACCAATATCTTTTGAAGCATAACAATGATGCTTTCAAAGAATTGGAACACAACCCTTCATTGCATGATTTACATTTGTTGATATTGTGTTGAGTTTTTGCAATTTTAACTTTAATTGCATGCCTACCACACTAGATTTTGGTGTGCTTAGATAGATTAGTGCCAACATAATCTTGTACTTAGTTTAGTCTTTTAGACTTTTCCTCCTTGTGTAAAATGCAACCTTGTTGCTCACCTTATACCATTGCACGACTAGTATGCTTATCAAATATATCGCGATTTCATAAGATTTTCATTAATCTACAAGCCAGTTGTGTAATGGTATGTTGTTTTCACTATTTAAAAGGAGGTTATTATTTTAAGAATGCATGACTTGTGAAAGGGTAATTATACACTAAGGGGTTAAACAAGTTTATCTACCATAGGTCTCAATCTAGATAAACGTGATGGATTGAATGAGTGCAAGCACCATGTCATTGGAAAGCAAGACTAAGCATGGAACCCTTTGGAGTATATATGGTTAGACAGGTTCAAGAGAAGGTATTATATGTCATAAGATAGATTTTAGTTTCAAATTTTTAAATTATATATTCAAAAGTTGTTGCATGATTCTCGCTCTAAGATGTTAGGTTTAACTCAATGGTTGTTATGGGCTTTTAAGGGGGGGGGTGTAAACACTCCATTTTTGCCCTCAGAATCAACAATTCTCGATAAAAATCAATTTTTCAAATTTTCCTAATTTTTTCCTAATTTTTCATAAATAATAAAAATGTTCAAAAAATAAAAATAAATAAGAAAAAACATCAATTTTGAAAAATGGTTTCAGAAAATAGCAATAATGAATAATAAACAATTTTTACAAATTTTTGAAATTTCAAAAAAATACAAAAAAAATAAAAAATTGCATCGCATATGTACAATTTGCGATGTAAAGAAAATCAGGAAATTGGGCCAGCTCAGCTGGTTCGTGCGTGCGCTGGGAACGTGCGGGAGACTTGGAGGTCGCGAGTTCGAATCTTCCCCCCGAGCGCTCGATGCAATTTTTTTTCTTTCTTTTCTCTGGAGCTGCCACGTGGCAGCATCTGATTGGCTGGAAGAAACGCACGCGCCGGGCGCGTGATCATCCCCTACCTCGAGCCCGAGATCGCCGGCGAGAAGAAAAAATTCATATTTTGGCCGTTTTGATCCGATTTTTTGCACAAATCCAACAGATCTTCAACAGAAATAAGATAAGCACTATCTAATTGGAATCAAATCGCAACAAATCGTTGGATAGGCACGAATCGGAATTGGTTTTTCAACCGAAAATCCGATCAGCTTCAACCGGAGGAAATCCGAGCTTATCTAGCTCGATTTCAAGAGTCTATAAATAGAGGAGAACAGGAGGAAGCTAGAACACATATCAGAATTGCGAGAGAGAGAGAAAAGAGTGTAAATCGGAGGAAGTCCAAGTTCGCGACCGCCGATCGGATTCGAGCCGCCACAAGGAGACGTTCTGGGAGTAAACCGCCACCACCATCGGAATCAGCACCCTCAAGAAGCTAGGATTCGACACTTCACCCGTCGCAAACGACTGTCGGAATGCCGTGAACGAGCCAACCCCGCCGTCGTGTCCGACCGATCCGACCCGACCCGCACACCGATCCGGATCCAGGTAAGTCGGATTTTTCTAGATTTTTTTTATTATTTTGTTTTTTTTTTATTTATTCGAAATTTATTATTTGTTATTATTATTTTATTAGTTGTTGTTATTTGTTTAGTTTAGTTATTTATTTGCTTCCATTTTCAATAAATAGGAAAAATGTAGAAATTAGGTTTTTTTTTAGAATTTAATAATGTAAAATAATGTAAAATAATTAATTAAAAATAATAATAATAAATTAATTAATTAATTAATTAACAAAAATGGAGAAAAACAATAAAAATATTAGGAAAGTAATAATAAAGTTTTAGATTGCAAAATAAAATAGAGAGTAAACTTAGGATAAAATTTTCAACAAAAAAAATCAAAAATTATAAAAATCATAAAAACTTATAAAACTCATAAAAATCATAAAAAAAAATTTCAAAAAAAATATAAAAAGAAAAAGTTTTAGCACTTAGAAAAAACCATTTTCCTCAAATAAACTCAAAATTGATGTTTTCCCTCAAAATCGTTTTCAAAAAAATCAAATTCAAAGTTTAGGCTTAGAAATTTTTAGAAAAATCCCAAAGATGTTAAGAACATAAATCAAAAGAGTTTTCAAAATTAAAATTCATCAACAGACTTAAAGGTTTTCAGAAAAGCGAACTACGGCTTGTTTGATCCTGAGTAGCAGGTACGTAGGCACCCATTCGGGTCAACCCCTAAAATGAACAAAAAAATCCTTTTTTCTTGAAATAAATTAAAAAAATAATAAAAGTAACAAAAACACAATGAAACACATTTCTAAAGATGAACAATTTTGAGAGATTAGGTGGTAACCGCATAGGTTTTAATAGGTTAGCCTCCGGACTTAGAAACTCTGGTTTTCACTTTTTCTCTTCTTACAAAAACGAGAAGAGGAAATAACGACGACTAGTAGTCCAAATTAAGACTAATCTGCTCCTTTAGTCTTAATTCAATTTTCCCAACAACAGTTGGGTGGCGACTCGTAAAATTAAACAAAATTCCTAACTCAAGTCGAGGATCTAGATTAGATGAGCATAGGGTCTAGTTTAGATCGGATTAGGAATGGAAATTCAAAAATTAGACTCGACAGGGGGGAGTGAGCCTGCAAAACCAACACACCTAAACTAAAGGGCATCGTTTGAGGTTGCTCCTATCTATAACCTATCATTTTATATGGTATAAATTCTATGGTGGTTCCAATGAGTTATAAGGTAGATTTTATTCCAAGCTTTTGGAATCTCTACTTAAAAGGTGGGATTTTCAACCCTACCTACCCTTAATTCGCTCACTCTAGTTTAGAGTTTAATGACTTTAGTAGACAATATTCTATTGTGTGCAATAGAAAGGTTATACATACTCCATTACAATTTGCAATTGTAGAATGGATGAATTGCATATCATTTGAGAAGGTTGATTGTATGCTTTTCGATGTTTTCTTAGTAAAACAATTATGAGGAGAGACTATAAGTATGGTGTGCTACTTGATCAACTAATTACCACAAATGATGTTTAAGGAAAGACTCTAAAGGAGTCATAGTCTAGTAATCTTAGTAACTGTTTAAATTTAATAGTTTAACACTTATAAACTCAATATAAGTTTATTATGTGCATACTTATGCTATTAAGAGGAGTTAAAAGTTATATGTAGTATGATCATGAAACAAGGAAGATACTAATTAGTAAAGATGTGTTTGACGAACTAGCCTAATTTTAAACTAAATTCACATTGCCAACGGTTTTGATGTACTAAAGAAAATTCTATATTTAGTGAAGTCGTTAATTGGATCATCTAGATAATGTGTTCAATGTTCTATCACTAAAGACAAATAGGTGAGAGAGATTAGGCCATCTTAGAGGCTTAATGACATGATACCCAATGCAAATATAGTGGTAGGTGAGAGACATTAGGCCATCTTAGGCCAATTAAGTAGTTTATTGAGTAAGCTCAAGCTACATATTGTTTAACTTATCTAGCTTAATAGTTTAATTGAGCTTAAGTTGAGTTTATATATTACTTAAAGTTGAGTTGAATTTAGATACTATTAATATTATAATTTAGAAAAGAATATATTTTTTAGAGAAATTATGTCATGCCCCAAAGGAGGCCTGAAAGTTTCTACTAAAAATTATCATGGCATGTGTGCACTTGTTACATGATAATTGTTTTAAGAGTCAAAGATCATAAGACTCTAAATAATTAATTACATTTATGACTAATCATATTACATATGATCATACCATAAAAATATAACTATGGATTCCATGTCTCGCGATCAACCGAGATTACAAAGAGTCAAAATCCCCTACCAATTAATAAATGGAATAAAACCCTAAGTTTCAAAAATTCAAATTTTACATCAAGGCCCTAAAAGTAACACTTCATCTAAATAGTCTAACATTCACAATTCTTACTTCATCGTTGTTGGCTTCCAACAACTCTTGACACTTCACATCTTATTCCATCCCAAGCTTTCATAATCTTTACTTGCAAAATGGTCTGTAGAGGGGGTGAGCACACTATGGCTTTGTAAATGAGAGTGCAATACTCTCAATGCTATAGACGCACAGGAAATTTCAAATCAAGTTATCAAATCATATGCTATACATGAGTAACCATATGAATGCAACATCTCACGCGGTCTTCCAGTAACCGACATGAAGTCTAGGGTTTACGCCCCCTTTGACCTTGGGTTTATGCAACATCTACAAGGCTTACTTTCTTTAATACTCAAGAAGGTTTGGTTGGGTACGAAAAGATGGGGTTTCTTTTTTATTTGCAATAAATAAATAAAATTTTGTTGATGAGTAGATTATTCAACTGCAGGATTGATGTTGACAAGATCTTTTGATAGATCTCAAAGATATCCAATGGAATATGTATTTAAGAGAGAATAATATCCATGGTATGGTGTCGGAATAGATAATGGAAAATATGTTGGATTATAGTCTCTCCCTTACTATCTATCTCTGTTTCTGTCTCGCTTTCCATTCCTTCTGGTGTCTTCTTCTCTTCCTTTTATAGCATCTTTTTCATTTTTTTTTTCTTCTTTTTTTTTACTGTTCACACAATTATATTATATTATATTATTCCACGTGTGTATGACAATATTTTTAAATTTTATATTTTTAGTATTTTATTACGAAACTTTACATCTAAGCTAATTTGATTATTCTAAATATAAACATTTACTCAAAATTTTCATTTGAAATTCCAAAGTCTATAATTTCAATTAATTCCATTATTTAACTAAATATTGTTCGTAATTTATGTTTCGAAAAATTTATTCTTTTAATTTAAATTACACAAACTAAATTTAGGGCTTGCAATTGTTTTTTTTTATATATTTTTATTTATTTTTTTACACCGATATGTAGGCATTTTCTAACTTACTTTGTTCCCTAAATTTATTTAGTAATATTTTTTATATAATTTGTAATTCTAAGCTTTTTATCCTTTTCCTCATATAAGATTATTCTCTCCAATTGTTCTCTATGTCTAATTTTCATTATTTGTTATATTTATTAAACGGATTTCATGTCTTCCTCATTTTATTTTATTTTAAAGCCTATTATAATTTCCATAAGTTTTTTGTTATTCGTAAATTGTTAAAATAATATTAATGTATCGTAATGTTAAAAAAAAATTATCATAAATTTCTCAAAATTTTTAATATTACAAAATCGCCATTCTCGCTATCCCGACCTAAAAGTATTTATTATTTCACTTATTTTCTTTAATTTTTATATAGTTTTTCAAAAATTTCGGGACATTACAAATTAAGCACAAAAAGAATAAGGTACCATGCTAAGTGCATGATCTTTTAAAAAATAAAACAGTTAATACTTTTATTTAATTGAACAATAAGTTTTTTTTGGTATCATCTACTAAATGATGCATAATATTTAAATTTTATCCTACCCCTTCTAGTATTCACCCATTTTGTAAACCAAAATTGACAGTAAATAATTTATTCAATTTAATTCCCCAAAATCATGTGAAGAAAACACTACTTAATCTATATACATACATACACATATATATATATAATTGCAAGTCACATGTCATTCTTTGCCCTAGTAGAGAACCATAGTAAAAATCTGGCATTAGTTAAATAAACCCTTTCCCGTGTCCTTATTTCGAAAAACAAACCTTCTAGTCATTATTTCCTTTTTACCTTTCCCTTACAATTTTTATTACCGTTACTGCTTTCCTCCTACTTTTTGGCCTTGAGCGGTGTTTTAAAGGTCGGGCCATAGTTTATATTTATTTATTTGAGTTATTAATATTTTTAATTCAAATTCTTAATGTTTTCCACTTTTATTTATTAGGATCCCTTTTAACACGGTTAAATCTTCCATGCATATTTGCCACGTGTTAATTTTTTATTGAACGATAATAATTAATTTAAATAAAAAATTATTATACATATTTAATTAGATAAAAAAATAAAAATAACAAAAAAAAAAATAAAAAAAGGAAAGTAGGAAGAAGATTAAAAAGAAAAAGAAATCAGTGACCCCCGGGTGCAGAGGCTTGTTTACCTCTTTCATATAGGTTTGTCTTGTTATGTCGAGGTTAAAATACAGTAGAAGAGGCTAAAGACCAAAAACCCCACTTTTTTAATTAATTAAACAAAAAAGAGGTCGAAGGTTCATGCTATATAATCTACAGGGTAAAGGTGAATTAATCTACAAGGTTTACTTTCTTTAATACTCAAGAAGGTTTGGTTGGGTACGAGAAGATGGGGTTTCTTTCTGATTGGCAAAAAATAAATAAAATTTTGTTGATGAGTAGATTATTCAACTGCAGGATTGACGTTGACAAGATCTTTTGATAGATCTCAAAGATATCCAATGGAATCTGTATTTAAGAGGGAATAATATCCATGGTATGGTGTCGGAATAGATAATGGAAAATATGTTGGATTATTGTTTTTATTTTATCCAATTAATAATTTATTTAAATTAAATAAAATTTGCCAATGAGGAACTACCACACGTCAACTATTGATAAAAAAAAAAGTTAATGGTATTAATGGAAAAATAAGATTAGAAAAATTAGAAAAAAATTGAAGATTCAAATAAAATAAAAAGAATTAAAAAGTTAAATAAATATTAAAAACTAAATGAGAACAATAGGCATTTGTTTCACACGCTTCAACTTCTAGGTTTAAATCCATGGTATTGTGTTCCAATAGATGAAGGAAAATATGTTGGATCATTGTTTTTATGTTATTCAATTAAATATTATTTTATTTTAAAAAAATAAAATTAACTAATGAGGAGCTGCCACATTTCAATTATAGATGGAAAAATAGTATTAATGGGAATTCGAGTTTGTAAAAATTATAAAAAAAAAAAAAGAGGATTCGAATAAAATAAAATAAAAATTAAGAGATTCAAATAAAACGTTAAAATTTAAAAACATATTTTCCAATTTCAATAAAACGACTTTCTACTCATTATTTCCATTTCAGCTGCCCCTTATTGCAGTTAATACCATAATTGCTTTGTTTCTACTTTTTGGCCTCGAGCAGTGTAGTGTTTCAAGAGTAAACTGTAAACCCTTTGGCACTTTTTACTTAGATCCTCCCTCGTACTTTCAATTTATCCCTACCTTTACCTTTACTGTTCACGTACAACATAACCCTTCATGTTTTTTCCTTTTCCTCACCCTACTCACCTACTTTTGTTTTTTACTCTTCATTGTCGGTTTTTCTTTGGAAAATCTAAGACAATTACCCAATAACCCATTAAATTTCCTCTTCTCCTTTTCTCTTTTTTTGCATGATTGTACTTTTCCTATTATTCCTAGAAAAATTTTACTATTTAACTTGTACTTACTTGGGCTTCCTTAGGCAGATAAATTTCGTTCACTTGGAGTGATCCCTCACTATATTGATTGACCATAGGAAGAGTTCTTTCACGGTGATGACTTATCCGAAATTTTTCTTCTCCTTCTCCTTCTTCTTGCTCTTGTCAGTGCTTTTTCGGCCTTGTGAAGCTCAAAAACAAGGTGATGATAATGGTGACGGTGGTGGTAACGATGTCTTAGTTTCATCGATTGCACCGATGGAGTTGAAAGAGAAAGAGGCTCTTTATGAGGCTATTCAAGGGTTTGTGGGGAATTCATGGAATGGTTCTGATCTCTATCCTGACCCTTGTGGATGGACTCCAATTCAGGTGTGTATGACATATTGTTTTTCTACTCCATTTTGCTTCAAGCCTTCAAACATCTAATGCATTTGAAATGCTCGTGAAATTGTCATAAAATCCCAAGTTACTCTCTATTACCTTTAATCTTAGTTTTTACATTTTAGATATTTTTCATGATAATACTTCATCATTCTAAAAATGATTGCATCATTATGTCTTTCGATTCCTTATAACAATCAACACAGAAAAAAAAAAATTAGGCACTTGCAATTTTATTGACCATGTTCCACTTAACTATATGTTGCACACTTTGCAATGATGTTGATATTTTAATAGTATTGTCCCGTGTGAGTTTAGTTGTCATCGAGGCAAGCTTTTATGACTAATTTTCATGGGAAAAGTTCTCTGTTCGAAAAGATTTATCGTTTGTCGGCCTAGAATACTGAATATGTACGCTAATATCGATGATTATGTGTTTTCTTTTGTCTTTCTTCTGCAACTGTAACTATTAGAGCTTTATTCTAAATATTTCTGTGTTTTATAAGAATATTAATGTAATCAATTGTAGGCCGAACAAGTTAAATACCATTTTTTTTATTCCTTTTTTTTTTCTTTGCAAGGGGATCTTTTCAAACCGTAGTATTATTTTTATTATATTTATATCTTAGATGTGAAATTTATAAATGTTTCTAGTATGTCTTATATATCTTTAATTATATATATATATACACACGCTTACATACATATATATTTGATTTCTAATTCTCGATGACCTCTCTCTATTACTTTTTCATTTTCTTTCTTTTCTTATTTTCTTTTGCAAAAATGATTTATTTTTCTAATTTTTTGAATTTTCGTTTTGGAAAATGCAGGGAGTGTCTTGTGATATATATGATGACCTTTGGTACGTTAGTGCAATCAACATCGGACTGCTTTTTGACAACTCCCTTAGTTGCGACGAAAATGCAAAGTTAACTCCTCACTTATTTGACCTCAAACACCTTACTAGCCTCTCCATATACAATTGCTTTATGTCACCAGAGGATAATCCAGTCACAATTTCAAATTTGGGTTGGGAAAAATTCTCCAGCACCTTGAAATCCCTAGAGTTTCGATCGAACCCAGGTTTGATCGGAGCCATTCCTAGTTCAGTTGGCCAAAACCTCAAAGAGCTTGAATCTCTAGTCTTCCTAGAAAATGGCTTGACAGGCACTTTACCTATTGAAATAGGGACTTTAGTCAAGTTAAAAAGGTTGGTTCTATCCGGGAATAAAATTTCCGGTCATATTCCAGATAGTTTTGGGGAGTTGAACAGTCTCTTGATACTTGATCTTAGTAGGAATAATTTATCCGGTTCATTGCCATTGACTTTTTGCAATTTGATTTCACTACTAAAGATGGATTTGAGTAGTAATGGATTAGAGGGAAATTTACCTCTAGAGATTGGTAATTTGAAAAATCTCACTCTATTAGACATTGGAAGCAACAAGTTTTCTGGTGGTTTAGTTAGGTCAATTCAAGAAATGGTTTCCTTACAAGAGATGGTGATGTCTAATAATCCAATTGGTGGTGATCTCGTGAGCATTGAATGGAAAAACTTAAGGAATTTGCAAGTATTGGATCTGTCAAATGTTGGGCTGGAAGGTAACATTCCAGAGTCTTTGGCTGAACTCAATAGATTGAGATTTTTGGGACTTAGCAATAATTTTCTAACGGGACTTCCACCATCAGTACTAGCAACCATGCCGTGCCTGAGTGCACTTTACATAAATTCGAATAATTTGACAGGGGAGCTTGAGTTTCCTGTTTCGTTTTATGCGAAAATTGGGTGGCGGTTCAGAGCATCGGGCAATCCAAATCTATGTTTTCCTCCTCCATTAAGGTCAGGTGTTCATGTTCCACACGGTGAAAAACCATGTTTGCAAGAGCTCACAAGTGATACGATCCACATGGGTTCTTTTGCTAAGCAAAATGAAGAGGACTTGTATTGGAGTTCAACCGGATACAGTAATTACCCTTTTGGTGGGATTCATGGGGCTTTTATGATTACAGAGACTATATTTGGAGTTGCAATTTTGATTATTTTCATCTAGATTAGTGATTGGCAGTCCAATTGCCCTTGATGTAAATTTCAGCAATGAATTGCAATTAGCTCGAAATAGATGGTAAGAATTATTATAGCTTCCATTTTGTTTTCTTCCTTTTTTTAATAGATACTAGTGAGTGATGCATTTACCATAGTATGCTGAAAATTAAATGCTTTAAATATCATATTAAGTTTGCCTCTTAGTAAACTTTCTTTGTTTTATTGGTATTTTAGCTCAATATACATTCATTTAATACATTTGTTATAATTTAGCAAATGCACATGCAATATCATACAAGTATAATTTAAGATTATTAATAATGTAAAATTAATTTACTAAACCTCTTAAAAATATTAAGTAAATTAATTTCTTAATAAGTGTAATCAAGGGGCTTTTATGATGATACATTTTAGATTTGTGAGGAAAAAGAGAGAGAGAGTGAAAAGATAAGGTGATGTGGGAAAAAAAAAAAAGAATGTTGCATTATTATTATTTATTTGCATTAATTAATTCAATATATTTAATGGGATGACATCTCAACATCTAAAAATATCTATGTTAGCTAAAATTTACACATAAATGCCCATCCCAACTTTCTAAGGGCTGTATTGACTTTTAAAAAAAGTTGGTGTCTATGCAATTTTTAAACTTTCTAAGAGTGATTTGTGTAATTTACCCATATATATATATACATAACTAGTAAATATAACATATATATATATATATATATGTTTACACACACACATGCACACAAACACATAAATATATTATACTTATACATAACATATATAAAACAAATATGTATTATATATGAAAATTGAAATCTTTTAGGGCCCTAATTCATCATACATGGAGATTTTAGGGCTATAAATCATCGTACACTCATTATATATGAAAATAAGATCTTTTAACCCTAAAATCAACTAAAACCATCAATTAACACAAATCAAGTAAAATCAATCCTAAGACACTATGATAGTGGTGTCATACATAAGGCCTTAAAAAAAAATGCAATTTTCACTTAAATCCTACTTCTAACATATCAAATCTTTGTTTAACCTTTATACTAACATGATTTTTAACAAATCACTACTTAGGATTAACCAAAATCTTCCTAATCCATCATTATAAGTGGTGGTTAGGGGGGTAGTATCAAGTATCCATTCAACTAAGCTCAAATCTTTAAATCACACACCTCAATCATCATGTGAACTCCAAGGTAATCACTTTGTATTATTCAAATAATCAAGCTAGCAAATAAAAACCTACAAGCTAAATGGGTACACCATACATAAGGGTTTTAAGTTGCAATTTCATCTCGTTAAAACATTATTTAGCATGTCAAAATACTAAAACTACCCATCTATACTTCTAAAACATCATCATAAGAAAGATCCTTAGCTTATCTCTTGAAGAAGCCAAACAAATCCTTAATCTCCTTAGTTGGCCATCGCTTGAGTCTCCAAAAGAGGGACTTTTCTTTACCCCCAAGAACTCTTCTAGCATCAACAAGTATTATTTAGTACTAAACATCAACATTAACCCTAATCACCTCCTAAACTAGCAAATGATTGAAGAATACTTACACTTAACAAGAAGATGGTCACACCATGCTTGAAAATGCTTTATCAATCATTCTTTTAATCTTCCTAACCTAGTAAAGACATTGAACCAACTTAGATTAGTTGAATGTTTATAATAATCACTAGGGTCAAACTTAAAGATTAAGGTTAAGAACTCTTAACCTTAGGAAGAGTCTAGAAAAGAAATGAGAGGGCTAGGGCAAAAAGGAAGTGGTGACAAGGTGTAGACATTTGGTGTTTTAAGGCTTAAACATCCAAAAGGATTGAGTGGAGCTCACTAAGTTTGGTGCCAAATGCTCTTATTGTGACAAAAGTCATTCCTTTGGCTTGTTTAAGGTTTCCACTCTACCAATTATCAATCTAACTCTAATTGAGCTTGTCAACTTTCTAATACTCCCAATTGATTATCTAAACTCAACTATTAGTATTCTTTGATGAAATCATGTGTAAGGGTATTTTGGTCATTTTAAGACCTTTGCCTTAAAAGTTGAAATTTCCTCTTTAAATGAATTTCAAAAATCTATATTTGCCTTGAATTGAGTTTTGAACACTTTAATACTCCTAATTAGGTCTTAAGGACCTTTAGTTGGAGCTTATCGTAATTAGGTAAGGGGCAAGAAAGTCATTTTAAAAAATTAGGCCTAAACTTTTGAAAAACCTTTTGAGTTAACTTTAAAAGTTCTCTTATTAACATAATGACTTTGGTTATTGACTTTGGGTTTCTTGTACATATACTACTATCAAAATATCTAGTGCTAGCATGCCTTTATATGACCATACAAATACATTTAAGTATTCAAATATCAACTTAGAGAGCTCTCGACGACCAACTCAATAGAGTAGGTTATATTGATACTTTTATAAAGAAGGCTAAAGTGATATCTTAGTTGAGTTCGTACTCCAACTTCAAGAATAAGGGACCTATCAACCAATAAAGGGGGTTCCTTATAATATGTAGAGGTTTTTATGTAAGTATCACTTCTTTCACAAAATCTAATAACTAAAATAGGGATAATCACTTTTATTTACACTAAATTAGGTGCTATATAAATATAAAATAAAGTACTTACTAGGGGTAAGCAGGTAACCTTATTGTATAGAATATTCACCAATACCTTATTTGACTAAATATGTTACAAGTGGGCATTAAGGATCACATAATAAATTTCGAGTATAGATTTTTTAGAACCTACTCTCACATGATAAGGTATGAGTATGGGGTCTTCCTACCAGGTAATCTACCCTAAAGTCTATACTCTAAAATATTTAGAGTATATATTTTCAAGATATAGTGTATTTATCTTATAAAATATTATTAAATAATATAAATAAATAAATAATAAATGATAATATTATAATTTTTTGACAATAAATGTTTTAGTAAAAAGGAAAACAAATAAGAGCCTAATGTTGCCTCCCACCTACAACCCCCCCCTTATTTTTCCTCATTTTCCTCTTTAACTTTAGGCTTTCTACTCTTCTGTCTTTTTTTTCCCCCCCATTTATTAAGTAGTAAGATCGCAAAACTTGAAATGATTAAGATAAAAAAATTTACTCTCTTTTTTTTTCATATATTTTGTTATAGATTTCATAAAATTTGCACATGAAAAAACAAAATAAAGTTTATGGAAAGAAAGGAAAAATTTGAAAACCTATATTCTATAGGTTTTATAAAGTATAAGGTATAAAATGGTTTTAAGGTACTATAGAGTAGGTTTCGCTTCCAAAATTTAGAAACTTATATCTTATAAGATAGATTATGAATAAGACTTTATACGTAACCCACCTTATACTCACTTACCCTTATACTCATAAAAAATTTGTTACTAAAATAGGGAGATCTTTTAAATGAGTGGGTTTGTTAAGGCTATGTTTAGTTCATCTTATACAACCCTTTTTGTACAATTTTGGATGTATTTTAAATTGTTTGTATGAAAGGATAAGGAACAAAAATAAATAAATAAGTAATTAAGTATGTGTATATATATATATATATATATATATCTTCGTTATTTTATATCTATATTATTAAAAGAAATGGACTTTTATTGTCTTACATATTTGAAAATACAATGGTTATTAATTTAATTAAGAAAAAAAATGAAAATTACAATCAAGATATCTATATTATTAAGGAAAATGAGTTTTTTTTTTTTTTTTGTGTCTTAGATCCTTGAATTGGCTTTATTTATCGTTTTAATATTCAATAAAGACCATATTTCTTTAAGTTAGATGACATAGGAAATGAAAGGCTGCAAAGAAGAGATTCATTGTAAGAATTATTAATGCGAAGATATTTTTGTAATTTTAAGCTTTGGCAATCTTCCACCTAAAATTCCATATATTTCTTTTCTTTCTTTCTTTTTTCTTTTTTCTTTTTTTTTTCTTTTTAATTGGATTTTGTACTGTAAGTAAGATTTTCCATTTCTAAAGTAGCATTTTTAAAATTTCTCATTTCAAGCCTCTTTAAATTGGCATAAACTTTAGAGATGGATTTGCAAAATGAAATTATTTGCCCTAATACTAAATTTGATATAGGAAAAAAGAAATAATTTGCTTTGATACTAAATTTGATGTAAGACAACAGGAGTAAAAAAATTATAAAGTATAAAAATTGTGAGAAAACACATAAACTAATAAAAATTTAATCTAAATAATAATTATACTAAAAATGTTAAGAAAATCATCAAGAAATATTTTTTAAAGTTTTTTTAATATAAAAAAGATAACTTGAAAGAGATATATTTAACAATCTCACATTACCTTTGACCTGTATGATATTATACCATATAATGGATTTTGATGACCTTACACCACTAGTAAAACATCGTATCTTAAAATAAATATACTAATTTAACTAAATTCTAAAAATAAAAAATTAAATTTACTCAAATAAAAAATAATAATAAAATTATATTTAACCAAATGATATAAAAATAAAATTCATATAAAAATTATCTTACTATATTTACTTATTCTTTATATATATTACTTAGATTAAAAAAAAAAATACAAACCTAGCGTAGATTAGATATGGATAGAAAATTAAGTATAAGTACTAAATAAAAAAACCGACGCGGTTGAACAGATTCCCTAATCACAGCAAAAGTCTTATTTTACCTCTCTTTCACAATCCTCTCCTCTGTCCGCCGAAGTCACTCCTTTCACCACGCCACACACGCGCGTCCCGCCGTCAACCGCCACTCGTTTCAGGTCGGGTTTTCTTCTATCCCAGTTGCATAGGTAAGTGATTTACTCTGACCATTACAACAGTAGGACACAACAGTAGGACACCCTCTTATATAAGTTCAAATAGTTGCATCGTTTGTTTTAAGTGTTTGTCAATTTTTGCTGCTGAATGGAAGAATGAGGTTCGTTTTCAGTATAATTCGATTTTGATGATTAATTTTTTATCAGATTTCCTTGATTATTCAGATGCCTTTAATTTAAAGAATAAACTTTTTGTTTTTTTTTGACCAATCTAATACGTTAATGTGGCCAATTTTATTGTTTTGAACTTATAAATACATCTGAATAGAGGGTTTTTCTTTAAATTAGACTATTGTGGTTATATTTGCTCTTCCAGGCTAGTTTTTGTGCAATTTGTATTGTACTTTTCTAATAGGGATGATAACTTCAGTAATATGTTAAGGTTTTGTGATGTTGAAGGAACGACCGGAAGTAATATCCTCCTATTGTATTATCCCATTGGTGCTATTAGGGCATTTTATGCTTAGCAGCTATTTAAGAAATTACATAAATGGCTTGAAATCTGTCATTACTGTTGTTGCTTTCAGGTTTTAAGTAAAAATTTGAAAATGAGTGAAGAGAATGAAGAAGCTGTTAAAACATTTATGGATCTGGGAATAAATGAGCAATTGATTGAGGCTTGTGAGAAGCTTGGATGGAAAAATCCTACCAAGATTCAAGTAGAAGCCATTCCTCATGCGTTAGAGGGTATGAATTGTTTGCTATGCTATTTCACTCATTATTGTCCAATCTTTTTGACTTTCTGAGTGGCAAGTATTTTCTTATCCTCTCAGGAAAGGATCTGATTGGGCTTGCACAAACTGGTTCTGGCAAAACCGGAGCGTTTGCCCTTCCTATATTGCAAGCTCTTCTAGAGTCTCCGCAAGCATTCTTTGCATGTGTTATCTCACCTACTAGGTATGGGTTTTATGACATTTTTTAATATTATGTAAGAGATTCTTCTATATATATATAATTAAGTTGAAGTTTCTTTAATTGCAGGGAATTGGCTATTCAAATTGCTGAGCAATTTGAGGCATTAGGAGCCATCATTGGAGTTAGATGTGCTGTGGTAAGCTCTTCTTAGGCATTCGTTGTTTGCACTTTTTTCTTTTCTTTCTTTTTTTTTTTTTGACCTATGATGATGGAGTGGCGAAGATGTACTTAATTCTCATGCTTATTACTGGCTCACATTATCATTTTCTTTTTTAGCTTGTTGGTGGAGTAGATATGATGCAACAAGCAATTTCCCTTGCAAAGCGACCTCATATTGTAGTAAGTGCTTATGACACTTCACTTCCAAGAGTAATTATTAATCATTCCCTTTATTGTTGATAAGATTTTTATGTATTCACCTGGAACTACTCATTTTTTGACATGATAGTTTAATTTTGTTGAGATTTCTTCTGAGTACTGAGATTTTAGGCTATATGTGAATGTTCCTTTCTCAGTACCGTTATGGGCAATATTTTTGTTATATGGCTAAACAAGGAAAGTTGACATCAGGGATTCAGGCTATATGTTTGTTATCTCCCAACTGTTGTTTTTCGGCTAAATGTTTGTTATCTTACCAGCGATTGCTATTTTTTTTTCATTGGTAGAAGAGAAATTTTATGGGAAAATGCTAGTTGATGCACCAAGGTACTTATTGAAATGCCAAATAGTGAAACTTTCCACCCTTTCTTACTTTTTTTTTTTTTCATGACATATGTAATTGATATTGGAAACTGTGAAGTATATGGTTTTGGATAGGAACTTATAGATATTGAAATGGTATTTATTGATGCCTTTTTATATCCATGCATTATTCTACGTAGGTGGGAACTCCTGGCCGATTGATGGATCACTTGTCCAATACGAAAGGATTTTCTCTCCGCATGTTAAAATATTTGGTATGACATTTTTTTGATTGTACTAGATTCATACAGTTTTTATGTACTTGGCATATTTGAACTCCATGTAAAATTCTTTGATCTAAAACCACTTAGTAAGAGAAGGTGTTTTTTCAAAGTGCAGCTTAAGGGGTGTTAATCCCATAAATAGCAATGGGAGTGTTGAGGGGCAAAAACCAAGGGATATTCACATTAGCCCTTGAATGCAAAGTTACTGTTCATCATACAATAGATGTTGTATGCATATTCATTATGCATGATCACAGCATAAAAGCATAAATTTCTGTAACTTTTTTGTCATATATGGAAATGTATAGGTCTTTTAGTGAGGTAATTTTTTCTCTTTGTGGTATATGACGAAGAAATTGCTATGAAGTTTCAGCTATAAAGAATACTTAAGGAATGGTAATGGGTGCAGGTATCCTCTTTGAAGAGAAGTCTTAGTTGTAAAAAGTGTTTGATGACTAGTTGTGGGGCTCATGTATGAGTAATGTTTGAGAGCTACAAAATTCAATTTACTTGTAATTTGTGAGAAGCTAGTTGTGTTGATTATGTGGCACTTTGGATGATTCAAGGTGGTACGTAAAACGATACTTGTATTATAGAGTCCAAATCCTCCTCAAGAGTGTTTTGATGAGGCTTTGAGTGTATATTACTTGTTCTGAATGTTCATTAGGTGGTCCTTTAGTGTATAGATTGTCTCGAGTTGCTGTCCTTTGCAGGATGACACCTGAAATTATTGCCTGATCTTATGTTTCGATTTTTTTTGGATAAAATGTCAGATATCTTATGTTTGGATTGCTGTACTATGTTGTCAAGTTTCTAGAAATATCGGTTTTTTAAAGACGTTGGCTTGTTAATTTACTCTATATTTTTCTCTATTTTAAACAGGTCCTAGATGAGGCTGATAGGTTGCTCAATGAAGACTTTGAGAGATCAATTGATGAAATTTTGGATGTTATACCTCGTGAAAGAAGAACTTACTTGTTTTCTGCTACTATGACAAAAAAGGTACTATTTACGTAACATTTTTTTTGGATAAGGTTGGATTTTCATTGATAGTAAATAATTACAAGAGAGTATAGTCCACTATACAAAACCAAAAATAGACTGTAGACATTAAACCCATGTGTTGGTAATTGTGCTACAAATGGAGTGCAAGGACCAAAACTATATTTGTATTATATTGCTAGTCAACTGTTCTTAAAAATGAAATAGATACAAGAATTATAGAAAGTTCAAATCTAGCTTCCTAGCTTCAATTAAAGCTTTCCTTTCGCTATCTTTTGTGAATTTTTTTTTTGGGCTAATATATTAGACACTAAGTTGATCTTTAGACGATGTTGGATGGATTTTGGCTAATATGTAGCTCTTTAAAAAATATTTACTGAGCATTATTGCTATCTTTGGTGGACATATGTTATTTTATTTTTTTGGGCTTGTGGGGGTGAGGACACCAAGTTGACCTTAGAAGATGGATTTTGCTTTTGCGTACCTTTATCATATTGCTATCTTCAGTGGACATATATTTTTATTTTTTTATTTTTTTGGTGCTAATATATAGCTCATCAACTAATTTCAGACACCAAGGTGACCCTAGAGGATGGTTTTAGCTTTTGTTTACCTTTATGACTTAATATTGACTTTAATTTTTTTGGGGATGATTGAAGATTTCTACATATTTAGTTTTCTTTTCTTCTGCTTGTTCTTTGACTGGAAGACTATTTTCATTTAGCAAAAGTGAAGAGAGAAACATAGACAAGGATAGGGGAGATGGAGAGAGTAAAGCCATCCAACAACTTAGTGGAATTGCGGTTCAATTTTATAACAGCAGTTTTGCATAAAAATCATGTCCGAACAATGTGTGAATTTGCTTCTTATGGTATAATGAAAGATGTACATTTAGAATCTCTATGATGTATAAATGCAAACCTTAGAGAAGAATTTGCATTCTATTTTAGATAAAATTTGATGGCTACAGCTGCCTCCTCATCTCCTACGCCCCAAACACGGAGAGTGGGACTGGTTGTTGCAGTTTATTACATCTGGAGAGTGCGCAACAAAGTGTCTCTAGGAGATAGTCTTCCAAATTTGGGTTCCATAGTTAACCAGATTAGAGTTTACACAATTGTAATGTAATCTAGGGAAATGTTTTCCATATGTTCTGTACTTTTGCTTATGCTATTATGATGTACATTTATCCGTATCTTTTACAGTTGTATAATATTTTGGATCAACAAAGTTAAATTATCCAAAAAAATTTGATTGAAGCTATCACTTCCAATAAAAGATTACTTTTTAATTGAATTAATTGCACCATGAGTATTGTTTGGTCATTTGTTTTAAGAGATATGTTACTGATAATTATGTATTGAACCCAATTTAATGAAGCTTTACGTATGTGTAATATCTCATATAATTTTTCCTTGGTGCTGGGCATGTTATGTATTACAAATGAGAGTAGTGAAATAAGATTTTAAGAGCATTATATGTGTTGCAAATGAATGTTGTGAATTAAGAACTTAAAAGCATTTGTTCATGTTTGACATCTCTTCCACATTTAAATGCAGGTGAAGAAGCTTCAAAGGGCATGTTTGAGGAACCCAGTGAAGGTATGAATAATGATCAGCCAGTGTAGCACTCTTTAACTGACTTCTGCATTTAAGAAACTAGCCCAGGTAATTCAAATCTAAATATGTCTCAACTAATCAACTTATTGTTAAATATTTTTTTTTTGTTTTTTAGATTGAAGCGGCTTCTAAATATTCCACTGTGGATACATTAAAGCAGCAATATTGCTTAGTTCCAGCAAAGCACAAGGTCTCTTCTTATGCCTTACTAAACTCCAATTCGAAAACTCCATTTGTGTATAGAGCTTTCTTTTCTTGCATTTTATTGGATAACATATTTTAATATTTTGAAATAGAATGAAAATTTGTTGCATGTATTATGGGATAGCAAGACAGAATTCCTTTTTTTGATTGGCATTAATTTGATTGTGAGCAATAAGTGTTCCAGGGTTCAAAATAACCCCATTAACCAAAGAAGTGTGAAGTAATACATGCTCTTTCTGCCCTTGTGAACTTGAATTCGGGAGTAATTTTTTGTTTGGTTATTCTCATGAATAGTTGACAAATTCTTGTAGGATTGCTACCTTGTTTATATTCTCTCTGAAAAGTCTAAGTGCACAACAATGGTGTTTACTCGTACATGTGATTCTACGCACCTACTTGCTTTACTCCTTCGGAATCTAGGTTTCAGGGCCATACCAATCAATGGTCAAATGAACCAGGTATATGTACAAGTTTGTTATGCTAATTGAAACAAGTATTTAAACCTTGTCTTTTTACTTAGTTTGATTTGCTTCACAAGTTCATATTTTTCATTTGCAGTCAAAGAGACTTGGAGCCTTAAACAAATTCAAAGCTGGAGAATGCGATATTCTTATATGTACCGATGTGGCAAGCAGAGGACTTGATATACCGTCAGTGGACATGGTTATAAATTATGATATTCCATCAAATTCAAAGGTTTGGTTTATAATTTCTAGATATATATATTTTAAATTTTGATTATAAATAAGAGTAAGCAAAAGTTTTTAGTCTATATAACATTAATATAAGCTTTCTGGACAAATGCAATATTCGGAATTTCTTTTGTTCCTAAAAACCCTTGTTTGGTCTTTTCCATTCTATTTATGAGTGGTCTTTTCTTCCTTGCGTCTTTTTAATATTCTATATCTCGATTTAGATGATCCCTACCTAGTTGGAGGGAACTTTATTGTTTTTGTAATTGTTTGCTATTTTGTAGGATTATATTCATCGTGTTGGAAGAACTGCTCGTGCGGGCCGATCTGGTATTGCTATCTCACTTGTAAACCAATATGAAATTGAGTGGTATCTACTAATAGAAAAGCTCATTGGTAAGCAACTTGCATAGTCTATTTTCAGAGTTTTTTCAATATGTTGTTTGAGACAACTAATGAAAGATATTTCAGGCAAAAAGTTACCTGATTTCCCTGCTCAAGAGGAGGAGGTTTTGCTTTTGTTGGAGAGGGTTACGGAGGCCAAAAGATTATCTCAAATGGTATTAGTTTTCATTGCTTTTTCTTTTTTCTTGTTCTGATGATGACCAAGAGAATCACATGTCGAGATAGAATTGTTGTTTTTTCCTCCTGTTCTCTGTGATGATGGACACATAAATATAATGGAGCAGGTTACTTGCCAAATGGTTTTCTTTGGCAAAAATCTATTTGCAATTGCCTTTGCTCTTATAATTTATCTTGGTTTTGAAATTGAATGCAAGTCATATCCGGTTCAATCGTTGTAGATGTGCATCCATTGTTTCAATCCATTTCTCTTGGTATTGTTTAATGCATTTGGTCATTAATTGAGTTGACGCTTGGTTGAAATGCTTTAGTTTGATGTAGCTGAACATCCTGTAACTTGTTATACAGCTTGATTGTAATAGTTTTCATGTCTTGATGAGTGAGCACGAGCTATATCTCTTTGCACCATGGGTTTTCACTTTGATGGTTTTGTTGTAGGTGGGAATTGCAAATTAGTTGATGTTGATGTTGCATCACGTGCTCTTCCACTCTGCCATCTTAAGCACTACTAAAACAATGCTATGCAGCACATAAGCAAATAAGAGTTTTTATGTATTGCAATTTTGTTTCTGTTTGTCACCACCCCCCGATTTTATTTTGGACTTTGAACCTGCCTTATGAAGTGGATGAAATGAAATCTTGCAGAGAATTAAGGAAGCTGGAGGTAAGAGCAAGAGGAAGAAGGGAGGAGGAGAGGAGGAGGAGGAGGAAGAAGTTGAAAGATATTTAAGTGTGAAGGATGGAAAGAAGTCCAAGATGCTGAAGAGGAAATGAGATTCAACTTTTCTCATGAAAGTTGACTAACATGTTTACATAGGCCGTTGCAACAATTTTGCATATTGAACCCTCTTTTAACTTAGGTGTCACTTTTGCTTCTATGGACGACCCTGAAAATTGTAGTTAAAATGTGGCATATTGAGTGAATATTCTTCACCCAGGGTTGGATACCATCTGAATTGAGAGTCTACAAGTTTAGTGCCCCAATTAACTGCTATGCTTTCTGCGGCAGAGATTACTTTTTTCTTATTACTAAATCGGTTAAAGTTGTCATCAAAGAGATCAGTATGAACACCAAGTCCTACTGATCTCATGTAATGATCTTATTTTCATAGCTTTTTTATGGTTTTGTAATAGTCAAAATTGATGATACGAAGTATTCTTAAGTAAAGGAAAATTAGCCTTTCAAAATATATAACAGGGATATGTCTTCTTTACGAAACCCTTTTGAACTACATATTCACTCGTATTTTGCTTGATCAGATAGCTTTTGATTGGATATTAAGGGCTACAAAGTTTGTTTTGCATGTAAAGGTTTTGAAGCATGTTTTCACGTGGTGGGATATGGGTATGATATCTTTTTATTTTATACCTACTCTTGAATCTACACTCAAAGGTCATAGAGTATAAAATCCACAAAGAGCCTTTCCTTAGTAGATCTTTCCTATATAATATGCTTGCCCAACACCAGGAGTCATGGAAGCCTCTTGAAGCTTGCAAAAAGGAAGAATTAGGGAAATAAATGCCTTTTAGGATCCATACCCAAAAAGTGTTTGAATTTGAATGAACGCTCCATGCATTCTTAGTCAATAAAGCTGGATTGGAATCAATTAAGTCTTTAAAACTCAATCCCCTTTTTTCCTTTGGAAGGGTCAATTTGTCCTAAGTTAATGTATCTTCTTCTCATCGTTAACTTGACCCCATTAATACCGTGGTATCGTTGAGTTGACTTTCCCAAACCAGGAAACTTGAAGCAACACATAAAATTATTGGGAATTGCACCAACCACTACCTTGATTAGTATCTCTTTGCTCGCATTTGAAAGGAGACATCTCTTCCAACTCTTCAACTTTACTTTGCTCCTCTTTAACAAAATTTAAGGCTTTCATTTTGTTTCTTCAACTTTACTTTGCTTGGGTTGGTTGACAAGGGAATTTACAACTCTTTGCATTTCTCTTGTACTAACTCAATTGGGGCATTCTTGCTGAAAAAAACGTTTGACTTCTAGAAGTTTACTTTCTAGCTTGAAGTTGTGCAATAACTTTGGATAATGCATCTAAAAGCTTGTACATTTGCAATAGAAGCTTTTAAAAAGAAGAGTGAATCATCAGCAAAAAGAAGATGTGACAAAATAGGATAGGATTGTCTCAATATCACTAAGTCTATTCTCCTCCATTGCTCTCTCTATATTCCTTGATAACACATTTGCCACAAGTATAAATAAGCGTGATGAAAGGGGATCACCTTGTCTAAGTTCTCTTGATGGATAAACATTTCCTGCTATTTTGCCATTCACCAAAACCTATACGAGACTGTTACTACACTTGCGATTAACTAATTTATCCAAATCTCAAAATAGTCAAATCTTGATAAGATTGCTCTAAGGAAACCCCACTCAACCTAATTTGATACTTTATTAATATCAAGCTTAATACCACAAAAGGTTTTATTTTTGAAATGCCTAGTTTTTAGAAAATGAAAAGCTTTGTGCACAATGATAATGTTATTATGGATAACCTTACTAGAACAAATGCACTTTCGGGTTTTGACACAAGGTTATGAAGAATTAGTTTAAGCCTATTGACAAAGAAACAAGAAATTATTTTGAAATAGAAATTGCAAAGACTAATAGGGCAAAAATGACCCACTTCTCGAGGGGAAGCTACTTTAGGGGTAAGAACAATGTCACTATTGTTTAGAGAAAGGGGGGAGAGTACCTAATGTAAAGAAGAGTTGAACTATTTTCATGACTCTCTTGCCTACAATATGCTAATAGCATTAGAAGAAGACACCCGAGAAGATGTTAGGACCTATAGCCTTTAGAGCTCCCAACTAATAAGCTACACATTTAATTTCATCTACTAAAATTGGTCTACTCAATTCCTCATTCAGATTCTCATCAATAATTCTTAGGAACAACTCCAACAAAATCCTCCAAACCCTTTGCTCACTAGATCTAAACAAATTGTCATAAAAGTTGTGAAAACATTGCATGATTTCTTCTTCATCCTCAATCCATTGACCCTCCCCATTTTTTAGTTTTAGAATCTTATTCTTCTGCCTCCTTATCAATGTAGATTAGTGAAATAATTTAGTATTTCTATCCCCTCTTTTAACTAGTTCACCTTAGATCTCTACTACCAATACTTTCCTCTTTCAAAGAACCTTCAATTCCCTAATCAAGTTAAGTTCCACTTATTTGTTTATTGCTCTTCCTTGCTCATGAATCCTAGAGATTTCTGATTGGATTCTCTTTATCTCTACTTTTTTATTTGGAAATGCTTGGCAACTCCATTTCTACAAATTCACCCTACATCTCTTCAATCTAAACCTCAATAGGTAAGGATGCCCTTTAGGAGGAGTTTCCTGCCGTGCTTCCCTAGCCACCTCTTTGCATCTCTTAGATCTGGTCTATATATTTTCAAATTCGAAAAATTTCCTTCCTTTATTATCTATGAAGCACGTATTTACCACTAAAGTAATGTGGTTTGAACCCACCATTTCATTATGGATCACCAAAGTCTTTAGAAATTTCTATACCCACTCTACAAATCCCATTGCTTTGTCAATTCTTTTTAAGACTACTCTTTCATCTTCCCTTTTGTTTAACTAGGTGTAATAAGGTCCGTGAAAGTGCAAGTCATTTAGGTTAACATTCATGATCATATTATTGAATCTCTCCATTAAATACCTACTCTTTGGAATTCCTCCTTCCTTCTCACTATTATACATGACATCATTAAAATCGCCTATACACATCCATGGTTCCACATTATTTTTATCATTATACTTAAGTTCATTCCATAAAAAATGCCTCAACTGTAGATCTGGATTAGCGTATATCCATGAAATAATTGTAAAGAAAGAGCCATCAAGCAAACATAGAGTAGATATAAAATGATTCCTGCTAAATTGTTGAATAGATAGCTCTACCTCATCTGTCTACAATAATGCAAGTTCACCTAATTTGCTAATTGGGAGAACATAAAACTCATTCCCAAAATTCATTCTCCTTCTCTATCTTGATAATTTCATTGATTTTTTTTTCATCTCTCGTAAGAAAAACCACACTGGGATCGTGTTTGGGAAAGAGGTCTTTAAGATGTTGAACTATTAAGAAAAACCACAATCTTTGACAATTCAACTAGATCATATCTCCTTGGTGGTTGATTCCAACCAGCTACCATAGCCTATAGGTAGTATGTTGTTCTTAGAAATTGGCACATCAACCAAAGAAGCCAAATTTAACATCAACCAAAAAAGCCAAATTTAAGTCCATCATTTTGGAATGATTGAACTCTTTCCTAACTTTTGCCATCACTTTTCTAGGCTTCCATATCTCTAATGTGAAGATTTTTTTGCCTAATAAAACTTACCTTTTTTCATCTTCCCCTTTCTTTAATCTCTTAGATGGACTTGGAGAAATATCACCAGCTGACCTCTTAATAGGCAAGGTTATGAGAGTTGGGATTAAGTGAGAAGGAGAACCACTAAAAGTAGCAACTGGGTTTAGGGAGTGTAGGGTTGATTTAGGAAATTCCGCATAATAAGTAATCTATGCATAGGATAGAGAAGAGGATATGTAAAAAGGGTTAGCACTTGAGTTAAGGAAAGATGCTATAGGCTGCTTAGTTGGACTAGTGATTTCCCTTAGTCCACTACAAAGAGGACTAGAAGAAGTAGGTGATGAGTGGCTAAAGAGATCATGTGTTGCTTGTAAAAGGTGAAATGAAGGTTGGCATGGGGATTGGCTATGGGAAAAAGAGGAGCGTTGTTGAGGTTCTATTCTCTTAAAAGGTGGAACATAAGATGTTTGCTTGGTAGTATTGTTTTGATGGGGAGGGGATTGTATTTCTACTAAAAGGTGGAACGTAAAAGCCTTTGTTTGCAAGTCCTAAATTAAGGAGATGTGTTGGTGTTGTTTCACTAAGAGCGACCTCCATTGATGATGAATGGGTTGCTAAAATAATATTGGTATAATTCTCATCACTCATCCTTAATCTAATCACCGTAGCTCTCATCCATGTCTCGAATGAATGACTATCAACTCTTCATCACTTTTTGTTGTAGAATGTCCCATCTTCCCACATTTAAAGCATATATCTAGTAGTTTCTCACATTTAAATTTCATAAAGTACCTCTCACTTCTATAGTTACTCACCTAATACTTGGTGTATATACACCTAATACATTAGTGGCAATCTCATTTTTTTGAGTTTTATATTGAGCTATGTCTTTCATTGACATTCTAATTTGGATATATGTTCCATTTAAAGCACCAAGACAATGCTATGTAAAAAAAAAAAAATGGTTACAAAATTTAGTATGCTAACCTATCTATGTGATGAAAAGGTCTCTATTAGCTAAATTACCTTGAAAAACTTCCATCAATCATTAGTATACTTCTTGAGAGCTAGTTTAGGCTCCTTGAAAAGTTGATTATGTAGTTGTAAAATGGCATTCAATGCTTTATGAAAATATCGACTAATCGTCATTCTAAACCTTTTAAAATTATGCTTAATCACTTTGTTCTTCACATGGTGGGCAAGTATATGCAAGAACAGTATAACTTGCTCATTTACTAGAAAATTCTTAGTAGGTCTTAACCCTTCTATACCCTCTAACATTTCAAAAAGTTTAAAAATGCATGCCTATCCAATCTTAGTTATTCGATAAATGTCATGTCATCGCTATGAACAAGTCTCCTAATGTATTGATGATGTTGATAAAAGTTTAATTCATGAGATTGGACTTAAGGACGATAGGTACACAATATCAAAGCATGCAATAAAAACATGAACTAATGTGCAATGTTGCAACATTCCACCTATAAAGCCAAAAGGAAGCAAGCAAATTTCTTTTTTCAGCTATGATCCATTGAAGTGCAACCTCATTTGATCTATCACTACAAAAAGATAATAAACTTATGAAGGTACAAAAAATGATAAGCAATGATAAACATATCAACTATTTGGTATAAAATTACAAGGCTAGCTATTGTAAAACTATACATTCAATTATCTAGCAAATTTTCATCTTCTTAATACTTGAGTACACGTATTATATCACACAAATAGTTAAGTAATACTGAGTGTAATTTATGAATGGCCAAATTTCCCATACTAAACATTTGAAAGCAAGGATGGGATAACAAACTCAACAGTTGATAAGCAACATAATAGCTTTAATATATTTAAAAAACCATCTATAGCATCCATTTAAGCATTAATGGAGATTAGAAAGTCAAAATTACTTTCAAGAGCTTGTCTTATCGTGATTTTAGCAACTTCATTTAAACTTATACAAATCTCCATTACACATTCAACCTTCAATTTAACATGTGCCAACTTAAATTCATTAAAACAACCAACAAGCCACTCATCATAAAAAAGGGGTAACAACATAAGGAATAAGAGAGCAACAATAGATTAGATCAAGAAAAAAAAATTTAGCTTTAGTTCTCTATAGTAGTGGATACATCCTTAGTCTTGGAGACCTTCTGTCTACTAAAATGTGTACCATCATATAGATACTCTTTTCTTGAACCTACTAAAGAGGCTAATACTAGTACACTAACTAACAATTAAACTGAATGTAAAATAGTCTAAATCTTGTCAAAGATCTTCCACAATTTTTTTTTCTCTATAGTATAGGATACATCCTGTAGTACATCTTTAGTCTTGGAGACCTTATGTCTACTAAAATGTGTACCATCATATAGGTAATCTTCTCTTGAACCTACTAAAGAGGCTAACACTAGTACAACAACTAACAATTAAACTGAATGTAAAATAATCTAAAACTTGTCAATTTTTTTTTTCTCTTTTATCCACATTGGTTGGGTTTTTCCAATATACTTGTAAATAATCTAAAACTAACATAGAAAGGAAAAGTTATCCCCACTTTTAAGGAGGCATTACCATTTTAAATACCAAAATGTCCATGATTTTAATAATCATATTGAAACCCCCCTAAAAACTATTAATGATGTAATGCAACTAGCACTCTTGGTTTCTTAATTCTTTATTTTTTGCTCTCTCTCTCTCTCTCTCTTTCTAAGGATAAATGCATTATAGGCGTGTGTACTTAAACTTTTGATAGTTTAACTTTTAAATTAGTAACAACATAGTCAAAATTTAGTCATTAAAGAGAAACAAATGAGCATAGCACAATATAAGTTGAAAATACTCATAGAAGTTGAAAAAAACTACTGATATAAAAGGTAGCAAAGATATAATATGGGTGTTGAGTATAATTTTTGATTTTTTTTTATTTATATTCCTAATCCGATTTATATTGGACCCTATGCTCATCTAATATAAATCATCGACTTAAACTAGGAATTTTATTTTATTTGGAGTCGCCACCCAACTAAGGTTAGGAAAAATTATTGAATTAGAATTAATTGAGCGGATTAATTCTAATTTGGACAACTAGTCGATGAAATCTCCTCTTTTTATTTTTTGTAAATGAAAAAAGAAGAAAGAAAAACCAGATATTCTCGACTCAGGAGTTAACCTATTAAAACCATAAAGTTATCACCTTATCCTTCTGAAATTTGCGTCATATTCTGATATCTTTTTTTTTTATTCTCTTTTTTTTCTCTTTTTTTATTATTTTGGATACATGTAAAACAAATTATAATAATTTGGAAAATAATTTTTTATTTCTTTTTAGAGTTGCCCCGTAAGGGTGCTTACGTATCCGCTATTAGGATCAAATAAGCTGTAGTTTGCTTTTTATAAAAAGCTTTAATGGGTTTATTAATTTTAATTATGAAAACACCTCGAGTTTAAATTCATTATCATTTTCAAAATTTTGGAAAAAAATCTAAGCCTAAGCTTTATTATTTTATTTTCTAAAAGAAATTTTGATTTAAGAAAAACCGATTTTGGATTTATTTAAAAAAAAGGATTTTTCTAAGTGATAAAAAAATCTATTATTAATTCATGTTATTATCCCAACTAATTATTTAATTTTAAAATTTTTATTTATTTTTTCTCATTTTTTAAATTTTTTAAATTATTTTATTTTATTTATTTTTACTATTTATTATTATTTTATTATTTTTATATTAAACTAAACATATATGTTCTAAAAAAACTAATTAAAACCCAACATTATTATTTTATTATTTCTATTTTCAAGATTATAAATTTCTAATGAAATAAATATCTAAATAAAATAAATAAATAAGGATAAATAATAAATAAATAAAATAAAGAATAAGAAAATAAAATAAAAATAAAAAAATTGGAAAATCGACTTACCTAGGTACAGGTCGTGGATCGCGGGTCTGGTCGAATCGGGTGGCGGTCGGAGGGTTTTCTATAGTGGCATGATACGCTCAGAACGTATATATAAAATGGGAGCATAAATTGCAGCAAGTGCACTGGTCGTATCAAGTAATAGAGTGGTGAAAAGTAAGATTGTCGATCCCTCGAGGAACCAATAGAGTACTAGACCTATGGCAATTCTTATCAATATCTAGGAGATTAAAGAGGGGCTTTGAAATGTCTAAGCTAAAAATTTAACTTAAAGCAAACAAGGAGAATTTTATGAAGAATCTATCAATTATGAACGTGGGAAATTAGAATTCACCCTAGATCCATTAATCAAACTGCTACCATGTTATATCAACTAGTGGTTATAAGGTTATTCAAGTGAGTTTAGAAAATCCTTTTTAAGGATGTTAACCTTAAATCAATTAGTCGGCTTCCATGTCTCCAATTAACCAAGGAATCAAAATTATGTTCATACACCTCCCGATGTTACAAACAACTAATGCCCTAAATCAATTAACCCTAATCCCTTAGTGATTAATTAACAAGAAACATTGCATTGCACCTACCATAAACTCTAATTAAACCAATTATCTCAACTCCCGTATTGATAATCAATCTAATTAAGAATTCCTAAAAAATCCTAATCAACTCCCGTATCAAAAGGATTTCTAACAATTATAATCAAAGAGCAATTATAATTGAAATCAAAGGAATTGCAATCATGAATAATCCTAATAATTCCTAATCATATAACATGGCTACAATTATCCTTTTAACATTCTAGGGTTTCATCCATTTTCCCAAGGAAAAGACTTAGCAATTCATGGAGATAAAGACATGATTATGATTCAAGGAGATTCGTGTAAAAGAAATCATATTCAATGGTTGGATCAAATGCTTGAATTGCATATCAGAAATGAAGTTCAGAAATCACCAATTCAACAATACAAATAATACCTTAATTGAAAGGAACTCCACAAATCCTTCACAAAGGATGATAATCTCCATGAAGATCACAAAGTTTTCTCCAAGATTTGATCTCCACAATTCTCCCTTAAAACTAGGTTAAAACTACTCTAAGAACACTAAAATTTGACAAAAGTTCCTCTCTAAATCGACATAAGACCTATATATATGCAAGGGGAGGCGAGAAGATGCAATTAAAACAAGACTGGTCCAAGGCCGGCCAAAGGCCGGGAGCCTTCTTTTAAGCCGGCCATAAAGGCAGGCGGCCTTCATTTAAGCCGGCCATAAAGGCCAGCGGCCTTGCATTGAAGGCTGGCCATAAAGGCCGGCGGCTTTAATCTCTCATTTGCCATCCTTCAATCTTTTCATGCTTCAATTTGTATGCAATCTCTCCAAATTGATTAAGCTTTGAACTCAAAGTCCTTCAACATCTGAAATATAAAAATAAACATGATTAAGTACCATTTCCTTGTGATTTCTCTAAAATCAATAATGAATACTTGCAAATTGCTTAATGAATTATGAGTAAAATATGCCTTTATCATGGCATTCCGGTGGTTTTTGTGGGTGTTTAAAGGCGGCTTTCGAGCTTTTAGGGGGTGGGTAATCTAACCGTGGTGGTAGATTTATTCAGAAACGCCTCTTGGTGGTGGTTTTTGGCTTGATCGGCAGTTGCGATGTGGGAGGAACTTTGGCGAGCTTCGAAACCTCTGATGTTTTACTCTTTTTTCACTTTTAATCCATACTTTGGCTTCCCCACATCAAGCTCTATTTATAGGCATCAGAAATTGAGTTGGATAAGTTTGGATTTCCCTCCTATAGGCACAAATTAGATTTGTGGTTGAAACCCATCTTTGATTTGCTCTTGATTCATGTAAATCTTTGATTTTGTTGTCATTTGATTCTAATTAGATGATGTTTATCTTATTTTAGTTAAAGATTTAGTGGATTTGTGTAAAAAATCACATCAAAACGGCCAGATTTGGATTTTCCCTCCACCGGCGACTGTTTCGAATGGAGGTTGAAGACAATCACGCGCCTGGTATGTGTGTTCCCTCCATCCAATCAGATGCTGACACATGTCCTAGGAAATGAAAAAAATTTGCAAAACGCGGATTGCTTCCCCTACATTTCGAACTTGCGACCAACCCTCCCCCCCTCCTCGCGCATGAGGCCATGGTCCGGATTAGTTGGGCTAGCCCAATTCTCGGTTTCATTTTACACGAATATTATACTTAAGCGTGCCATTTTTATTTATTTTATATTATTTTGAAATTCTAAAAATTTATAAAAATAATTTAACTCTTTTTATTATTATTTCTAATATTATTTTCCAAAATTGGGATATTTTTTCTATTTATTTTATTTTTTCTTTTATTTTCCTAAATAGAAGAAAAAAATGAAAAAAATTTGTAAATTGAACATTATTAATGATTAGGGGCAAAAATTGGGTGTTTACAACTGCCTCTTTTTGTAGTAAAGTTTGAAAAAGTTAACCGCAAAGACAAGAAAGAAGCCATTTTTGGCTGACAAACTGAATGGATAATGCCATAGTTGGCTAGTTATCTGAACTCGGTTCTAGTAGGAAAATGCTTCATGAGCTAATAATCCCACAAATGCCTTGTGATGATTAAACAATTTGACATCCTGGAGTAAGATACCATTTAGAAAAGTGCTTTATAAGCTAACTAATCGACGATAGAGAACATCTCAAGGATTGTTTAGGCATGTGTTATTGTGAGTGGAATAACTGATAACAGGAAGTGTCCTATCGGACTAGTGACCATAAAGAAGAGATTGTTTAAGGAGGCGCTTTTATGAGCCGACCATCTGATTAACAGAAGCGTTTGGCTAGACCAACGGCTGTTGGAGAAAAAATGTTCTGGAGGACTGCTCTCATGAGCCGACTCGTCAATATTAGGAAGTGACTTATAGGACTAACAACCTTAAAGGGGATAATCTAGAGAAGTGCTCATATGAGCTGACTAATTGCTAGATTATCTTAGGAAAGAGCCTGATAGTGAGAAGCGTCTTCTTGGACTTGCAACCCTAAAGGATAGATGTCTAGGAAGGTGCCCCTATGGGCTAACCCTAAGAGGGGATATCTAAGAAAGTGCCTCATTGTGGGCTGACTAACCGATTGTCTAGAAAACTGCTCTTATGAGCTGACTAATCAGTTATTTGAAGAAGTGCTCCTATGAGCTAACTAATCGATAAATTATCCAGAATAGTGCTCCTATGAGTTAACTAAACGATAAATTATCTAGAAAAGTGCTTATATGAGCTAACTAAATGATAAATTATCTAGAAAAGTGTTCTTATGAACTGACTAATCGATAAATTATCTAGAAAAGTACTCTTATGAGTTAACTAATCGATAAATTATAAAGCATCTCTTTAGAACTGTAACTATAAGAGATGATATCTTAGGAAAGTGCCCTATTGTGGACTAACTAACAGATAGCAAGAAGTGTCTCCTTGGACTTGCAACCTTGAAGAATAGGCATCTCGGAAGGTGCCCCTATAGGCTAACCCTAAGAGAGGATATTTAGGAAAGTGCCCCATTGTGGGTTGACTCTAAGAAAGTATAACTAAGAAAGTACCCTATTGTGGGCAGATTTTAGGTTATTGTATCTGGAAAAGTGTCCCGTTGTGGGTCGACTTTAAGAAAGAATATCTAAGAAAGTGCCATATTGTGGGCTAACTTACCTAATACTTCTGAAAACGCTTCTAACGAACTAGTTAAATGATTGGTAAGAGATGTCTTTTAGACTGCTTATCTTAGAATATGTGATTCATGATGAATGATGGTTATTTACTCCAAAATGCTTACTGGTTTATCGCGAATAGCAACCAAACAAACGAACCTTTGTGCTGGTTTGGTCCTTTTTTTGCTTACTCTTGCTTCAAAGCAAGGCTGAGGGCCTTAATGTACTTTCTTTCTTGTGAGCATGACTTTTGTGATTTTAGTGTTATCCTATTAATGCACTAAGTTTAATGCTAAAAAAATAGGTAGAATTACATCACAAAATTTATTGAGATTTATCATCACTTCAATATTCATTATTCATGGTGAGGCAATGAGTAGTGTGTGTTTATGAAAGTTTGTTTAATGGGAATTGGGCAAAGTAATCGACCATGCAGAGATATTAACTTTGCTTGTAGAAGGAATGAAAGCTAAACTCAACGAAATTTATACTGAGTATTGGCATTTGTGAACCTTGGCAAAATTTCAATTTTCTTGCTTGAGGATAGTACATCTTAACAGCATCCATATTAATGAGGCCTCTCAATTCTAGATCATCCATTTGAGTTAATATTAAAGCTCCTCCTAACAACACCTTTTTTACAACATATGGACCCTTATAGTTTGGGGTAAACTTCCCTCTTGAATCTTGAGCATTTAGGAGAACTTTCTTTAGCACCAGATCTCTTTCTTTAAAACATCGATGTCTCATTTTTTTGTTGAATGCTTGGGCCATTCTTTATTGGTAGCATTGCCTGTGACATAACACATCAAGTCTTTTTTCGTCGATCAAATTCAACTTATCAAGCCTCTTCTTTACCTAGTCTGACTCATCTAACTACGCTTCTGATAGGATCTTAAAGGATGGTATTTTGACTTCAATTGGTAGAACTACCTCAGTGCCATATACTAGAGAATATGGGGTAACTCCAGTAGATGTTCGAATTGAGGTTCTATAAGCTATGAGGGTGAATGGTAGCATCTCGTGCCAGTCTTTGTAAGTGATTGTCATTTTCTCAATAATTCTCTTGATGTTCTTGTTGGCTGCTTCCATTGCCTCATTCATTTGAGGACGGTAGGGAGTCGAATTTCTATGGTTTATATGGAAGTATTGACACAAATCTGTCATTAACTTGTTGTTGAGGTTAGTGCCGTTATCGGTGATAATTGATTCGAGAACTCCATATCGGGCTATTATGTCCCTCTTCAGGAATCGGACCATTACCCCTTTTGTGACACTGGCGTATGATGAAGCTTCTACCTACTTAGTGAAGTAATCAATGGCTACTAGAATGAATCTGTGATAATTGGATGCTTTTGGAGTGATTAGCCCAATGATGTCGATTCCCCACATGGAGAATGGCCATGGTGTAGACAATGAATGAAGCACTTTAGGTGGTGCATTTATTTGGTTTGCATAAACTTGACATAAGTGACAGTGCTTGACATATTTGATGCAATCTGATTCCATTGATAACCAATAATAACCCATTCTCATGATTTTGTGGGCCAGCATGTAACCGTTCATGTGAAGTCCACATACTCCTTCATACAGTTCTTTCATCAATTCACTTGCCTCTTTTTTATCTATGCATCTTAGCAATGTGGTGTCAGGTGATCTTCTATAAAGCACAAGCCCATTTAGTGAGAAATGACTAGCTAACCTTCTGAGTATTCTTTGGTCATTTTTGCTAGCCATTTTAGGGTATTTGCTTTCTTGGAGAAAAGTTTTGATATCGTAATACCAAGACTTATCATCTTGTGCTTTCTCAATTATCAAACAGTAGGCATGCCGATTTTCAATTTCTATTTTCAGTGGTTGGACTTCAGCTCCCCCTGTTATCTACATCATAGAGGCTAACGTGGCGAGGGCATCTACAAACTGATTTTGAGTCTTTGGGATGTATGTGAATGTGATTGCTTTGAACTTGTTGATTAGCTTTGTCAAATGTTGATGATATGGTACCAATTTGGGGTCTTTAGTTTTGTATTCTCCGCATGTTTGTAATATGATGAGTGAAGAATCTCTGTATACTTCTAATTCATTGATTTCCATGTGGCAAGCCATTTTGAGGCCAAAGATGCACGCCTCATATTCCGCGATATTATTAGTATATGGAAATGTGAGTCTCGTTGCTGAGGGGAATTGTGTTCCTTTTGGTGATATTAGCATTGCCTCGATCCCACAACCGAATATGTTGGCAGCTCCATCAAAGAACATATTCCATTTAAGGCTTTGTTCTGTCTCGTAGTCTTTTGTTGGTTCGCCCTCTGCTGTTAATATATTCTCATAAGGGAACTGGGCTTGTGATTCTTGGGGATCTCCCTCAATTGGGTGTTCTGCCAATTGATCAGCTAAAGATTGCCCTTTATCAAATTTTGATTTATATATGTAATATCGAATTATGATAAGAGCATTTGCCATTTGGAGGTTTTCCCAAACAAAACAGGCTTCTCTGCCAAGTATTTTAAAGGATCATGTCTTGTTAACAATTCAATGAGATAGTAAAGGGTGTATTGCCTTAACCGGTGCATGACCTAAATCAAAGCGTAGAAAGTTCTTTCTATTTCAGAGTACTTCTGTTCTCCGTCTGTGAACTTCTTACTTAGATAGTATATGGAACATTCCCTTCCTTCTTCATCTTTCTGTCCTAATATGCACCCCATGAATTCAGGGAGTATCGTGAGGTACAAGAATAAGGGCTTTCCTTATTTTGGAACTATGAAAATTGGGGGATTTGTGAGATAGTCTTTGATCGTTCTAAATGCTTCTTTGCATTCATCATCCCATTCTACCGTGACATTCTTTTTTAGCAGACAGAATAGTAGGCGACATTTGTCTGTGAGCTGTGAGATGAAACCGGCTATGTAATTTAATCTTCCTAGCAGGCCTCTCACCTCATTGATAGTGTATGGAGAGGATAGTTCCAGTATGACCTTTACCTTGTCGAGGTCGATTTTAATACCTTCTCGGCTTATAACAAACCCTAATAGCTTGCCTGTTGTGACCCCAAAAGTATACTTTTTAGGATTTAACTTGAGTTGAAACTTTCTCAACCGCTTGAACAATTTCTTTAGGATAACCACATGGCTTTCTTCTCCCTTAGACTTGGCTATCATATCATCAATGCATACTTCAACTTCTCGATGCATCATGTCATGAAATATTGCGATTATGGCTCTCTGATATGTTGTCCTAGCATTTTTCAAACCGAGTGGCATAACTTTATAATAGAAAGTTCCCCGTGTTGTGATAAAGGTTGTTTTAGTTTTATCTTCTTCAACCATTTTTATCTGATTATATCCTGAGAAACCGTCCATAAATGAGAAGAGATGATTCCCTACGGTATTATCTACTGGGACGTCAATGTAGGGTAGAGGGAAATTGCCTTTTGGTGTAGCTTGATTTAAGTCTCAAAAGTCTACGCACGCTCGTACTTTCCCATTCTTCTTTAGAATGGAGACTATATTTGCTACCCATTCGGGGTAGTCTGACACCTCAATAAATCCCACTTCTAGTAGTTTTTTGACTTTCTCTTTGATCCTGAGTAAGAAGTCAGGCCTAAACCTTCTTAACTTTTGTTTTTTAAGTTTGACGTTTTCTCTCATGGGAAGTTTGTGAACTACTATTGACTGGTTGAGCCCTGACATGTTACTATATGACCAGGCGAATACATCTACATATTCAGTCAACAGTTCGGTTATCTCATGCTTTTGCTCATCATTTAAATTGGCCCCAATCTTGAGGTTTTTGGGTTCTTCGATGCTTTTTAGATTTACTATCTTCACCGGCTCATCAATTGAGATTTAACTTTGTTCATGTTTTTGCTAATTTTCTTGTATTATTTCATGGTTAAAGACATCGCTTCCAACGACTAACTTAACACTGTCGGAAATGATGTCGATGTTTTCATTACTTACCTATGCGAAATGTCTCTGACGTTCGATAGTAGGGAATTTGTGGGTAAAGTGAAGTGAGAACATATATGTATAAGCAAAAGAAATAAGCTACACTTTATTGAATTTGAAGAATAATAATCACAATGGAAATCTATTTAATAATTGTTCCCTATCCTTGAGTTGACTTAATGCTATCAACAGGATAACAGAACCAATTGTTAAGAGTTGGATACTGATTAAACGTGCGAGAGGCTGAGCCTTCATTGCTGACGTTGGTTTTGCTTATCCTTGGCTCTTGAACAGTAGTTGCTCGCATGAATGATTGTTGGAGGGGTGGAAAATGCATCTGGGTATCGCTTAGCTTCTCTTTCCTTCTGCCTCTGATACCTCTTGCTTGTGCCTCTTCTTAGGGTATAGGAACGTACCCTAGCTTAAATGTCCCTTGCTGTCCTTCCTTGAATTGCTGGCCCTTCTTGCTTGTTATCATATTTACTTAGTTGAATATTTAGAGCCCAAAGTCTTCAGAACCGTCTTCCCTGATGTAGGGTATAGCGGTTTCTTTATAGATAGCATAGTCCTGCTCTCCCAATATGGTGATGATCTGTCCATTTGCTATGAACTTGACCTTCTGATGTAGACTAGAGTATATGGCTTCGGCGATATGTATCCATGACCTCCCCAATAGTAGGTTAAAAGATCTTGGGATGTCGAGGACTTGGAAGTATATGTGGAACATCTGCAGACCAATCTCCATTGACAAGCTGATTTCCCCCACTATCTCTCTCTTGGACCCATCGAAGGCCTTAACCACTGTCGAGCTCAGCTTGATATTGCTTGCATCGATCCCCAGCAGGTTAAAGGTGGCGAAAGGGCATACGTTGAGAGAAGATCCGTTGTCTATGAGCACTCTAGAGACAATTGTGTCGTTGCATTTCACCACTATAAATAGTGGTTTTGTGTGTTGGTCTCCATCTTCTCTTAGCTCTTCGAAGGAGAAAGATATTTGATCAATGGGGAAGATTGAATTTGCCACATGGCTCAATTTCTTTGTTGCGATGCCTTCTGGTACCTCGATTTGTTGGAGTACTTTGAAGAGTGCTTCTCTGTGAGGCTTAGATGTTGTAAGAAGGCCCATAAGTGATATCTGGGTTGGAACCTTGTTAAGTTATTTCATGATTTTGTATTCGCTTGCCTTGATCATTTTCGTGAATGTAGGGAGTCCCTCTTCTTCCTCTTTTTCTACTGCGGTGTTAGGCTCTTCTGTTGAGATCTTGTACTTAGGGTTATAAATTCTCCCAGAGCGGGTGATTCCTCCTACGATGGGGGGTCTTTCTTGTTTGAGGGCTCGATAGTCGAATGGTGCCGCCTTATACCTTTTTAAGGGTATTGGGACATATCTTTTCTTTAGGATTTGTACCTCGGTAACTTGTCATTCGTAGCACTTTATGACTATCAGCTTGGGCTTTGATTTGATCATGCTTATAGAATCCTCTTTTTCCTTTGGTGGGTTATCTTCTTCCTTAAATTTGGGCCCCCATCCATTAGGTGGTCCATACTTGGTTGGGGTAAAAGAGTAATTCACTAGATACTCAAACCTCCTATGTGATTTACCTAGGGTATCAACTGTTGGGTCTCCGGCTAACTACCTCTTCTTGATATGTGATTTGGGTTTTTTTTTTTTTTCTAAGATTGGGCGCGATCGACTTTCTTGCTGCATTGTTATTTTCTCCTGTTTTAGGGACTTTTTTGATTTGGAGTTCGGCTCTTCGGATGTAATCACATTGACGGTAGGCTTATGGTTGGGCAGCGGGTTAGTATTGACATTGTGCATTGGTGTGTTGACAAAGTCTAGCTGCACTATCCCCGGCGTCAATTAAGTATTGTATTTTGTTTCGGAGCCTCCAGCATCTTTCTGTGGAATGCCCCTCTTGTCCCATGTGGTAATCGCATTTGAGGCTTGGGATCAAAATTTCTTGGCTTGTATTGATCGCTGAGAATCTCAAAGCTGATTAAATTATCTACTCATAACCGCGCAAATACTTGACTGAGCAGGATCGGTATTGGAGTGAATTGTCTCGTGACCCTAGTAGTTTGGGTGTGATTCATTGGTGATTACTGGATTGGGGCATTCGTGGTCTGAAATGTTACACGGGACCCAACCCTATCAACTCTGCCGGAATTAACCGTGCTGATGGTGGATTCCTTGGCTTTATTACCTCCCACGGGCCTTTGAGATGATGCAATCCTCCCTGATGTAATGGTATTCTTGATTTGGCATCCTGTTGCCACCACCTCTACGAAACTGGATGACGTTTGGTCTATTAGATGTGAAAAGTAAGTCTTCTCCAGAGTGTTGAAGAAGATGAATGTTAACACTTTTTTAGAGATTGGGGTTGTTACCCTGGCGGCTTGAGCTTTCCAACGCTGGGCATAATCCTTAAAGGATTCAGTGTGTTTCTTTCGGATGCTTCCTAAATCCATTACCGAAGGGGTAACTTCGATATTGAATTTATATTGGTCGTAGAATGCTTGGGCAAGCTTTTCCCAGGTGTTGAATTGGCTGAAGTCTAAGTATGCAAAGTAGACAAGGGTAGGGCTTGTGAGGCCATCTTGGAAGGTCTGGATCATGAGTTGGTCATATTGGGCATATGTGCTCATCTTCCACACATATAACCTTGTATGCATCTTGGGGCATCCAGTGCTGTCATATTTTTTGAATTATGGGGTCTTGAACTTCTCTGGATAAACTTCTTCCCCATATACTGGTTGGTTGGTGATTCCTACCTATTCAAAGTTGTTAGGCCCTTCTAGTGTCTTCATCTTGTCAGCCAGTTGTTGGAAAAGCTTTCTCTCCATCTCCTTTTGCCTATCTTCCATTTCCCTTTTGATATCATCCGAGGTTGGACCAAGGCTAACTCTTGGTTCATACTCGAATGTTGGGTTGAGGTGGGAGTTAATTTCCTCATACTCTAGAGGTTGACCCTCTACTACCTTTCCTTTTTTGGCTCTTGAATGTTCTTCTTGAGTTGGTTGGGTATTACGAAGGAGGCCAATACTCTCAGTCAGGAGGTAGGCTTATGTAGCCGGTTGTTGGACTGTTTGTTCTAGGGATACGATCCTTGGGTCCAAGGCGGTATCAGCATTGATGTTGTTGTGATAGTCACTATTGTTGCCACTATTTACCATTTTGGTCTTAGAGCGGATGTGGATTGGGCTCCTTAGAGGGTTCGATTGTTTGGGAGTTATTTTTGACACCTAAGTTCACATTTTTTTATTTTTAATGTATGTACGTAAATATGATGCATGTATCACATAGATGCTTGGAAGAAAAAAGGGGCCAACAATTGATTAACGATATAATACTAAAACTTTATTTTTATTAATATCAGATCTTAGAGTTCGATACATGAAAAAGAAAAAGTACAATGCTAATTTAGTTCCTAGTCTTCTTCTTCTTTGGCTGCGTAGGCACTGGTTCCCACTGATGACGGCTTCTAGTTCTTTGACTCTAGCTTGGGTCTTTTCAGCTGAGCTTCCAAAACTTTGTTCCTTTGGTCAGACTCCTTAAACCTGCCTTTCCAAACATCCTTTTTGTAGTCTGTAGCTTCAAAGTATACTTCCATCCAGGCCCTAACTTGTTCTATGTAAGTTTTTAGTTCTGGACCTACTTTGTCTGTCGCAGGTTGAGTGACATTCGGGACTCGGTACGCCCTTTCTCCTGTCTGATATAGTTGGTGGATCACGAAATCTCTGGTGGCTTGATGTTTGCCTACTTTCCCATCCAGGTCTCTGAGGTCTATGTTGGGGCTCTCAATCCAGGCTTTGACCTCTGCCAGTTTAGTAATCTTCTCAACCACTAGCAGACTTGGATCCTAGTATTCGAATGTAATTTCCTCCAACGACGGCCTATAGACTATATCTTGGATGGTACCATATTGATGGGCCACCGAGTTTGGATGACAACCTATGCACCCATTGATACCAATTAAAGGAACAGCTTGAAAGTTTCTACTAGTTAGGATGACCTTGTTGCAGCAACTCCATCTAGCAGTCCAGAGGATGTCATTAGCACTGAAGCCCTTGAGTACTTTTACCCAAATGTGGTTGGTGAGATCGTTGGGTAACTTTATCCTTTCTATACTGGAGTCCACGACATCTACTTGTCGAGCTAGGGATTTCTAGACCATGTTCAACCCGAAACATTTGAGGTGGCTTATGAACCATATTAGGATGAGGTTAATATTCGAGCAGAGAATTCCATGACCCTTCTTTTTGAGGAAATTCAGGTTTCAGATCTGTTCAGCTAGTAGGGTCGGGATATAAGATTTTCCTTCTAGAAATTGGGTCACCAACTCTATGATTTTGTAATGGATATGAAAGATCCCGATAGGGAAGAGTATGGTTGCAAATGCTATTAGGATGAAAGCGTACACCCTTCTTTGTTTGTAGCTCTTAGGATCTCCGCATAGTATATCTCTTCTATTCCCATCATCATTTTGAGCTATGAACCAGGCTTCTAATTTGTCCATTCGGAGGCAGTATGTGTTGCAGTTTGCCAGAGCCTGATTGATCGCTGTCCTGCGAATACCCAGCAATTTATTGAAAATACCAGCCGGCGCAGCCTCGAGATCTGGCATATATATCCCGTTGATAAGTGATGGGGCCTACAGAAGTTGGGTATATTCTTTCAGGGTTGGTGTAATCTCATGCAGCCTAATAAAGAAAGTTGCGGGCTTAATTTCCTAGAGGTGTAAGATAACTCGAACCAAAGGTAGGTTCATTTCCATCTTCATTAGTGACAGAATGGGCCTTATCTTTTCTTAGATGAAGGCCTGTTCCCCAGGGTCATACAAAGTGAACCAGTGGTCCAATACCAATTTTGGGTCTAAAGGTTTGCAAACTTGGATTTCCTTGTAGAAGAGACGGTCGATTGTGGGACTGGCCATCTATTACAATAGAAATGTCTAATTATACACAAAATTTTTACAAAGTACAAATGATGTTGTTACAAGTAAATGTATCTAAACTCCAAAAAAGAACAAAGGAATTATACCATTAATTAATTGTCAGTCCATGACTTTATGTATGTAGATATGTGGGTTTTAATAGGTCCCCAAACTCTATGGCCTCCCATATTCTTGAAGAAATGGATCTCAAGCTATATCGAAGCATTGGGTGGGGTAGCCTTATCAGCCTTGAACGGTGATCATATCACTTTGCCCGAAACCTACACAATGCCCCCTGGTTCTAGGGTCTTAGGATGGCTTGGGTCTGACCGTACCTAATCACACAATATACATGCATGCAAGCTCAACAGTAGTAAAAATAAATAAACTGTAAACTTCATTAGATCACTGAAAGGTTAGTATTAGTGATATCTCATAGTATAACGATTAAAAGACAACTGAAAAAGGTGATATCAGAACGTTTAGGTGGCTAGCCTACTCATTGTCTCTAATGGAGTTGCCATCCTGTCGAGTCTAATTTTTGATTTGTTTTCATTTATATTCCTAATCCGATTTATATTGGACCCTATCCTCATATAATATAAATCTTCGACTTGAACTAGGAATTTTATTTTATTTGGAGTCGTTACCCAACTGAGGTTGGGAAAAATTATTGAATTAGAACTAATTGAGCGGATTAATTCTAATTTGGACAACTAGTCGATGAAATCTCCTCTTTTTATTTTTTGTAAATGAAAAAAGAAGAAAGTAAAACCAGAGATTCTTGACTCGGGGGCCCTATTAAAACCCTAAAGTTACTACTTTATCCTTTTGAAATTTACATCATATTCTGATATCCCTTTTTTTTTATTCTCTTTTTTTTTTTCTTTCTATTTTTGCTGTTTTTTTATTATTTTGGATACATGTAAAATAAATTATAATAATTTAGAAAATGATTTTTTATTTCTTTTTAGAGTTGTCCCGTAAGGGTGCCTACATACTCGCTATTTAGGATCAAATAAGTCGTAGTTTTCTTTTTAGAAAAAGCTTTAGTGGGTTTGTTAATTTTACTTATGAAAACACCTTGGGTTTAAATTCATTGTCATTTTCAAAATTTTGGAAAAAAATCTAAGCCTAAGCTTTATTATTTTATTTTCTAAAAGAAATTTTGATTTAAGAAAAACCAATTTTGGATTTATTTTGAAAAAGAATTTTTCTAAGTGATAAAACGATCTATTATTAATTCATGTTATTATCCTAACTAATTATTTAATTTTTATTATTTTTATATTAAACTAAACATATCTATTCTAAAAAAAACTAATTAAAACCCTACTATTATTATTTTATTATTTCTATTTTCAAGATTATAAATTTCTAATGAAATAAATATCTAAATAAAATAAAAAACAAATATAGATAAATAATAAATAAATAAAATAAAGAATAAGAAAATAAAATAAAAATAAAAAATTGAAAAACCGACTTACTTGGGTATGGGTCGTGGATCGTGGGTTAGGTTAAATCCGAGTCGAATTGGGCGGCGGTCAGAGGGTTTTCGACGGCGGCGTTTTGGAGGTTTTTGTAGGATTTTGAAGGCGGCTTCTGAGCTTTTAGGGGGTGGGTAATCTAACCGTGGTGGTGGATTTCTTCAAAAACGCCTCCTGGTGATGGTTCTTGGCTTGATTGGTGGTCGCGGTGTGGGAGGAACTTCGGCGAGCTTCGAAATCTCTGATTTTCACTCTTTTCTCACTTTTGATCCGTGCTTTGGCTTTCCCACGTCGAGCTCTATTTATAGGCATCAGAAATTGAGTTGGATAAGCTCGAATTTTCCTCCGATAGGCACGAATCGGACTTGCGGTTGAAACCCATCTCTGATTTACTCTTAATTCATGTAAATATTTGATTTTGTTGAGATTTGATTCTAATTAGATGATGCTTATCTTATTTCAGTTAGAGATTTAGTGAATTTGTGCAAAAAATCACATCAAAATGGCTGAATTTGGATTTTCTCGCGGCTAACGACTATTTCGGATGGAGATTGAAGACGATTACGTGCCCAGCGCGTGCATTCTCTCTATCCAATCAGGTGCTGACACGTGTCTTGGGAAATGAAGAAAAATTGCAAAATGTTGATTGCTTCCCCCGCATTTCGAACTCGTGATGAAGCCCAGCCCCACCCCCCCGGGCTTTGACAAGCACAAGGCCATAGCTTGGACAAGCTGGTCTAGCCTAATTCTTGGTTTTATTTTACACGAATATTATACATAAGCGTGCCATTTTTTATTTATTTTATATTATTTTGAAATTATAAAAATTTGTAAAAATTATTTAACTCTTTTTATTATTATTTCTAATATTATTTTCCAAAATTGAGATATTTTTTCTATTTATTTTATTTTCCTAAATAGAACAAAAAATTTAAAAAAATTGTAAATTGAACATTATTTATGATTAGGGGCAAAAATGGGGTGTTTACAATGAGCTTGTTAGATTATATAATAGAATAGTTAATTAGTCACAAGTGCTGATGAATAAATATATATATGTATAATAGACTTAACAGAAAAGTGAATATCTTTTACATAAACTTCGAACTTCCATACTTCTTCTTCTTTACACATTCTACCAATCCTCTGTTTCTATTCTTTATTTCATCCAATCTCTTGTTTTGATTCTTAAAGCATTCAAGGGTGGACCTTTCAATAGGGCTTAACAACTCATAAGATCTTTTTAGAAGCAATCGATGGTCGGCCTTGAGTATTATACTTATTTCGAGTGTGGCCGCTTCATCAAGTAAGTGAGTGAGTGAGAGAGAGAGAGGGAGAGAAAGATGTTTCAATAAGCTTCACTCTCTAAGTGCAACTCATCTATTAAGTAGATAGAGAGAGCGAGGTTCACCAATGGTTGCATCTCCTTTTAGTAGAGAGAGAGAGAGAAGAGAGAGGGTGGTAGAGATAAGCTAGGGTTTGCTCAATCTCTATTCTAGTTCGTTTTAGATTTTTTAGAGCAAATGTTGTGGATTTTTTAATTAGATTAGGTTATTTTGGGGAGAAAGAAAAATAATAAAGTGCGGAATTGCAATTCATGATTTCTAGTAATGAATCCCAATTCAATATAATTTGCAATATCAATTCCTTATAAAATTGCTATTATAGGATTTAAAACCAACTAAATGATATAATAGTAATTCCATTAATAGTAATTTCCAAAGAAATAAGAAGAGAATATAATTACTATTAGAGCGAACTAAATAGGTTATTAGTGCTGCAAATTAAGGTAGCGACCACGTTGTTTAGATCGATTGGTATGGCTATTCCAATTTCGTCTAGGCATTCCTTCATTTTCTTGTCATTATCAGAATTCGCGAGCATTTTCTTTCTTCAGTTTTATCTTGTTTGCGAAGTCAGTTTGACATATGCTACCTTGATATCTTACTCAATGCAGTTCGATTTTGCATTAGGAGGGGAGTTTGGCGACCAAAATCTTCAACGATCCAATTATGGGCCTTGTTCGTCGAATACGAGGGATTGCTATTCTCCGGATTGGTATGTGTACCCCATCTTTTATTGTTATTATATTTATTTATTTAATTTTTTTTCGTCTGAATAGCTTATGAGTTTAGGCTGGTTTGATGATGATTGCTTAGATGTCTTTATGAGGCAAAGAGATGAGCTTGTTGTTCTGGGAATGCATACTGGTTTCACGGTGGTGCATTAGTGTTCAGAAAATCGGGTGAAACTGAATAGTTTTTAGAGCAATAAAAATTATTTATTTCCAAACAAAATTAGGGTGACTGATTGATGCTTCTTGTTTGGTCAGAGTACCAATGCATGCACTAAAACATTTTAGCCAAAGCTGGGAAAAGACGTAGCAATTTAATTAGATCATACGATTTTGAAATTTCAAAGGAATACTGTATTTTTCCTTTTTATTAAAGGCCTTAATGAGTGATCCTAATTAAAAATCATTTATGCTAAAACATTAATCAAGAAGTTTGGTGGTCTATCTCACACACATGGTAGGCACGCTACACTTGCTCATATAGTCTTATGGGACCTAAGTGTCTATCATTTCCAAATTCCTATGACTTTTTGCCTTACGAGTAATCGTCTTTGCCCCTTCTCTATATAAGTTGGACATGCATCACCAGTCTATCTTAATCTTTATTCCTAAATAAATCCTAAGTCAAGTTCAAATGTTGTTTGACTACCAAGAGATAGTTAAGTTGTCTTTATTGGAGACCGATGGGGTTTTCTTACAAGTGTTTTCTTTCTCCCCGTTTTGGTTAAATATGAGACGACACAATCTGGAAGTCATATTTCGGCCTATGAATTGTGCCTGTTACTACGTATAGGGGAATCGTTTTCTTTCTCCAATTAAGTTGTATGTTATAATTTACTTTGTACAATGGAGTCTCCATTTTTATCACGTCGTGTCGAATGTGTAACAAGCTATTAAATTGAAAGGATAGGAATTTTAGATAATTTAACTGCTGTACTGATAGCTGTCATTTTATTGGAGAGAGCAAGTCGTTATTCCTATTCGAATGCATTCATGTTGGACTGAAAATAAGATGATGTCGACAGCGATTTGTATCCCACAAACTAATTAAACATTAAGAATTTGTACCCCACAACCTAAGTAACAATTTTTAAGTCTAAAATGTGAAATCTTACAAAGAATACAGATTGATATCTGTGCAAACAAATCTATCTATGCATGGTGGCTGTGTTGACTCAAATCACAATCTTATCAAAATCAGGCTATATTATTGTCAAGCTTGCAAGTGGCATTTGAGTTCCAATAATGCAACTTTGAGACTAGGTCATTGCTTTACCTGAATTTAAGAATTTTAGATTTTATGAGTGACTTTAAAGCGAATATGGTTGAAAAAAATAAATAGGGATGCTATAATGATTTACACTTGCTCTTTTCAAACCGTGTTAGCAATCAGAGGTATAATTATAATAAATCTACTTATGAATTATTTGAATTCAGTTAGATATTTATTTAAGTAGTCTGTTGACCAGAAGCTTTCATAATATTTTGCTCAACAAGATGTAAGCCTAAAAGACGACAAGTAAAGCCCATGTATACATTGACTTCAAGTTGAATTTGGAGATATATGTAAAATAGAATAGCCTAAACAATGTCAATCGTGTTAACGTGAAGCTTCTTAAGCATGACCTCAAACTCAAAATCTTAACCAATTTTGACTTCTAAGTTGAATGTTTTAATCTCAAGTAATTAGGGAATAAAGTAAAGTGAAATGTGTTAATAAATTTACAATAGTATTTTTTTTTTTCAAATTGTTACTATTGACACATTCATCATGGGTGTATCTTCTGCTAATGAGTAGATAATGAAAAATGTTATTGAAAGCTCAAAAGCATATGCATTAAGATACTAAATAAAAAAAAGCAATTATTTTTCCATGCAATTGCTTTTGGCAAAATATATAATTAATATTGTAAAAGTGTGAAAAGTTTCTTTTAAAGATCCTAAACAATTGATTTGGGAGCACCCATTAATGGGGCCCCTCTATATATGTGTACTTCAAACAAAGAACTATTATTGGATTAATGCGAAAAAGCCATACTTTAATAAAAGGAAGAGATTTTTGATCTAATATGAGACCTCTAAAAAAAATTATCTAGCTCAAATAAATTAAAAGTAAAGGAATTTCATTATGAAGCTCTAGTTATCCTTACAAGATAGTCTATTGGTTGATTTGCTTCTTTATAGATATAAGAAACTATAGCATCATTGAGTGCATCTACTAATCCCATCTTGGCCTACATATCTCTTTAATCTATTTATGAACAAGTGGTAAGTAGAGTTGGGGATGTAGGGCAGACCCGCCTAACTATAAATTTTTGCGAGATGGGCAAAAAAAATTTGGCTTACAGGATATGTGGGTTGTTTTGACCTATCCTGTGTGGGTTGCGGGTCAAGGTGGGCTAACTCACTATAGGCATAGGTTGGCTCGCATAACCTACCCAAATAAAAAAAAAAAGTGGAAAAAAAAGTCAAGCATGCGCTAGCTAGGTCACTTCACTTGAGAGACAGAGTTAAAATTAGCACGAAGCATAGTAGCAACACCAACTTTCTTTCATTTCTATCTTCTCTCTCATCTCACATTCTCACTCCACTTATAGTCGTTGACTAACTCATCAATAGCTATACTAGTCACCTCACCTTGCCACTCGCTATCATTCCTCAATCGCTAGTCTATCGGTCAACACTCAACAATAGGAGTAGCCAATCCACCAGTCACTTTGTAGTCGTCATCCACTTCGCAATCATCTTCTTGTCGTTGTCTTGCTCTCGTCAGCCACTTCGCACACAATTGTCACCATCAGGTAATTGTGCCTCTTGCGTGGAGCTTGGTGAGTCCTTGTATCGTGCAATTGTGTTTGTTTGTTTGTTTGTTTTTTTTTTTAAAGTTAGCCAACTATTGTGTTGTGGCTTAGCTTGGCTATGGCTTGTGGACGTTGAGTAGAGTTTTGGGGTTTGGGTTTGGAGTTACGATTTGGGGTTGGGGGTTTAGCCATTTGGCTAAAGGGTAGGACTTTGGGTAATGTATGTATAAATTTTTTTGTGTGGGTTGGCCCATATTGGTTCGTGAGGCGGGTCGAGCCGACTTCTTCGACCCGCCTAATGTGCGAATCATCGAGGGTCAGCCTGCTTTAATACATGAACTGGTGTAGGTCGGATTGGCCCATTCGACCGTTTCTAATAGTAAGCCTTGTTGTAGGCAGAGGTTAAGTACAAAACTTCAACTGCTTCTAGTTGAAAAATGAGATATGTCGCTGGCATTTATGCATGAGAGAAGAACAAAACGAATAAACATAATATATAAAAACCGTGATGCAAGTGTACACGTAGAAGGGATTGGTGAGATACATGTCAGATTTAAGGTGATTTCGTCCAAAAACTCTTGTGCAATATATTGTTTTAGCGTTTCTCATCCTAAAATGTGGACACAGAAGCCAATCAAATTTATTTAATTCCGAAGTTCTAATTCCTGCAAGTTGCCACTGTCACCTAAGGATAGTCGAATTGATCAGGCATTTTCAAATGTCAAGATGAACATAAATTTAAAGTTCTTGGTGTGTTCGATATCTCGTCGGGTAATTATACGTTTTTAGGTATGTCAACATGTTTTGTATCTTCTTAACGGGAGACACCGAATATCCCTGTAAAAGAAGCATTCATATAAAGGCCTTTCGAGATCAAAATCCTAGAAAAGAGGCTTTGTATGCAGCTTCTTCTTTTTTTTTTTTTTATGTTAAATATCTATATTAGTCGTTGGAATTCAAACTAACCACACCGGTGTAGAGTGTGAAACAACACTCGCAAAAACTGTGAATTCTTTACACAAGAAATTGGAAATAGGGTCTGTGTCAATCATCCTTTAGGCTCTAGTCACATGCACTCCATAGTGGGACTACATCAACACTGCATATCGCATATGAACTATATATATGGGTTTCACAATCTCAAGAAAAGACAGGTGTCTCCCTAATTTACAATGGTAGACCAACGCATTTGTGCCGGTTCACAGCATCATTAGGTTAGGCTCAATCGAGAATAAAGGCATGGAGGGCCACCATCGCACCCGAAAATTAGAAAACATCCATGGTAACTTAACTCGATCGGCCAGTTAAAACATATTGAGAGAAGATATCAATAATAAATTACTCCAAGTATTTTTGGCATTGATATAATTATTTGTAGATGTCAAGTATTATCGGAGTGATATTAAAATATTGCATTCACTAGTACTAGTGGCTTTTAGTACTATAATTGAATTTGAAAGTTGACAATAATGGTTAATCATTAGTATTGGTGGTTAACAAACCGTGAGAAATGTTATGATAATAGGAATAATTTTTTCTACCACCACTACTAGTTATCGATTGATTCTTTACCTTCCATTATCACTATTGCTAAAAAGTAAAAACAACTAGTAACTAGCTTCTCTTGAGTTTACTTTTGTAGATGAAAAGATCTGTTTACAGTGTTTATGGTGTGAGTCTCTGACGACAAGCCTATAGCCGCATTACAAGTGGTTAAAAGCTAGAAGCTATATTTCTAAATATTTTGGCATCATAAGTTATCTTCGGTGGGTTGTGTTTGCGCCAGAGCTTTGTTCATTTTGATCTTCTTAAGCATTTTCTATTTTGCAGTTCCCAATTTCGTTAGCTTGACATCTTCTATTGTTGGGGTATATAAACAGATGATTAAGTTTTATTTTAGGATTGGCCAATCCTATAAAATCTCCTATGTTCTTGGTCCAATCCCATAGAGTCCAATGGCCGTAGTTGACTGGGGATGACTTTAAGATTACCCTCAAAAGTTTTATTTGATGAAGAATTTCCTTTAAAACCTATTTTATATACTTGCTTTAACTGAACACACGGCATTTGATATTTAAATTTATTCAAATGGTTCCATTCACTTTTTTTTTTTGGCCAGTATTATCATGAAATCCTCTGCGTAAGTTGAAAGTAAATTTATACACTTTTAATATTTACACACACACCTGTGACCTGTCCAAATACTGGTTAGGATTACATCCATCACTCTTTTAATATTTAAACTTCATCGCAATGCCATCTTGGAATTGGATAAGATGGCATAATATATTTACATTCGACATCATCATGTTAGCATATATATCTTAATATTTATAAACACTTGTATATTTTCAATTCTTCAAGATTTTTTTTTCCACCTATACATGCTTGTAGATTGAGGCGATGGTTTGTGAATCCTTAATCTTATAGAGATTACTTCTTAAACGTTTCATCTTCTTGTTACCGTCGAGGATTTGATATGACTGACTTAGGTTTTTTCTCAGTGTCTTTTACTCACTATTTTATAGTTTCTATTAATTTTTGTCTAGTTTTGTATGTATATATTTACTCTAGAAGTAAATCAATCTTTATTTAAGTGAACTATTTAGTTACTATCCACTTTTCCGTCATTTAGTTTTCATACTTCTAGCACCTTTTTTAGTGGATCCTTAGCCTTCTATGCTTAGCTTTAATACCATATAAACGTTCATACTTCGAACCCATAGAGCAATGCCATTTTGGCTTATATTCTTGTCATAGCATAAACATACAAGGCTCACTTCACCGCACTCAAAATGTCTAATCTTGTTAGTTCAGTACGTAAAAACAAAGGTCCCCAAACGAGTTTGATTTCCTCACGAACAGTCTAGCACATATGCATGTCATATAGGATCATTTCTACAAACATTCCTAGGCCTAATACAAATACACAACCAATAGATAATACATGGTCTTGATGTTTCGAAACATGGAGTAAGCCAAGACTCTACATATAGATATATTCCATATTGAGTATTCCCCCAAATGCCCTTGAGTCATAAACTAATTGCATCATCCCAAGATTCCTATTGGTTCGACCATTACTATATTAGTTGCCACATCTCTAATAACTATGGCGACAACGATTTACTACATAACCTATTTAGGTAAAATACGTAAGGCTCATAACTATTATGTGGATTTCCACTATTACAAATAAGGCCTTTTTAGGGTGGACAAAACTACACCAATAGAGTACCTAATGGGATGGTCAAGATGTTAGGGCAATTAAAACATGCGCCTTATAGGTGAGATGTTGCAATTAGTCTAAAAAATCATCATCTTCCTCAATCTACAAACAAAAAGTAAATATATTAGTAAAACAAAGAAATATGAAACCACTCGAAGCCCAAACTAACATATTCAACTAGATTTCTTTCTACTATGACATGGTTTCGATACCATGTACATTGTTTATTGTCAAGTTAAGCTATAATATTTACTTATCTTTGGAGAATGCAACAGATTCTGAGATGTCTTAATTTTTTTCTGTGGACATTAAAACCCAACATTGAAGGAAAAATATCTAAGCAACATACAAAAAAAAAAAAATCATATTTAATATGCATTTGCCAAGCAAACTTAACTAGCAAATAATCTCATACATACGTGAAATTAGAATAACACTATAATTTGTTTAGTATAAAGCACGTATTAAATCATTAATAATGCCTAGAATATCATAGAGAGGAACAACAACCAAATCACGTGTGTTGCAAGCATATGCAAGAGCTTAAATAGGTTATTAATAATATGAAAGCCATTAGAAAAGCAAACCAAAAAGCCCCAAATGAAGATGATCTAAATCATTAGAAAGACATGAACAGAATGGGATGAGAAAACAAACCTTTATTACTAAAATTCATTGAGGACGGTTTGTTCCATATATTTTAATCTTTGCACCCTTTTAAAGTGGATACTTATCAATGCCATCCTAGCATTTTGTTTCTAGGATACCTACCAACGTATACTTTGCACCACAAATTTTTCTTGATTTTAATGTCAATGCAACTTCAATAAATTTAATAAAAGATCTATCAATTCATAATTTCTTTTCATTTTATTATTTATATACAAAGAGATTACATAATGTTCTAAGCATCATTTTTCAAGTATAAAAACATCAATTAGTCATTATTATCTTCACGCTCTGAATGTCTATTAGTCATAGGGAAGAAAAAAGACTAGACTTTTACAAGACAAACATCGAAGAAAACGTAACGCAAGTGATTATATGGCAAAAAAGTGATACAATGTTGGTCTAAAAATTTAATAAAACAGGCCGACTTAAACGTACATCATAATACAACATGCCTATCTAGAGTTTGCACCCTGTGGATGTACTGAGTAGGCCCTTAATGCAAAACAAAAAGGAAAAGGAAAACAAGATCGAAGTTCTCAAAAAAGAGCAGCATCTCCTTGCCAAGTAAAAAAGATGGTAGTCTAGTACAGAATCAACTCCAACCAACTATTTAGTGCTTTAATACAGCCACTCTTGGAACTTTTTTGGATTATTCATGAGGCTAAATGTTTTAATTAATGATTACCTAAAAATGCTAAAACTAATAGTCAAATTATGCAAGAATACTATCCAAGCAGAGTAAATGAGTTGCATATAAAACTTTGTATCAAGTAGTTGATACTGCCTAAACCATTTTTACTTGTATAATTTTTGAGATTTATAATATTGGTGTTTGATTTAGACAATGATAATACATTAGAAAAATACAAGAAATAAAAAAAAGGAGATGTTTCCATCATGATAATAAACATTCCTTGAAATGTGTACAAATACAGCAAGAGTACTTTTGATTCATCGAGGGATTTTCCTTCTTTAAAAATAGCGAGAACGATTGTTGCTATTAAGTTGTGGAGCAAAAATATTTGAAAACACTACTATGATCATTGCTTTCTAACTCTGCTTGAATAGACCTCTTATGTACAAGGTTAATGCTTAAATATTAAAATTCTTTGTTTGATAGTAGAAAAACAAAATAAATAGAGGACATCGGTCACCTTACCAAAATATTTGGCTGCTTCTACGTTGACTTTACATTGGTATTTACGTAGTTGGATTCCAATAATTGAAACTAAATGATGTTTCTTTAAGCAAGGCAACTATAGGATTTATAAAATTTCCAACAAGGTTAGGAACTTTCTTTATAATTCTTATAGAGCATAATGCATAGATATTTCAAATGGACAGATTCAACTCTACATATTGTATCTTATTGAAATTTCTCATCGTAGGAAAGGGGGAAAAGAATATATAAAGCAAAACTAGAAAGGCTAAGTGAAGACTGGAATTTTTTTTTGCGGAAATAAGGTAACCAGGACAACTTTTAGCAGCTGTAAACAAAGTGACAATACAACTGATAAATAAGATACAAAAGCCTAAGAAAAAGGAAAAATAAAAAATAAAAAATCTTAGGCCAACAACATTTATGCAATAACCCATTATAGAGATGACCTTTTGCCATAAATTTAAGAAAAAAAGGAAAATTTCATACCCAAGAGCTCTATAGCTGTAGCAAAAGCAATGCACTTATAACCCACATCCAAATATTAATCTAGCAACATCTGGACTGCTTAAAGTAAACCACATCTGTCCTACAATTAGTAGACAGCTGCATAAAATGGTCAAGTTAACCAAGTCAAAGTATATTAAGGGTTCAATTACCAAATAATAAGACTCTAGGACATAAGACATTACTTCCCTTCGGCCAAACTTGAAGCCCGTGGATGAAACAGGAGGCATGTCAGTCTGACCTATCGAATATGAACTTGGTCAGGTTAACCAATTCAACGTATACCATGGGTTCAATTACCAAATAATAAGACTCTAGGACATAAGACATTGCTTACCTTCAGCTAAACTTGGAGCCGGCGGATGGAACAAGAGGCATGTCAGTCTAACCAATTGAATTTGAACAAAACAAAAAGACAAAAGGATAAGTTAATGAACATATTATTGACAACAAAAAAAAAGGCATAGAATGAGAGAAGAGGAAAGAGTAGAAAACTTTCTTCTAAGAGATATAAGATATAGTAAAATTTCAACTTGCTTTATGTAAAATCAAAGTGTATATACTCTAGTTTAGATAATTGAAAAATCTAATGAAAACAAACTAGGATAAGTTTGGATGGTCTATTTCTTGTTTGTATTTGATTTGTATCTACTTGAAAACTAACGCTTAAATAAATTGTCTAATTTATATATAATTTACTTATATTTCAAGTAAGGTTTAGGAATTTGGTTTTTTCTAATAGGGTTATATATGTAAATATATCTTTATCTTTTTTTCCATCTGAATCCCATTTGATTTAAGCGACACTCATATTTGAATAGACATGAAAAGGACACTAAACGGACATAAATAAGACAAATCAAACAGGTCCTTAGACTTGCCTTAAGCACCAAAAGATTTCTACTCTTGCTTTTAGGAATATAGTTTGATGGCAATTGAAAAGTAATGAAGGCTTAAAATTAACTCAAAGAAAGCTAGCAACCAATAAGTAGCCTAAGCTCATTTTTTAAGTTCAAAGAGTAAATTATCATCAAATAGGGGAAGCATGGCTATTAAGGAGTAGGAAGTTATGACACAACCCATCACCATATCATAGCTACTAGGTAAATATTCATCCTAAGCTTACACTTCAAACATGATAAATTCTAACATTGAACTAATTGAAAGAATGAATATTGGAGTAATGTTTTCATTTACCTTCTACCAAAGGTGTAATTTTCATTATCTAAGATACAATAGCACAATAAAAGAATTTTCTATCTTAAAACTATATTTTTTTAAAAATCACCTTTAGTATTACAAATCACCTTATATGCCTTTAACATCAAAAAAGCATCACATCTAAAAGTTAAATCAATAACATTATTTAGAAAATTTCTCCTTCATGATTACTTAGGGAAACAAAACAAAGAACAATTTTGCCTCTATAGTCATACCTATCCAATGGAAAGAACAACTATTTTCATTTCATACACATACCACTACTAAGCTATCAGTCATTGTATAGGAAAAGATGTAAAGAATAAGTAAACAAGGTATCATAGATAGAGGAGGAAGACATGTTGACAAATAACATGGAAAATAATATTATCATTTATTGTTGTCTTCAAGTTACTTTCATAATCATTCAATAAGCAGCATATTAAACATCCTAATAAGGTTGCAAGACACTATGTTTTGCATTTATTTGGTATAAGCTATGGAACGTTGTTTTTTTTTTTTTGGTAAAAATAAATATTCTTATTAGGTTCAAACTTCTTAGCATCTCTATAGCTTTCATTTGTAGAAATCAACATTTTGCATTCTTGACATAATCCTCAGCAAATCCAACTAACTATGTAAAATTAGAAAGAGAGATACTTCCCTCCCTTTAATAACAGGCGCCAAAATTTTCCAAAGCTAGCATTTTTATTTAAAAAAAAAAAAATCATATGATGAAATAGAAATAAACTCACCTCCATTTGCTATTGACTCCTGAATACACAAAAGAACCATAAAGGGAAAAAAAGAACGAGTAGCCAAAGCAAAGCATTTGCTAAGATAATAAAAGGCTAACCTCTCCATGTTTAGTAAGGTGGATCTCAAGAGGATCGATGTAATCCCTAAACCCTAACATAGTAATTGCCCATAATAAGTCATTACTAGTCTTAAAATTTAAATCCTAAACCCTAATTTTATCGGCTAAAAAAATCATAGATTCAGTAATGCAAATTTCAATAAAATAAAATAAAAAATTAAACTACTCTTTAATGATGAAACTAATGAACTTACAGGCATAATTTTAAATGGTCTCTTTGTTGTCCTTAGCAATCTTTCCATTTGTAGGAAGCGCCTTCTTCATGATATGATTGATGTTTACTATAGAAAGATACCTTCCTACTCATGAACAATGAACCTAGGGTTTGGATCCCTACCACCTAGATAGCTATCTTTATTTAGGTAAGTTAGACCCTTTTCTTTGTTCGATGGAACGTTAGGAAACCACTACAATCATTGACCAAGCATAAGTAATAAGTAATGACAAAAATTAGCAGCTTAGAGAGTAGAGAAAGCGTGTATATGAGTGAGGAAAGAGAGAGCGTGACACTGTTTGTCTCATAGAAGATCGCCCCTCTCTCTAGTAAAGGTCTTCTCTATTCTCTAAGTAAAAGTACATCATCGATTAGAAGGGGAGAGAGATTGAGGTGTATATGCATCATTTCCTTAAAATTGTAGGTAAAGGGGGGGTAGAGAGGGGTAGGAAATTAGGTTTTCCATTCAAAAATGTGATGTTTTGTTTTTAAGTTGTGTGTTGTTTTGGTTCTAAAATATTTTAGTCACGTAAACTCTTCCCTCAAAGTTTTTTGGCTTCCCTCCAAGGACTTTTTTTTTTTAGGATAGCATGACTGCCCTAAAACTATGGTATTCTAAAATAGTTTTAGGATCTTGAAATTATTTAATTAAGTTTTATAAAAACATTTAGCAATTTCTTGATTTAAGTTGTTAATGGTTGATAGCAAGTTTTAAAACTAAAACCTCATAAGATCATCAATTCTAGGGCTTATAATAAAAGTCTACATACAATCTATGAACAATCCATATAAAAGTCCTCAAAGTAAAAGTAACATAAAAGGAAGATAGTCCAAAGATCTAAAAACTAGCTAGTTTAATAGTTATCCTTGTCAACTATGTCACTCGTGTATAGCTAGAACTCTTCATTAAAGCTATATATATAGAGTTGTAGAGAGGATCAATAGAAAGGCCATCCTTGATTAAAAAGAAAAGGAGTGAGTTACATGAGCCTATTACATAATAATACACGCACAAGCATGGACATCACACCAAGCCTATTTTTAATGCATCGTACAACAATTTGATTAATATGAAGTTAAATTAAGTAAACAACTAGCATGAAGTATTTATGACTCCAAAAACACGATGGGAGACCTAAGGTTTGATACCACTGCATTGGTCATCAAGGGATGATGGAAGCAGCTAAACTCCACATTAAACCTTAATACCTAAAAGTAGTCACATCTAGATTTCATCAGCATTATGCAGCCATCACTGATCATAATATAACTATATTGTATTGTCTACCAAGTCCTATAAATTGAAAGCAACTCCTGATATATCTTCTTTCTACTTTCAATGACCATTATCTAATGTGATTCCACCTATCCGCTACTTTTTGAGCCATACGCAATAACCTAAGCGTCTAATGTACAATAGTTAACTAAAACTATGACTGCAAACCCAAGGGCATCACTTACTGATAGAAGTGACCATACATAATCAGCAAATAATTAATTAGCCAAGTTTAATTATTAGTCAAGTTTATTATTTTTACCTTAACATGTAGCATGTAGTTATTACATAGCTAAAAGGTCAAAGATATCTTGAAGACGAAAGTTGATTCTTAACGATCACAATTGTTTGATTATTATGCATTCACAAAGGAAAATTATAAGTTAGTAATTTGTTTTAAAGAATACACTTTTATTATGATTCATAAGCTTGGTCTATTATTTAGTTAAGGCCTATACTTGTTATGAGCCTAGCAGGGATAAAAGGGTCTATTTTATGCCTAAATTGGCTTAAGGCCTTAGGATCTACCTTATTTGAGCATGACCATAAAATGGCGAAGTGCTTAAGCTAGTTAGCATAAAATAGGAAAGTAATTTAAATTCTTCGAAGAACACATTTTAAGCAGACATGTCTTATTATAACCAAAACTTCTTTAGAAAAATTTACTTACCTAAAATATAACGTCTTCACAATACTATAAATTGAGGTCTCTCCAATCAAGTAAATCATTGGATACTCTTTACACACTTAATTGTCATACCCTTATGTTGCTTCTTTGACTTAAGCGTTAAAGTCTAAGTATCGGAGACACCTCAAGCGCCTTGATAACTCATGTTTGTTCATCTTGTAGGTTGTATTACATTAATTTGAGGATTTGATTCAACTTAAGATTGCATTCAAGCAACTAGTGCAATCAACAATTGGCACCCATTATCTTAAAGCCAACTATAACTATGATTGCAGCAAGATCTGGAAACTTCAGCAAGAATGTCCTTAATGACTGCAACCCACCAATTATTGAGAACAACCACCCTCTCATGTACAATAGGGGCATGAAGATAGGATTGTAAGACTCGAGAGGCAACTCGCCAAAATGCTAGTTGAACATCATTGTTAGAGAGACCAGATTAATGAAATTAATGAGTGCTCCTAACAACATGCTTAGCCATGAAGTGAGTAGTAGGGCAACAATGTTTCACAACATCACGGGAACATATTGCTAAATTTGAATAGAGCCCCTAACCTAAGGGGCAAGTAGAGCAATAACAAGAGTGATAACTCTATAGCGTAGTCCATAAGATTCCTGGCTGATCAGTTTATTGGTGATATAGACAACATGATTAAATGCCTTAATGAGCTCAAAGACATGAAGAAGCTTGATCTATGGGACATGCTTACTATTGGAAATTGTCCCTTCACTTAGGAAATCCAAGATGAGCAGCTCCTTATACATGTTTGAATTTCCTAATTGGAGTTCTACAATGGGATGACTGACCCTATAGAGCATTTGAGCTATTATACACCTTAGATGAACCTACTTAACATCTTTGATGAAATGGCATGTAAATTCTTTCTAAGAACATTAAAGAAGGTAACACAAAAATGGTTTTGAGGCCTCAAGCCAACTCTATCTTCAATTTTCAAGAGCTTACCATGTAGTTTTATCAGCATTTTCTAACTATCAAAATGCTTGAATAGCATTCCTTAACTCTCGATCTTATTTGACAAAAGTAAGATGAGAGGCTTAGAGATTATATCTCCAAGTTCAATAGAGCAATGCTTGAGATTCCTAACATTGACATTAGTGTAGCTTTCAATGCAGCAATTAAAGGAGTAAAAGATAGATCTCAATTCTTTTACTCCTTCACCTTGCATAAGCCCAAAATTTTTTGAGAGTTCCAAGGAAGGGCCTTTAACTACATTACCTAAGAAGACACTATATTGGCAAGAAGGCAAGCCAAATAGGATTCCTCAAATAAAAAGAACAATGACAAGAACCGAGCCTTTACTAAGGATAGGCTTAACCTTGTAGGGTAAGATAATGAGTTTACTTGAAATGGTAATGGCGACAAATAGTGAACCATCCCTTTCTATGAGTAGCATACCCCAGTTAACAAGCCCTACACCAACATCTTTATGAAGATACGAGACCAAGTGTTATCACTTGGCTTAATAAGATGAGGAGTAATCTAGCTAGAAGAAACTCTAATAAATACTTGACATCTACAAAGATAGGGGTCATACCATCGAAAATTCTACGTAGTTAATCTTAAAGATCTTGTTAGATGAGGTTATTTATGAGAGTATATCATAGAGAATGATATGCCTCTAAAGTGAGGAAGAAGAGTGGAAAGAGAAGAAATGGAGTAGAAACAAGAAGCTTACCCTACTTGAGGTACAATCAATACAATTATTAAAGGGCCAGTTGCAAGAGGAAGATTTATCTCCCAAAGTAAGGTATACGCTCAATCAAGAAGTTATTAGAATATGTTGAGCACTCAGGTGAGGCACCCCAAAGTGGACACTATAATCACTTTTTCCAATGATGACCATGAAGGCATAATGTTCCCCTATGATGATGCTCCTGTGATTCAAACTTGAGTCACTAGCTTCGATGTTTGCAAGATCCTCATAGAGAATATTAGTTTCATAGACATCATATATACGAAAGCATTCAACTAGATGAAAGAAGAAGTTGAGGTAAAGCTTAAACCATACGACAATAAGCTCTTCGACTTTAACAACCAACTTATAAAGCCAGAAGGCATCATAACACTTCTTGTAAAGCCTAGAGATAAACCTAACAAGACATAGATCCTAGTTGATTTGCTTGTCATTAATGCATGATCTCCTTACAATGTCATCTTTAGGCACCCATCACTAAACATAGTAAGAATGATAGCCTCTATAAAGCATCTAAAGGCTAAGTTTATTACTCCTACTGATGTTTAGTGTTTGCAATGGTGACTGGTAAGCATTTAGGACCTTGTATCTATAGGCCCTCTTCTAATGGGAGGTTTGTACAATAGAATCTACTTTAGAGGGAAAACTAAGATCGAGAGGGGAACTTGCTAAAGAGTTGGAGGAAATCCAGATTGGCAATTTGCTTGAATAGACTATGAAGATTAGAATAGCAGTCTTAGTTGAGTTTCTCTAACAGTTGATCGCTTTCCTCTAAGATAATATAGGCATTTTTGTATGGTCACCGTCTGACATGTTGGAGTTCCACTGAAGGTGATTACTCATAGGTTGAATAATGACCCTGATATGAAGGTGGTTAAGCAAAAGAAGAGGCATTTTACACTAAAACAACATGCGACCATTGAAGAAGAGGTACAAAAACTTTTAAAGGCTAGATTTTTATGAGAAGAGCCTTATCTTATATCGTTAGCTAATTGTGTATTAGTAAAGAAGTCTAATGGGAAGTGGTAGATGTGTATTGACTACATCAACCTCAATAAAGCCCACCCAAATGACAATTTCCTATTCCCTCAAATTAATTAATTAGTTTATTCAACCTTGGGCCACACCCTACTAAGCTTCATGGATACCTTTTTCTGACAACTATTAGATTTGGATGCATGAGCTCGATTAGGTTTACTCATTCTTCACTACCAACTTCGAAACATATCGTTATAATGTTATGCCTTTCAGGCTCAAGAATGCTAGTTCAACATATTAAAGGCTAGTGGAAAAGATGTTCATTCACCAAATCAGTTATAATGTGAAAGTCTATGTTAGTGATATGATTGTGAAGATTAAAGAGCTTCATCGGCACCTTGTAAACCCTGAGGAGTCATTCTATACACCTTGATAATACAACATGAAATTGAACCATCAAAAGTGCATTTTTGTTGCGGCATTTGGAAAATTCCTCAACTTCATGGTTACTTCGCGAAAGATTGAAGCCAAGTTGAGAAGATCAAGGTAATTTTGGACGTGCAACCTTCTAAAACAATTAAGGAAGTATAAAGACTAATGGGGTGGATCATTGCATTAAGTAGGTTTATATCCAGGTCAGTAGAAAAATGTGCCTTATTTTTTAAAGTCTTGAAGAGCCCAACAAATTTTTAGTGGACTAACAAGTGTCAAAAAGCCTTTGACAAGCTGAAGTGCTTCCTTACAACACCTTTAGTTTTGTCTAAGCCCATCATAGGGAAGAAACTCTATCTCTACCTCTTCATCTTTGGTCAAGCCCTCTCTTTCGTACTTATTTGAGCAAATGGTAGAAAGCACTGACTAGTGTATTATGTGAGCTACATCCTATAGGTCCTAGAAATTAAATACTCGAAGTTAGAGAAATTTACCTTGGCTATGATCATCTTTGCATTGAAGTTGCATTTATACTTTGAATCTCATCCAATAGTGGTCCTCATCAATCAACCCTTAAGGTAAACTCTTTAAAAGTTATATGTGTTAAGCCAGGTGGTTCGTTATGCCTTAGAGCTTAACGTATATAGTGTCTAATATTGGCAGTGCAAAGCTATAAAAGCATAAGTATTAGTAGACTCTATAACCAAGTTAAAAGTGGAAGATGAAGTGGTAGGAATCAGACTCCTCCAGGACCTATCACCAGGGTCCGAGCTAAGGGTCTCCATAATCTAGCTTTGAGGGTTTTGCTAGAGAAACCTAATCTTGAGAAAACTAACCTACTTCCTATATCTTTGCATTATAATTTTGGTGCATTTCAGCAGGTTCACTTATTAGTCCTACAGGATGCAAAAACCTATACTACTGAGCGAATCAGGGTTTTCATTTCATTTTGTTATCACTTAGTGAAGATTACAAATAGGGATTGCAATTACATCATTTGATCTACATTTTCCATCCAAATTTCATAGGGGTTTCACGTGATTTGTGAACCCATTGGACCGGTTTTGTGATTGATTTGCGAATTGTTTTTCTTGAATCATTTGATTGTGCTTGAACTTGATTTTGAGCACATCATCTTTTGGTATCAGAGCACAAGTTGAGAGAAGGGATTAAGTGTTGGTTGATTTCGTGATTATCACTTTCAATTAGGGTTCTTCATTTTTTAACCGAAATTGTGTGTAGTGATTTTGAGTCGCGAAAATTGTCTTGATTGAAAATCTGATTTGATGCTTGTTGAAGTTGGATTGGAGGGATTGTTGTAGCTTCTTGTGGTTTATTATTTTCATGGAAGGGAAGGAGAGTAGAAGTGTTGTTGATTCAACATTTTCGAATTTGAAAACTTGCCTATTCATACCGTGATTAACTTGTTACTTGAAGGAGCTTGTGGAGTTTGTTGTTGTGAATCCATTGTGCAAATTCGGAATTGGGGAAGTGTATTTTACAGATTTGCATTGTGTTGTATAGTAAGGAATCTATTTAAATTCAAACACCTCAATTAAGTTGTGGGAGTTAATGAGTGTTATTTGAATTCGAAATTTATTTCTTACCAATTGAGGAAGGATTGCAATTAGTAAAGAGGTTGAAATTCAAATTTGAATTGCTGCCTATTTGTTAAGTTGCGGATTAAATTTGTGGAAAGTGGAGTATATCTTGTTATCATTGCCGTGGAAGTGGAGTGTATTTGTTGTTGTTGCCGTGGAAGTGGAGTGTAATATTTGTGTTGTTGCCGTGGGAGTTGCTTGTGAAGGAGTGACTTGTGGAATTTAGAAAATTTGTTACACCATGATTTTGAAAGGAGTGGGAAATATTGTTGTCGTGTTGATTGAATTTGAATTCAACAATGTCTAGTGAAATGCTTCAATATGCTAATGTATTGCGTTGAACATTAAGTACATTTGCTAATAAGGAGGAAGAATAAAGGGAAAACTTGTTCCACACTTCTTGTAGGATACAAGGAAATTTGTGTGTCCTTATAATTGATGGTGGTAGTTGTACTAATGTAGTAGCTGCATCGTTAGTATCGAAGCTAAAGCTTTCAACTATTCAACATCCTAAACTATATAAACTGCATTGGCTTAATGATCAAAGAAGTTTGTATGTTACCTAAAGAGCTAGGGTACCCTTCAGTATAGGGGACAAGTATTGTGATGAAATTGAATGTGATATCTTGCCTATGTGTGCATCCTATATCTTGCTTGGCAGACCTTGGTTATATGACAGGAGGGTCTTACGTGATGGCTTTAGGAGTACATATGTGTTCCAAAAGGAGGGCAAATGAGTTATTCTGAATCCTATGTCACCTTCAGAGGTCCAAAATGTCCAGCAATAGATTAATCGACTATCAGAGGTTAGAAAGGCTTTGATGCAATATGATGATTCTGAGGAAAAGAAGGTATTGTTGATGGGACAGGGTGAGATGGAGAGGTTAATTACAGAAGAGGCTCCAACATACTTGCTTTAATTGAGATGTGTATTAGGGTTACAGGAACCATAATCTCTACCTCCAGCAGTTTCTCAGGTATTGAATGAGTATACTGACATTTTTCCTAATGATTTGCCAGTAGGATTACCACCTTTGAGAGGGATAGAGCATGCTATTGATCTTATGCCCGGTTCAGTGTTACCAAACTGATCTGCATATCGCATGAATCTCGAGGAGGCTAAGGAATTGAAATGTCAGGTAGATGAATTGGTTGAACGGGGTTTGTTAGAGAGAGTCTCAGCCCATACACTATTCCCGCCCTTCTTGTTCCCAAGAAGGATGGAACTTGGAGAATGTGTATTGATAGCAGAGCCATCAACAAAATCACCATTAAATACAGGTATCCTATTCCTAGACTTGATGATATGTTGGATGAGATGTATGGTTCACAGGTTTTCTCTAAAGTGGATCTTAAAAGTGGATATCACTATATTCGGATGAGGGAAGGGGATGAATGGAAGACCGCGTTTAAAACACGTTATGGACTCTATGAATGGTTGGTTATGCCCTTTGGTTTGAGTAATGCTCCTAGTACTTTTATGAAGTTGATGAACCATGTACTAAAAGAATTTCTAGGAAAATTTGTTGTTGTTTATTTTGATGATATTCTGATTTACAGCAAAGACTTAGAATAACATGTAGAGCATCTTTGGGCAGTATTTTCTGTATTGAGGACACAACAACTATTTGCAAATATTCAAAAGTGTTCCTTTTGCCAAACTGAGGTAACATTTTTAGGTTTTGTTGTGTCAGGTTTAGGTGTTAGGATGGATGAGGAGAAAGTGAGGGCAATCAAAGAATGGCCAACACCCACTTCAGTTACTGAGGTAAAATGTTTTCATGGGCTTGCATCCTTTTATAGACGCTTTGTCCAAAATTTCAGTAGTATTGTCAGTCTTCTTACAGAACTGACTAAGAAGAGTGTTCCTTTTATTTGGAGTGAAAAGGCCCAAAGGAGTTTTGAAGAGATAAAAGAAAAACCCATGCTCCATTACTGGTTTTACCTGATTTTGACAAAGTTTTTGAATTGGAATGTGATGCTTCTGGGTTGGAATTGGTGTTGTATTAATGCAGGAGAAGAGACCTATAGCATATTTTAGTAAGAAGTTGAGTGGAGAAACTTTAAACTATTCTATATACGATAAGGAATTTTATTCCTTAGTATGGGCTCTCATGACGTGGCAGTATTATCTTCTCCTGAAAGAGTTTATTATTTATACCGATCATGAATCTTTGAAACATTTCAGGGGACAACATCATTTGTCTAAGCACCAAGCTAAGTGGGTAGAATTTCTAGAGGGTTTTGCTTATGTGATAAAGTACAAAAAGGGCAATTAGAATATTGTTGCTGACGCTTTATCATGACGGTATGTACTTATCACTTCTCTTCAGTCAAAATTGCTGGGTTTTGAGTTGTTGAAAGAACAATATGTATATGATGAGGAATTCAAAACTGTCATGGAGGGGTGTCTTAGAGAGAGGATGTATGATGGATATTGTGTGATAGATGGTTTTCTGTATAAATCAGGAAGACTATGTATTCCATATGGATCTATGAGGGAATTATTGGTGAGGGAAGCACATGTAGGTGGTTGTCAGGACATTTTGGTGAGAAGAGAACTTTAGCTATATTGAGGGAGAATTTCTATTGGAAGGGTATGATAAAGGATGTTCATGGGGTACTAGAAAGGTGTGGTGTTTGCAAGAGAGCCAAAGGGAGGAAAGGTGCACAGGGTGAATATATGCCTTTACCTATACCATATAAACCGTAGACTGATATCAGTATAGATTTTGTGTTGGGATTACCTAGAACACAAAGGGGGAAAGACTCTATTATGGTGGTTGTTGATTGATTCAGCAAAAGTCACACTTTGTGCCATGTCACAAAACAGATGATGCACTTTTTATTGCTAACCTTTTTGTGCAAGAAATTGTCAAATTACATGGAGTTCCATACAACATAGTGTCAGACAGAGATACTAAGTTCCTTAGTTTCTTTTAGAAAACACTATAGAGAAGACTAGGTACTAAACTAATGTACAGTACCTCTTGCCATCCCCAGACAGATGAACAAACAGAGGTTGTCAACCGTACTCTTGAGAATCTACTCAGAGTAACAGTTGGCAAGAATCTTACTGATTGGGACTTGTGTCTTCCTATTGTTGAGTTCGCTTACAATAGGTCTACTCATAGTTTAACCAGTAAGTCTCCCTTTGAAGTTGTTTATGGCTATAATTCTTCCATTCCATTGGATTTTATAGCTGGACCAGCGACAAAGGAAGAAAGTCTTAGTGGAGTTGACCGAGCCCGACAAATTCAGCACATCCATGATCGAACAACTGAACACCTTCAGAAGAACCAGGAACAGTAGAGGATCTAGGGAAACAGACATAGGAAAATTCATCTCTATGATCCAGGTGACATAGTTTGGATTAATCTTAGTAGGGACAGGTTTCCACATAAAAAGTCATAGAAGCTATCTCCTAGATCAGACGGACCATTCAGGGTCTTAAAGCGCATCAATGACAATGCCTATCGCATAGAGTTACCAGGATAGTATGGAGTATCAGTAACTTTTAATGTCTCAGATCTCTCACCATACATAGCAAATGACGTACATGAAGACCCATTAGATTTGAGGGCAAATCTTCCAGAAGCCCGAGGAGATGATAGGAATCAAACTCCTCTAGGACCTATCACCAGGGCCTGAGCTAAGGGTCTCCATAATCTAGCTTTAAGGGTTTTGCTAGAGAAACCTAATCTTGAGAAAACTAACCTACTTCCTAAATCTTTGCATTATAATTTTGGTGCATTTCAGCAGGTTCACTTATTAGTCCTATAAGATGCAAAAACACCTATACTACTAAGTGAATCGGGGTTTTCAACGGAACCTAATTCAAAAGTTTCTTGAAGACTGACATTATGAAGGATCATTTCTTCTATATATTTCTCCTTTTATGGACTATTTATATGTTGTAATTTTTCTTTTGGGACACTTTCATTTCATTGTAATCTTCATTTAGGACTAGCCATCTTAAAAGTGGCAAACTTGTAATTTTGACCATTTTCTAACCCTAGGAGTAGCAAGTATAAATACTTTCTTATAGTAGGGTTTGAGGAGGCCATTATGCAGATTAAACAATAGAACTTCACGTGTGGGAATTAGGGTTCATCTTAGTTCTAATCCTCTTATCAATTTCAACCCAAGAATTGGAATTGTGGCGAGTGCAACAAAGGGAAATTGTGAGTCATATCGATTTCTTTCTTTGTTGTTTTTCATTTCTTCTCTAGTGAGTCATATCTAGGGTGGATTTGAAGTTTCTTGGACTTATATGTGAATGTGATTCGTGAACAATTGTCATGTTAAGATTGATTGTTCTTTTAGTACTTGAACTATATATCATTTTATTGTTGGCGGCATTGGAATTGAAGGAAGAGTGGAAATCACGGTTTTGATGCTTCCATTTTGATTTGGAATTCACGTGGATCTCATTTCATTTTGTTGTCACTTGGTGAAGATTACAAATAGGGATTGCAATTGCATCATTTGATCTACATTTTCCATCCAAATTTCATAGGGGTTTCACATGATTTGTGAACCCATTATACCGGTTTTGTGATTGATTTGTGAATTGTTTTTCTTGAATCATTTGATTGTGCTTGAACTTGATTTTGAGCACATCATGAAGTGCCCATTGAAGATCATGGAAAGCCCACTTAGGCACTATAGGTTGATGGCTCATCTACTAAAGGAGGGAATAGAGAAAGGCCTGTATTGTGTGGCCCTTACAGAGTTGAAAGTTAGTATGATCTAAAGTTTGGATTCTTAGCTAATAATAATAAAGTAGAATATGAAGCTTTCATTACTGGATTAAAATTGGTAAAGGGAATAGGAGCTAGAAAGATTGAGATTTTTTCTAACTCACAACTTATAGTCCAATAGGTCCGTAGAAAGTAAGCTATCAAAGATAAATAGATGACCAAATACTTAGAGGTTATGAAGTTCTTATGTTCTAGCTTCACATCAAAGAGCATCACAAAAATCCGCTAATCATAGAACGCTAAAGTGAATGGTCTATCCAAATTGGCCTTAATGTGCCTCCTTGAATTAGATAAGGTGTTTATGGAATTTTTTCTAGAGAGGAGTATTGACAAGAATACCATGCCATCGAGACCTAAATTCCTTAAGAACTATGTTGGATATACTAGATCATCGAGTACTTAGTGAATGGAATCATCCTTGATGAAAGGAAGAAGACAAAAGCATTAAGGTAGAAGGTAGCTTAGTATACACTCCTCGATAAGCAACTTTACAAAAGGGCTTATAGTTTGCCACTTCATAATTGCCTCTAACCTTTTGAAGTAGAGCACTTGTTAATTGAGCTCCATGCTAGGATATGCAATAACCATATAATGGGCGGCACCTTAGCCACTAAGGTACTCTAAGCTAGATACTACTGGCTTACCATGAAAAGGGATGCAAAGGCAATTGTGTAGTGATGTGGCAAGTGCTAGAAGTACGCCCTAATCAATAGACAAACAAGTAACAATTTGATGCCAATCATGAGTCCGTGGTTGTTTGCTCAATGGGGGCTTAACATTGTTGGGCCATTCCCTAAAGCCAATAGATAGCAACAATATATCATCATTATGGCTTACTATTTCATGAAATGGGTTAAATTTGAAGTAGTTGCTAACCGAACATAGTGTTAGGGCTTTGTTACTAGTGCTATATTATATCGATTTAGAATTTTAAGTGCCATCATCACTGATAATGACACCCAATTTGATAATGCTAAAATATGAGAGTTTTGTGCAAGATACAAAATCAAGATCCATTTTATGTTGGTCGCCTACCCACAATCGAATGGTTAAGTTAAAGTAATAAACAAAGTTATCTTGTAAAGCCTCAAGAAAAGAGTTGATCAGGTTAAGGGGAAGTAGGTAGACAAGCTCTCCTACATTCTATAGGGCTACCAGATGGCTTTGTGAATAGAAATTGGAGGCCTTTTTAGCTTAGCTTTTGGAATTAAAGCTATCCTTTCCATTGAGCTTGAGTTTTAGAACCTTTACATTAAAGAATTTGATTCTTAAGTCAATGAACTCGGGCTTCAAGCTAACCTCAATCTCCTTAAGGAGCTCCAAGATTAATCTAGTTACAAGGCAGTAGCCTACTAGTAATGAGTAGTGAGATACTATGATAAAAAGGTGAAGCATAAGGTCTTTTGACTTAGTGGCCTAGTTTGTGGAAAGCTTGAAGAAATAAGATCAAGAGAAGGGGACAAGAAGATACAACTAAACTGGGAAGACCTTATCTGAGTTAGATGGATGGTTGGACATGTTTTATATGAGCTCAAGAGGCTAATTAGCCATCTGATCTCAAGAACTTGAAATGTAGATAATTTATGCCTATGTTTCAAGTAAGTTTCAGATAATGTTTTAGCACATGTGTTTAAAGTATCATTGGTGATTCTAAACATTCCTACTACTTGACAGAATTACTATTCACATATGTTCTTCATGTTTGTATTTATAAATTTCTATTAGAACACAACAGCTCAATCTTATAGAATCGTAATTAATGAGTAAAGTTATATGCTTAAACACAACATCAATAGACTTTGTTAGATACTTAGCAAACAAGTACCCACCCCCTTTGGAATGGTTAAACTTTTATTCTAAAGCTATCATAGAGATGTCCCTCATCGGTTGTGCTTAAGCCTAGCTAACAATGGTACTCCAACTGATAAACTAGCACCCACCCATAACTAGTTAGAACAAATGTTGATCAATGGTGCCTAGTGCAACATGATGGCGTATCTTAACCAAGTATATATGAAATTGAATGACTAGGATATACTACCTTAATGGTTTATGAACAATTAAGCATAAGGTATTTCGACCAGTTACACTTTAGTCTATGAAACTCACAAAATGAAAGTCAATCACACATTAAGGAACTAATCAAAATCAAACAGCACAATGAGTGAACATCAAATAATATCTCGCATATACAAATAAGCATAAATAAAATAAAATCTTGTAAAAAATTATGAAAAATCACATTCCATTCACTATAATCTTTTAAAAGGCTTTTAGGTTGGCATACCAACTATAGTATAAGAATGCATAAAATAAAGAAAAGCAAGAAATCCTAAACTATGTTGCTGGGTCCTCCATTGGTGTTAATGTTGGTTTAAGGTATTCCTAAGCAAGCTCAATGCCTTCCCCACAACCTGAACCTTGTTGAGTGGTGGAGGTAGACTCTCCTTAATTGGCGAAGGAAGAATCTCTTCAGTTGGCAAAGGAGGATGTACTTCTTCCTTGATTGGAGGAGGAGGAGGAATCTTTTCTACATCTATAAGAGAAGGAGGAAGAGAAGGATCTTCTACTACAATCACCTATAGTAATGGGGGCAAATCGTTATTATATACTTCATCCTCAGCCTTTGCCGTCACTCTCTCCTTCGCCTCGTATTCCTCCAAAGGAGTGTTTGGCATGTGCATTTTTTCCTAGTCAAGAGAGATTAGATAAAGGATCCTTACTATGAATCCAACGCTTTATGATCCTTTGGCTTCCCTCCATTACTTTGACTAGTTACTCGATGTATTCGTTGGAGTCTTGAATCCCTATGTAATACCGATCCCTAATAGTTCTTTCCTTTGCCTTTAGGTCTTGGACTTGCATATCTTGATCGATGATATGCTTTTCAAAATCTACGATCCACTTCATCATGGTTGCTTCCTCTATGCTGTATTTATCTAGGCATTATTGAGCAAGATCTAAGTCCCTTTTATAGTCTAACACAATAACCTTCTATCGTCAAAGCTTAGTGGCGAGGTAAGTCTCCTATTGTCAGTAGCTTGAAACCTCCTCAAATAAAGCATTAGTATGGTTAATAGCCCCTTGAAGTTTTCACTACATTGTTGCTAGTGTGAAGTTATTATTTCGAACTCTCCCCTTGGCTTCAGCTACCTTTCAAAAATAGTCTTCCTCTATAGCACTAAGCTCCTCTTCAACCTCCTTCAACTCCACCTTCATCATAATTTACCTCTCCAAATGAGTGGCATTATACCAATATTAGTGATTAAATAACTTAAAATAAGATAATCATTTAATAATGTGTTTGCATACCTCCTATTCGCCTTCAGCACAAGTGTAGAGAACTCCGTAAGTAGCATTAATAGTTTGCAAAATATAACCTATGATGAGAACAACAAAAAGGAAAAACAAAGAAATCAACAAAAAGGAAAGGGAAAAAGGTTGATGATAGCTTACTTATGTGAGACAAGTAGAAAAGAAATTACGCAGGTCTACGATGAACATTCTCATTGCAATGTTCTCTACCTCCCCTTTCTCTTGAAGGCTAAGGACCCCTTTGAAGAGGTCAATTTGACCTAACTCTCCTTTAGTAGCCAAGCTACCAGTGGTAATGGTGCTCGAGAAGAGGTAGAGTCAGGGGTCCATGGTGGGTCATTGCTACAACTAAAATTCCCCCCCCAAGGGGTTATTGTGGTGCTATTTTTGTTGCTGCTTCACTACAACATCACCGTATATTCTTGAGGCAATGAGCTTTATCTTGATATCATTGGAGATGGCTATTACCTCTTTAGGCTAGGTCCACTTAGGGTTAGGTATGTCTCTCATCTAATAAGCTCATTAAGGCCTCCTAGAATCCTAATTGATGCTTTTTCCTTTCCTATAGTAGCTATGGGGGGAAGGTTTGATATGTGTAGGGGCTTTGGTCCCTTGATAATAATCCCATTTGTAGCTGCCTTTTTTAGTAGAAGAGCCATTGGCTTAGTCTTCTATCCCCCTTAAATCTCCGTTTTGCTAGAGTTTACCTAGTGAGAGGTGAGACTAGAGAGATGCATTGGTCGAATTGGGGCCATTTATGCAAAATAAACAGGAACCCCTTACTAGGAAAAATTCTATAGGGGAAGCTAAGTCTCCAAGTTACAATTGACCAGCTTGCCTTTAAATTAACCCCATCTAGGGCATGACCTTTACATTCACCTTGAACATCCTTAGCTTCACTTTGAGCCCCTATGACACCCATTTGGTCATTGACCTCATCATTTGACCCCTTGAGTGTCCTTGTATCGATCCTTCGCTACACTCGCATTAAGCTTAAGGTGTTGAAGAGTCTTCCCTTCTTTTTGAGAGCCTCTTAGAACAACGCTTGTCAAAAGCTATCAATTTGATGGGCTTGGTCCATATGGGTTTCACTTAGAGAACCCAGAAGTCTAGCACCTCAAGCGTTTCGATAGCTATGAACTTTTCTCTCTAGTTGTGCACTAAGGATACTAACCTATCCATTAACTTCACCTTAGGGCAACTAGATAGATAGAACCAGGCTTAAGATGACTTACATCACTTCTCTCTATAAAAGAAGTAAAATAGTTGAGGAGTTTATTTAGTATCATATGATTTATAGAGGCTCTCAAGTGCTACTAATAAGTTATATGCATTTGGCATAAGCTTGCATGAGTTGATGAGGTGGTAATTTAAGAATTCCTTTTGAAAATCATTAGAGGACAACTGTAACCTAAACTCTAAAAACCTTTGATATATACAAAACTGGTTGCTCAACATCAAAGCAACATACTCATTTTTATGTGTAGGTTAAACAACCTAGCCTTTAAGCAGAGGCACACTATACAATGCAATTGTATCAGTGTTAGCCTCACTAGCAATGCTCTTGACCCCATCAAGTCTTAACCCTGATGAGGAAGGTCGATTCTAGATAAGGTAGATAAGTCTCCGATCTTCCCTATCATCATCATAAACGTCCAATGCCAATTCTCCATAAACTCCCTCACTAACCTTTTCCTCAAAAGATCTAAGGATCCCACTATTTACCTCTTCAATATATGGTGTTAACACTAAAGGTTGACTTGAAGCCTCGACTTTGTTCATCCTTATACCCGGAGAAGACACTATCTTGTAAACAAAATCCAAAAAAGGTATGTGATGAAGAAGAGCCCAACATACTTAAGTGATTGATCCAAGAAAGGAAGTAGAAAGATGGTGAATTGGTGGAGATGAGTGAATGCATTGCAAGAACCTAAGAAAGAAAGAGTAAAGAAGAACTAAGAATGCAATGGGTGTGAAAAAAGTGTAGAAAATGATGGTTTGATGCCTTATATAGGTAGTTATGAAGAAGATGTGCATTTTTCGAGAGCTCATAGAATTATGCCATGTGTCACATTTTTGAAACAAAAAGTCGAGATTTTTTTACCTCTATAAGTACTTCGAACCCCATCTTGCTACATGTCTCGATGCATTAAATGCATGGATTTGTGCACGTAAATAGAATTTGAAATTGATAGTTGAAAAGATGGATGTGTGCTAGACAAGCCTTTTTGCCTTCACTATGCTTAAAGCTAGTCCTCAGAGCTAGGAACTCATCCACCATAGCTTACCAATACTTATGTGGCTTGATTGAGCAACATTGGTTCAAATCAACTAGTCCTCGCCTTCACTCAACCCAAACAAGGTAATCTATTATAAAATGAAGCTTGATGGATATCTTCAAAGGAGTTCTCTAAACACCAAGGTTGGCCAGCATCATCCCCAAGTTGGATTGGTGCTTCTTTGCTAAGGATAGGCTTAGCCAATGCATCTAGACCATCACGCTTAAGGCCCTAAGATCCATCTTATTTAAACATGACCACAAAATAAAAAAGTGCCAAAGTTAGTTGGCATAAACTAGGAAAGTAATCTAAATCCTTTGAAAAATATGCTCTAAGTGGATATTTTCTATTATAACCGAAGCATCTTCAAGAAGATTCACTTAATTAAAATATCATGTCCTCACAATACTATAAAAGGAGGTCCCTCTATATTGATATAAAACTAAAAAATTTCATTAAACTTAAACATGTTAAGATATCAATTATAGGGCCTTAAGTAATCATACATACATTATATATTAAAATCAACATCTTATAACCCTCAAATCAATTAAAATCATCAATCAAATATTTTAACATATCAATTATCACAAATTTAACAAAAATCAAGCCTAATTTATTTATTAGCCTAATGGCATCAATTTTGGGGTTCTAACTTGCAATTTTCCACTTTCAATGCAACCTTTCCCTATCAAGCTTATCTAAGTCTTAAATTATCAAGTAAGCTCCAATCAAGCCTTAGATTATACTTCAATCACAACTTATGCATTGTTGGAATTTTTTTTTTTTAAAAAAAAATCATTGAAGGACTTGTTTGCACTTCTAATCACCAATTACACTAATTCTAACATGCCAATCATCATACACTTATCAATTAATACATAAATCACTACCTAACCCATAAATTAACATACAATTCATCATTCAAACATTTGTTAATGTCAAAATCACAATTTTAATCAAGAATCATACATAAATAATCAATAAGGGAAGCAACATTAAGCTTAAATCTATCAAACATGCAATTTTCCATCTTAATATAATTTCTACTCTTCCAAAACTTGTTTCTCTTTGAGATTAACTACCTAATAACCCCTTAACAATTAAAATAAAAAAAAAAATCAACCATAAATCCACATTGAAGGTGGTAGCTAACATGATTTTTTATCCTAAACAATTCCCAAGTTTCATCTATCACCTAAACTTTGTATTTGATCATTCTTAAGTATTGTAAAACACTTTTTTTTTTCTTCTTACATAAATTATGACTTTACCTCAAGAAGTTGTTCTCTTCCATGCTTCTCTTGAAAGCGATGCCTAAGGTATGCTTCTTAAGAGTTGATTTCTTCAATTTTCAAACAAGCTTCTAACATTAAATCACTTAGTTAGTAACTTTACACACCTTAACTCATTAAAATCAACTTTGAATTAAAAAAAAAAAAAAATAGGTGGAACATCACTTACTCTTAACTCTTAGAATGTCACACCTAGCTCTAAGGGAACTCTATGAAACTTCAAAACCTTCCACTCCTAGTTCAACAAGACAAACCCACTTAGTTAATGATAATTTTCTTAAGGAAATTTGAGAGCTAAGTTTAGAATGTCAAGGATTTTCTTTTCTTACCTTAGGGTTTTAAGAGAAAAAAAAAATGAAGCTCTAGAAGCCTTGAAGGTGGTGGAAAGGAGGCATAAAAGGGAAGGGAAGGTGCTAAACCCTAGGATTATTTATGGGACAACTCTTCTTAATGCCCTTTTCTCTTCATGTGACAAGTGTTAGTCTAAATTTAAGGTTTATTTTTCTTTTAATTTGTCTAATTTCTAAATTAAACCCCAATTAGGTTTATTAATATTCTTATGCTCCTAAATAGTTGTCTAAACACATATATTGACATTCCTTGATGAAATTGGGTAAAGGGATATTTAGGTCTTTTTATTTTTTATTTTTTTAATAAATTTGCCTTATAGCTTGTAATTTCCTCTTTAATTGAACTTTGAAATTTTACTTTTGTCTCAAATTGAATTTTCAGTATTTTAATACTTCTCATTGAGCTTTAAATATTTTTCTTTAAGTAGAGCTTAATGAAATTAAGTAAGGGGTAAAAAGGTCATTTTGAAAAAAATTGTCCTAACCCTCTGAATTACCTTTTGACTTGACTTGAAAGTCTCCCTTTAAATTTAGAGATAATGTCACATTTAGTATCTAAATTTTAGGTGATTTTTCAATTAGGTACATAAACCTTTCAATTGTCAATTTCAATATTCAATTAAACATTTTACATATCATCATTACTACTCATGCTAACACTGTTAACTATTGTTTGATAATGTAGACTTTTTGACAAATCATGAATATATAAAAACAATCTTAAAAATCATCTTATTGCCACATGGCATTTTTCTTATTTAACTACTTACTATTGATATTTAAAAACTATAATCAATTAAGGAATCAATCTAAAATATAATGAAAATAAGAAAAATTCCAAAAATCTTTTGTCTTTGTCTCTTTCTTTACGCATTTGTGGATAACAAATATCATCACTTCCTCACTTAGCCCTCTTTTGCTAGTAGATTACCATTACCACCACCACCACCACCTTAGCTTTCAATTACTTATTGCTTAATGAAACACTATTACAATCAATATACTCTACTAAAAGGGAGAAAAAAAAGAATTTACTTTCTATCCCTTTTCTCACACCAATGTAGTAAAATTAAGGTTTATGCTTTGATTTGAAGAGAAGATGAATGAGATAAGGAATGTTTTGATTTAAGGATCTTGGTTCCTATCTCGATCTTGTGTAGGTAGACTTGGATCAAACTTTAGGGCCTTGTTTTTTTTTTTTTTTTAATATCTTTGTTTTTATCATCTAAATCAAGGTAGAGACGAAAATAAATATGTACCGACCATGTTTACAACCTCAACATGCATTGGAAGTTAAAAGTAGGAGAAAAGTTGAAAGTGACAATGATAAACATATACTTTCTTCTTCTTCTTCTTCTTCTTCTTTTTGAAACATATTAGATTAATTAAAAAGATGTATTTGCTTTTGTTAAGATTTGAGCTAGAATTTTATTTTTCTTAATAGTGATGTGCCACATGTTTGTTAATTCAAAATGCTGCATGATAATGAGCTAGTTTTGAAGATTATTATTATTATTTTTACATATAAATATATGAGGATATGTGTCACTTCATAATTTATCAAGAAGGCCATGTCATCTAATATTAGTTAATGGTGTTAGGTTAGGTAATAAAGACAACATGTGAAAGTTTAATTAAGTACTTAAATTGAAAATAAAAAAGTTTAGGTACTAATTGAAGTGTCACTTATTTTGGTACTAAATGTGATAATATCTTTTAACTTAAATGACTTTGAGTAATGGTGTAGGGTTTTTCATTAGTACACTACAATTGTCTATACAAGCATCACATATTACTAGTACAACCTAAGTGCAACTTTCTCTTAATGTATTGACTCATAACCTTGATAATGACCCTAGTCAACAACCCACTGAAGTACTTAGTGTCACACCTTAAGGGTTACCATAGTCGTAATAGCTTGCCATGTACTATACTGAAGTCCATGATTAACTGTATCATTACTCTAGAAACTATTATAAAGATAATAGTTTTGCAAATATTAAGGATAATATATAATTAAAGTAAAACATAAAGTTTTACATATATAATAAGTGGAGAAATAAGTCTAAATAATTAATATTACATTTATCCAAAAAGAATCTATTCAAAATTTAAAATATTTATTTTAGTGGTCTTCATCCTCACTCATCCATTTAATACTATCTTGAAGATTCTCACTGCTGGTTAGATTCTATTGGGGTGAAACTAGTATAGTGCCTACAAAAAGCGAAAACTATAGGGATGAACCTACATTCAACTTAGTGAGGTCCCAGTTGGAGTTGGGAATGTAGAGAGGGCCCAACAGGCTAACCTCTCCAACCTATAAATTTTTGTGGGGTGGGCTAAAAAAATTTGGCTCGCAAGATGTGTGGGCTATTTGAGCTTGCCCCACATGGCCTATGGGTTAGGGTAGGCCAACTCACTAGTCTATGGGTTAGCTTGCATGGCCCGCCCATTTTTTTTTTTTTTAAAAAAAACAAAACAAAGAAAAAAAAAGTTAAACACATGTCAGCCAAGTCACTTCACTTAAGAGATAGAGTTCAAATTAGCACAAAGCATGGCAACAACACCAACTTTCTTTCATTTCTATCTTCACTCTCATCGTATGTTCTCACTCCACTTGTAGTCATCAACTCACTCATCAATAGTAGCACTAGTCACTTCTCCCTGCCATTCGTTGCCTTCCTTAGTTGTCAATCCATTGGTCAACAATCAAAGTAGGAGTTGTCAATCTACTAGCGACTTCACAGTCGTCAGCCACTTTACAATCATCATCTCATCATCGTCTTGCTCTCGTTAGCCACTTCGTATGCAATTGTCATTGTCAGGTAGTCGTGCCTCGTGCGTAGAGCATGGTGAGTCCTTGTATCATATAGTTGCTGCTTTTTTTTTTAGTTAGCTAATTATTGTATTGTGGCTTGGCTTAGCCATAGCCTATAGACATCGAGTGGGGTTTTAGCAAATTAAGGTTTAGAGTTGGAGTTGGAGTTAGAGGTTGGTTTTGGGGTTATGATTTAGGGTTGGGGGGTTTGACCATTTAATTGGTAGGTAAGGCTTTAGGTAATATGAAAAAAAAAATCGTTTTGTGCAGGTTAGCAAGCCATCCCGCATTGGCCTATGGGGTAGGTTGGGTCGACTTCTTTGGCCCACCTAATGTATGGGCCACCACGGGTAAGCCTACTTCGACCTATGGGCCGATGTGAGTTGAGGCGGGTCGACTCGCTTGGCCCGCATTCCCACCTCTAGCTCCTAACTCAAAACCACCTTTCACATGAGACAAACGAGTTATTATTTTAATACATGGATGCATGAACAAGAATATGCCATTCATCACATATAGTCTACTAGAAACTATATGATGTTTAAGGATATTTCTAACCAATATACCCCTTGTTTGATCTTGGGTTGAGGATCTTTTTAAAATTTCATAAGAGTTCGAGCTACTAATTTTGTTACACTAGCACACATCCTAAGCTACACAAAACTTAAAGCTATGCTAAAAGAATGATCTTTTAAGTAAGGAGCCCTAGACAAACAAAAAGAAAATAATGTTGTCCTTACCTGCACACCTCCAGATTCATGTGCCCAAAACAAAATAATGAACATGGATTCATACCAATACACGATGATTCTCAAGTTATTTTTGCATTGTTAAAATATAATACTCCCTTAGGATATTCTTCCATTACCTATGTAATTATGCATGATCCATTTCAAGTTAAAAATTTTGATATACTTAGCATATATTAAAGGGTGACCAACAAGTTATAGATATTCAATCAACAAAAAGAATAGTCATGAATGCAAGTAATTTTACTTTCTTTTCCTTCATGTCTCATCAATTGGACAAATCAACCAAATCAAACATGTACATGGATTCATTAATATTTAACTTTAGTTCCTACTATAGTTACAAGCACAAATCAAGTAGCAATCATTGTTGGTACGCACCTTGCCATTTTTTTCAAGGATCATAATAATCTTCGGGTAAAAGTTGGAAATCTTCTAAAAAAACTTATTTAAACATAAAGAAATATATATAAGGGTAACTATTAAGATATACTATTCTAACATTCTGTTGCTAACCTCATATCTTATTAAAGTCTTTTAGAGTGTTTTAGTATTAGGTCCTTCATTTAGGGATTGGTCTATTGTCAAGGTCCACGCTTAAGTGCTTGTTTGGGGAAAGTCCTATTCATGTCATAATAGGAAAAATATATGTCCAAGGATATGTCACAAATATGTCCAAAAATATGTCCAAGAAAGTTCAATAGGTTAAAAATAGTCATAGATAGTCATAAGTACTCATGGTTTGGAAAAATAGCCTTAACATCTTTTCTTTGAACTTTTGTATTTATTAAGGGTTTGAAATATATCTAAACACCAAAAAATACTCTAAATGAAAGAATAATAGAATAGTCTTATGAAGGTAGAGTTTCTTGAAGTGGAATTATTGATGGAACCTACAACTTTTACAAATAAGGGATGTTAGCATACATATATGAAGAGTATACTATGAAAACAACTAGGGTTAATCGGGATTACCTTGATTTGATGAAAACTCCTTGAATACCTAAAATAAAGGTCCTAAAATATAGAAAATAGGTAAGATTCGTAACTTCCTTAGAAATCACTGAATCTTCTTGGAAGTTTTTTACCTTAAGTCATGGAGTAGGTGATCCTGAAACTTTTGTTAGTTTTAGAGATGTAAATGAGGCATATTATGGATGCAATTTTCTATCTTTCTAGTTGAATATTAGGTGTATTTAGTGGAAATTTGGGTGTGGAAAAATCAGAGGAAAAAGGTGGCAAAGTGGCATGTAAAAGTGTAAGGTTTTACTTAGGTAATTTAGCTATTTTACTTTTCTTTTTATAATAGTTAAGTTTTGTTGTTTTGATATTTAATTAATGTTCTATTTTTCTATGCCTAAGACAACAAGATTTGATAGGTTTTAGAGTCATTATTGGCCTAAGATATGATAGGATAAGTTAGGGTAATTATAACTTAAGATAAGATAAGGTAATGAATGTTTGATGGATAAGATCACATGTTGTTTGATGTTTTCAAAGGAGGAGTTCAAATCCGTTGGGATTCAAGATGTTTTTAAGTCATTTGTAGGTTATTTTATTAGCTTAATCATGGTATTTTTTAGGTTAATTTAGGATAGATTAAGATTAGGTAAGATGGTCTTAAGATGGAGTAGAGTAAGGTATAGTAACAATGTGTTTTGGAGTTGAAATTTTCATAGAATTTTCTTCTTGCTTGACTAGCTCCAAAACTTTAATTTTTCCATGTTATTTGTAGGTCTTTATCTTAGTTTAATCAATTTAATTTAGGGTAGTTTATATTAGATTAAATTAAGGTGAGATAGGGTGAATGGGATGAAGACATGTTAGGTGAAATTGCATGGGGGTAGTCTACATGAATGAGGAGAGTTACAACTAGTTTTGGTGGGTTCTTTTTTTGAAAATTTCCATATATTTTCCTAAGTAAACAAGTTGTAATTAAGGTACAATAGGGTGTAATTAAGGTAGGATTTAATAAAGATAAGATAAGGTAGAATAGGGTAAGTGGTAAGTGAAATCACTGCAAAATTGGAAAAAAAAAGAAATCACATGTTCAATGTCTCTTCTTGGACTAGCCACCATATGTCCTTTTCCATATTAATTTCATGTCCTTTTCTTAGTTTAGACTAGATAACATAAGGTAGGATTGTGATAAGATCTGATGTAATTGATTAGAATTTGATAAGATAAAACAAGGGTTGAAAATTCAAAGTTTTGAATGGTAAAATCTTCTTAAAGTTGGCATCTTTTGAATGGAGTTGTAACTGGTTTGCTTTAGATGATTTTTTTTTTCTGGTGTTTTGTATGTTATTGGTTAATTAAAGATATAATATTGAATTATGAAAAAAATTAGTTAAAATAGATTAGGATTTTGGGGTAGTTTTAAGTCTAACCGCTTAGGAGACTTTAGCTCTAATGTTTTGAGTTTACTCAAGTCTTCCTAAGGATGTCGAATGGAAGAATTAAGTTAGTAAGTTGGGTAGAGTCAATTGACTTTAGTCTACTTTTACTCTAATTAAGTTGACTTAGGTCAACTTATGGTATATCGAGTTATCTTTGATTCTTAGATTAATCTCGAGTTCATTTACAACTATAAATTAAACTTGTCTCCTTATAGTTTGTGCTTAACTACTACATTGTTCTAGTAAACAATTAAACTCAAGACATCATAATTTAGTTTTTGGTGGGCGCTTGGTTAATCATTAGTAGCCTTGGATCTTTTAGCTTAGCTAAATAGAAGCAACACAATATTTAAAGCAAAATATTATGAAGTCTATTTGAGAAGAAATGGAAAAACTATAACCTATAAGTATAACCATCATATAACTATAAACTACTCATCTGGTTTTGCTTGCTAATCCATACATATCCCTCCTTTCAATCCTTATCAAACTATATTTGTTAGGTTAGTTGTGTTAAAAATACTACCTAGGTCTTACTTGTTTACATTCTTATTTATTCTTTTCTAGTTTCCACATTGAAATTTTGAGTTTCTTTACAAAATAAATTATAGTGTAAGTTTTGTGTGTTGATCCATCCTGCAATATTACATTAATAATTGAAAGTAGATATTATAGGGGAAAGAAGTGGTGTTTCCTTTCTACCGAGCCAATCCTCTATAGGTTATAGTTTAGAGAATTCTCATCTTTTATCTCCAATGTTACTTCAACCAAAACCAACCTTTACTTGAATTTCTAATCTATTTAGAATTGTTAATCATTAACAAAATTTATAAACTCTAGAGAGAGAGAAAAAAGGAGATATTATGATGTACCTAAGAGCTAAGTTTTCACTAAAGCATTAAGGAGTGATTATAACACTGGTTCTTTGAAATATCTAAGAAGGGTCTTATGAGTTTGGCAACAGTTTTAGCGAACATGACCTATTTTGATGGATACGACTCACCACCAAATACTACATGGATTAATCACCACTTGATATTACACACAAGTGATAAATAGGGGATTACTCACCATAAAACTTGGTAAAAGGATTGATAAGAGTAAGGCTTGAACTTGGAGAAAAGTTTGCAAGAATAAAAGAAGTATACTCAATATTTATAGAAGGTTGTTTGCATCTTAAACAATAAGGGACTATTTATAGTAAGTCTCTTAGGGTTATATGGATAAAAGGAGAAACTTTAAATAGTACATTCCAAAATATTCTTTCTAGGTTATTACAAAAGGGTAAAAATGTAAAGATGAAAAAGGTAAAGTTATTAGAAACATGTGTGGATGTTAGGAATCAGGTACATGTGTTGTCTAGGCCCTAATAGTGTTTCTAGCATAAGAAGACATATTATAAGGAGGTCAATCAAGGTTTTTGTTAAGCTGGTGGGTGAAATCATGGAAGAGAGCAAATTTGAGAACTGTATGATGGGAGTCCAAACAAGTTGGTGGATGTTATGGCAAGTTAAACATAGCTATTTGAATTCTACAAATGGGTCATCGCTTCATTCCAAGTTCAATTGTTTAGGCTTCTTTAGCTTATGTGAGAGTAAGTAGGCCATAGCAATTTAGTAGGTGATGCAAGCCATAGCAATGAATAAAGGTTACCTCGTCTTCGAATGGCTAACTATTCAAAATTCGACATGTTAGGTTTTGCAAGCCTCATAGCTTAGCTTATGTGAGTAGTCTAGAGGTCAACTTCCTATCAAGGTATAAAGTGTCTTTCAACTCTCTCTCTCCCTCTCCCTCCCTTCCCTCTCTTACATATACACATATACACATACAAGCTCATCGCCTCTCCTTCTAAACTTCTTCCCTTCTTTTACCATCATAAATCCATTGATCTACTACTATGGATTTCAATAACCGCAAATCTACCACTTTTGATCTTATGTTTGAATTTTTTTCTACCATTATCATCACCATCAGATACGAACCACACCAACCCGTGACGAAACCCAATACCAATACATTCGAAAATTCGTTGCCTAAGGCGCCCAAACAACTAAAATGGAAACCGCGACCCGTTGTCTATAAGTGAGACAAGAATCTTGGTATAAAAATGAAGACGCCACAATCGGGATGGAATACCGATTGATAAGTCGGGATGAACGCCACGGAAATCAATTCGATAAGTTCGATTTAGTTCTTGAAGAACCAAGAGAGGAGCCTCTCAAAAGTGTTTAATGTTCAATGATGTATGTTCTAAGTTGTTCTAAACCCTAGGAGCTTTTATACTAGGGTTACAATTTGTGCAAATACAAGCCCAAAACGATGTCATTTCAATAAGTGCGTAAAAATAACAAAACAGAACATGCTGGCCGGCAGGGGATACACGGCCGTGTACACGACCATGTACTTTGGCCGTGTACCTTTCTGTGCAACTTCTGGCAACATACACGATCGTGTACTTCTGGTCGTGTATCTTTCTGTGGATTTGCTTGGCTCCATACACGACCGTGCCTTTTAGCCGTGTATGATTCTGTTCAATCTTGGAATTACTACACGGCCGTGCCTTGAAAGTACACACCCTCTTCAACCTGTGTCCGGTGTGACTTGTATAAGAGCAAGGGTCTTCCCATGGTTGTTCCAATCCGTTCTAACTTCAAGATTGCTTCAATCCTTTCCGGCTTCATGGACATCCTTTATCAACCCGTTAAGTGCTTCCTTGAGTCGTTTCGCTCGACTTCTTGTGATTAGTCCAGGCGGCACTCAAGAGGATCCACATTCCTTCTTCTGGCTTGACTCTCATCATAGATCTCATCATTCCCCTCCTCTTGAAAAGGATTTGTCCTCAAATCATCACCTACATCAAAAGGACACAGATCAATAACATTAAATGTGGCAATTACTTGATACTCACAAGGAAAATCTATCTTGTATGCATTGTCATTGATGCGCTCAAGAACTTGAAATGGTCCATCGCCTTTAGGAAGTAGTTTAGATCAACGCTGCACGGGAAACCGCTCTTTGCGCATGTGAATCCAAACCCAATCTCCAGGTTCAAAAACAGCTTGTCGACGACCTTTGTTGGCTTGTTTCACATACTGCTCTATTCGTCGCTCAATGTTCAGCCTTGCCTTCTCGTGGATCTGTTTAACAAATTCGGCCTTCTTCATGCCATCTAAATTAACATACTCAGAAATAGGCAAAGGTGATAAATCCAAAGGAGTTAGTGGATTAAAACCATACACAATTTCAAAAGGAGAAAATTTAGTAGCAGAATACACTATACGGTTATAAGTAAATTCAACATGCGGCAAACAATCCTCCCAACTCTTAATATTCTTTTTAATTACAGCCCTCAACAAAGTAGATAAAGTTCGATTCATTACCTCAGTTTGACCGTTAGTCTGTGGATGACAAGTAGTAGAAAACAATAACTTAGTTCCTAACTTAGCCCACAAGGTCTTCTAAAAGTAGCTTAAGAACTTAACATCCCTATCTGATACAATTGTTCTAGGTATACCATGCAATCGCATAACTTCCCTAAAGAATAAATTAGCAATATTACAAGCATCATCCGTTTTGTGATAAGGAATGAAACGTGCCATTTTAGAGAATCTATCAACAACTACAAAAATAGAATCCCGACCATGTATAGACCTGGGTAATCCTAACACAAAATCCATAGAAATATCTACCTACGGCTCATGAGGAATGGGAAGTGGGGTGTAAAGCCCTTGAGGTTGGACTCTAGATTTCGCTTGCCTACACGTGACACATCACTCACAAATCCTCTCAACATCTCGTTTCATGTGAGGCCAATAGAAGTGTTCCTGCAATACCCCTAATGTTTTAGCAACGCCAAAGTGTCCCATTAACCCTCCTCCATGAGACTCCCTCACTAGTAATTCTCTTAAAGAACAAATTGGAATGCATAGTTTACTCTCCCTAAACAAGAATCCTTCATGTTTATAAAATTTTCCATGCCCACTCTTCTCACAATACACATACTCCTCTCAAAAATCTCGATCAGCAGCATATAACTCCTTAATGTCCTCAAAACCAAGCAGTCTAGAACTAAGAGTAGAGATAAGAGTATACCTTCTAGATAGTGCATCAGCAACGACATTCTCTTTACCTTGCTTGTAGTGGATAACATACGGAAATGTTTTGATGAACTCCACCCAACGAGCATGCCTTTTATTTAGCTTGTGTTGCCCCTTCAAGTACTTCAAGCATTCATGATCAGTGTGGATTACAAACTCTTTCGACCAAAGGTAATGTTGCATATAGCTCCTTGTCGTAAGTAGGGTAATTCAAGGTTGCCCCACTTAGCTTCTCACTAAAGAATGCAATCGGTCTTCTCTCCTGCATAAGCACTACTCCAATACCTAATCCTGAAGCATCACACTCAATTTCAAACGTTTTAGCAAAGTTAGGTAAAGCAAGTAACGGCGCCTGAGTCAGCTTATTTTTAAGCGTCTGAAAGGCCTTCTCCCGTTGCTCTCCCCAGCTGAACCCTACGTTCTTCTTAATTACCTTAGTAAGTGGTGCTGCAATGGTGCTGAAATCCTTCACAAATCTCCTGTAAAAACTCGCTAGTCCATGGAAGCTTCGCACATTACTTACATTGGTTGGACTAGGCCATTCTTAGATTGCACGAACCTTTTCTTCGTCAACCTGTATTCCCGGTGCACTAACAACAAAACCAAGAAACACAAGTTTGTCCGTTCAAAAAGTGCACTTCTTGAGGTTAGCATATAACTGTTCCTTTCGAAGCACTTCTAAAACATTCCTCAAGTGAGACATATGATCTTCCAAACTCTTGTTGTAAATGAGGATATCATCAAAATAGACAACCACAAATTTTCCAATAAAATTCCTCAAAACATGGTTCATAAGTCTCATAAAAGTACTAGGTGCGTTAGTTAAACCGAAAGGCATTACTAACCACTCATACAATCCATATTTTGTCTTAAATGCAGTTTTCCATTCATCACCTTCTTTCATTCTAATTTGGTGATTTCCACTTTTCAGATCAATTTTAGAAAAGACACTAGACCCATGTAACTCATCTAACATATCATCTAAGTGAGGAATGGGATGACGATACTTTACCGTGATGTTGTTGATGGCGCGGCAGTCAACACACATTCTCCATGTCCCATCCTTCTTAGGCACCAAAATCACAGGCACTGCACATGGACTCATGCTCTCTCTCACATACCCCTTCTCCATTAGTTCATCGACCTACCTTTGGAGTTCCTTTGTCTCCTCTGGATTGCTCCTATAAGCTGGCTTGTTTGGAATCGATGCTCCGGGTACAAGGTCAATCTGGTGCTCAATATCACGAATAGGTGGTAATCCCTTTGGAATCTCCTCAGGGAAGACATCTTCAAAGTCTTGCACAAGAGACACAACCACACTAGGCAAAGAGTTAGATAAGTCGTTAGTAGTCAAACATGTTTCCTTAAAAACCAGTAACAACATAGGTTGCCTCATCACTAACGCTCTCCTCACTACACTCGCTCTTGCCACACAACTTTCCTTTTGCAAAGCCGCCCTCTCCTTTTCACTCACCACCAAAGTTGATCCCCCTTCAACTTGGCCTCTCACACTCTTTCCAACCTTCCTCTCTTTTTCCTTTTGATCTTGAATTTTATATTCATTTTCTTTCTCATTGTCTTTTGCTCTCTCACTCTCCCTTTGCTTTTCACTCACCTTATGTTTTGCAAAAGACTATTGTAGCTGCAACTGGTCCTCATACACCTGTTTGGGTGTTAACGGTTTAAGATTAAAGCTTTTACCCTGGTGAACAAGCGTATACTTGTTAGAAAAGCCATCATGAACAACCTTCCTATCAAATTGCCATGGCCTCCCCAACAACACATGACATGCTTGCATTGGCACTACATCACATAACACCTCATCCTCATACCTACCAATGCGAAAACCAATCAAGGCTTGCTTACTCACCTTAGTCTCACCACTATCATTCAACCACTGCAATTTATCTGGACTAGGGTGTTTAATAGTTTTGAGCCTTAGCCTCTCAACAATAAAATTACTCACTACATTGGTGCAACTCCCTCCATCAATGATCAAACTACAAATGTGATCTCCTAGATAACATCTAGTATGAAATATATTCTCTCTTTGCACCTCCTCTTCTTCCTTCACCTGCACATTCAACGCTCGCTTCACTACTGCCACTAGCCTTCCCATTGCAGGCTCCTCATCATCACTAGCATCCTCTAATGGAGGCATATCATCTTCTCCACTAACCCCCTCGATCTCATACTCTCCATCATCTCGTAAAATCATCACACGCCTATTTGGACATTGACTAGCAATATGGCCTCTACCTTGGCATTTAAAACATCTAATGTCACGATTTCTAGAAGTAGAATAATCAAGGTTACCTTGGTTACTAGGAGTAGAACCCGCTTGCCTCAGCTTCCCTTTTGGTTAAGTGGGTAAAGGCTTTTCTTCCTTCTTCCATTGATTAGTCTTCCAAGTGGATGAACCATTACCCTGTTGAAACCGTGCATTACTACTACCTCTCCTCTTGTGCTGGTTCTCAACCTTTATAGCGATATGAACCATATCTTCCAATTCTACATAATGCTGCAATTCAATGACATTTTGAATTTCTCTATTCAATCGAGCAAGAAATCTAGCCATGGTAGCCTCTCTATCCTCCTCTACATTCGCCCTGATCATCGTTACTTCCATCTCCTTGAAATACTCATCCACACTTCGGCTTCCCTGCTTAAGAGTTTGCAATTTGTTGTGTAATTCACGATAGTAATACACAGGCACAAACCGCTTCTTCATCACCCTTTTCATCTTTTCCTACGACTTAATAGGTGGTTTGTCATTCCTTCTTCGATTTAACATTAGTTTATCCCACCACACTATGGCATAATCCGAAAATTCAATGGCAGCAAGTTTCACTTTCTTTCTCCCACTATAGTTGTGACAATCAAACACCATCTCCACCTTCTTCTCCCACTCTAAGTACGCCTCGGGATCATTCTTCCCTTGGAAAGGAGGAATCTTCATCTTTATGCTACTCAATTGATCATCCTCTCTATTCCTATATCCTCTATCTTCCCAATCCCTAGTTCCTCTATTCCGACCACTATAACCTCTATAACTCCCGACAGAAGGCTCATCAAAGTCATCATCCGACATTTCATCTCCACCCCTCGGTAATCTCCTAGAACGACTCTCCCTCTTACGCCTTTGGAATACGTTTGTGGATTGCACTAGTCTTTGCTCTACCGTCTCATGAATTTATTCCATTCCCTCTTAGAACATCCTCTTCATCTCTCCCCTTAACGCCTCAATCACTAACCTAGCATCAAACCTTCCCCACTCACCTTCCGGAGAATGTTGCCTCGACATAGTTCCTGCAGAAAAGATTAGTACTAACACAAATATATATATATATAATTAAACCTCACAATAGATTCCCTTACATGTTTCGCTCAAATGATGATATCACACAGTCACTCGTGTATTCTCACAAACAACGATGACATCAACTCGCCAACTTCCTCTTCTCAATTCTCTTGGAACTAACTCGAATTACACCAATCCCCTTCCGTAGAATTCAAAACAACTCTAGGGTTCGTAAATTTTCCTCTATTTTTCTATTCGAATTTTTTTTTCTCTATTTTTTCTTTTGATCACGTTTCTCTTTCTTTTCTTTTCTCTTCTTTTTTTTGTTGTGATTTTTACTCTTTTTTTTTTTTTTTTGTAACAATCGACTAGTGACTGGTAGATACTATACTATCAATAGACAATGAATACTACGAAATTGAATGCTAACAATGGATATGAACAATTGGAGTTAGGGTTTTGATGTTACCTTCCTCAACCGAACTTGATGTTTTGACAAACCTAAGCTCTGATACCAAACTGATATGAACCACGCCAACCCGTGACGAAACCCAATACCAATACGTTCGGAAATTCGTTGCCTAAGATGCCCAAACACCTAAAATGGAAACCGCGACCCGTTGTCTATAAGCGAGACAAGAACCTTGGTATAAAAATGAAGACGCCACAATCGAGATGGAAGACCGATTGATAAGTCGGGATGAACGCCACGGAAATCAATCCGATAAGTTCGATTTAGTTCTTGAAGAACCAAGAGAGGAGCCTCTCAAAAGTGTTTAATGTTCAATGATGTATGTTCTAAGTTGTTCTAAACCCTAGGAGCTTTTATACTAGGGTTACAATTCGTGCAACTACAAGCCCAAAACGACGTCACTTCAATAAGTGCGTGAAAATAACAAAACAGAACATGCTGGCCGGCAGGGGATATACGGCTGTGTACACGACCATATACTTTGGCCGTGTACCTTTCTGTGCAACTTCTGGCAACATACACGGCCGTGTACTTCTAGTCGTGTATCTTTCTGTGGATTTGCTTGACTCCATACACGGCCGTGCCTTTTAGCCATGTGTCTAGCCGTGTATGATTCTGTGTAATCTTGGAATTCCTATACGGCCGTGCCTTGAAAGTATATGCCCTCTTCAACTCGTGTCCGGTGTGACTTGTATAAGAGCAAGGGTCTTCCCATGGTTGTTCCAATCCGTTCCAACTTCATGATTGCTCCAATCCTTTCTGGCTTCATGGACATCCTTTATCAACCCGTTAAGTGCTTCCTTGAGTCGTTTCGCTCGACTTCTTGTGATCGGTCCAGGCGGCACTTCAAGAGGATCCACATTCCTTCTTCCGGCTTGACTCTCATCATGGATCTCATCACCATCGACCTACCAACAACACTTTTGCACTAAGGCAAGTGTATGTCTACAGATCTAGTTAGCTTGAAGAATGTGACATTTGAGTTGATATTATTTTGTTAGTAGTTTAAGTATAATTTTTACGTTTTTGTTATCTTTGTTTTTTAATTTGTTTCCATCTCAAGTGTAGGATTATATTATCCCTTTTGTGGGATTTATTGCACTCACTAGTTTGGTGTGTTTTGTTCTCTTAGGAAAAAGGATGATATCTTTATGTGGGACATGACTCTAATTTCCATTAGTTCCATCAAGTCTTTATACCCCTAAAATTTTTCCTATCATTTATCTTATATGAATTGACTTGATAAATGTAATTTCATTTCATTGAACGAATTTCATCTTCACTAGCAAACCAAAAAAAAAAAAAAAAAAAAAAGAAAAAAAAGAGAAAGAAATCTAGAGATCGGGATTTTCCAAAAACTAATTTTGAAAAAAAATAATAATAATCGGGGCATTCTCCATAGTAATTGAAAAAATGACATTAGGGTTCTATGCCTTTTAATACTCACACTAATTTTGAAATATTGTCAAAGAAAACTTAAAAGATTTACTAATTAAATCTTATGATACGAACCACGCCAACGTGTGACAAAACCCAATACCAATACGTTCGGAATTTGATACCTAAGATGCCAAATACACTCAAGTGGAAACCGCGACTCGTTGTCTATAAGTTAGACAAGAACCTTGGTATAATATGAAGATGCCACAATCGGGATGAAAGACCGATTGATAAGTCGGGTTGAACTCCACAGAATAAAAATTCGATAAGTTCTAGATTAGTTCTTGAAAAAACCAAGAGAGGAAGTCTCTTAAAAGTGTTTTTTTTTCAAACTTTAATGTTGTATGTTCTATCTTCTAAATTTTCTAAACCCTAGGAGCTTTATATTAGGGTTTACAATTCGTAACAATAAAGCCCCAAAACGACATCACTTCAATAAGTTGTGTAAAAATAACAAAACAATGTCATGAAGGCCGGCGGCCTTGGAGCCAGCCTTGAGCCAGCATTGGAGATATACACGGCCATGTACTTCTAGACGTGTATCTTTCTATGGATTTTCTTGACACCATATACGGCCGTGCCTTTTAGCCGCGTATATGACCGTGTATGATTCTGTGCAACCTTCAGACTCCTACGCGGCCGTGCCTTGAAAAGACACGCCCTGATCAACCCGTATCCTTTATGACTTGTACAAGAGCAAGTGCATTCCCATGGTTGTTCCAATCCTTTCCAACTTCATGATTGCTCCCATCCTTTCCGGCTTCGTGGACATCCTTTATCAACCCGTTAAGTGCTTCCTTGAATCGTTTCGCTCGATTTCTTGTGATCGGTCCAGGTGGCACTTCAAGAGGATCCACATTCCATCTTCCAGCTTGGCTCCCATCATGGATCTCATCATTCCCCTCCTCTTGAAAAGGATTTGTCCTTAAATCATCACCTATATCAAAAGGACTCAGATCAGTAACATTAAACGTAACACTTACTTGATACTCACCTGGTAAATCTATCTTGTATGCATTATCATTAATGCGCTCAAGAATTTGAAATGGTCCATTGCCTCTAGGAAGTAATTTAGATCGATGCTGCACAAGAAACCGCTCTTTGCGCATGTGAACCCAAACCCAGTCTTCAGGTTCAAAGACAACTTGTCGACGACCCTTGTTGGCTTGTTTCACATACTGCTCTGTTCTTCGCTCAATGTTTAGCTTTGCCTTCTCATGGATCTGTTTAACAAATTCTGCCTTCTTCTTGCCATCTAGATTAACATACTCAGAAACAGGTAAAGGTGATAAATCTAAAGAAGTTAGTGGATTAAAACTATACACAATTTCAAAAGGAGTAAATTTAGTAGCAGAATGTATTGTACGATTATAGGCAAATTCAACATGCGGCAAACAATCCTCCCAACTTTTAACGTTCTTTTTAATGACAACCCTCAACAAAGTAGATAAAGTTCGATTTACTACCTCAGTTTGACCATCAGTCTGTGGATGACAAGTAGTAGAAAATAATAACTTAGTTCCTAACTTAGCCCACAAGGTCTTCCAGAAGTACCTTAAGAACTTAGCATCTCTATTCGATACGATTGTTCTAGGCATACCATGCAATCTCACAACTTCCCTAAAGAACAAATTACCAATATTGCAAGCATCATCTGTTTTGTGACAAGGAATGAAATGTGCCATATTAGAAAATCTATCCACAACTACAAAAATAGAATCTCGACCCTGTCTAGACCTAGGTAATCCTAACACAAAATCTATGGAAATATCTACCCAAGGCTCATGAGGAATAGGAAGTGGGGTATAAAGCCCTTGAGGTTGGACTCTAGATTTTGCTTGCTTACACGTGACACATCTCTCACAAATCCTCTCAACATCTCGTTTCATGTGAGGCCAATAGAAGTGTTCCTGCAATACCCCTAAGGTTTTAGCTACTCTAAAATGTCCCATTAAACCTCCTCCATGAGACTCCCTCACTAGTAGTTCTCTTAAGGAACAATTTGGAATGTATAGTTTACTCTCCCTAAATAGGAATCCTTCATGTTTATAAAATTTACCATGACCACTCTTCTCACAATTCACATACTCTTCACAAAAATCTCGATCAGCAGCATACAATTCCTTAATGTGCTCAAAACCAAGCAGTCTAGAACTAAGAGTAGAAGTAAGGGCATACCTTCTAGAAAGTGCATCAGCAACGACATTCTCTTTACCTTGCTTGTAGTGGATGACATAGGGAAATGTTTCGATGAACTCCACCCAACGAGCATGCCTTTTGTTTAGCTTGTGTTGTCCCTTCAAGTACTTCAAAGATTCATGGTTAGCGTGGATCACGGACTCTTTTGGCCAAAGATAGTGTTGCCAAGTCTCCAATGTGTGAACCAATGCATATAACTCCTTGTCATAAGTAGGGTAGTTCAAGGTTGCCCCACTTACCTTCTCGCTAAAGAATGCAATTGGTCTTCTCTCCTGCATGAGCACTGCTCCAATACCTAATCCTGAAGCATCACACTCAATTTCAAACGTTTTAGTAAAATTAGGTAAAGCAAGTAATGGCGCCTGAGTCAGCTTATTTTTAAGCGTCTGAAAGGCATTCTCTTGTTGCTCTCTCCATCTGAACCCCACGTTCTTCTTGATTAACTCAGTAAGTAGTGCTGCAATGGTGTTGAAATCCTTCACAAATCTCCTGTAAAAGCTTGCTAGTCCATGGAAACTCCGCACATTACTTACATTAGTTAGACTAGGCCATTCTTGGAACGCACAAATCTTTTCTTCATCAACCTGTATCCCCTGTGCACTAACAACAAAACCAAGAAACACAAGTTTGTCTATGCAAAAAGTGCACTTCTTGAGGTTAGCATATAATTGCTCCTTTTGAAGCACTTCTAAAACATCCCTCAAGTGAGATATATGGTCTTTCAAACTCTTGCTGTAAATGAGAATATCATCAAAATAGACAACCACAAATTTGCCAATAAAAGTCCTCAAAACATGGTTCATAAGTCTCATAAAAGTACTAGGTGCATTAGTTAAACCGAAAGGCATTACTAACCACTCATATAATCCATATTTCGTTTTAAATGTAGTTTTCCATTCATTACCTTCTTTCATTTTAATTTGGTGATATCCACTTTTCAGATCAATTTTGGAAAAGGCACTAGACCCATGTAACTCATCTAACATGTCATCTAAGCGAGGAATGGGATGACGATACTTTATTGTGATGTTGTTGATGGTACAGCAGTCAACATACATTCTCCATGACCCATCCTTCTTAGGCACCAAAATCACAGGCACTGCACATGGACTCATGCTTTCTCTCACGTGCCCCTTCTCCATTAATTCATCGACCTGCCTTTAGAGTTCCTTTGTCTCCTCTAGATTGCTCTTATAAGCTGGTTTGTTTGGAATTGATGCTCCGGGTACAAGGTCAATCTAGTGCTCAATACCACGAATAGGTGGTAAACTTTTTAGAATCTCCTTAGGAAAGACATCTTCAAAGTCCAGCACAATAGACACAACCACACTAGGCAAAGAGTTAGATAGTTCATTAATATTCAAACATGTTTCCTTAAAAACCAGCAACAACATAGGTTGCTTCATCACTAACGCTCTCCTCACTACATTCGCTCTTGCCACACAACTCTCCTTTTGCAAGGCTGCACTCTCCTTTTCACTCACCACCAAAGTTGATCCCCCTTCAACTTGGTCTCTCACACTCTTTCCAGCCTTCCTCTCTTTTTCCTTTTAAGATCGACTTTTGTATTCCTTTTCTTTCTCGCTGTTTTTTGCTCTCTCACTCTCCCTCTGTTTTTCACTCACTTTATGTTTTGCAAAAGACTGTTGTAGCTGCAACTGATCCTCATACACCTGTTTAGGTGTTTAAGGTTTAAGATTAAAGCTTTTCCCCTGGTGAACAAGTGTATACTTGTTAGAAAAGCCATCGTGAACAACCTTCCTATCAAATTGCCATGGCCTCCCCAACAACACATGACACGCTTGCATTGGTACTACATCGCATAACACCTCATCCTCATACCTACCAATGCGAAAAACAATCAAGGCTTTCTTACTCACCTTAGTCTTACCACTATCATTCAGCTACTGAAATTTATATAGACTAGGGTGTTTAGTAGTCTTGAGTCCCAGCCTCTCAACAATAAAATTACTCACCACATTGGTACAACTTCCTCCATCAATGATCAAACTGCAAATATGATCACCTAGATAACATCTAGTATGAAATATATTCTCTCTTTGCACCTTCCCTTCTTCCTTCACCTGCACATTCAAAGCTCGCTTCACTACTACCACTAACCTCCCTATTGCAGGCTCCTCATCATCACTAGCATCCTCTAATGGAGGCATATCATCCTCTTCACTATCCCCCTCAGTCTCATATTCACCATCATCACGTAGAAGCATTACACGCCTATTTGGACATTGACTAGCAATATGGCCTCTACCTTGGCATTTAAAACATCTAATGTCACGATTTCTAGGAGTAGAAAAATCAAGTTTACCTTGGTTACCAGGAGTAGAACCCGCTTGCCTCTGCTCTCCTTTCGGTTTGGTGGGTAAAGGCTTTTCTTCCTTCTTCCATTGGTTAGTCTTCCAGGTGGATGAACCAGTACCCTGTTGAAACCGTGCATTGCTACTACCTTTCCTCTTGTGCTAGTTCTCAACCTTTATAGCGATATGAACCATATCTTCCAATTCTACATAATGCTGCAATTCAATGACATTTTGAATTTCTCTATTCAATCGAGCAAGAAATCTAGCCATGGTAGCCTCTCTATCCTCCTCTACATTCGCCCTGATCATCGTTACTTCCATCTCCTTGAAATACTCATCCACACTTCGGCTTCCCTGCTTAAGAGTTTGCAATTTGTTGTGTAATTCACGATAGTAATACACAGGCACAAACCGCTTCTTCATCACCCTTTTCATCTTTTCCTACGACTTAATAGGTGGTTTGTCATTCCTTCTTCGATTTAACATTAGTTTATCCCACCACACTATGGCATAATCCGAAAATTCAATGGCAGCAAGTTTCACTTTCTTTCTCCCACTATAGTTGTGACAATCAAACACCATCTCCACCTTCTTCTCCCACTCTAAGTACGCCTCGGGATCATTCTTCCCTTGGAAAGGAGGAATCTTCATCTTTATACTACTCAATTGATTATCCTCTCTATTCCTATCTCCTCTATCTTCCCAATCCCTAGTTCCTCTATTCCTACCATTATAACCTCTATAACTTCCGATAGAAGGCTCATTAAACTCATCATCCGACATTTCATCTCCAACCCTTTGTACTCTCCTAGAATGACTCTCCCTCTTACGCTCTTGGAAGACGTTTTTAGATTGCTCTAGTCTTTGCTCTACCGTCTCATGAATTTGTTCCATCCCCTCCTGAAACATCCTCTTCATCTCACCCCTCAATGCCTCAATCACTAACCTAGCATCAAACATTCCCCTTTCACTTTCAGGAGAATGTTGCCTCGACATAGTTCCTACAGAAAAAGGTTAGCATGAACACAAATATATATATGATTAAGCCTCACGATACACTCCCTTACGTGTTTCACTCAAAGGATGATATCACACAGTCACTCGTGTATTCTCACAAGCAATAATGATATCAACTCGCCAACTCCTCTTCTCAATTCTCTTGGAACTAACCCAAACTACACCAATTTCCTTTCGTAGAATTCAAAACAACTCTAGGGCTCAAAATTTTCCTCTTTTTTTTTTGATTTTTTTTTGCCTTTGTTTGTTGCTCTTGATCACGTTCCTCTTTTTTTTTTTTTTGTCGTAATTCTTCCTTTTTTTTTTTTGTAACAAAATTAAATAGTAGGTACTACATTTTCAATAGACAATTAACACTATGAAATTGACTACGAAAAATTGATATAAATGATTGGAGTTAGGGTTTTGATGTTACCTTCCTCAAACCAAACTGATGTGTTAACAAACCTAAGCCCTGATACCAAACTGATATGAACCATGCCAACGTGTGACGAAGCCCAATACCAATACATTCGGAATTTGATACCTAAGATGCCAAAAACATTCTAGTGGAAACCGCGACCCGTTGTCTATAAGTTAGATAAGAACCTTGGTATAATATGAAGACGCCACAATCGAGATGAAAGACCGATTGATAAGTCGGGTTGAACGCCATGGAATAAAAATCCGATAAGTTCAAGATTAGTTCTTAAAAGAACCAAAAGAGGAAGTCTCTCAAAAGTGTTTTTTTCAAACTTTAATGTTGTATGTTCTATCTTCTAAATGTTCTAAACCCTAGGAGCTTTATATTAGGGTTTACAATTCGTAACAATAAAGCCCCAAAACGACATCACTTCAATAATTGCATAAAAATAACAAAACAATGTCATGAAGGCCGGCGGCGTGGACATGAAGGCTGGCGGCCTTGGAGCCGGCCTTGAGCTGGCGTTGGAGATATATACGGTCGTGTACTTCTAGACGTGTATCTTTCTGTGGATTTTCTTGACACTATACACGGCCATGCCTTTTAGCTGTGTATATGACCGTGTATGATTCTGTGTAACCTTCAGACTCTTACGCGGCCGTGCCTTGAAAAGACACGCCCTCATCAACCCGTATCCTTTATGACTTGTACAAGAGCAAGGGCATTCCCATGGTTGTTCCAATCCTTTCCAACTTCATGATTGCTCCAATCCTTTCCGGCTTCGTAGATATCCTTTATCAACCCATTAAGTGCTTCCTTGAATCGTTTCACTCGATTTCTTATGATCAGTCCAGGTGGCACTTCAAGAGGATCCACATTCCATCTTCCGGCTTGGCTCCCATCATGGATCCCATCATCTTATAGAAATTAGTGTTTTAAAATTGCATTAGTTGAACAACTTAAGACTTTCTTTTGAACAACAAAAATAACACTAAGTTTTCTATATTATGAACTTAAGGCTAATTACAAATTTAGAAGCAATTTTAGAAGGTTTAGTTTGAAATCCTCTATTGAATCTTCTATTTATTAATCATGAGTAAATTCTTACTTCCCCATCAAGATTTCCATAACAATCAATAAAACAAAAATTGAAACATGATTTTAAGGTCAAAACTTATTTAGAGGGTTTGCATGTTTTCCTTTTCTCTTGTGCGAACTAACCTTAATGTTCTTTTTGCCTAGTGTAATTTTAGACATGTGCAATGACTTGATAAGAACACTTACTGCTACAAGTGGGGAAGATTATGTGAAGTCAGCATCAACACATCACATCTCAATTTGTCTCTTTGCATTGACACCTTCATGCATGCATCTGTGTTGATACGAGATTTTAATCCATTTGCTGGTTTAGGCCCCTACATGTAGAAACCTAATACTCAAGCCTAATCCAAGCCAATTTGTTTCACACTACAACAAAAATTAATGGTAATAAATAATGATTGTGAGATACATAAATGTAAAGTATAAGCGTTTTTCCTTCCGATTCTCGACAAGTCATTTACAAAGTTTGGTTAGCAAAACTAAATACTCATTTTGTACTTATTTCTTCCCTTAATATGTTTTTTGAATGGTGTAATCACTAACTGGCATTACTTTTCAATTTTACTAAAAAGATGGGTAACTAATATGCATATACTTTCCCCTACGTTTGCTTTATATGTACTAGTTCCAATCTTAGTAACATCCATGGCCTTGCTAAAGTCAACTACATGTCTTTCAAACTGTAGGGTATGAGTCCACATTTTGAAAGTTTAGATAATTATAATAGAAAGGACATGCATTTGTTTCCAAGTGCAAATAGATAATATAGGTAAGTAATGCAAATTGAGCATAAAACTTTAGTTACAACATGTGATACATACCAAAGTTGTTGTTAATACCATTATGATTGCATTAGCTTTATCGTAAGTACATCATTTATTTATAGTTTTGGATATGCAATACATGTTATAGTGAATATGCTCTACTTAAGCTTAGGAGCAAACATGTATTCTCTATATAAAGTATATACTATAATGTTTGCCAAAATTTGCATAATTTTAAATATATACCCTTTATTTGTATAGGAAGTCAAGTGTGTGCCCTCTCCATTATCATTATCCCTTTAAAAGTTAAGGTGGCTCAATGCAAATTTTTCATATTTAAGGAAATGTCTTTGCAATTTATCCTATTAATTATTGAAGAGTTTTTGTTGGTAGTAACTTAAATTCTTTGTGGATTTAATTTGAGACATGTTAGAGATAGAAGAACTATACAAGATAGTTCGATTTCGGGTATTCCAAGCCACTTTTGCTTGACTAAAGTCATGCGCAAATGCTAGTGAACATAGAAGTGAGCAATCAAATCAAGCAAGAATGCTTGACTAGAGCATAGGGAATTGTTAGATTGGCCCTACCATAGTCAATTGATACTTCCCATAGTTGATTGAAGCTTTTTTATCTTGTATACCTTTATACCTTGATCATAGATGTAAGTGTGTGTGTATGTCTTAAAGATAATATTTAGGAGACAATTTAAACTAACTACAAGCTTTTAGACAAAGATTGAAATAAAACATGGCTACATCTTTGGTGAGTAAGATAATGTTGAAATGAAACTTACTTGTTCTAAGGATGTCAAAAGGAAAGTTAATGAGGGAGCACGTTGATGAGTTTATTTCACTCATCAATGATTTGTTAAACAATGACACAAAAGCTGATGATGAGAATTAAGAGCTCTATGATTATCTGTTGTTCACTTGTCTCCAATAAGAACTTGAGGGAGGTTAAGATATATGGTATGATACCTTTGACATCCAATAGTGTTAGAGTAATTTTCAAGTTAAAAGTGAGTAAGACAATTTGAGTTCACATTTAATAAGAAATAAGATGGCTCTACACATTTAGTTGCTAAAGCAAGGGATTGTAAAACATAGCTATGTGGAAATAAATTAAAGGCAAACATAAGTTGAAGTCAAAACAAATAGACAAGAGTTGCAGTGATCTTATGAAGAAAGGCCACTTCATAAAGCCAATTGTTGGAAGTTATAGAGTAAGAATAAGGGTAACTAGAGTAGTAATAAGGGCAAAGTGACAAATATTATGGATACAGATGTCATGTGGGAAAAGAATGATCTTTTTGTGAGCTACTAATGATAGGTTACATTTTAAAGATGCATTGATTCTAAGTATTCATATCTTGTATGTCCAAATAAAGACTAGGTCACTACATTTATGACCATTGATGGTGGAACAAACAAACTTGGGAAAAACACTTCTTGCAAAATGTTTGGTATGTTAATGCTTATAAGAACATGTGTAATGGAGTTGTAAGAGTGCTACTGATGGGTGTCGAATCTAACAAAAATAAAACCTACTCCTAGACAATTATATGATTTGCATATAGTGGTGAATAGGGTCGAATCCACAGAGATTGGTTAAACTTATTTCTATTTAAGGAGAATAAAAGGGAAAAGAAAAAAGGCGGGGGGGGGGGGGGGGGGGGTTGTTTGTGAATCAAAATAAAGTAAAACAAGGTAAGAAAATCGGATATTAATGAAAGCCTAGCCAAAGGAATCAAGATAGTTTAATTCTAGGAATTGATCATCGATGCAAATGTTTTCTATTCTTAGTTCTAGATAAACTGGTTATGGTTATTAACAAGCTCTAACAACCTATCTCTCCTTACTTCCAGGATAACCTCAGACAAGCGCTTTGAATTATTTCTCTTATTGATTAAACAACCCTAGACAAGCGCTTAGGATTTAATCTATCAATAACATTAAGATCTAGAGAGACCACCAATTCATGCCAGTAGATTATAAGATAACCTATTTAAACATGATCACACACCTCCATAACATGAATTCGATCATCTCTTTTATAACCAAACATGTTATTGCGTCATTAAGACTAGAATAATCAAACAATTACGGATTTGACGTGCTAGTTGACAATATATTAACTTGCTAATTGAGTAGAAGAGCTCTATTCATACCAATCAACAAAGATAATAATGACAAAACGATCAGAAGATATATGAATACCCGAAAGCAAAGAATAGAATAAATACAAGTCAATTAGACCTCACAATTCATGGAGAATTAAACATCTATGACCCTTTGGCTAGAAAAGTAGCTTAGCTACTCATGTTCATGAATAAAACGAAAAATAAAAATAAAAACATAATGAACCCGGTTGCCTGCTCTGCCTCCTCGGTTCCTTCTTGTCTCCAAGGTGATTCCAGATTCCCAAAGAAAAAGTTCAAAAGTTCCCTTAACCCTCTAGGGTTGGTTCTATTTATATTGTTAGGGAGATGGCATGTGATCTTTTGCTAGCAAGATACGAAAATATCTTTCCTTTTCCAAGTAGATTTCTAGAAGTAAATGTTCGTCCGCCTTGCACGCCCTAACACACGGCCGTGGGTCAAGCCGTGCCATCCTTTGTGCATATTCTTCAAGTCTTCATCCGCGCCCAGTGTGTACCACGGTTACACACACGGCCAGATTTCAAGTCGTGCCTTCATTTGTGCATAATCTACAAGTCTTCATCCGTATCCAGTGTGTACCACGGTTAGACCCACGGCTAGATTTCAAGCCGTGCCTTCATCTGGTTGATGTTCCACACTTTCTTCTCCTTGGCACGTCTAGCTTCCACCACGGCTCCAAGCATGGTTTCTCCCACGGCTTCCACCACGGCCGTGCCCTAAGCCGTGTCTCTCTCTGTTCAAAGTCCACATTTCCGTCTTCTTGTCCAGTGTGTGACACGGTTTGCGCCATGGCCATGCCTCAAACCGTGCTTCCGATACACGGCCGTGTACTTCAACCGTGTATCTTCCTGTTGATTCAAAACCAAGTACACGGCCGTGTACTTCAATTACACGCCCATATACTTCCCTCCGGCGGTGTAAATCCTTGTCTTTGAACCAAGTTGTAGATGGCTTCTCTAATTTACTTGAATTGGCATCCTTGACTCCATTTAACCTGATTTATCACGATGATAGAATTAGAGTACCATTTCCTTATGATTTCTATAAAATTAATAATAATTTAACACAATTTATACTATAAAGATTGAGTATAAAATGGCTCTATCAAATTCCCCCACACTTAAACTCTTGCTTGTCCTCAAGCAATTGCATCAAATCGATTGAGAAATCTGTCATAGATTATACAAACTTTCTTTTCATCATTCCAAGCATCTATTCATTTGTAATTCATGACTTGTAATTTAATGTCTACTACTTCAACCAAACTGGTTTCCTGTGATCAAATTACTATGGACAAAATTCAATAGCTAATCTAAACAAAACAAACTTTAATCCTCATGTTTAGCAAAAGAATTTTTATTCCAAAAGTAAATACTTAATCCACTAAGGAAAAACACCCAATTAAACTTCATTGGATATTATCAAGCATATAATCCTTGCAGTATAAAGTAAAAGCATATGGTATAAGCTCTTTGCTAGATATTCTCCCTTTTATACATCTTTGTTTTATTCAATGAATGTTTACATTAATGTTCTTTTGATTTATTTAAACATCTATTTTGACGGGTTTTTGCCCGCTTCTTTTCATGAACTTTTGCCTCTTTCGCCCTTATCGTTATAGTGAGTTCATTGAGTCGGCAACATCCCGAGCTCATCACTCAAGTGACCGGGTTTTGAGATACCCCTACGGACTCTTCCTCACTCTAACATTCAAGTTTGAATACTCTTAACTCAATTAGTTGAATCATTGGAGTAATGGCTATGCTTGATTTTTTTTTTTTAAGTGTTATGATTGCTTTACAAACAACTTCAAAGAGTATACAGTAGCTAATATAACCTAGAAGTAAACTTGTTTATTTTTCACTTAGGGACTCGACTTACTCTTAGACTTCCAATTCTAAAGCTAAATACAAGGTAAATTTGTTTCTTAAAGATTTCACTACTTAATTTTAACCATGTATTCTAATCACAGTAGTGGGTGAGTAAAACATTTGAACAAGTCAATTTCACATTTTGTATATGCTTATTACAACATTTAGTACAATCTCTAGATTTCATGATAATTTTGAAAAAATTTGGCTTAAAATTGCTTAAGGACAAACATTCAGAGTATAAGTTAGTTCTCTATTCTCTATATTTTATTATCCTCTCCCCCACACTTAGCTTGAACAGTGTCCTCACTGTTCCTAATTTGGCACAATTGAAAAGGAATTAACAACTCAAGGAACATTAGAGAATAAGAGAAAGGAAATACTGGTACTTCCCTGGTATTGGAGTTTTCCCCTTAAGCTTTGGAAAGTGTCATCTGATTATGTGTATCCTTGCTGTAGTTGATCCAAAGAGTTCAAAACTACACTAAAATCAAAACAAACTAAACTAAAACAAAACAAAACTAAAACAAACCAAAACTAATGCAAAACAAAACTTTTTTTTTTTTTTTTTACATGGGTTGCCTCCCATGAAGCGCCTTTCTTTAACATCTTTGGCTAGACGTTCCTGGCTAAATATTCGGATAAGGATTTTGATTCCAGCCTTGGTGCCTGTGGTGATGGGTTAATAACATCCGTAACAAAAACAAGAGAGATATCGTTAGGATGTTTCATGGCATCATAAATGTTAAATTTAATCACTTCACCATCAAATTCCATAGTGAGGGTGCCATCATTTACATCAATTTTCATTTTAGAAGTCTTAAGGAATGGTCGCCCTAATAATATCAGTGATGAAGTATGAGAATCACTATCGTCCATGTCAAGCACATAAAAATCAGCAGGAAAAACCAACCCATTGACTTGAACTAAAACATCCTCTAGAACTCCCTTAGGATAAACATTGGACCTATTAGCAAGTTGAACAATAATACCCGTTTCCTTTAAAGGACCAACATTTAAACGTTGATAAATAGACAATGGCATGACATTGATAGAAGCTCCTAGATCACACATGGCTTTAGCGATTCCAAGATTACCTATTTTGCAAGGAATAGTAAACATACCTGGATCCTTGCATTTAGGAGGAAGCTTCTTCTGAATAATAGCTGAAGCATTTTCACTCACACTAATCTTTTCATTACCTTTCAGCTTTCTTTTGTTAGTGCACAAGTCTTTGAGAAATCTAGCATAGCGCGGTATTTGCTTAATTGCATCAAGCAAAGGAATATTTACCTCGACTTTGCGAAAAGTTTCCAGAATCTCTTTTTCTTCTGCTTCATTCTTGGATTTCGCTAATCTGGAGGGGAAAGGAGGTGGTATCAATTTGACCTTCGATGGCTTAACTAGAGACTTGCTAATCTGGTCGCCCTGTTGGCTCGGAGTCGAAGTCTCTTTCTTGGTCTCTTCCTCAAGATTAGACGGATGTCCTTTCTTATTTGATCCCTGCAATTCTGTTCTACTTCTCAAGGTAATTGCATTAACGCTTTGCTTCGGGTTTGTAATAGTTTGAGAAGGTAACTTACCTTGAGTTTCTAACCTGTTTACGACTGAAGCAAGTTGGCTTACCTGATTCTCCAAGTTTTGAATGCTTTGCTTTGTTTCCTCCTGAAATTGTTTGGTATTCACAGCTAGAGACTTAACAATATCCTCAAGAGACATACCTGAAGTGGAAGGAGCTTGGGGTACGTGGTGTGATGGCTTAGGCTGGAATTGTTAGACATGTTGAGGGTTATTGCCATATCGGATGTTAGGATGATCCCTCCATCCAGGATTGTAAGTATTCGAGTAGGGGTCATACTTCCTTTGTGGCTGTCCTAGGAATCCTCCTACAGCATTGGCATGTTCATGATTGTCATCTTGCAATGTGGGGCACATGTCGGTCGGATGATTAGGAGCAGCGCAAATTCCACAAGCCTTCACCTGCTGCGTTTTCCCAAGAGCTAGCTGCTGCACAAGGGAGGTAAGATTAGAAATTTGATGTTCAAGGTTAGACACACTTACCTCATTTACCTTCCTTGAAGATGCATCATGCCTATACCCAAATTGTTGCGAATTGGCAGCCATAATGGAGATCAATTCCCTAGCTTGACCAGGGGTTTTGTTTACTATGGCGCCTCCACTTGCAGCATCCATCATCTTCCTCTCCAGCGGAAGTAGGCCTTCGTAAAAATATTGGATGAGGAGTTGTTCAGATATCCCATGTTGTGGGCAGCTTGCACACAGTTGCTTGAACCTCTCCCAATACTCATGAAGAGTCTCAGGGTCCCTTTGTTTTATACCACAAATTTCTCTTCTTATACCAGCGGCTCTGGATGCGGGGAAGAATTTGTCCAAGAAGAGTCTTACCATATCTGTCCAAGTGGTGATAGAACCTGGAGGCAAATAAAACAACCAATCTTTAGCTTTAGTACTTAAAGAAAATGGAAAAGCGTGTAGCTTGATTTGATCGTCGGTTATTCCTTGCGGCCTCATACTAGAACACACTATATGGAACTCTTTCAAATGCTTATGAGGATCTTCATTCTCAAGACCATGAAATGTAGGTAGCAGATGTATCAACCCAGATTTCAATTCGAATTCCACAGCTAGTTCGGGATAGTGAATACAAAGTGGTTGTTAATTCACATCCGGTGCAGCCAACTCCCTTAAGGTTCTCTTGAGATTTGCCATGTCGTCCTCTTTTTTAGAATCAAGGGATGAATCAGACAAGTCCGATACTAAGTTCGGTCCGGGGGATGATCTAGCTTCTTGTCGCAGCCTCTTTAGAGTCTTCTCAATCTCCGGATTATAAGTTAGTTCACCTGTCTGAGAAGAACGAGTCATACAAGAATAGAAATAAATTTGACACCAATCCCCAGCAACGGCGCCAAAATTTGATGGGTGTCGAATCCAACAAAAATAAAATCTACTCCTAGACAATTATATAATTTGCATATAGTGGTGAGTAGGGTCGAATCCACAGAGATTGGTTAAACTTATTTCTATTCAAGGAGAATAAAAGGGAAAAAAAAAATGGGGGGGGGGGGGGGGGGGGGGGGTGGTTTGTTTGTGAATCAAAATAAAGTAAAACAAGGTAAGAAAATCGGATATTAATGAAAGCCTAGCCAAAGGAATCAAGATAGTTTAATTCTAGGAATTGATCATCGATGCAAATGTTTTCTATTCTTAGTTCTAGATAAACTGGTTATGGTTATTAACAAGCTCTAACAACCTATCTCTCCTTACTTCCTCGATAACCTCAGACAAGCGCTTAGGATTTAATCTATCAATAGCATTAAGATCTAGAGAGACCACCAATTTATGCTAGTAGATTATAAGATAACCTATTTAAACATGATCACACACCTCCATAACATGAATTCGATCATCTCTTTTATAACCAAACATGTTATTGCGTCACTAAGACTAGAACAATCAAACAATTACGGATTTGACGTGCTAGTTGACAATATATTAACTTGCTAATTGAGTAGAAGAGCTCTATTCATACCAATCAACAAAGATAATAAAGACAAAACGATCAGAAGATATATGAATACCCGAAAGCAAAGAATAGAATAAATACAAGTCAATTAGACCTCACAATTCATGGAGAATTAAACATCTATGAACCTTTGGCTAGAAAAGTAGCTTAGCTACTCATGTTCATTAATAAAACGAAAAATAAAAATAAAAACATAATGAACCCGGTTGCCTGCTCTGCCTCCTCGGTTCCTTCTTGTCTCCAAGGTGATTCCAGATTCCCAAAGAAAAAGTTCAAAAGTTCCCTTAACCCTCTAGGGTTGGTTCTATTTATATTGTTAGGGAGATGGCATGTGATCTTTTGCTAGCAAGATACGAAAATATCTTTCCTTTTCAAAGTAGATTTCGAGAAGTAAATGTTCGTTCGCCTGGCATGCCCTAACACACGACCGTGGGTCAAGTCGTGCCATCCTCTGTGCATATTCTTCAAGTCTTCATCCGCGCCCAGTATATACCACGGTTACACACACGGCCAGATTTCAAGCTGTGCCTTCATCTGTGCATAATCTATAAGTCTTCATTCGTGTCCAGTGTATACCACGGTTAGACCCACAGCTAGATTTCAAGCCGTGCCTTCATCTAGTTGATGTTCCATACTTTCTTCTCCTTGGAACGTCTAGCTTCCACCATGGCTCCAAGCACGGTTTCTCCCACGGCTTCCACCACGGCCGTGCCCTAAGCCGTGTCTCTCTCTATTCAAAGTCCACATTTCCGTCTTCTTGTCCAGTGTGTGACACGGTTTGCGCCATGGCCGTGCCTCAAACCGTGCTTCCGATACACGGCCGTGTACTTCAACCGTGTATCTTCCTATTAATTCAAAACCAAGTACACGGCCGTGTACTTCAATTACACGCCCATGTACTTCCCTCCGGCGGTGTAAATCCTTGTCTTTGAACCAAGTTGTAGATGGCTTCTCTAATTTACTTGAATTGGCATCCTTGACTCCATTTATCCTGATTTATCACGATGATAGAATTAGAGTACCATTTCCTTATGATTTCTATAAAATCAATAATAATTTAACACAATTTATACTATAAAGATTGAGTATAAAATAGCTCTATCAGCTACCAAACGTGAGGCATAATACACATCTCCCAAAAAATTGGATGTCATCATCAATAATACTGGATACTCTAGGCTACAATAGTGTATAATTGAGCCTAGTAGTTACACAGGAACCCTTTGTGCATTTGTCATGATGAAGAGTTTGAAAAACATCTTAGTCATTGATTCACTAGTAGATCTTTCTTCCCCATAAGGTTGTAACTTACCAAATCGTGGCATATACGAAGTGGGCATATGAGAGTAAGGGGCATGATAAGCTTATTAAACATAAGTTTCATTTCATAGAAACCTGATAGATTATAAGTTTGTGAAAGTATAGCATTAGAAAGTAGAAACATGTGGATTTTGAAAATGATGGTGCATACTACTAAGGGTAACTTTAGATAAGATCCATTTAGTTTATTGTAGCTTATGATAGATATATCTATAAGCAGTGCTTAGTATATGCTCATTGTTATAAATGACCATTAGACTTGATATAGGCATTCCTTCTCAAGCATAAGAATGAGGTGTCTGAAAAATTGAAGCATTGGAAGACACTAATTGAAAAATAGATTGGCAAGGTAATCAAGAGATTTCATAAAGAAAACTGGTTAGAATTATGTAGTATAATATAGATGAGCTTCATATAGTAGATCCTATATGGTCATATAAGTTTTAAGTACTATGTGTACTAAGGTAGATTTCAATTCTAAATTTTTGAAACATGCATATTCATGAGGTAGGAATGGAATACCATCTCATACCTATCCTAAAACTTGTCTAAAGCTTCACAATGTATGTTATTGGTTTCTGTGTTACAAGATGCCTTATGATTTCTCAATTTATGTAGGATAACATGCACTTCAATTGTAAATATTGGTAATAAATATACATAAATTTGAAAAATATAAAGAGAAACCAACCAGATTGGCTTTACTTATAACGCACTGGTATACTATTGGTTAAATATTTTAAACTACAAATTCACCTACATAAAGAACAATTCTTATTTTACTTATATATTAATAGAGTAGAAATAACCATTTTAGGATTAGCACATTATATTAATGATCCAGTGATTTATTGGAATTGATTCGAAGAGTGAAATTGATAAGAAGAAAAGAAATTTAGAAGAAAATTAGAGAATGACGGTTAAAAATTTAGTTATAAGGGATGATAAATAATAAATGAAATTACAATAACAATGATGTGCTTAAAAAGTGAATCCAAGAACATGTACACAATTCCAAATGATCAATCAATCTCAAATGCACAATTGGACTTACAAATGGCGTGATGCCTAGTATAATGTAAACCCAAATTGTGTGAATCAATTGGAAAGTAACACAAAGGACTTCAATACCAATCAAATTACATATAACATGCAATTCCAATCTATTAAAATTGGAGCAATATGAACCATAATTGGCGTGAACAACAAATGATGGAAAATAACCTATTATCACTAGATATTACACACTAGTAATAAAAAGGAAGCAACTTAGAAGTTCTTGATATTACTCACAAGAAATTCCAAGCCTCGCTCCCCACAATTTCTTAGAAATTGATAAGAGTGTATATTAGCAAGAGGACTCACTCTCTCTCACGGCAACAAGATGTTTTTGTTCAAAATGTCAAAAGCTCCCTGTAAATCCTAGTTAGCAAGTATTTATACTTGCTCCAATTAGGGTAAAACGTTCAAAAAAAAAATTACACATATGCCACTAAGTGGCCAATTCTAAGAAAAGAAATTACAATTACTAAATGAAATGGCCGATTCTCAAAACAATAATGGCAAGTACAATGTTCTTTAAGTGGCCGGTTCTTCAAGTCAATTGAGCAATTTGTGGGTTGTTGGATGTAACTAAAAAAAAAATGTCTCGCAAGTTGGTCATCAGTGCATGTTATGTGGCCATCCTGTAAAATCGATTAATGTATCTACTATAGTGCAAAACCAAACATTATTAGATAAAAAGTAAACACATGTGGATGTTTTGGATCATACATCTAAATTAGGTTCCCCCACTGTTAGAACCGTAGGGTAGATTCCTATCATCTCCTTGGGCCTTTAAAAGATTTGCCCTCAAATCTAAGGGGTCATCTTTTGGATTGAAACCCGATGCCTTTGTTTGCCTATTTGCTCGACTTTTAGAAGAACCAAAGGTATTTCTAATTTGTTCTTGGAAAGAGTACACCTCAGATGGAGACATAGGCGTCAAGACTATTCGTGTACCATCCTTTTGAAACATATAAGTATTTTTGAACTCGTCATGTAACACCTTTCTATCAAATATCTAGGGTCTACCCAACAATAAATGAAATGCGTACATAGGAAGCACATCACAGATAATCTCATCACTGTATTTTTTTTTCCTACATTGATTTGGCACCTTTGCCTTTTGTGTAACTGCAGACTACCTTAGTCATCCAACCAATGCAATTTGTAAGGGCTAGGATGCAAGTTAGTAGCTAGTTGTAATTTATCTACTAATGTAGTAGATATGACATTAGTGCAACTACCACTATCAATGAATAGCACACAAAGGTTACCTCAAATCCGACAAGGTGTATGGAATAGGTTCTCCCTCTATTTGTCCCTGGCATCTGGAGATAAAGTCAAAACTCTGTGCAACACATTAATAGGTAAGTAGTGTTCACCCTTTTTTATTCTCATGTGTCTCAGCGTTCTGATAATCATAGTACTCCTACAAAGCCATGGATAGCTCTGTAAGCTTGACAGCTTCTTCTTCATCTTCTTCTTTGGTGCCCTCCATAACTGTCATTACTCTCTTATTAGGACATTGTGTAGCCATATGTCCAAATCCCATGCATTTGAAGCATTTAATCTGACATATCTTCCCATTAGTCGACCTTAGTGTTGTTTGCCTAACATCAGGTCTAACTACCTTTTTGCCCTTCCTAGAAATCATTTTCTCTTTGTCTGTGCTAGGGGTAACTCTGTCTATTGCCCTGACATGCTCACCTGCTCCCTTTGGTCCACCCAACTGACTATCAACCCCCATAGGCTTAGTAGTAGTATTGGGCCTATTATTAGTAACCCTGAATGGATTGGATTGCCTCTATGTTTCCACTTTCAAGGCTAACTGTATAGTCTCATCAAGTGTACTATATCTCTGAAGCTCCACAACACAGGCTATCTCATACTTTAACCCAGACACAAAACGTGCTAGGGTTTGCTCAGGAGACTTTACTGACCTACATTTGATCATCAAAGTTTCAAACTCCTTGACATAGTCATTCATTGTTTTGCCTCCTTGTCTCAAAATCTATAGATGTATAAACAATTCCTGCCCATAATGCTCAGGCATGAACCTCTTCCTCAAAACCCTTTTCATGTCTCTCCATGTGTGAATTTCAGCCTCTCCATCCCTTCGCTTGCTGATCACTAAATTCTTCCACCACAAGGCAACATACCCTATGAACTTAACAATAATAAGAGAAACTCCGGTGTTATCATCTATCTCATAACACTCAAAAGGCCCTTAACCTTATTCTCCCAATCCAGATAGTCATCTACTGAACCTCTGCCATCAAATGAAGGCATTTACAACTTCACATATTTTAGACCCTTAGGTAGCTTGAAATCCTTGTTTGGGTAAGGATTGATCCCAAAATTATCATCCCTCTCCTCCCTAAAGGCATGATGATCTCCTTCCACTCTCCTTCCCATGTTTCCTCCTCCTCCTGCTCCCTCTCTTTGAACGTTTTGAGGAGCTACTCTAGATGGTGGTGCCTAAGGATTCACTACTGGTGGTTGTGGTGTTGTCATCCTATCAATCCCTATTGCTAATGTAGCAATAATGGTGGTAAGGTCCTAAAGTTGTTCCTCCAAAGTTCTCCCACCTGTAATAAGATGACCCTGTCCTCCACCAACTTGGCTATTGGCCTCATTGCCAATGCTCCCATTCACACTATCATTCGACATGTTTGTGGATGTGATTTGCTGAAGTACAAATATAGTCTAAAACAATTGCAACACTCTCCCTTTACTATGAAACACTTCACCCGCCACAACAATCAAATCACAAGAAAATAAACACAACTCTATTTAACTTCACACACCACATCAACACACACACACACATTTGTACACCCACGATGCAACAAGCCACCAATGCTACACACACTTCCCTACACTTCAATTATAGCAACAATTATGTAGAAGCAATAATTAAACACTTCCAAGTAGTAAGTTATTGAATTCAACTAAGTAAGTGTTAAAGTATCAATACTTAATAACTTTCACACTTAAATGCTTGTTTTGAAATTTAAACTTTACAACTAAACTTCCTTTTCTAGTCACGGCACATACACAATCCTATACTCCACGTGTAGCACCTTCCTTACACACAACTCCACAACAATTTACAACACCTTCCACAACACACTTACACCACCACATACACACAATACACACATGGTGCACTCCTTTAAATAACAACAACTCTTCAAGTGTGGCACCTTCTTGCCTCAATACACATAACACCACATGTTGCAACCCCTTCAACTCAATACACACTTACACCACCACACATACACACACAATCACAACAACAATTTAAAACAAAAAAATACACCCTTAATTTAACCTTCTCCACAAATGGTAAGAATTAATTTCAAATTCAAATAAAATGTAATCAATACCACTCAATAACTTCTTCAAACTTAATGGATGTGTTTGAATTCAAACAATTTCCCTATTCTCCACACAAATTCAAATTTGGAAATTGTAAATTACACTCCCCAATTCCAAAACAATCATGCAAGAATTACACTTCTCTTCTCTTCACAAATGAGGTACCCTCAATTCTGAAAATAACACAAGAAATGCACTTCCTACTTCCCTTCTCTTCATGGAAAATTCAAGAATAAAGGGACTACTACAAGATCTCCACTTTTACTTCAACAATCAACAAGCACAACATAATAAAATCGGAATTAAGTACTTCAATTCCACCTCAACAATTTTAGATTAAGAAGTAAAATTCAAGAACCCTAATTCCAATTGAAGATCACAAAAAATTCCCTTCTTCAAACCGATGCTCTAATACTAAAAGATGATGTGCTTAAAAAGTGAATCCAAGCACATGAACACAATTCTAAATGATCAATCAATCTCAAATGCACAATTGGACTTACAAATGGTGTGATGCCTAGTATAACATAAACCCAAATTGCGTGAATCAATTGGAAAGTAACACGAAGGGCTTCAATACCAATCAAATTACATATATTCCAATATATTAAAATTGGAGCAATATGAACCTTAATTGGCGTAAACAACAAATGATGGAAAACAACCTATTATCACTAGATATTACACACTAGTAATAAAAATGAAGCAACTTAGAAGTTCTTGATACTACTAACAAGAAATTCCAAGCCTCACTCGCCATAATTTCTTAGGAATTGATAATAGTGTGTGTATTAGCAAGAGGACTCTCTCTCTCTCTCACGACAATAAGATGTTTTTGTTCAAAATGTCAAAACCTCCCTACAAACCCTAATTAGCAAGTATTTATACTTGCTCCAATTAAGCTAAAATGTTCAAAAAAAATTACACATATGCCACTAAGTGGCCGGTTCTAAGAAAAGAAATTACAATTGCTAAATAAAATGGCTAGTTCTCAAAACAACAATGACAAGTACAATGTTCTTCAAGTGGCCAATTATTCAAGTCAATTGAGCAATTTGTGGGCCGTTGGATGTGACTAAAAAAAAAATGTCCTACAAGTTGATCATTTTTGCATGTTATTTAGCCATCTTGTAAAATTGATTAATGTACCTACTATAGTGCAAAACCAAACATTATTAGATAAATAGTAGACACATGTAGATGTTTTGGATCATATATCCAAATTAATTTCCCCCACTGCTAGAACCACAGGGTAGATTCCCATTAAACAATTCTTAAATATTTCTTCAAAATAGATGCTATTACAACTAAAGGGGATGTAGAGGATGAATTAGCAATTAAAGGTTGCAAATGACCTATAATGGAATGGAATCATAAATGGAATTAAGAATTCATTCATGTGTTTGGGAACATCATTAACATAAATAATTCTATTCCATCATTATGTTTAGTTGTGTCATTTTCGGAATGGAATGGAATATGCATATACTAATGTTTGACAAAAATACCCTCATGTTGTATATAGGTATTATTTAGATACATAGACGTGTGTGTGTGTGTCTATATATGATATGATACATTGTAGATGTACAAATGTTATCTATATAGAACATGATATTATAACATTTATATATGTACAATATATATATACTATTGAATCAGGAATTGCTGCTACATTTGGAGTTTTATATATATTATAATAATTGTGTAATCTATTTATATATATGACATTTACATGTGTATTTAAATATAACATATAAATTATATATATAATGTTTCATTTTCAATATAAAACATATGATATCTATAACATATATAATATAGATAGATAGTGTTCGAATTGTAGTAATGGATAATATAAAGAGAACTGAGTAGTATAGAATTAGAAAAATAGGATAATATAAGCATTATTGTATTTTATTTATTTACATATGCTTGTCATTTATTAGATACACTTGTATTAATTCTATTAGTTGTAGAAGTAATTAATCTGTTATGTTTTGTAGCCTTTATATATATAGCCAATAGGTTATAGAACAGAGGAAGTAATCGGAGCAATACACATTTCTTTCTTCTTGAATTTGTCAAGCTCAAAGTTTAGAATTAGTCTTCTATTAGAAGTTTGCCCAATTCCACATGGTATAAAAGCTGTAAGTACTGCATACTTATTGTTTCATTTCAACTTAGTTACATAGTTAAGGTTTCCTAATGGAAATCATGAATAATTAAATAGTTGGCCAATATTATACTAAACTCAAAAGGTATTGGGATGAACTACAAGCCTTAAATGATTATCCAAGCTGTGAATGTAGGGGAATTAACTATTGTACATGTGCTTTAATTGAAAGAATTAATCTTTTTTTAGGCATAAGGCAAATAATTCAATTTTTATTAGGTTTGAATGAGGGATTTAAAGTTATGAGGAATTAGATATTGTTGATGGAACCTATGCCCACTGTAAATAGGGCATTTTATCTAGTGTAACACGTTGAGAAACAAAAGCTTATTACTAGATTTGGAAATGTTAATGTTGAAAGTTTTGCATTTGTTACAAATAGAGATAGAGTGAACTTCTCGGCAGATAGGAGGAAAGGAAGGAATTTTGAAGGGAATAAGGTTGTTTGTCGGCATTGTAAAGGAGAAGGCCATATTATAGATGCTTTTTTTCAAATCATTGGCTATTTGAAATGGTATAAAAGGAAAAGAATTTTCAAGAATTTAAACAAGACGGCAATAAAGGTTGAAACTTGAATGATAGAACCATTAATATCAAACACTCCATTTGATAGCTTTATTGATGTTGTAGGTGATAGTTGTTCTCTTAATCGCTAAATGATACAAACATTTTGCGATGAGGTCATGAAGATGATGAAAGGGAAAGCTTCTTAAGAAAGTTCAAGCTTTACGGCAAATGTTGTTCATTATGTAGGTAATGCCAATTCTTTTTTCAACCTTGGTTCCTTAAATAACAATTTATGTTCTTAGGTTGTCAACACCAGTGCCATAGATCATATGACTCCTTTTAAGACCATATTTTTCAATATAATCCATTTAGAAAAGCTTGTTATAGTACACTTACTTGATGGCAATTTAAAACCTATTTATATAACATGATCTATCACAATCTATTCCAAATTTGTTTTACACCATGTTTTGTATATCTTAGACTTCAAACATAGTCTTTTATCAGTTTTTAGAGCCACTTTTGAGAACAAAATGATAGTCATTATTAATTCTTCATTCTTAACTTTTTAGGAACTGAAAACTAAGATGGTTGTAGCATTAGCTAAAGTTCATAATGGACTGTACAAATTAAAGCAACCGGCTAGAGAATGTTTTAGAAATTCAAATACTTGTATTCAGATTGTTAGTCATGTGAATAATTCTTTTTGTAATAATTCTAATTCACTTCATTTTTTGCATGCTAGACTTGGTCATGTATCCATTTCTAATGTACAACATTTGGATGTTTGCAAGAACTTTGACTCTTCTCATTTTCTATGTGAAACTTGTTGGATATCAAAATTTCATTAATTTCCTTTTCTTCATAGTGTTCATCATTTTAATACTTTGTTTCATTTATTGCACATTGACATTTAGGAACCGCATAATATTCATTCCATCACTGGAGCATCTTATTTCTATACCATTGTTGATGATTTTTCTCGAAGTACATGGACTTTTTAATGAACAATAAATCTCAAGTACTAGGAATTCTTAACAAGTTCTTCTGCTATATTCTAAATAATTTTTCTGCTCAACCAAAATTCATTAGGTTAGATAATGGAGCTGAGTTCTTATCTCATTCTTATCATTCTTTGTTTGATAAATTTGGAATCACTCATCATAGAATTATTATATATACTCTTCAACAAAATGTTTAAGTGAAACATAAACATCAACATATTCTAGATACAGGAAGAGCATTAAGTTTTCATGTTAATTTGCCTAAAACTTTTTGGGGAAAGTGTGTGTTAATTGCTACTTACCCTATTAATAAGATGCCCCTATCTATCCTAAATTAGAAATCAACACATGAAGTTTTGTTTAGTGAATAACCTACATGTGATCACTTACGTGTTATGGGTTGCTTATACTTTGTTGCTTGTAATCCAAAATCTTTTGATAAGTTTGGTCCCATAGGGGCAAAGTGTATCTTTCTTGGTTGTGAAAATGGGTGCAAAGCCTATAAAGTTTTTTCTTTACAATCTTAGAAATTTCTTCTTAGTAGAGATGTAGTTTTCTATGAAGACATGTTTCCTTTCAAGTTTAGTTTGGATAACCATTCAAATTTGTCTACTTCTCACACAGAACAACATGTATCTTTGTCTATAAAACAAGATTAACACACATTTCCTGCTACTGAACCACCATCATTTTCTTCTGCATCTTTTCCTTTTAATCCTTTTCCTTCCTCTATATCTCTTGTACCAAATCCTCATCATACTCACAATTTTCCAACAATTGTATGCAAGTTATCTAGAATTTCTAAGCCACCCAACTAGTTGTAGGAATACGTTTGTTCTATTTCTTGTAGTAATAATAACCATGAACCTAATCATCTATATCCTCTTTTCTCACCTAATACTTTTGTTGAATATCCTCATGATTTTGTTTGGTCTATAGAAAACATGTTAGCAACTAAATAACCTCATTGTTACTCTTAAGCAACTAAGATTGAGAATTGGGTTCTTGCCATGAGCAAAGAATTGCAAGCTTTAGAAATTAATGATAGATGGGAGCTTACATCCTTGCCTAAAGGTAAAAAGACCATTGATTGTAAATGGATATATAAAATCAAATATAGACTAGATGGAAATGTTGAATGTTATAAGGCTAGATTGGTAGCTAAATAATACAACCATGTTGAGGGAATTGACTATCATGACACCTTTTCGCCCATAGCTAAATTGGGTATTGTTAGGATTTTACTTGTTGTCACTTCACTAAGGAGATGGCCACTTTTCCAATTAGATACCAACAATGCCTTTTTACATGGTTTTCTTAGTGAGGAAATTTATATGCAACCACTTGAGGGATATTCTAACGCTAAACCTAACCAAGTTTGTAAGCTCCAAGTTTTTTGTATGGTCTCAAGCAAGTCTTAAGATAGTTAAATGTTGAAATCTACAGTTTTTTGCTTGCTTATGGCTTTCATCATTCTAAAAGTGATTACCCCTTGTTTATTAAACACATTGAACATGAGTTTATTGCTCTTTTGTTGTATGTGGATGATTTGTTTGTCATAGGTGCAAATGTTGATGCTATACAATAGCTTAAGCATGATTTACTCTAAACATTCACCATTAAGAATCTTGGTGAAGCTCAATTCTTTTTTAGCCTTAAATTATGTTGTACTTCTCAATGGCATTTTAGTTAATCAACATAAGTTCATTCTTAACACTTTATCTAATGTTGGCATGATTGGTTGTATGCTTACAAACATTCCATTGCTTACTAGTTAAAATCTATTTAAGGATGACAATCCATTGCTTGCTGAACCACTATAGTATAGGTGCTTTATTAGAGGACTCCTCTATCTCACGCTTATAAGACTTGATTTAGATTTCAGTGTTCATCATTTAAGCCAATTTTTTATTGCTTCATGAGTTGGACATTTAAATGCTACTTTTCATATGTTATGATATTTGAAGGGCGGTTTTTCTCTTGGGCTGTTTTATTCATCTAATACTCTATTGTCTCTTACTTGTTATAGTGATTCTAATTGGGATTTATTGTTACATGATTGTCAATCTCTTTCTAGTTTCTATGTTTTTCTTGGAAGTTCTCTTATATCTTAGAAAACCTAGAAATAGTAAGCCATTAGCATGTCTGCAATAGAGGCAAAGTGTCACAACATGGGTGCTTCAACTAAGGAGTTGCTTTAAGTTTCCTACATTTTAAATGGTTTGTGTGTTTCATTTGATTTGTTGAATTCATATATACTATGATAATAAGTCTATTCTTTAGATTGCTACTAACTCATGTTTCCATAATTGAACCAAACATATTGAAGTGGATGTTCATTTCACTTGTGATCATATTGCACTAGGTTTTCTATAGACTTCTTATGTTCCTTCTTCTTCCCAATTAGCTGACCTACTTACTAAATCACTTCCAACTACTAAGTTATCAAAATTCTATTCAAAGCTGAGCCTTAGAGTGGCTCTATCTTTAGTAGGGGACGTGAGAAATATTGTATTGTATTTATTTATATGTGTTTGTCATTTATTAGATACACTAGTATTAATTCTATTAGTTATAGAAGTAGTTAGTTTGTTATACTTTGTAGCCTTTGTATACATAACCGATAGGTTATAGAACAGAGGAAGTCATTAGAGTAATAAACATTTCTTTCTTCTTAAATTTGTCCACCTCAAAGTTTAGAATCAATCTTCTATCAAAAGTTTACTTAATTCCACAGTATAACTCTTTTGTATCATATTTGGAGTGTATAGTACTAGAGAAGAATTTTTGTAATGTTCACTATTTTTATTATCAAAGTACTGTACTAAACATGATATACAAAATACTAGATAAGGATTTTTGTACTTTTTTCCAGTGAATCTAATTCTTATACCATATTTTAAATAGTACAAAATATAAGTATTTTATTTAGTACTTTAAAATTATTTTTGTTCTAGTAACTGAGAAAATATACAAACCAAATAAAGAATAAAATATTTTGTCTAGTTCAATATCACAAAATTTTGACAACCAAACAATATCATATAAATTAGATATACATAACATTGTATACATGGCCATCTTCGATTTTTTTTTTTTATTCTTTGTTGGAATTAGCAATTCTAAGGATTGTGATTCTAGTTTCTTAAAATGCATCTAAACAAAGGAAATAAAATGGAATCTAGAGTCACGATTCCACTCATAGTCCATTATAGTATACCAAATATAACGAATGGCACATTTAGTTCATTTCATAATTGGAATAGAACAGTAACTTCTTTACTATAAATCTAATCTTGCATTTGATTGACGAAATAACTGTTTCATGAATTTGCTATTGTAGTAAAATGAGGAATTAGAGTTCCTTTATAGGAGCAAAGGAATAGCCTTTTTTTTTTTTACAACATACTACCATATCCATCTATGAAATCTCAAACCAATTATGAAGAATAGGAACTCTTTTTGTATTTCATTCTTTAAAAATTTTAATTTTAGTTCTACTTTATTCTATAAGATTTCCTTTATCCCTTTGATAGTATGATGATGTTGTAAGTAATAATAATTAGGTAGTTTTATACATATATAGTAACAAGGTTATTGATAGATAATTACATAAATAAAGTTTGATAGTTTTATATGATGTATCAAGAACTATATATACAACTATGTTAACATGACCTTTAGCTATAAATTACATATTTTTCATATCCCTCTTCAATATGCTTTTAGTAAGAAATTAATAGTGCCTTTTTATTTGTGTTGGTTCCTACTTATCACAAATATGCTAATGTGAAACTAGAAAAATAATTGGTTTTCCGATTCTCCCACATTTATTTATTTATTTAACTTTTTAGTTTCAATGAGAACTCTCTTCCAATTTTATAGGTGTAGGCTTAAACATCTAATAGTGTATTAGCAGACGATACACCTACTTTGCGTGTGCATATATAAAGATATTAAACATATGAAACATATAATTAGATTGTAGTTGTGGTGATGTATCCATCGACATCACGTGTGCAAAACTTTGGTATAGCAAACATGACCAAATTAAAAATACATAAGAATTCATAATCTAAATTACATACACAACTATTTGATAGAAGTAAATGAGGACTATGCATTTTTTATACATGTACCTAAAAACTAACAAATATATATGTTTGTTTGTTTTTAGGTACATGTATAAAAAATGCACAGTCCTCATTTACTTCTATCAAATAGTTGTGTACGTATATATATATATATATATGTGGGTTGGCAATTTAAAACTAGATACATAAACTCAGACATAACACAATACGATTATAAACAAGTTTGGATTGACAAAAATTAACATAAATAATAAATGGTTCAGATTCCAAAACAACACGCTAACATTCATGTTCGAGTTCGGGCTTGACACATAAACTCGTTTACTAAATAGGTTTGATTTTGAACTCATTTTTTACTAATAATATTTTAAACATATTTAACCTTATATTGTTTTCTCTAATGAATGGCTTCTAGTCAGGTCATTTTAGAAAATGACAAAAAGTTATTTAACCTTTCTGTTCTAATATATAAAATGTATAATTCCTTGACCTCTTTTATTTTTTATTTTATTTTATTTTTTTCCACTCTCCCTTTTGCCCATTGGTGTAACATGTGTTATATTTATATATAGGGTTGTGTTATAAATATATAGGCATCGAACACTGATTATATATATATATCCAATGTATATTATATATTTATATATCTGCTATATGTAAGTTATTTGTTATATGTGTAATAATATGTATAAAATCTTTAATCTTATGCTATATATGTGTGTTATGTATGTGTATAACATATAGGTTATATATATATATATATCCATATGTATATTATATATTTATATATTTGTTATTTTTTATGTGTAATAATATGTATAAAATCTATAATCTTTTGTTATATATATGTGTTATGTGTGTGTGTATAAAATATAGCTTATATATATAATAAATAAGTAGAATATATTTATATATATATGGGTGATATATATAATTTATATCTTATATATAAGGCTATATATACTTGGTGTTATATATAACAAATAAAAAGATTAGATATTTGTTACATACATAATATTCTATAATCTATTATGTTATATATATATATATATATATTATATGGGTTAATATTATATTTGATGTCTAAACTTGGCTAATTTTTACAATTAACTATCTAATATTTCAAAGTATTAATTTATTACCTAAACTTTATTCATTTTTTCAATTAACTATTTAAATTTTACCCATTTTTAAAATTTATTACACTATATAAATACTTTAAATAACCATAAAAATTTTATATGTAGTAAATTAATACTTTTAAACTTTATATAGTTAATTGTAGAATAAAGTTTAAGTATTATATGTGGCATTATCCCTATATATATATGTGTATGTGTATGTTCGTTATACATATAACAAAAACATAATATTATATAACCAATTATGTTATACAAATATTATGCATAAAACAAAATAAATTATGTATTTATATTTTTTATATACATATATGTATTTTATTACATATATATATATTTTATAGATTTATGTTATGTATAATCAATATATTATATGTATAATGCTTTGTATATATGTTATGTTTATAGTCTAAATTGTATATATATATATATATATATATATATATTTATAGCACATGTTAAAAGAGGTAAGAATGGAAATGATATGAGGTTAACTTCTTTCAACTCATCATTTCTATTCTTGGCTCTTTTAAGAGGTTTTCAAAGTGGTTAACTGTGTGAGCTTTGATATCATCATGAGATGAAAACCTTCGGTAGACCCATCACACAGAGCATATTGCCTCTTTGTGATATTTCAGTTTCAAGGAATAGAAAAAGAACTTGGAACTACGGTCACCAAGCTTGAGCCAGTTAATCTTGCATTTTTTATGCGAAAAGGATTCCTCCGCTGGACTAAGGAAATATAACTCCTTAAAGGCTCTTTTTTCATCTTCTCAATTAGCCTTATTTAATTCATGGTGTCATGACTCTTGTCTTCACATTACCTGTACACTTTTGAATGTTTGAAAAATAATGACCGTTTGACTTCCTTAGTTCTTTTTTAAGCATTTTAAGCTTAGAAATCACTCTAAACATAGGAGTACGATCAACGAGCCCATTCCATACCTCTTGGACAGTAGTTTTAAAATCTGGATGCCCGATCCAACAATTGAAAGATTTAAAGGAAGTTCTTCTGGAAGCTGGTCCCGATTGTAATCACAGCATATCCCACTCCATCATTATGGAGAAACTTTATAGAAACACCCCAAAGTCTTACCCAAACCAGCATTTTTCTTGGGTGTACTTATGGCAAGGGCATGCTAGTCCTTCACCTTTCTAACATGGGGAATCTGTTTTGCAAAATTCTACGGTTGTCGATGAACCTTTATAAGAGTCTTCATTCACAAATTTAAATAAGAAATATCCATACCCATTGGTAGGTACTTTAAGTAACCCTTCATTGCTCCAAATAGACTTCGCAATCCTTTGTACCACCAGAAAAGAAGTATCCTATAAGAGTATTTATCCAAATGTGCTTACCGTTTTCAGAGATCGATTTTAATGGTTTCAACATTCATTGGAGGATAGTAATTGAGGACCGCATTCTCTTTTGGAATTGGTGGGGAATCATTTGCTGGAAGACTCGAGCTAGAAAACCATCTTTGCCATGGCGTTAGGCAATTTTGGAGAAGCCTTGTTTCGAACAACCTCCTTAGTACGGTTTTCAATCTCCTTAGCAACTTTAGTGAGCTTCCTTAATGCTTGATAAAAAATAAAAAAAATAAAAAGAAGAAAAAAAAGGAGATTTGACTTGAGCTCAAAAGGAAACTTTTACTAGCTTTTCTTTTCCGTTAGGGCAAGAAGAATTAAGGTATGGAAAGTTTCTTTTGTCCATAAGGTAAAGACTAATCGGCTTTTCTACTACAATTGCCAACTAAGACATGACAAGTCACATCACCTTTTTGCTTTTCTACCTTAGGCCTCACCTCCGTTAATACTGTTGTAGGAACCTCCTTTTCAAATCCAGATACCATATTTGTATCCTTCACGAAAGAGGCTTTGTCTGATGACTCATTCAGCTCCAATTACCGGAGCTTTTTTCTACCATGCCATGATGAACCCATGAAACCAGCTACCATAGCTCGAGCAGTAAACTCGTCGAAGAAGACCTTGTTTCCACAAACAAAAATCCTTGTAGCACTACTAGAAAATAAAAAGCAAAAAAAGAAACTCTAAGAATAAAACTAAATTCCGGTCAAAGAAGAAACTAGAATTAGGAAGAGAAAAGAAAGAGAAGAGTTTAGGGCTTTAATGTTTAAATGTAACCCCAAAAGAAGTGGTCTAATGGGGGAGGAGGTAGAAGAAACGAAAAACCTAGATTGGGATTTCTAGAGAAGTTAGAGGATTTTCTCTATTTAGAATTCATCTATCTTACAAGAACTAGCAAAGTATAAGGTTAAGATTTTAAGGCTTTTAAGTGCTTAAATGTAACCCAAAAGAAGTGGTATAATGAGAGTGGGGACGTAAAGAAAAGAAACTCTAGGCTGGGAATTCTAGAAAGAAGTCAAAGATTTTCTCTTTAGGATCCATCTATCTTACAAGAACTAACAAATCATAATCTCTCTTCATAAGCCATTAACTTCCCCAACCCCTTGTTAGATTATTAATAGTAAAGTTAGCAATAAATTGTGGATAAAAGATGTCATACTTTAAGAGGTTGTGATACTCCATGTATTTGGAATGGAAGTCCTACATGAATTGTGGGAGATGTTAAATAATACTATATAAGGCTAAGTAGTAAATAATATATCAATGCTAGTTAGAAACTTTTAGGTCAAATGATTGGAAAAGTTCATTAGTGTTTGTTGGCTTGGTTAATAACTAATTTTGGCTTAAGGTGTTAAAAACGGTATTAGAGTTGACCCCCCTACTAACAAGTGTCTAATTGGAAGATGACTAAAAAGGGGAAATATTTGGGTTCAATTGTAAGCACAAGGAAGATGTTGCATGTTCAAGGGGAGGGAGATTGTAATACCCTATGTATATAAGGGGGTTGTGATACCCCATGCATATGGAATGAGAATCTTACATGAATTGTAAGAGATGTTGAGTAGTGATATATAAAATCAAATGGTAAATAGTATGTTGAGTTAAGTGGTTGAAAAAAAAACTCATTTGTGTTTGTTGACTTAGTTATGGGTAGGGATAGAAATGTGGGCTAAACAAGCCAACCTGTATTGGCATGTAGGTTGAAGTGGGATAGCCCACGTTGGCTTGCACCTTATGTGGGTTGAAAAAGTTGTCTAACTTGCCTCATAGGCTAATGTAAGCCAACCTACTGACATGAAAAAAAATAATTTTTTTAATTATATATTACAAATTTATAATATATAAATTCAAATAAAAAATATATTTAAAAAAAAAAAACAATTATTTCACAAGCAAAAAAGCTTACATGATGTGAATTGTGATGTGAATGTGTGTAAGTTTGAGGTGTGCCATGCTTGTGCTATGTGTGTGTAAGTCTACATCTGCTTGCTATGATTGGAGTTGTGCCATGTACATTGTAAAACTGTCTTTTCTATTGACACTTGTGTTATCGTTTGTTTTCATTTTTTTTTTTTTATTTAGCAGGCTAAGTGAGCCAACCCACCCCGCAACAAGTTAGCCCGTGGGCTATGTGGGGTGAGCTAAAAAGCCCGCAATTCGTGTAGGTCAAATTGTTTTTGGCCCAACTTGTAAAAAATTGCAGGTTAGGCAGGTTGGCCCATCAAACCCACCTCACATTCCTAGCCTTAGTTATAAACATGTTCTTTCTATCCTTGTGAAATTGAATATGAATATCATTTTTAGTTACTTACATTTTGAATAAGAAGTTGATTACACGATGATGGTTTTCACTAATTCGTGCTACACTATATACTTACTTGCCTTGATGCTTCAGAATTTAGATTTATGGGCCATTTCAATCAATGGTCAAATGAGTAAGGTATATTTACAAGTCTTTACTATTGATTCTAGTCTTCGTATTATATTAACTTGGTTTGCTTTGTCAATTCATATTTTCAATTTGTAGTCAATGAGATTTCAAGCCCTAGATAGATTTAAAGCAAGAGAATACAATATTCTCGTATGTACTAATGGTGTAAATAGAGGATTGCTATTCCATTGGTGGATACAATCATTAATTTCAACATTCCATCAAATCCAATGGCTAGGTTTTTATATACCTTTTTTTTTTATACATATTTACGTATACAAAGTCTTTAGTTTAAGGAAAACTATTTTTGGGTAAGAGAGATAAAATTGTTATAAGCTCTCTAGACAAACTTAGATACTATATCTAGAATTTTCATATTCCTAAATATGCTTGGTGTTTTTCAATCATTGCAAGTAAGATTTTAACAATCCTACCTAGTTGAAGGAGACTTAATTGTTTTTGTAATTAGTTGCTATTTTGTATGATTATGTTCATCAAGTTGGAAGAGCTATCCCTGTGGGACGATCCGGTCTTGCCATCTCAATTGTAAATCAATATGAAGCTGGGAGGCATTTTTGGATAGAAAAGTTCATTGGTAAGAAACTTGTAATGTTATTTTATGAATTTTCTCAATATATAGTTTTGAGACAACTAATGGAAGATATTTTAGAAAAAAAAAAAAAACCTACTTGAGTTCTTTGCTAATGAGGAGAAGGTGTTAAAGCTCAAGGAGAGGTTTTATGTAACAAGGGAGGACGAGTTAGGGTTTTTGGAAGGTAACAGTTCGAGAGAGGATAAGGAGAAAGAGGAATTAGGGTTTCTGAAGGAGGAAGGTTCGCGAGAGAGAGAATGGAGACTAAACTGATCTGACTAGACAGTGGAAGTGGCGTGTGGCAGGAGTGAGACAGGAAGGTAAAGGTTCTGACTTAGGGAATGTGTGTGTGTGTGGAGAGGCGTAATAGCTATGGTGAAGACGCGACAACCGGTGGGCTATGGGTTGGGCCAGTGAGTGGGCTACGGATTGGGCCAGCCGATGTTGCAGTAAGGATACAGGCTGAGGAACGACTGGGAACATGGGTCGGAAATTCCTGTGAATTATACTAAGCCCACCACCAAATTATTCCACCTCTGTAACTTGCACATAGTTTGTTAGCAAATTGTAACCAACTATATATAATGTAAGAGAACAGAGGAAAGACTAATGAAAATTACCAAAATTTTATGAGTGAATTGTAGTGTCATTTTGTATTCGAATTGATATTGCAACCCCTGTTACAATTGGTATCAGAGCTTGTGTTACGCCATGGAGACTCGTGAATCCAAGAAGCTGGATGATGCTGTGCGTAATGCGGTGAAGGAGCACACAGAGGAAGCTCTTAAACCCATTCACGATACCCTTAAGAGAATGTGGAGCTAATGGACCAACAGATTCTAACCATTACTGGCTTGAAGACAAACAAATCTGATTAGTTGGATTCAACTAGCTCCACGGCAAAGGATCCTGGTAAGTTGCCTGAGTCGAGGATAGATCTGGATTAGCACTAGCACGGCCAGTAGCGGTAGAAACCCACCTGCAAACAAGAGCACCTAGGGTGGATTTTCCTGTTTTTGATGGTAACAATATAAAAGATTGGTTATATAAGGCTCAACAATACTTTGAAATTGATTCTACCCCTGAAGACTGGAAGCTTAGAGTGGCTGCTATGTATTTAGAAGGAAAGGCGTTAAAGTGGTATCACTCCTACATTCAGACTTTAGAGAGTCCTCACACTATTACTTGGAGTGAGTTGGTTAAGGTACTGCAAGCAAGGTTTGGAAAAAAGGCGTATTGAGATCCAATGGCAGAACTTAAGGAGTTACACCAAGTAGGAACCTTGCAAGACTACTTGGAAGAATTTGAGCATCTAGTAACTCAGGTCAAGCTTCTAGAAGTCTACTTGATAAGTTGTTTTTTGAGTGGACTCCATCCCACCATCCAATACCCTATACGCATGTTCAACCCCCAAACTCTACAAGAAACCTACTCCTTGGCCAAATTACAAGAAGCAAACCTTCTCTCCACCAGTCAATACCTAAAAACTCCTCGTTTGAACACATCACCCAGCCAACCCACATCTTACACACCAATTCCACCCTACCAGACCCCAACTTACCCTAGAACCCTACCCAACACTACTTCCCATTATAAGAACCCCCAAACACCAAGTAACACCCCAAAACCACCAAACCTTACTCATCCACAAAACCGACTCACTAGAAGACTTACCCCTAAGGAATTAGAAGAAAAGAGGAGGAAAAAGCAATGCTTTTGGTGTGACGAACCTTTTGGGCCAGGCCATAGATGCAAGAAAAGGTTGAATGTGTTACTAGTGGAAGTGGAGGAAGGCAAGGAAGACACTGGGGAGGAAGACATTCCTCCGGAGGATGTGGAAATTGATTTTGCTAAGCTCACACTTAACGTTTTGAATCAGGATCACGGGCATCACTTAAGTAGCATGAAAGTGAGTAGATATTTCAAGAAGAGGAAGTTGAATATATTAATTGATACTGGCAGCTCACTAAACTTCATTGATGAGCAACTAGCTAAGGGTCTTGGATGTTCCTTAACTGGTACACCCACTCTTAATGTAACATTAGCTGATGGCACAAGCTTAAATAGTGCTAGTAAGGTTTCCAAGTTCACTTGGGAAATGCAGGGACAAGGATTTACCGCTGAGGTATACTTGTTAACCTTATCTGGCTATGATATGATATTAGGTGTACCATGGCTGAGGTCTTTGGGTACCATCCTTTGGAATTTCCAACACTTGACTATGAACTTTAAGTGAAATGGTCGTAAATGTGAGTTGGTTGCGGATAAGGAGAGGCTTAGGGCTATGAAGGCAGGGGAGTTGTCCAAACTAATTGAAGGGAATGGAGACTGACATCTCCAATGTTGGATAGTCCACGCTCTGAATAAAGAGGATGAGAGTAGGGCACAACAGAAGCTGCCACCACAGCTGTTAGATTTATTAGAAGAGTTCTACGACCTTTTTGAAGAACCACATGAGTTGCCTCCGCATAGGGAATTTGACCATAAAATTCCTTTACAGGAAGATTCCCGAGTGGTCAACATTAGACCTTATAGACATTCTTCCATGCAGAAGACTGTTCTAGAGGATATGGTGAAGGAAATGCTCTTAAGTGGGATAATTAGAGACAGCCACAACCCTTTTTCCTCGCCAGTTGTCTTGGTAAAGAAGAAGGACAATACTTGGCGAATGTGTGCGGATTATCGTGAGTTGAACAAGCAGACTGTTAAAGATAGGTTTCCCATTCCTATCATAGAAGATCTATTCGATGAGTTAAGTGGAGCTGCTTACTTTAGTAAGCTGGATTTGAGATCCGAGTATCATCAAATCCGGATGCATCCTGAAGATGTGTACAAGACCGCTTTTAAGACACACGAAGGGCATTATGAATTTTTTTGTTATGCCTTTTGGCTTAACCAACGCCCCATCCACGTTTCAAGGGCTCATGAATCAAGTTTTCAAGGTTTATCTAAGGAAATTTGTCCTAGTGTTTTTTGATGATATACTCATCTATAGTAAGAGCTTAGAGGAACATGGGAAACACATGAAGGTAGTATTCCAAATTCTGAAGCGAGAGCAACTTTGTTTGAAAAGATCCAAATGCATTTTTGGAGCTACTCAAGTAGAGTACTTGGGGCACATCATCACTAGGGAAGGAGTAACAACTAATCCCAAGAAAATTGAGTCCATTGTCAACTGGATTGTTCCCAAGAGTTTAAGGCAGTTAAGGGGTTTCTTGGGGTTATCTGCTTACTATAGACGGTTCATTAGAGGGTATAGTGTTATCACTAGACCCCTCACGTTATTATTGAAGAAGGACAATTTCAAGTGGAATAGTGACTGCCAGATAGCCTTTGATAGGCTGAAGGTTGCCTTGTCCAGTTCACCAGTTCTGAGACTCCCGGACTACGGTAAGGAGTTTGTAATAGAAACTGATGCTAGTGGGGAAGGAGTGGGAGCTGTCCTGATGCAAGAACATCATCCCATAGCTTACCTTAGTAAGACACTGAACAATAGGCAGCAAGGGATGTCTGTGTATGAAAAAGAACTCCTAGCCCTAGTTTATGCAGTGGAGAAGTGGAGACATTACTTAATAGGGAGGCATTTTGTCATCAAGACTGATCATCAAAGTTTGAAGTACCTATTGGAGCAACGATTGGTCACTTCCAGCCAACACAAATAGTTGACTAAGCTATTAGGGATGGACTATGAAATAAGGTATAAAAGCAGGTGCACCAATCAAGCCGCTGACACTCTGTCCAGAATGGGATAGTTGGAACTAAAGTCAATTGCAGTTAGTGCCACTACCCCAGAACTAGTAGAGGAGCTGAAACAGAGTTGGTCTCTTTCTGGAGGGTATCAGCACATGCTTGATGGTCTTAGGAAGGGCAAGGGATACAAGCATTTTACTCTGGATCAAGGATTGCTGAGAAGAAAGGGAAGATGTGTTGTGGGGCCATCCGTGGAACTTAGGAGGAAACTATTGAAGATGTACCATGATGGAGTAGTAGGAGGACACTCAGGAGCTCACATTACTTATAAGAAGATCAACTCTATCTTCTACTGGCCCAAGCTAGAGCGTGACGTGAGGCAGTATGTCAAGGAGTGTAAGGTTTGCCAAAGACACAAGTTTGAGCATGTGGCATTGCCAGGGTTGTTACAGCCACTACCAGTACCAAGCAATTGTTGGGTAGATGTAACCATGGATTTTATTGAAGGGTTACCTAAGTCTAATGGACAAGAGGTGATTATGGTGATTGTGGATCGCTTGAGTAAGTATGCCCATTTTATATCTCTCCCACACCCTTACTCAGCTCCACAAGTGGCAAAGTTATACTTGGATCATGTATACAAGCTACATGGAATGCCTAAGAGTATTACTAGCGATATGGACCCTGTATTTGTTAGCCAATTTTGGAAGGAGTTCTTCAAATTGCAAGGAGTAGAGCTTAGATTGTCTACTGCATATCATCCGCAAACGAATGGTCAGACAGAAAGAGTTAATAGGTGTTTGGAGACCTATTTGAGGTGTATGACAAGTGATCATCCTAAGAAATGGGGACAGTTTCTATCCTTAGCAGAATACTGGTACAATACCAATTACCATGCTAGTGCTAGGAAGACTCCCTTCAAAATTTTATACGGGTACACTCCTCCACTATATCTCCCCTATATTCCTAATGATTCCAGGAATGCTACTGTGGACAACATGCTAACAAATAGGGACACTCTACGCATCCTGAAGTTCCACTTGATAAGGGCTCAGAACAGAATGAAACAGCAAGTTGACAAAAGAAGGTTAGATTGAGAGCTCAACATAGGGGATCAAGTGTTGCTGAAGTTACAACCCTATAAGCAGTTAAGTGTACGGAAAGTAAACAATTAGAAGCTATCTCCTAAGTACTACGGACCCTACAAAATAATAGACAGAGTGGGAAAGGTGGCTTACCGGCTGGATCTACCTCCCGAAGTCAACATACATCCCACCTTCCATATCTCCCAGCTCAAACCCTACCACGGTCGGGAAGAGAGCTGCCTGCCTTCACTACCTGCAACAGAAGAGGAAAACGAGTTATAACCTCTTAAGATCTTGGAGCGGAAGATGATCAAAAGAGGAAACCGGGCAGACACCATGGGGCTTATACTGTGGAAAGATCAACCACTCACAGATGCGACTTGGGAGTTCCTAACAGATCTACAGCTTAGGTTTCCCCATGCACCCTTGTGGACAAGGGAAATTTCAGACGCGGGGGTTGTAACAGGGGAGGAAGAGTTAGGGTTTCTGGAAGGTAACAGTTCGAGAGAGGATAAGGAGAAAGAGGAATTAGGGTTTATGAAGGAGGAAGGTTCGCGAGAGAGAGAATGGAGACTAAACTGATCTAACTAGACAGTGGAAGTGGCATGTGGCAGGAGTGAGATAGGAAGGCAGAGGCTCTAACTTAGGGAATGTATGTGTGTGTGGAGAGGCGTAATAGCTATGGTGAAGATGCAGCAACCGGTGGGCTATGGGTTGGGCCAGTGAGTGGGCTACGGATTGGGCCAGCCGATGTTGCAGTAAGGATACAGGCTGAGGAACGACTGGGAACATGGGCCAGAAATTCCTGTGAATTATACTAAGCCCATCACTAAATTATTCCACCTCTGTAACCTGCACATGATTTATTAGCAAATTGTAACCAATTATATATAATGTAAGAGAATAGAGGAAAGACTAATGAAAATTACCAAAATTTCATGAGTGAATTGCAGTGTCATTTTGTATTCGAATTGATATTGCAACCCTGTTACATTTTAGAAGGCTATAAAAAATCAAGAATGGTAACCATGTAAGTTTAGCTCTCGATTCAAGCTAGCTCAGGCTTCGAAATCAAAGAATCATAGACGTATATCCAATAGACATTGCACCTGGTCGTTGATGATATATACAAGAAGAGACAGATTCTCAAGGATTACTTTAAAGGAGGAAATATCTTAACAAAGTATGCAAAAAACCAGGTTTACACGCACAAATCATATGCTATTTGTCTCATCATATAATCGTTTCTCTACATAAAGAAAAACTGACTGAAGTTATACGACCAAGATCAATAAAATTCTGTATGTGTGTTTCTTTATCCATGTCGATGATAGTGTTTATTTATTTATTTATTTGTTTTATGTTTTTGTTTTCTTCCTCCAACTATAATTATAGTCCTTAATGTAATTGATTCTTGCCGGCAGAAGTTACTTGCCGTTTTACGATATCTTTTTTCTTGTGCATGTAATCAGTTCAGACCGTGTTATTATTGTCATTATATATCTATAGCTTGCTTTATTTTGGCCAAAATTATATTTATTTCTTGTTAGGATCCTTTAATTGCGGATACTTTTATCTTGTTGCCATCTTGTTAAGATGTGATATTTCAAAAAGTTTCTAATATGTATTGTATATGAGTTTTATTTTTATATACATTTTATTTGTATCGTATTTATATTTCATTTTTTACAAGAAGCCTCCTACATTAAACCCGTTTTGCACAAGTGCACACGGCACATTCTCCATAGTCAATGATGATTTTCACACTCAGAAAAGTCACTCTCGATGAATTCTCTCTCTCTCTCTCTCTCTCTTAAAAGGGTAAAAAAAAAAAGTTTTAAGTAAACCTTAAAACTATTTCTTGTTAGAAGAGCGGGCTTAGAGAATACAACCCAGTTCCCTCAGAGAATGAATCCTATGAAAGACTAAATACAAAAAAAGGAGACAAAAATAACGCAAAACGGATAAAATAAATTCAAATATGAGACTAGCAGAAAACTATAATAGAATAAATTGGGTTATGTTAAAAAAGAATAAACAATTTTACATCACTTTAAAAATGGTGTTAATTTGCTTGAATATAGGGCGACTAAACATTCATGCAACGTTACATAAAGGAAAAAAAGAAAAAAAAAATTCATGTACTTGACCCAACGCATTAGAGATGAGACTAACTCACTAGGCCTGAGGCCCTGACATCAAATATACATAAATAATGGCCTTTTATCAAATACACTGCATCCACACCAAAATAATAATAGCATTTAAGAGAGAAAAGATATCTTTCTATTTTAATATTACTAGTAGATGCCAAAGCAGCGTTATGGGTGTCTTAGAAATTATAAATGATTAATTAATTGAATGGTACATGAGATCATTTAAAAAAAAATGCAATTTGTTAATACTATAGTTATCATTGAAGGAAGAGTTATATATGTCTTTTTGTAACCACCCAAAATAATTTTTGCAATTATAACTCTTTTTATTGTTAAATTCAATGAATTGATATGTTATTTATAAGATAGTAACCATTTCCATCCACTCTAATATAATAGATAAATGATATTATACATAGATGGCTAACTTGTACCCCTATATGCTTTTTTTTTTACATGTCACCATTAAACATAGATGTAAGTCTATACCTAGAGGTGGGTATAGGATTTAAGAGTAGTAAAATTATAACAACCATATTAAACTCTAAAAAAAACTTTAAATTTGAAGGAAAAACTTCCTTAAAAAATTTAATTTAAACAACAACTATTGGGTTTAGTCCACCCTTAATATTAAAGCCTTAGTCATCATCCCTTACAAGATTCTATAAGGAAGAGTGGGGAGCAAACTTAAGTGTGACCATGTATGTGGGAGATTTGTTAAATTATGAGGACTCAATTAAGAATGTTAGGAAATCTACAATGAATTTTGCATCAATTGGACCATGCTAGTCAAGTGTTAATTAAATAGTAAATCATAATGAAAAACCTTGGTATAGAACAATTAACCAAACTTTTGAGTCTTCTATATTTAAGATTTTCTTTGAGAGTAATTGGTAACTTAGTAAATCTATTAAAATGGAATGATGGTTTAAATTATGATTATCTTGGAGAAAAATAGTAACAAAAAACCATTAATGAAAGAAACTGAAAAGAAAAATTAAATCTAAGAAGACATAATTCTTCAACCAACTAAAGCTAGGCTTATATGGACCTTAATAGATTAAAATGGCCATGGAGTTTGAATCAAGAGGCCTTGATTGATTGAATGAAAAAGGAAGCCAATTGCAACGAGAAGGAAAGTTTAAGAATCTAAGGGCCTTTAATTGACTGAACTTTACTGGTTGTAGATCGAAGTCACATAAGGATGATTTCTAAAACCCTAATAAGCTTCACTCGACCAAAGATCAAGGTAAACTGAAGTGACATTAGTTAAGATAAATTAGATCATTTAGATCGGAGGGTTAAGGGATAATCATAATTTGGGGCAGATAGATGGATAGAGCAAGGGATAGAACCTTTCACTATCCTCCAACATTAAAATTTTAGTAAAATTATCATTAAAAATTAAAAATAAAATAGCTACCCCTTTCATCTAGTTTAGGGGAAATTTATGTATGTAAATGTCATACATTGTATTTACACAATATAGATTTGCATGATTATATATTTATATAATATATATTAACAATATTGCATATGATATAACATTTATATACATCTAAAGCTACTATATATATTTGTCTTCTTAATATTATAATCACATAGAGTCTTATTTCAAATACTATAATAATATTGATTTTATGTATACATATATATTACTTATATACTCACGCATAATAATATTGATGGAAACATATATACAAGTACATAGCCACTATAACCAAATTCCCTCCTCCTTACCTCTTTCTCGTAAAGTCATCTTCCTATCACTCCCTTAAAGTCACGTGTAACATGAGATTCATATAGTACACACATAATCACTGTAATTAGATCCCTTTCTTTCTATCTCTTTTTCCCTCAAGTCATCTTTTCATCACTCTCTTAAAGTCATGTATAACACAAGACCCATGTAGTACACATGTAACCATTGCAACCAAATTCCCTCATCTATGTTTTGGCAACTATGCTGAGGATAGAGGGCACTGACAATTTGATGATGGCCTCTGCAAGGAAGAAGATAGCTAGTCTTATTGACAACACTAACCAAAGAGCTTTAAACCAATTTCAAAGTTATTTAAAAATTATGTTGCCTACATCCAACCCACAACAATTCCCTTAGGGTTTGGATTTTTGGTTTTACTTTTACTTTTTTTTTCCCACTTTCTCATTCATCTTTGTTTCATTTTGTTAACTACAATTGCTTGCTCTCTATCCATCTGGGTAGAACAAATTGACGTTGAGCACGATTAGTTAATAATTTAATTTTATATGCTTTTTATGTGGTTATTTTTTATAATCAAATATTTTGATTTTAGTAGATTTCTAAATTGCTTATTCTAGCACAAGTAAATTGATATATGTGTAATAATGTAATTTAATTTAATAAATTTGGTTCTTGTGGTCTTATTATGTACTTAGAAATTATTGTGTTCATATGAAAATAATGTGTTAATAAATTCTTTTCATATTGGAATAAATTATTCTACTTTGGCAAATATGGTTGGTTATTAATAGTATGTTTTGGTGAAAAAAGAAAAAACATTTAGAACACTTCTTTCTTAAAAAATGTCGATTTTTCAAGCTATAAATAAAATTTACAAATTATTGCAAAATAGAAAGAGCCTTTTTAATTAATCTCAAGTGTATTAGTTCAAAAAGAAAATGCAGGTGACACTTCTCAACATTTTTCAAATAGAAAATCCCATTCTTGATCGACCATTAGAGATTACTTTTGGAAATAATACGTGTCAAGACTATTTTCATTAGTATTTGATCGGTCCATGGTTTAACTTAGTACAATGATTTTATGCAACCTATTTGAATTTATTATATTTTACTTTATTAAAACTTTTGTTAGGTTATAATTTTACGTTTAAGTACTAAGACTATTTCATTTGTATTTATAGACATTAATTTTATGATCACTCCTTCCTATTCATATCTATAACTATATATAAAATCGTTTACAATGTTTAATGATAAATAGATGGAACTTGAACATAGACACATTTATTAAATGTGTTAGGTCATGGGTTCATGTTCTTATACATGATTGATAAACTGATTGTATTACGAGTTAAGGGTTTTTTTATTATTATTATTCTTTTGAATTCTTTAAGAAACGTGTGAAAATTGAAATTAACACATATTTTTTAGTTTATATATAACATACAGTCAGCAGGTTCGAACTTTGAATTTGAAAAGAATTATATGCCTAACAGTTATTTATTAGCGCATTTTACTCAACATACCTGTGTTGTTCTCTTTGTTTTCATCAAGAGCATCCTTGTATTGTGGATGTCTCCAGTGGCTTTACCGAGTCAAACGTAATCCCATCAAATCCTCTTTGCGCTCCAAGCCTCTCTCTTCATAGTAACAAACCAAGGCTGCCAATTCTTATTTTAGTCCACTCGGTGTCATATGTTCTCAAATCAGTTTCCTATATACTTCTACTACTACTAGCTCAAACACAGAAACTTCTCAACATGGCTACTCTTTCTTTTAGCTTCTCTAAATTCAATTCCCTCATCATCATTTTCTTTTGTTTCCAATTTTCATTCATAGCATCTTTTGAGTTTGAAGTTGAGGGAAAACGTGGTTGGGTTGCTCCAAAATCAAAGAATGATCGTCAGATATATAATGAATGGGCATCTAAAAACCGCTTTCAGATCAATGACACTATACGTAAGTACTAATCATCTTATATTAACATTGTATGTGTCTAGAATATTCCACTATACGTAAGTACTACTCATCTTATCTTAGCATTGTATGTGTCTAGAAGGTTTAAACGTTGTGCAATTTAATAATTAGAACGTATCTAAAATTCTTTGTGATTTTTTTGCGAATTAGGTTTCAAATATGGAAAGGACTCGGTTATGGAGGTGACGGAGGAGGAATACAAGAAATGCCGATCATCGCATCCATTGTTCTTCTCCAACAATGGTGACACAACATTTAGATTTGATCGATCTGGTTTGTTCTATTTTATAAGTGGAGTCGATGGGCATTGCGAAAGAGGTCAAAAAATGATCATCAAAGTTCTGGAACCAGAAAGCCATCCTCCTTCAGCAAATCAAAATTCTACTGATATTCCTTCCAGTGGTGCACTCGAGATGGTTACCAAATCATCGTTCGCGTTCATAATGCCGATGTTAATGGTTTTTGGAGCATAAGTTCACGTTTGATGCTATGTTGTTGATTCTAGCATTTACATTTTATTTTTTTCCCCAATATTCTAGCCCCTACTTAGTCCAGCTTAGGCGTTTTATTATTTTGTCAGTGAGTATTGAAGATGTTGCTTGGGTATCCATTCTTGGTAAGTTCTTTTACTGAATTATATGAGGCAATAAGAACGTAATAGCGAATAAAAGCAGGAAAATTTTATTAAGTATAGTTAATTGTAATTATTAAGCTCTTGAGAAGGTAATAAGCTTGCATATGGTAAGTTAACAAGGTTTGTGGGATCGTTTTAGCCACCATCTTTTAATGTAATTTTTGTAACAAAAAATCAAATACAATAATTGTTTTAGAGGAAAGAAAAGACATTTATTAAAGGAGTTTTTTAGATGGTATAAATGTCTATTTTTAAATCATATATATATATATTAAAAAAATGGTAATTTTAAACTAATTTATTTGTAAACTAGACCACTCACCAAAGAATTCCTAAATTTATGGAATTGATATTGTCGAGTTAACGGTTACTTCATTCATCAGGACAATGTTGTTAGCAAGGAAGACATGCAAAAAATTTAAAGGACCCTTGAATTTTATTGGTTTTTTAATACTTTTTTTTTTTAATTTAAAATGACTTAAAATCTCCATGCTTAGGATAAATAGTTAAGGGAAGTAGATCACCTTACCATATTACTCTAAATGGATAGACCTTGTCTAAGGGGTCCCTATAGAATAAAACATCTATTCATTTAGATGATGTACAAGTTTATCTATTAATTAGCGAAATTTAGGGCATACAAGGTAAATGTTATGCATTGAGCCCAAAAGGCATGTCGATTTACAGCACAAACCTACTTAGATAGAATATACAAAGCTTATTTTGTAAGTTCTCTAAATCATTAAGTCTAAAATTAATTTACCTAGAAAGCAAATTCCATAAATGGGATAAGCAAAAAGCCATATGAATACCATATTGCATACACACGCAAATATTGAAATAATTAAAAACATGTAAACCATATAAATCAAATGCAACAAACTATAGTTATTAAGAAAAATTTAAAGTGAATTACAACAACACAGTCTTTACAATCAAGATTTGGAAGAACTCAGATTCCTTTATTTCTAACAAGACTAAACTACGATCCATTACCTTTGTTACATAATATGACTTGGCCTATGGTACCTATCACCCATGTGATGGTATACAACCAAACCAAACCACATCCTCTACATCACGCTATTCAACCAATCTATTGCCTATCATTTGCATCACAATGTATGATCGAGCCATTTCCCACTATCTAACAACTCTATTTCCCATTCTTAAAGCTTTAATCATCTTGAGTAAGTTTATCACCTATTAACATGCCACCAGGAGCATAGTTCATCTACGATGTTAGAATTAGGGTTCCATTCTAGTAATTTGCTTGAGTTGTAACTTCATTCCTACATAACTAATTGTAGTAGATTAGATTCCCTTGTATCAGTGACCCATTAAGTCATCGCAACAACCTTAGTATTAATCATAACATCAATTGGGAGGTTTTAGACCACCATTCACTCATTAATGGTTGTCATCCACAAGTCCAAATATTAGTCACACACAAACAGTACATGTAAATGTTTATAGTCCAATATTTATTAGTTAGGTTAAAAATCTTCTACACATGCACAAACAACAAATAATAGCATAACACTTACCTTTATTTTTCTTGAAAAGATGTTTGTGTTCGCTTTATCTTCATGATATCCTAAAATGAATAATTAAATATCCAATATTTATTGGTTAGGTTAAAAATCTTCAACACATGCACAAGCAGCAAATAATAACATAATAGTCACCTTTATTTTTCTTGAAAAGACGTTTTTGTTCACTTTATCTTCATGATAGCCTAAAAATAATAATTAAATAACTCAATTATAAATTCATTGTAATTTTAATTTTTTAATGTTTATGAGTTTTTCCATACTTTTCATTGTCAACAATACTTTATCTAAATTAATAACTAGAATTGATCAAGTGAAGGACTTCTAAATTTAGGCTAGGGGCTATCAAGCAAAGGAGCATGGTGAGTTGACCTTGAGGGGGAGGTCAAGGGCTATAAAGAGGTGATTGTCCAACCTACCCTTAGTCTCCTTCAATTTTCCTTTATTCTTGGTTTTGATTTTAGGTTTATTCTATTAACCATCTAATTAAGAATTTAATTTACATTTCCTTGTAAACCCATATCTTTCAAGTATAAAGGATTTCCAATTAATTCTTAAGGTTCATTTTTTATCATGCCCCATAGGTTACGTTATTCATGATAACCTGCAATAATTATTCAACCCTTAATAAGTAACTGCAAAGCATCACAATACAAAAATAATTAACCTATTAAAAATACAATAATTGATAAAATTGAATGCTTCTAGCATTCCACTAGTTCATTTCCATTATTTTGTATTCATTAGAATTACAACAGTCCTTCAATAGAGCACTTCATTCAAGTTCCATATAGATAGAACCTAAAAGTTTCAATGACCCAAATCAAATATTTATAGACATCTGTCCACTAATATTTACACAACTCTTATAGAAGAAAGCCATTCTAACTCTCTAAACCTTACATCCTTTCTTAGAAGTTTCGCAACAAATTTACTTATTTTAGTACAACATTTACAAAGAAATTTTACGTAGTCATGACCTGCATTACATAATTTGTAGAAGGGTAAGTTAAATTGCCTAATGAGATAAGAGTGCAATACTCTCAATATTGCACATACACAAACAATTCACGTAAGTTATTAATCATATGCTATGCATGGGCAACCATATGAAATGTAATATTGTATGTGGTCTTCTGGTAACTGGCATGAAGATTAAGGTTTACTCTTCCCTTAACCTTGTGATAGGAATTTACATCACTACCATCAATGCCCAGATCTCATAACTCATTTATTTCCATTTTATCTCTTTATTAGAATTGGTCTTTGAAATTTAATCCTGTAAGCTTTAAGTGTAATTTAGTACATCGAGCATAAACACTCTTAAGAATAGACCAGACTTAGAACCGTTAAAGATGCGACAATCCCCTAATCATTAAATTCACCTTAGGTGGAATAGTAATCCTATCCAATTACTTTTGGTGTGCCTTGTAGTAATGATGGCCTTCAACTTCATGCAATGTCTCATGTAAAGCATGTTAATTTTTATTTAAGTTGTAATAATTAAGTTATCATTTTTAACTGATCACATAAGAAATAGACACACCAACGACAATCACTGAGAACAATAAGTCAATTACAATTTTGAAACAGCACTTACAACTCAAAGAAGACAAATCACGAAATTTTGGATTTTATCCGATTTCAATTAATCGTGTTCTATCCATCCTTTCCTTCTAAATATTAAACTCATAAATACATACATTATGATTTTTTTTTTACTACACTTATGACTCTTTACATGTACTCGTGGTAATGTACTCATCAATCTGTCCATGACACACTCAACACACTCAACACATACACCTTATACGCCCATATAACCCATGTCAACACACTCGTGCACATATGCCTACTCACCCATGTATGCACACTCCCTTGCTTATGTATGCACGCTCCCTCAACTGTGTGTGTACTATATACCAATCGTGTACATACACTCCTTCAACTATGCACACACCACATACACTCACTGTGCACACACTCTCCTTTAACCATGCACACACCACACACACTCATCATGCACACACAACCCACCAATCGTGAACTTGCATACACACCAACCTCGTATACACAATCACACACATAATACAATCACACACACACAGCACCACACCTCAATCGTGCACACACCCCATGTCCACATAGCGGTCACACCCCCTTCAACTACCTATTTCAACATACATCTACTTACAACAACATATACAGTCACAAACATCACACCGTACACACTCATCGCACAGCAATGCACATAGTCACACACAACACAATTCCAGCATTGTCACTTGCAACTTTACATGTTTCCACCATGCACACACTCATCCACCCTACATGCTCCACCTCTCTTCACTACATACAAACTCTGCCTCTAGCAATGTACACTATCACACACAGGACACACCTAAACACCTAACTCAATTAGCAACACATACCCACAATACACACCCATATCTACACTCTCATAACAACACCACACTACATCCTACACTATACATTCTTTGTCTAAGTTCAACGCACTCGCATACACCCTCACTCCCACTGTGCACACATTTCGCAAATAACACACACCACAAACACATAATAACAACCATGCCATAGCCCCAACACCACACCAGACCATCAAGCACAACATACACACAACACACGACATGACAAAACATGTAGTAGCTACATCATCCTCATTTCCACTCGTGTACAAGGCAAACAGAATCACGTATATGTGCACGTATAGAATAAGCTATATATAGGATTTTAGAATAGAGCACATGAAATCAATGATCTAAACTATAAATATTATTATATTTATATAGATAACAACATCTTACATGCAGATAATAGTATCTTATAAAGTTCCTATTCACCTAAATCTATTTTCTTTATCACTCATAGAAATTATCGAGTAAATACACAAGATAAAAATCTTCTCCTAAAACATAAGAAAATAGAACTATTACATACCGCTCTTACTAATATTGTTATATCTAGTGTATTTCTAAAAATTGTCACTATTTTCTAAGCTAAAATTTATTTTTCTATACATATTAAAATTGTATTTAAATTCTAAAAGTAAGTTTTTTCCTGTGTAAGTCTAGTCTAGTTTCATAGGGCTTACCTTAGGGATTGCGTTGGTAGTCTTGAATTGTGATTTGAACTTTGTACGTGCATGTTACGACAAATTTTTCTTCTCTTTTCCTTTTCCCTTTTTCCTTGTTTGCTTTGTTCTATCCTTCTATCCTCTCTCTCACTTTTTAGATTCTACAAGCTAGTGTCTCAAACAATGATAAGGTAAAGTCAGTTTGAGCTTTTATATGAATAATTTCTTTTGATTTTCCGAATTCGTTCATCGTGCACGATAATTTATGTAAGTTTAGTAATCTTAGCGTTTTGACATGAAATTTTATGACTAAGCTAAGTGAATTATTCAAAGCGTAAATATTTACTTGGAATTTTCATTTGACTATCATAGACTTATGGTTTTAATTTATTTTATCATCTATCTAGAAATTTTACGCAATTCGGCTTTTAAATAATTATTTCTTTTAAATATAAAATTATACTTGATTATAAATAAGACTTTTAATATAATCTATTGACTAATTTGGTATTATATTTATGTTTAATTCATGGGTTTTACAATCTTTCCCTTTTTAAAAGTTTTACCCTCAAAACTTTAGAGTGTACCTAGGCTTCCAAACGGGTGAGGGTATTTTTCCTTCACCTCGTCCTTCCTTTCCCAAGTAGCTTTTCATTCTGAATGTGTACTCCAATGCACTTCGACGTATTTAATACTTTTGTTACTCAATTCTCAAGTTTAGTTGTTGAGAACTTGAATAGGATGTTCCTTATACGTCAAATTAGGTTGAATCTTTGGGATATCTAATTCGATCACTTTATTGGGATCCAAGATGTGCCTCCGAGACAATGACACATGGAATACATTATGAATTCCTAATAATTGAGGATGTAGGTTTACTTTGTATTCTACTTCTTCGACCCTTTCTAAAATCTTGTACAGTTTTACATATCTAGGACTCAATTTTCCTTTCATTTTGAATCTTCTAGTTCCTTTGATTGAAGTGACCTTTAAATAGACATGCCCAATAGAAAATCAATCTCTCTTCTTTTCAAATTCGCTCAACTCTTCTATCGGTCTTAGGTCTCCTACATTCTTTGTTTGATGGTGGCTACTTTGTTTATCATTTCTTGCAACAAGTTCGACCTTGCTATACTCCTTTTGATCTCAACCCAATACAATGGAGATTTACATTTTCTTCCATAGAAGGCCTCATATAGAGCCATCTTGATTAACAAATAATAACTATTGTTATAAGCGAATTCAACCAATAGCAAATGTTAATCCCAACTATCCTTGAAATCCAATGCACAAGCTATCAGCATGTCCTTGTAAACACCCCATTTTTGCCCTAGGAGTCAATAATTTTCAATAATAATCAATTTTCAAGTTTTCCTAATTTAGCATAAAATAATAAAAATGTTCAAAAAATAAAAATAAATAGGAAAACACTTCAATTTTGAATAAATGATTTCGGAAATAGTAATAATGAATAATAAACAATTTTTACAAATTTTTGAAATTTCAAAAAATACAAAAAAAAATTTCAATTTCCGCGTTTTGCAATTTTTCGACTTATCTAAGACACGTGGCAGCATCTGATTGGCTGGAAGAAACGCACGCGCCGGGCGCGTGATCGTCTCCTACCTCGAGCCCGAGATCGCCGGCGAAGAAAAAATTCGTATTTCGGCCGTTTTGATTCGATTTTTTTGCACAAATCCAACAGATCTTCAACAAAAATAAGATAAACATTATCTAATTAAAATCAAATCGGAACAAATCGTTGGATGGGCACGAATCGGAGTTGGTTTTTCAACCGAAAATCCGATCAGCTTCAATCGGAGGAAATCCGAGCTTATCCAGCTCGATTTCAAGCGCCTATAAATAGAGGAGGAGATGAGGAAGCAAGAACACAGATCAGAATTGCGAGAGAGAGAGAAAAGAGTGTAGATCGGAGGAAACCCAAAGTTGCGACCGCCGATCGGAGTTGAGCCACCGCAAGGAGACGTTCTGGGAGTAAATTGCCACCACCATCGGATTCAGCATCCTCAAGAAGCTAGGATTCGATACTTCACCCGCCGCAAAAGACTGCCGGAACACCGTGAACGAGCCAACCCCGCCGCCGTGTCCGACCAATCCGACCCGACCCGATTCGACCCGACTGACCCGACCCGCGCACCGACCAGGATCCAGGTAAGTCGGATTTTCCGGATTTTTTTTATTTAATTAATTTTGTTTATTTATTTATTCTGAATTAATTAATTAATTTATTATTTGTTATTTATTTATTTATTTATTTATGTGTTATTTTTAATAAATAGGAAAATGTAGAAATTAGATTTTTCTAGAATTTAATAATGTAGAAAAATAATAATAAATAGATAAATAAAAATAATAATAATAATAAATAATAAAAAATATAGAAAACTAATAAAAAATTAGGAAAATAATCATAAATTTTCGATGTCAAAATAGGATGGATAATAAACCAAAAATTCCCAAAAATCCCAAAAAAAAAAAAAATCCCCAAAAATCCCAAAAAAATAACAAAAATTCCCAAAAAAATCACAAAAATCACAAAGGTCCCCAAAAATCACGAAAATCAACAAAAATTCCCAAAAACCACAAAAATCCCCCAAAATTCTCAGAAATCACAAAAATAATAAAAAGACCATAAAAAGTCATAAAAAAATCATAAAAAGACAAATAAATAAGTTTTAGCACTTACAGAAATCATTTTCACCAAACAAATCAAAATTGATGTTTTCCCTACAAAAATCATTTTCAAAATGAAATCAAGCTTAGGCTTAGAGTTTTTTAGGAAAAATCCCCAAAATGATAAGAACATAAATCGAAAGAAATTTCGAAATTAAAATTCACCAACACACTAAAGATTTTCAGAAAAGCGAACTACGGCTTGTTTGATCCTGAGTAGCAGGTACGTAGGCACCCATTCGGGTCAACCCATAAAATAAATGAAAAATCTTTTTTCTGAAATAAATTCAAAGACATAACAAAAATTAATAGAAACACAATGAAACGCATTTCTCAAGATGAACGATTTTAGGAGATCAGGTGGTAACCGTATAGGTTTTAATAGGTTAGCCCCCGGACTTAGAAACTCTGGTTTTCCCTTTTTTCTCTTCTCACAAAAACGAGAAGAGGAAATAACGACGACTAGTAGTCCAAATTAAGACTAATCCGCTCCTTTAGTCTTAATTCACTTTTTCCCAACAACAGTTGAGTGGTGACTCCAAAAATCAAACGAAATTCCTAACTCAAGTCGAGGATCTATATTAGATGAGCATAGGGTCTAGTTTAGATCGGATTAGGAATGGGAATTCAAAAATTAGAGTCGACAGGATGGCGACTCCACTGGGGACCCATACCAGCAGGCTAGCCACCTGAATCTCTCCAAGCTGTTCTCTTTAAGAAAAATGTGTTTCAATCATTACTTTGTTACTAACTTTGCAGGATTTAGTTAGATTTTAGTTTCTTTACCGTGGGGGTTTTGCATGCATACATATGTTTGTGTGAGTAGATGCGGTCGAACCCGGACCGTCCTAGAAACCTGAGACGGGGAGCCATTGTGTAGGTTTCGGGCGAAGTGAGTTGATTCACCGTTCGGGACTGATTAGGCTACCCCGCCCTATGCTTCGATATAGCTTGAGATCCATTTCTCCGAGAATGCGGGAGGCCATAGAGCTCGGGAACCAGTTAGAACCAACCTACTTGCATACATAACATCGTACGAGGGGTTGACAATTGGATGACAATGTAATGGTTTGTTATTTTGTCCTTGGAGTTCAGGACTATTTCCCTGTAACATTTTCATAGTTCTGTTTGTAACTAGGTTGTTTCCTATTGTAATAGATGGCTAGCAGTGCAGTCGACCGCCTCCTCCGCAAAGAGATTCGGGTGTACAAACCTTTGGACCCAAAATTGGTACTGGACCACTGGTTTACCTTGTACAACCCAGAGGAACAGGCCTTCATCCAGCAGAAGATCGGCCCCATCCTCTCACTGACTAAGTCAGAGGCGAATTTACCTATGGTCCGGGTCATGCTCTAGTTATGGGAGATCGAGCCCGCAACTTTCTTCATCGGACCGCATGAGATCACCCCTACCCTTGAGGAGTACACCCAGTTGCTACAGGCTCCAGCACTGACTAATCAGATTTACACGCCAGACCTCGAGGCCGGGCCAGCCGGCACCTTCAGTAGACTGCTAGGCATCCGCAAAACAGCGATCAACAAAGCCCTGGCAGACTGTAATGGGTATTGCATACGAATGGATGACTTAGAAGCCTGGTTTATTGCCCGAGAAGACAATGGGGATAGAAAGGACATCCTGTGTGGAGACCCTAAGACTTACAGACAGAGAAGGGTGAACGCTTTCATCTTGACAGCCTTCGCCACCATACTGTTCCCCACCGGGACCTTCTATATTCACTACCGGGTTGTAGAGCTGGTAACCCAATTCTTGGAGGGAAGATCTTACATCCCGGCTCTACTGGCTGAACAGATCCGGAATTTGAATTTCCTTAAGAAGAAGGGCTATGGGATCCTCCGCTCCAGCATCAACCTTCTACTAATATGGTTCGTAAGCCACCTCAAGTGCTTCGGGCTGAACATGGTCAGGAAAACCCTAGCCCAACAGGTGGATCTGGTGGGTTCTTGTATAGAAAAGGTGAAGTTACCCGACGACATTACCAGCTACAGTTGGGTAGATCTACTTAGAAGCCTTAGCGCCGAAGATATTCTATGGACAGCCAGGTGGAGTTGCTGCAATAAAATCATCTTAACCTGCAGTAATTTCCAAGCAGTGCCATTAATCGGGATCAACGGATGTATCGGATATCACCCCAACTCCGTAGTCCGCCAATTCAGTACCGTCCAAGACATAGTTTATCGGCCTTCACTCGAAGCAGTCACCTTTGAGTACCAGGATCCGAACCTGTTGGTAGCCGAGAAATTTGCTAAGCTGGAAGAGGTCAAAGCACTTTGGGAGGCCAGAATCGAAAGCCCGAATGTGGACTTCAGCGAGCTAGATGGCGAAGTGGGAAAACACCGAGCCACCAGAGAGTTTGTAATCCGTCAGCTATACTAGACAGGGGAAAGAGCATATCGGGTTCCAGACGTCAGCCAGCCAAGACCAGATAAGATCAATCCAGAGACAGAGATATACCTGGAGCAGGTTAAGGCCCGGATGGAAGTATACTTCGAAGCTGCAAACTATAAGAAAAACATCTGGAAGGGACGCTTCAAGGAATCTGACCAAAGAAACAAGGCCCTGGAAGCACAATTAGAGAAGTGCCAAGCTAGGGTCAAGGAACTAGAAGCCATCATCAGTGGGAAGCCTGAGCCTCCACTATAGAAGACCAAAAGAGCTAGGAAATAGAGCATTATTTGTAATCTTTCATTTTTATTGAACTCTAGAATCATTAATAAAAGTGAAGTTTTAATAATACATTGTCAATCAGTTGTCAACCTTTTTATCTTTTAGCATCCGTGTGACACATGCATATCATTCTTGCATCCATCATACTAAAAAAGAAAAAATGCGCGCCAGGTATCAAAATAGCTTCCAAGCAACCGAACCCACCCAGAAGCCCAGTCCTTACGCGCTCAAGAGCAAAAATGGCCAACAGCAGTGACAACCGCCACAGCACCAACGTTGCAGCTGCCTCAGACTCTAGGATCATATCCCTAGAGCAAACGGTCCAACAGCTGGCTGCCCAGGTTCACCTCTTGACTAAAAGTATCGGCCTCCTACGCAACACCCAGCCGGCTCAAGAAGAGTATTCAGGGGCCAGGAAGGGAAAAGCAGTGAAGGGATAGCCTCCGAAATACGAAGAAATCAATTCCCAACTTAACCCAGCCTTCGAGTATGAGCCGAAGGTCAGCTAGGGGCCGACCTCTGATGATCTGAAAAAGGAAATGGAAGAGAGACAAAAGGAAATGGAGAAGCGACTCTTCCAGCAGCTCAATGACAAGATGAAAACTATTGAAGGCCCTGATGGTTTTGAACAGGCCGGAATCACTAACCTGCCAGCATACAGGGAAGAGGCATACCCTGACAAGTTCAAGACCCTAGATTTTGAAAAGTATGATGGGACCGGCTGCCCCAAGATGCATACCAGGCTATATGCCCGGAAAATGAGCAAGTATGCTCAATACGATCAACTCATGCTCCAGACCTTCCAGGACAGCCTCACAGGCCCCGCATTGGTCTGGTATGCCCACCTCGACTTCAACATTGTCAACACCTAGGAAAAGCTAGCCCGGGCCTTTTATGATCAATACAAGTTTAACATCGAAGTTGCCCCATCTGTAATCGATCTGGGGAGTCTCCGAAAAAAACTCACTGAGCCGTTCAAGGAATATGCTCAGCGCTGGAGGGCCCAAGCCGCCAGGGTAGCCACTCCGATGTCTGAAAAGGAATTGACATCCATATTTGTCAATACCTTGGACAAAACTTACTTTTCACATTTGGTAGGCCAGACTTCTTCCAGTTTTGCAGAAGTAGTGGCTGCAGGTTGTAGGATCGAGAATGCCATCACCACTGGCAGGCTCTAATCAATGGAACCTCCTAAGGTCACACCAACCCAAAGGCCCTTAGGAGGAAACAGAGTTAAAGAGCCCACAGTCAGTACAGTGCATTCTAGTAAGGCAGAAAAACCTGGGACTCGGGTAACTTTCCAAACCACGAATGCCCCAGTCCAGCAACCTACGACGGGTCATACACAGGTCGCCAGGCCCCCAAGGCAGTTCACTCCAATCCCCATATCGCTCAGTCAGGTCTTCGCCCGGTTGAGGGCAGACAACTTGATTAGTTTCGAACTCCCCAACAACAGATACAGGCCCAAGAACTTCAACTCTAACCTCAAGTGTGACTATCACATGGGTTAAGAGGGGCACTCCACAGATAGGTGCTGGAGGCTCCGGCACAAAATCCAAGACTTGATTGACGCAGGGATCATACAACTAGATTTTGTGAACACCCCAGCACCCAATGTCAACACCAACCCATTGCCCAATCACAGGCCTACCATCAACATGATCACGACAGAAGAGTCAGCTCCCAAAGAAGCCCTTAAACAGAATCCGGCTGAGCAACCCGCTTCAGGAGAGACTCCAAAAGCACACATTAAAGGAAGATGGTTATTCGGGGACCCTACGGTTGGCACTTTGGGAGAATCACACGGGAAGTTTCAGTACCTGGTAAACTATTCTTACACCCCGACTGAGCAAGGGCCGCCTAGTGGGTGGGGGCCGGAATTTGAGAAGCAAGACAATCTAGCAAAGGAAGAGGGAAAGACCATCAACATGATCAATTCTCAGAAGCCCCGGGTTATACGATGCTATGAGGGACAATCAGTCGAGGTGCAAATCCCGAGGAAAAGGTATGTATTCAATGTTCCCGTACCAGCAGAGAATTACAAGGCTGCACCATTCGACTATCGGGCCCTCGAACAAAAGCGACCTCCTATAGTGGGAGGTATCACCCGCTCTGGGAGATTATACGATCCGAAGTATAAGAGCCCGACCGAAGAACCCAATACGGAGAACACGGAGGAAGTGGAAGAGGGTCTTGCTGCATTTACAAAGATGGTAAAAGCCAGCGAATACAAGATCATGGAACAATTGAATAAAGTTCCGGCGCAAATATCTCTCATGGGCCTTCTTACCACATCTGAGCCCCACAGGGAAGCACTCTTTAAAGTGCTAAAACAGATTCAAGTCCCGGAGGGTATGGCTACAGACAAGATGGGTTACGTGGCAAACTCTATCTTTACTATGGATCAAATATCTTTCTCTCCAAAGGAGCTAGGAGAAGAGGGAGACCAACATACCAAGCCACTATTCATAGTGGTCCGGTGCAATGACACCATCGTCTCCCGAGTACTTATCGACAACGGATCATCCCTCAACGTCTGCCCATTGGCAACACTCGACTTATTGGGGGTCTATCCAAGCAATATAAAACCTAGCTCCACAGTGGTTAGAGCCTTCGACAGGTCAAAGAGGGACATTGTGGGGGAAGTGAACCTACCAGTGGAAATCGGTCCACAAGTATTCCACATCTCCTTCCAGGTCCTCGACATCCCAAGGTCTTTTAACCTGCTCCTAGGACGACCCTGGATACATGCTGCCGGTGCCATTCCCTCTAGTCTCCACCAAAAGGTCAAATTCATCACAAATGGGCAGATAGTTACAGTGCTGGGTGAGCAGGATTACGCCATATACAAAGAGACTGCCATACCTTACATCGGGGATGAAGGTTCAGAAGACCTGGGGTTGCAGATTTTCAACGAAGTGAATATGATGACCAGCAAGGAGGGCCATCAGTTTAAAGAGGGGCAGCACGGGACCTTCAGACTGGGGTATGTTCCTACGGTCGCGGAAGAAGCACAAGTAAGGGGTGTTAAAGGCAGAATGAAGGGGAAGCTAATTGACACCCAGATGTGCATCCCACCTCTCCAACAATCTTTCCGAAGGGCAAATACCATTTAAGAGCTTCGAATAAACAAAGAGGACAACAACGAAGGGGAATCAATCTCCCGCAGGTCCAACCAACATCCAGCTCTGAACAACTGGTTTTGTTGTCCTATCAATAGCGCTAGGTTAGCTCAAGAGTAGAAAAAAATCATTGAACAAATTTTATTGAGACTATTTATCGAATTCCATTACAGTTTGTTTCTTTTATTATTATATATGATTTCATTTTTTATGTCACTCAGATCTCCCACCATCGAACATCAGGGATATTTCGCGCAAGTAGAACGTAAAAACGCTGATATCGTTTCCAACGCTGCTGGGTCAGTTGTTGAAGACGATATCTTAGACCACGAAATAATACAAGAAAATTGGCTAAAACACGAACAAAGCGGAATCTCGATCGACGAGCCAGTGGAGATAGTAAATCTAGGAAGCATGGAAAACCCTAAGAACCTCAAAATCGGGACCAGTTTGAGTGCCGAGCAAAAATGTGAGATAATCGAGCTATTAATCGAATATGCATATGTGTTTGCCTGGTCATATGGTGACATGCCAGGGCTAGACCAGTCGATAGTAGTTCACAAGCTTCCCACAAGGGAAGATGTCAAACCTAAAAAACAAAAACTAAGAAGATTTAGGCCCGACATCTTGTTAAAAATCAAAGAAGAAGTCAAGAAACTACTGGAAGTAGGGTTCATCGAAGTATCCGACTACCCAGAATGGGTGGCAAATGTAGTCCCCATTATAAAAAAGAATGGAAAAGTGCGCGTATGCGTGGACTTTCGGGACTTAAACCAAGCCACGCCAAAGGATAACTTCCCCCTACCTCATATTGATGTTCTAGTGGATAACACCGCGGGGAACCATCTCTTCTCATTCATGGACGGTTTCTCAGGATACAATCAAATAAAAATGGCCGAGGAAGACAAGACCAAAACAACCTTCATCACGACATGGGGAACTTTCTGTTACAAAGTCATGCCCTTCGGTCTGAAAAACGCCGGGGCAACGTATCAGAGAGCCATGGTCGCCATACTTCACGACATGATGCATCGTGAGGTTGAGGTATACGTCGACGACATGATAGCTAAATCCAAAGAAAGAGAAAGCCATGTAGATATCCTAAGGAAGTTGTTTAAACGACTGAGGAAATTTCAGCTTAAGTTAAACCCGGAAAAATGTACTTTCGGGGTTACAACGGGGAAATTGTTAGGGTTCGTCATCAGCCAGGAGGGCATTAAGATTGACCCTGACAAGGTAAAGTCCAGATTAGAGTTACCTTCCCCACGCTCCGTTAAAGAAGTAAGAAGCTTGCTGGGGAGACTAAATTATATAGCTCGGTTTATCTCACAACTCACCGACAAATGCCGGCCGCTATTCCATCTGTTGAAGAAGAACGCCGCAATAGAATGGGATGAAGAATGTGAAGAAGCGTTCAGGACAATCAAAGACTATCTTATAAAACCTCCGGTCTTGATAGTCCCGAAACAAGGAAAACCCTTATTCTTATACCTCACCATACTTCCCGAATCCATGGGATGTGTGTTGGGGTAGAAAGATGAAGAGGGAAGAGAACGTCCCATATATTATTTGAGTAAGAAATTCACAGATGGGGAACAAAGGTACTCAGAGGTGGAGAAGACGTGTTGTGCGTTAATTTGGGTCATGCATTGACTAAGGCAATACACTCTTTACTATCATATTGAGCTGTTGACAAGACATGATCCCTTGAAATACTTGGCAGAGAAGCCAGCATTGATGGGTAGAATCTCTAAATGGCAGATGCTTCTATCCGAGTTTGACATCACGTATGTAAATCAAAACTCGATAAAGGGATAAGCCTTAGCCGATCAGTTGGCCAAACACCCTGTCGAGACAGATACCCAAGAAATACAAGTCCAATTTCCGTACGAGAACATATTAACAGTAGAAGATATGCCGGTAGAAAACTCTGGGAGAGAGCAGAATGGTGGGTGGAAACTGTTCTTCGACGGGGCTGCCAATGTATTCGGTTGTGGGGTTGGGGCAGTATTGATATCCCCAGACGGCACTCAATTCCCTGCAGCGACAAGACTTACATTTTCCTATACCAATAATATCGCGGAATATGAAGCATGTATTTTTGGCCTCAAGATGGCCTGCCAAATGGGAATCCGTGAATTAAAGGTGTACGGGGAATCGTCGCTCATCATACTACAAACAAGAGGGGAATACAAAACTAAAGACCCCAAACTGGTACCGTACCATCAACACTTGACAGAGCTGATTGAGGAGTTTAAGGCAATCACCTTCATGTACATCCGGAGAATTCAGAATCAGTTCGCAGATGCCTTAGCCACACTAGCATCCGTGATTCAAATAACAGGAGGAGCCGAAGTGCAACCAATGAAAATAGACATCGAAAGTCGGCCCGCTTATTGTTTGACAATTGAAAAGATACAAGATGATAAGCCCTGGTATCACGACATCAAAACCTTCCTCCAAGAAGGTAAATACCCTGAAATGGCTAGCAAGAATGACCAAAGAACGCTCAGAAGGTTGGCAAGTCATTTCTTATTAAGTGGGTCTATACTCTACAAGAGATCATATGATACCACCCTGTTGAGATGTGTGGACAAAAATGGAGCATGCGAACTCATGAAGGGGTATGTGGACCTCATATGAACGGCTACATGTTGGCCCGAAAAATCATGAGGTTAGGGTATTACTGGTTAACCATGGAGTCGGATTGCATAAAGTATGTTAAGCACTGCCATCTGTGCCAAGTATACGCAAACCGGATCAATGCTCCACCCAACGAGCTACATTTGTTATCGACGTCGTGGCCTTTCTCCATGTGGGGAATCGACATAATCGGCCCAATCACCCCAACGGCATCCAATGGCCACAGATTTATACTGGTAGCGATTGATTACTTCACCAAATGGGTAGAAGCGTCATCATATACCAATGTCACAAAAGGGGTAATAGTCCGCTTTTTAAAAAGGGACATAATAGCTCGATATGGAGTTCCTGAGTCGATCATCACCGACAATGGTACCAATCTCAACAATAAATCGATGACAGGTTTATGTCAACAATTCCACATAAACCACAGAAATTCAACCCCCTACCGACCTCAAATGAACGGGGTAGTAGAAGCAACTAACAAAAATATCAAGAAGATCATCGAGAAAATGACAACAACTTACAAAGATTGGCACGAAATGTTACCATTTGCTCTCATGGCTTATAGGACTTCAATAAGAACATCTACGGGAGCTACCCCTTACTCATTGGTATATGGTACAGAAGCAGTGCTACCAGTGAAAGTCGAGATACCATCATTCAGAATCTTGTCAGAAACTCAATTAACAGAATCGGATTGGGTAAAGAAAAAGCTTGATCAGCTGAATCTAATTGATGAAAGAAGACTTACTGCGCTATGTCATGGTCAGTGTTACCAACAGAGGATAGCACGAGCATTCAACAAGAAGCTGAGACCTCGGTACTTCAAAGAGGGCGATCTAGTACTAAGAAAAGTTCTCTCGAACGCCCAAGACTCCAGAGGAAAATTCACTCCAAATTATGAAGGCCCGTATGTGGTGAAAAAGGTTCTGTCAGGTGGTGCTCTAATATTAACTCAGATGGATGGTCCAGAATTGAGAGACCCCGTCAACACAGATGCTGTAAAGATGTACTATTCTTAGGCAAGGGAATTGAAATTTTGCCAATGTTTATGAAAGCCAATATTCGATACAAAGTTCGTTGAGTCGAGTTTTTACTTTTCTACAAGCAAAGCTAATATCCCTAAATGGTCAACAATCCCAATCAATTCTTATCACAATAAATACACCTAAACACATTACCCACCACTTTGTCAATGAAAGATAAACACTAGAATGATAATGAATCTTAATGTAATTTGTGATATAATTTTGTCTACTCCTAAGCATTAAAACTGAGCGCATTATTAGGATAACATTACCGTCGAAAGAGCTTTGTGCATAAAGAAAAGAGGCACATCAAGATTTTCAATTCAGTGTCAAGATAAGAAGAAAAGAAGCAGGAGCAAACCAACACGAAGGTTCAGTTGTTTGGTTGCTATCCGAGATAAATTGGCAAGCATATTAAAATAGGTAACTATCATCACATCATGAAAGGCATCACATCATCTAGCTTAGTAAGAAGCATGTTCAAAAGTACCAGATGAGTCAACTCATAATGAAGCACGTGTCTAGACATTTCCTTTAATAGGGTTAGTCAGCCCAATATGGGCACTTACCCGAAAAAAACCTGTTCTCAAGGTCAGCTCATAAGGGCACCTTTTGAGACAGTTCTATTTTAGGTTAGTCAGCTCTTGGGGCACTTTCTTAAAAATCCATCTAAGGGTTAGTCAGCCCAATATGGGCACTTTCCCGAAAAAACTTGTTCTCAGGGTCAGCTCATAAGGGCACCTTTTGAGACAGTTCTATTTTAGGTTAGTCGGCTCTTGGGGCACTTTCCTAAAAGTCAATCCAAGAGTTAGTCAGCCCAATATGGGCGCTTTCCCGAAAAAACCTGTCCTCAATGGTCAGCTCATAAGGGCACCTTTTGAAACAGTTCTATTTTAGGTTAGTCAGCTCTTGGGGCACTTTCCTAAAAATCAATCCAAGGGTTAGTCAGCCCAATATGGGCACTTTCCCGAAAAAAAACCTGTTCTCAGGGTCAGCTCATAAGGGCACCTTTTGAGACAGTTTTATCAAAGGTTAGTCAACCCAATATGGGCACTTTCCTAAAAATCCGTTCTCAGGGTCAACTTATAAGGGCACCTTTTGAGACAGTTTTATCAAAGGTTAGTCAGCCCAATATGGGCACCTTCCTAAAAATCCGTTCTCAGGGTCAGCTCATAAGGGCACCTGTTGAGACAGTTCTATCCAAGGTTAGTCAGCCCAAGATGGGCACTTTCCTAAAATCTATTTTAAGGTTAGTCAGCCCAATATGGGCACTTTCCTAGATTCTCCCGATTAGTCAGCTCTTAGGGCACTTTTCGGAAACATCCTTCCCAAACAATTGCTAGTCTAACAAGATGCTTCTGTCGACAGGTAGCCAGCTCATAAGGGCGCTTCCTAAGTAAATTTTCTTTCCAAGGTGGCAAGTCTGATAAGATGCTTCCTATCATCATTTCTCATACATTCCTACTCGATGCTTGAGATGTGTCATGTCACCAATTAGTTAGCCCATAAAGCACTTTTTGGAGAGGGAACATTACCTTGAATTGTTAGGAACATCTTCAACCGTAGGATTATCAGCTCTTGGGGCATTTTCCTACTAAAACCTAATTCAAGAGGTCAAAAATGGCGTCTTTTGTTTGTCTTTGTAGTTAAGTTTTTCAAACTTTACCACAAAGAGGGGCAGCTGTAAACACCCCATTTTTGCCCTAGGAGTCAATAATTTTCAATTTTTCCTAATTTAGCATAAAATAATAAAAATGTTCAAAAAATAAAAATAAATAGGAAAACACTTCAATTTTGAAAAAATGATTTCGGAAATAGTAATAATGAATAATAAACAATTTTTACAAATTTTTGAAATTTCAAAAAATAAAAAAAAATAGAAAAATCGCATTGCATATATGCAATTTGCGAAATAAATAAAATCGCGAAAGTGGGCTAGCCCAGCTGGTCCGGACCATGGCTAGGTGCGCGCGCGGGGGGGGGGGGGGGGGGGGGGGGGGTGCTGGGCTTGGTCAGACGTTCGAATCGCGGAGGAAGCAATTTCCGCGTTTTGTAATTTTTCAACTTATCCAGGACACGTGGCAACATCTAATTGGCTGGAAGAAACGCACGCGTCGGGCGCGTGATCGTCTCCTACCTCGAGCCCGAGATCACCGACGAAGAAAAAATTCGTATTTCGGCCGTTTTGATTCGATTTTTTTGCACAAATCCAACAGATCTTCAACAAAAATAAGATAAACATTATCTAATTAAAATCAAATCGCAACAAATCGTTGGATGGGCACGAATCGGAGTTGGTTTTTCAACCGAAAATCCGATCAGCTTCAATCGGAGGAAATCCGAGCTTATCCAGTTTGATTTCAAGCGCCTATAAATAGAGGTGGAGATGAGGAAGCAAGAACACGGATCAGAATTGCGAGAGAGAGAGAAAAGAGTGTAGATCGGAGGAAACCCAAAGTTGCGACCGCCGATCGGAGTTGAGCCACCGCAAGGAGACGTTCTGGGAGTAAACCGCCACCACCATCGGATTCAGCACCCTCAAGAAGCTAGGATTCAACACTTCACTCGCCGCAAAAGACCGCTGGAACGTCGTGAACGAGCCAACCCCGCCGCCATGTCCGACCGATCCGACCCGACCCGATTCGACCCGACTGACCCGACCCGCGCACCGACCTGGATCCAGGTAAGTCGGATTTTCCGGATTTTTTTTATTTAATTAATTTTGTTTATTTATTTATTCTGAATTAATTAATTAATTTATTATTTTTTATTTAGTTATTTATTTATTTATATATTTATGTGTTATTTTTAATAAATAGGAAAATGTAGAAATTAGATTTTTCTAGAATTTAATAATGTAGAAAAATAATAATAAATAGATAAATAATAATAATAATAATAATAAATAATAAAAAATATAGAAAACTAATAAAAAATTGGGAAAATAATCATAAATTTTCGATGTCAAAATAGGATGGATAATAAACCAAAAATTCCCAAAAATTCCCAAAAATCCCAAAAAAAAAAAAAAATCCCCAAAAATCCCAAAAAAATAACAAAAATTCCCAAAAAAATCACAAAAATCACAAAGGTCCCCAAAAATCACGAAAATCAACAAAAATTCCCAAAAACCACAAAAATCCCCCAAAATTCTCAGAAATCACAAAAATAATAAAAAGACCATAAAAAGTCATAAAAAAATCATAAAAAGACAAATAAATAAGTTTTAGCACTTACAGAAATCATTTTCACCAAACAAATCAAAATTGATGTTTTCCCTACAAAAATCATTTTCAAAATGAAATCAAGCTTAGGCTTAGAGTTTTTTAGGAAAAATCCCCAATATGATAAGAACATAAATCGAAAGAAATTTCAAAATTAAAATTCACCAACACACTAAAGATTTTCTGAAAAGCGAACTACGGCTTGTTTGATCCTGAGTAGCAGGTACGTAGGCACCCATTCGGGTCAACCCATAAAATAAATGAAAAATTTTTTTTCTGAAATAAATTCAAAGACATAACAAAAATTAATAGAAACACAATGAAACGCATTTCTCAAGATGAACGATTTTAGGAGATCAGGTGGTAACCGTATAGGTTTTAATAGGTTAGCCCCCGGACTTAGAAACTCTGGTTTTCCCTTTTTTCTCTTCTCACAAAAACGAGAAGAGGAAATAACGACGACTAGTAGTCCAAATTAAGACTAATCCGCTCCTTTAGCCTTAATTCACTTTTTCCCAACAACAGTTGGGTGGCGACTCCAAAAATCAAACAAAATTCCTAACTCAAGTCGAGGATCTATATTAGATGAGCATAGGGTCTAGTTTAGATCGGATTAGGAATGGGAATTCAAAAATTAGACTCGACAGTCCTCTAAAGTCTAGATGGTTCATTTCAATTTTCTATCTAGTTGAGGATGATATGTTGTGCTAAACTACAATTTTGTCCCTAAAGCTTGTTATAGACTTCTTTAGAACTTTAATACAAAATGTAGATCTCTATCAGATACTATGTTGTGTGATACCCCATAGAGTCTTACAATTTCTTTGAGATAGATCCCAACTAACTTATCCAAGGAATAAGTCATGTTAAAGGGTAAGAAATGAGTAGATTTGGTCAAATAATCTACGATTACCCATTTAGCTTTGTATCCCGCACAATGCTATAACGAAATCCATGATAATCTGTTCCTACTTCCATTTTGGAATTGGGAATGGTTGTAGTAATCCTCCAGGTTTCTGATGTTTGGCTTTAACTTCCTAGCAGATGGAGCATTGAGAGACGAATCATGCTACGTCTCTTTTCATGCCTTCCCACCAGTAAACCTTCTTGAGTTTCTAATACATTTTAGTTCCTCCTGCATGTATTGTATATCTAGAATTGTGGGCTTCATCCATAATTTCATCTCTCAACTTCTTATCTTTTGGTACATACCATCAACCTTGTAACTTTAGGACTCCATCTTGATCCACTTTAAAGTCTACATTGGCTCCTTGTTTCACCTTGTTTCAAATATCCATTATCTTTGGGTCACTAAGTTGCATCTCCCGTATTCTTTCTAGGAGAGTAAGCTATACTTCTAAAGTTGCTAATCATGCTTCTTTCTCATGTCGTACGAATTCAATTATCAACATTTCAAATTCTTGTATCAACTATTGTTGCTTTATTAATAATGCTACTACTTGACTATAATTCTTTTTACTCAAAAAGTTGGCTACTACATTAGCCTTCCCTAAGTGATAGTTGATACTAAGATCATAATCCTTAATGATATCTAGTAACCTTCTCTGTCACATGTTGAGCTGCTTTTATGTAAATAAATACTTTAAACTCTTGTGATCTGTATAAATTTCACATCTTTGCCTGTATAAGTAATGTCTATATATTTTTAAGGCAAATATGATCGCTGTTAGTTCCAGATCATGGGTGGGATAATTTCTTTCGTGCAGCTTCAACTGCCTAAAAGTGTAAGCTACGACCTTCTTATTTAGTATTAAAATGCATCCTAACCCAATCCATGTATAAACATAAAAGGGTTCCTCCAAGTTAGGTAATGTTCGAATAGGAGTGGAAATCAACAGTTGCTTTAATTCTTGAAAACTCCTTTCACAACTTTCATCCCACTAAAACTTTACATCCTTTTAGATCAATCTAGTCAATGGTTTTGAGATATGTGAAAAGTTCTCCATGAATCTTCTATAATATCCAACCAACCTAAGAAAACTTCTTACTTCTATTACCATATTTGGTTGTTTCCAATCAACTATGGCCTTAATCTTTGCTAGATCTATCGATACAACTTCTCTATATATGATATGTCTTAAGAATGCCACTTGATTCATCCAGAATTCACATTTTGGCAATTTCATGTATAATTGATGTTTCTTCAATAATCCTAGGGCAATTTTTAGGTGTTCCTCGTGCTCTAGCTGAGTCTTGGAATAAATCAAGATATCTTCGATAAAAACCACCATGAATTTATCTAAAAACGATTTGAAGATTTTGTTCATAAGATCCATGAATGCAACTGAAGCATTTACTAATCTAAATGGCATTATTAAAAATTTGTAATGACCATATCTTGTTTGAAATGCGGTTTAGGTATATCTTCCGATTTGATCTTCAATTGATGGTACCCAAATCGTAGATCAATTTGGGAAAAGACTATTGCTCCTAGCAATTGATCAAATAAACCATCAATTCTTAGCAAGGGATATCTATTGTTGATAGTTACTTTATTTAATTCTCGATAGTTGATACATAACCACATGGATCCATCCTTCTTCTTGATGAACAACATTAGAGCTCCCTAAGGTGGTACACTTGGGCAAATGAATCCCTTCTCTATTAATAATTGCAATTGTTTCTTTAGTTACTTCAACTCGATCGGGGCTATTCAATAAGGTACTTTAGAATTTGGTTCTGTACCAGGCTTTACTTCAATGGTGAAATCCATTTCTCTTGAAGGAGGTAATCTTTGTAATTCTATAGGAAATTCATTGACTATAAGTATTTCCTGCAATCTTGATGACTCCAATTCCATCATAGTTACACTTATTAAGCACATGCTCCAATCTCTAAGGTTTTCTTCCTCTACTTGTAAGATGCTAGCGAAAACTTCTGAATTTCTTCTTGATTGTCCTCGATAAACGATGGTTTTTGTTCTCAGCTTGTTGAATAACACTTCTTTATTCTTGCAATCTACATTGGCAAAATGCTTCAAAAGCCAATTCATCCCTAAATTTACTTTGTAGCTTCTCATAGACAAAACAATTAAGTCTGTAGGCATATTTTTCCAGTGTATCTTGACTTTGAAATCTTTTATTTTCTCATTAGTGATTGCTTGCTCTCTAGTAGGGGTGCTAATCCTCAAGATCTTTGGAGAGGGTTAAACTTCCAATTTTCTTTATTGAGCTACAGTCAAACTTATGAAAGAGTGTGTAGCTCTTGTATCGAAAAGGACCAAAGTTGGTTGAGTGGCAATTAAAACGGATCCTATTAGTTACGTAGTATATGATTAAGCTCTAACTTTTATCTTCTTAAATCTTTCAATAGGAAGTTTTTTATAACTCTTAACTTTCTTAGTTAACTTCGTATTTAGGTTTCATATATAAAATGCTATATATAGACAAGTTTAATTCTATGTACCTATCATTATGTCTCTCTTGTCCATGTATTCTATAGCCGCTAGATCAATATCTTGGTATGTTCGACTTCTTCGTTCACCTTATTTATAGCTTAGGTGCCTTCAATGGCAAACACTCGAGCATTTGTAGTATGTGTATTAGCTCCTTGATTTCCTTACTTGAATGGTTGACTAGCAGGTCTCCCAATAGTGGTTTTGGGTGTCATAATCTTTACTCTATTTCCTTGGTGTCTTTTAGGGTAGGCGTTTGCAAAATATCCCTTTTATCCACACACAAAACAAGTGGAATTTTTCCACAGACAATCTAGAACTCTGTGATCACTTAACTGGCACTATTAACATTTCCCTTTCAAGTGTGGGCACTCTTGAGGGTAGTGTCGTTCTCCACATCTCCAACAAACCACAAGAATGGGCTTTGCTTGTGGTGAAATAGTCAGTGATCTATTAATTGGTGGTCTCACATTCAATATAGGCCTCTTCCCCTTTTCACTTGGACTTGGATTAAATAGTGGCCTCTTTGCTGAAACATGTACTCCTGCAATTGCTCAAGCTTAGGCTCTTATTTCTTCTCCTCTTCACTTTGCCTATTCTAAAGATTTGGCCTTATTTACTACTTTCGAGTAAGTTTGCACCTCAAACTCCATGATTCTTTCTTAAGTGTATGCATCCAAGCTATTCATAAATAACTATCATTTTAATACATCCAGATTTCTATAAGCATCTAGAGAAAACTGTAACAACCTATTAAATTCATTCTCATACTAGCCCATAATTTTTATGCACTTCTTTAATTGAAATAACTGCCCAATTAACTTTGTCTTAACACTCTTCGAAAAATATTCTCTAAAGAATTCCCCACAAAAGGTTTTCCATGATCTAGGCTAGGGTAAAGTTCTTTGTTTGGTGTCCTACCAAATCCGAGCTCTCATCTTCAACATATATGATGCGTATGCCACTTTTTAATGGTCAACTACTTCATATGCTACAAATGATCCCTCCACTTGCACTATCCAGTCCTCTGCTTCTTTGGGCTTCGCAAGCATCCCATTGAAATATCTATTGGATCGGATGTCTAACACCCTAGAAATTTTGAAAAACTATATTAAAATTAAAAAAAAAAAAACAAATAAGCAAAACAATAAGTACTTCTACACTAGGATAGCAAGGATAACTTTTCACAATTCTAAAATATTGAGAAAATTAATAATGAAAAATTAAATCACTATAATATATTAATACTATTTTAATAATTTATTTATAACGAAAATTTTATAACAAATAATAATGGACTTTAAAATGGAAAAATAAGAAAAAAAAAGATATTTGTTAGGTAATTATAACAAATAATGAGTAAATATTAAAATTTTAGATTTATGATAGCTAAAGAGAATTTTTAAATATATATTTATACTCAGAATATTTTATTTAGTATATACGTAAATTTTCATATAAAATATCATAATTTAGATAATATAATAAAATATTAATATGCATATAAACTGAACCTACAGATAGATATTCCCCTATTCTTATCTATGTTTTGCTTGCCAAACTCTTTTTGTCTTCTCGTCATTTCTCCTCAGTCAGAATCCTTTCTCTTCTTTCTCTTCTACTTTTTCTTTCCTCTCCTTAGAATCCTTTCTTTTCTTTCTTTCACTTCTATTTTTTCTTTCCTCTGGTTATGAAAACGAGAACTCCCCCAAAAACTTCAAAAATTCATAACTTTTTCATACTAACTCTAAATAAAAAACTGTAAGCGCCATTATAATCCTTGAAAGGAGTACTTTACATAAAGACCCCACTTTCTAGGTAAATTTTAAACTCAAAATTTAGATCAAAATTTACAACGAAAATTTTAAAAAAAATGTAGATTTAATTTTTGTTTTAAGTTTTAGTGTTTTTAACTGCTAGAATTAGCTTTAAGTTTGTTATTCATTTTTTACTAAATGAAAGACCCGAAATTACGTGACTTCCTAAAGGTTATTTAAAGTTTTAAAGCTAAAAGATCTAGATAAGTAGGAACTCGATGATATACTATTGTCTATGACATGTTTATTGTTATCTATGCGCATATATATATATATATATATATATATATATTGGTTATTGTAATATCATGTAAAAAATATTATGGATGAATTCTACATGAGTACAAAATTCAAGTGCTTTGCTTAGATGATATTTGTGGTCCATTTATAAACATGGACATGGGTACATATTAGTAGTGCGTGGTGTGTGGCCATGCTCGATTCTATGAAGCTTTGATGTGCGCGCGTGTGTGTATATATATATATATATTCTATTGCTACGAAGTGGTTTATGGTGGATTTCTTTATATTCGTGTACGTAGCCATGCTTTATTCTATGCATGTGTGGGTGATCATTGGGAAAGTGTGTGTGTACGTGTTTTAGCTCGCTGGAATGGTGTAGGGGCTAATGTAGTGTGTGCGTGTTGGGTAATGATCATGTGTATGTTGCTGGTGTGTATACTAGAAGTGTATGTGGAGCCGTGTAAATGTATTGTCATGGTTGTGCAAGTAAGGGAGTGCATGGTGTGTGAGGTGTGTGCTAGAAGTGTGTGCATATCTGTGCTAGAGAAAGTGCATGGTGTGAGTGTGTGTGTGTGTGCTAAACTTGGAGAGAGAACATGCAGTGTGGTGCTGTTATGAGAGTGCAGATATGGGTATGTATTGTGAGTATGTGTTGCGGACTAAGTTGGGTGTTTGGGTGTATCCTATGTATGATAGTATACGTTGCTAGGAGAAAGTGTGTGTGCAGTGAAGATAGGAGAAGTGTGTAGTGTGGATGACGATGCTAGAGTTGTATCGTATGTGACTATATGCATTGTTGTGCAATGAGTATGTGTGGTGTGATGTTTGTGACTATGTGTGTTGCTATAAGTAGATGTGTGCTTAAATGGCTAGTTGAAGGGGGTGTGGTTGTTGTGTGGATGTGGGGTATGTGCACAGTTGAGGGAGCATGGTGCTATGTATGTGGAATGTGTTGTGTATGCTGCATGTGTGTGATTGTATTATGTGTGGTACGTATGTGATTGTATTATGTGTGATGCGTATGTGATTATATGTGTGAGATTAGTGTGTGGAAGTGCACAATTGAAGGAGAGTGTGTGCATGGTGGGTGTGTAGGTGTGCACAAGAGTGGGAGTGTGCATACATGAGCAAGAAGGCATGCATGCATAGGCATGTTGGCGTAAGCGCACATGCATGTTGGAGTGGGTGCATGTGTTTATTGGCATGGGTGCACAGGTATGTAAGTTATATGTGTTAAGTGTGTTGAATGTGTCATGGATGGACTGATGAGTGCATTACCATGGGTACGTGCAAGGAAGCACGGGTGAATATATATTTGTGAAATTGCTAAATTGAAATGAAAGAGGAATGGATTGCGATTAAATGAATTTGGATAAAATATGAAATTTAGTGAATTGTCCTTTTTGATGTTGTGAGTGTTGTTTTATGACTGTAATTTATTTATTGTTTTCAGTATCTAACATGGATGTGATTAATTCTTGTGTGACCAGTTGAAAATGATAAATTAATAGTTACGACTTAAATAAAAATTTACATGCATTGCATGAGATATTACATAAAGTTGAAAGCCATCATTGCTACAAGGCTCAATGGAAGTAATCGAGTAGGATTATCATTCTACCAAGGGCAAACTAAGTGATTAGGAGATTATCATGCCTTTGATGGTTCCGAGTCCAGTCTATCCTTAAGGGTGCTTATTACAGGGTATGCTAAATTACACTTAAGTTTATGAGATTAAATTTAAAAGACCAATTCTAATGAAGAGATAATATTAAAATAATTGGGTTGTAAGACCTAGGCATTGATGGCAATGATGTGAATCCCCAACCCAAGGTTATGAGAGACATAAACCTTAGACTTTACGCTAGTTACTGGAACACCGTGTGTAATATTGCATTTCATATAGTTACCCATGCATAGCATATGATTGAAAACTTGCATGAATTATTTATATGTATATAGTATTGAGAGATTACACTGCTATCTCACTAGGCTATTTAGCTCACCCACTTATAGATTATGTAATGCAGGATGTATGAAAACTTACCGCTTAGGTGTAGCACTAAAGTAAGTAAACTTTACTACAAAGTTTCTAGGATAAGAAGTAGGGGTTGAGAGTTAAAATAAACTCCTTTGAAAATTTAGATTAGAATAATGGTGGATGGATGTTTGTAAACATTTTGATCTTGTTTATTGAAACTTTCAGCTTCTAATATTATGGGACTTGGATGAGGTTTGCTTTTGAGAAACTGTTGTAAACTATTTCGATAAATACAGAATATATAGAATGAAATATTAGAATACTAGAGGCATTCTATTTTGTAAATTATTATATTAGAATAGATTGATTGGTTTTGTTAAGATGTATATTACTTAGATAAAATGTTATTCTTAAGAACTCAATGTAGGAATAAAATTTGTAAAACTTGTATATGTTTTTCCATTTTACTATTTTGATAGGAGATTTCGATTTTCTGTAATCTTGGTTGATTATGGAATATGAGAATTCATAGTTATATTCTTATTATATGATTATATGTAATTTGATTAGTTGTAATTATTTAGAGTCTTGCGACCTCTGACTTGTTAGGCGGTTATCATGTAACAAGTGCACACGTGATGTGATAGCTTTTAGTGAAAACTTCCAAGCCCCCCTTTAGGACATGATAAGATGAAGTCTAGGAATATACTCCTTTGAATCCTCAAACCAATTCCTCCTTGGTTATATCTTTATCGACCTTCCGCATACATTACAAGAGCAACTGGAATTCGAGAGGGTAGTGGTGCATCTACTATGGTTGAGGAGCCAGTTCAAGTGGTACCAATTGTGGTTAAGGTAGTGGAGGGGGCAGTTGTAGTAGCAGTTATCCTCCTAGTATCAAATACTGCATCATTAAGGCTTATTGTTGAGCCATTTGTTGAATTGTTGCCTCCAATATGGTAATATGGTCCTTCTTGCTTCCTTCTCCACCAGAGGTTCCCATGCCTCTTCGGCCTTACCTAGTTACCCTACCTAACATTCTAGGTTGTAATTTTAGATTCTCTTATTAAGCTGGGGGTGGGGTTTCAACTTGAGGAATTTCATCTTTTGTGTCCCCGTATCAAGCAAGTGTTGTTGTCTTCCTTCCCTTACTCATATTTCCACTATAATTTATTAATACAATAGATAAAATATATTAAGACATTTCCAATAATATATATATTAACAATGATATGGATATCAATAAAAGTCACATAACACATTTGTATAATTGCATCAAAGATTGAGAATACACAAAAGTCACGATATTATATATATAAATTTTTCTAAAATTTTAAATCTTTTGTGTTCCTAACCTATACATACATCAACTTGGAGGTATATATGTTACATTACAAAATTTTCCCTTTCAAACTTTCCTAACATATAAGCTTTATTACTATTTATATACATCATTTCCCCTAAAATTTCTTCTAGATTTATCTTTATATTCCTAAGTAACGCTTTCTAATTCGTTGCTTGCATCTTTGTTCCTCTTGCTTTATTCCTCTTCTTCTTCCTTTGTGAAGTTTAAAGCTATGCGTTCGATCTCTAGCATGTCCTTTAAATCAAAATTCTCCTTGAGAGGTAGATCTTCCTTTGGGTTTTCCTCCTCCTCCCATTCCTCAAGTTGTACCAAGTAAATGTCTTCTTAGTTCACAATCTCAAAATCTATGTGCTTGATATAATCAATAGTATCCCATGAATCCTTGGAGTACAATAAACCCCTATTAGACCTTAGTTTCCAATCATAAATCCCTCTCTCATACATTCAAGTATTCCTCTTAGATTTGATGGGAGGTCTCAAGACCTCTCAAGGATATCCCATTCCTAGATCAAATTGAACTACAAATAATATTTCAAGCAACCCCTCTTCTAAGCCCATCATCATAGTAAACTAAGCTTCTAAGGTTAGTATAGCAATATATCTACTATACCTGTCCCCTATGTCCTCACTTAGCCTGTCTAATTGATGTTGCCATTGCTTAGTTAATCCCATTATCAAATCTTTGATTACTTTGTCCACCATCTTATAAAAAATAGAAGAACCCACATTGATTGTGCATCATTTGCATTCTCAACCTATACTCTACCAAGTCATCCTCGTGCTCCATGCAACATATATTCCATCTTCGATTCAAATGCATGAGCATTCCTTGCATTTCACCGATTATGAAATTTTGTAAGTTATTAGTTATTAATTTTTTTTCATTCCTAGTTTCTACCCACTCTTCTCTATTATGGTTGGTTTTTCTTATCTATAGGGTTGCCAAGTCAATCTCTTAAGATATTAACTCTCAACCAAGCTCATATCAAGTCTATGTTTCGCCTTAAATTTAAACTCTAACTCTAACACCACCATAAGCTATCATGCCTTATAGGGTACCATATTTGTGACAACTTGCTATGGTTACTTAGCCCCTAATAAGTAACCATGAAGTGTCTTAACACAAAAACAATTAAACTGTTAAAAATACGATAATTAATAAAATTTAATGCTTCTGGCATTCCACTAATTCATTTCAACTATTCCGAATTCCCCAGAATTAATTATAGTAGTTCTTCAACAGCAAGCCTCATTCAAGTCCCATATAAGTACAACCTAAAAGTTTTAATGACCTAAATCAAATATTTACAAACATCTATCCACCAATATTTACACAATTCTTATAGAAGAAGGTCATTCTAACTCTCTTAGCCTTGCATCTCTTTTTAGAAGTTTTGCAACAAAATTTACTTATCATAGTATGGTGCCTACAAAGAAAGTTTGTGTAATTGCAACTTGCATTACAGAATCTATAGGAGGGTGAGCTAAATTGTCTAATGAAATAGGAGTGCAATACTCTCAATACTGCACATGCATAAACAATTCAAGCAAGCTATTAATCATATACTATGCATGGGCAACCATATAAAATGCAACATCGCATGCAGTCTTCTAGTAACCAATATAAAGTCTAAGGTTTACACCTCTCTTGACCTTAGGTTAGGAATACACATCACTACCATCAATGTTGAGGTCTTATAACCCATTTATTTCCATTTTATCTCTTTATTAGAATTGGTTTTTTAAATTTAATCATGTAAGCTTCAAGTGTAATTTAGTACATCGAGTATAAGCACCCTTAAGGACATATTAGACTCAGAACCATCAAAGGTATGGCAATCCTTTAATCACCTAGTTCACCCTTGCTGGAATAGTAATCTTACCTGATTACTTCCGGTGCACCTTGTAGCAATAATAGCCTTTAACTTCATACAATGTCTCATGTAATGTGTGTCAATTTTTATTTAAGTCGTAATAGTTAAGTTATCATTTCCGAATGATTATGTAAGAAATAGACACACCAATGACACTCATTGAAAATAATCAATCAATTATAATCATGAAACAGCACTCACAACTCAGAAAAGATAAATAAAAAAAAATCAAATTTTATCTGATTTCAATTAATCACATTATATCCCTCCTTTCCTTCTAAATAGTAAACTCATAAACACATACACATTTACATATACTTTAAAAAATTATTATTATTATTATTTTACTACACTCGTGACTCACTATATGTACCCATGGTAACATACTCGTCAGTCCGTCCATGACACACTCAATGGGCTCAACACATACACCTTATGCACCTGTGCAGCCATGCCAACACACTCATGCACCCACACTAACACACCCGTGAACTGACACCAACACACTTGTGCACACATGCCTTCTCGCCTGTACACGCACACTCCCTCATTCGTGCATGCACCACACACCCACCATGTACACACTCCTTCAACCATGTACACAACTCACACATTCACTATGCACACACTCTCCTTCAACTATGCACCCACTCTCCTTCAACTATGCACCCACCACACACACTCACTATGCACACACAACCTATCGGTTGTACACTCCAATACACACTAACCTCGCATACATAATATAATCACACATGCAACATACACAACACATTCAACTCACACAGCACCACACCTCAACCATGTATACACCCCATGTCTACATAATGGCCACACCCACTTCAACTACCCATTTCAGCACATATCTACTTATAGCAACACACACAGTCACAAACATCACACCACACACACTCATCGCACAACAATACACACAGTCACACATGACACAATTCCAACATCGTCACTCGCAACTTTACACGTATCCACCATGAACACACTCATCTACCCTATAAGCTCCACCTATCTTCACTGCACACACAATCTGCCTCCCAACAGTGTATATTATCACACATAAGACACACCTAAACACCTAACTTAGTTCGCAACACATACCCACATCTACACTCTTGTAACAACACCACACTACATCCTACACTACACGTTCTCTCTCTAAGTTTAGTAAACATGCACACACCCTCACTCCCATTGCACACACATTTTGCACATAACATACAGCATGAAAACAAGCAATAATAGCCATGAATTAGCCCCAACACCACACCGGACCATTAAGCACAACACACCGGACCATTAAGCACAACACATACACAACTCACAACATGCCACAAAATGCAACAGCAACATCATCTTCATTTTTACTTGCGTACAAGGAAAACAAAATCACGTACATGCGCACGTATAGAATAGGATATATATAGGATTCTAGACCAGAGAACATGAAATCAATGGTCCAAAATATAAATATTATTATATCTAAATAGATAATAACATCTTACATGTAGATAGCAATTATCACTCGTAATAATCATCAAGTCAATACGTGGGATAAAAATCTTATCCTAAAACATAAGAAAATAACACTATTACATAGTACTCTTACTAATATTGTTCTATCGAGTGTATTTTTAAAAATTTTTGCTATTTTCTAAGTTAAAACTTATTTTTCTATACATATTAAAATTGTATTCAAATTATAAAAGTAAGATTTTTCCCATGCAAGTCTAGTCTAATTTTGTAGGGCTCACTTCAAGGATTGTATGGGTGATCCCGAATTGCAATTTGGACTTCGTATGTGCACATTACGATAAATTTTCCTCCTCTTTTCTTTTTCCCTTTTTCCTTTTCTGTTTTGTCTACTTTATTCTATCCTTCGCTCCTCTCTCTCTCTTTTTGGATTCTAGGAGCTAGTGTTTCAAACAAGGACAAGGCAAAGTTAGTTTAAGCTTTTATATGAATAATTTCTTTGATTTTCCAAGTTTGTTTGTCATGCGATAATTTTTGTAAGTTTAGTAATCTTAGTGTTTTGATATGAAATTTTACAACTAAGCTAAATGAATTATTTCAAACATAAATATTTACTCAGAATTTTTATTTTATTATAATAGACTACGATTTTAATTTATTTTATCATTTATCTCAAAGTTTTATGCGATTTGGTTTTTAAAAGATTATTTCTTTTAAATATAAAATTATATAGATTATAAATAGGACTTTTAATATAATCTATTGACTAATTCAATATTATATTTAAGCTTAATTCATAGGTTTTATAATTTTTGTCTTTGTTGTAACCTATATGGATTTTGGGTTTTTATTAAAATTCTCATATTCTCTTTACAAATCTCATGATTTATATATTCACCTATTAAGTGATCTTCTTTTTAGCATATTTCTACTTTATCAATTGCTAAATCTTTTTGCAAAATCATAATTCTTAGGTGGCTAGCACCCTTAATCAAGAAGTTCTCCAATCAACTTTCTAAATCAAACTTAAAGGTGCTTTCCTATCTTAAATTTATTTACAATCTTTAATAGAAACCTCTAAAACCTTAATTTTCTTATATTTAATTATTTTTGTTATCGTGCTTAATATGTATTGTATTATTATCTAATCTTAACTATTTTATTCTTTAAATTCTTGTTTTGAAATTCTCTAAATCCTAATTATTTTATATTAATTATTAGATAATTTCTCTTATATTAAATCAGTTGTACATTTAGTTTATGTTTTAAAGCCTTTTTTTTTTAATTCAATTCCACCATTGTTACTTATTTTGTTATTCAAAATCGATGCTTTATTAAAAAAACACTAAGAGGATCTGAATTTTTTAGGAATGCTCTTAAATAATGCAATTCTTTTAAAAAAAAAATTGTAAAATAGTGTATCTAGAAAATTATTAGGAAAATAGGTTGTGAAGGCACGAACCTAAAATGCATATTCAGTTTTGTGAAATTTTACAAAACTAAAGGTGTAGACTGAGCCTATGTCTTCAGTACAATTTGCACTGAAGGTGTAGACCATATCCACACCTTTAAGGCAATTACTTAAAGGTGTGGACATGGTATGCGCCTTTAGTGCAATTTTTTTATTATTATTATCGAAAAAAATGTGAAATCAGAATCTACAATATCCATGAAAGACATACAAAATGTTACGAAACAACTATTAAATAATTTATTATAAAATGTGAAGAAATTACAACATTTATGAAAAATCTCCTTTCCTTTGCATTGAAATAGAATAGATGCAATGGTTGAGGCTTGATCTAATCTACAAAATGGAAAAAAAAAATGTTCGCATTATAGAGGTAATGATTTGATATCATAAATGTGCAAGGGTAAGTTAATATTTAGTAAACCATGCATATGATTATTCATCATATACCATTATGATGTCGATGTTACCACATTCTTCTATTATGGCCTTCTCCTCAGTAAATGCCACATGTGATCTTATCTGGACACTCATTAATGTCTATCTCTATGTGGTATCTTTTCGCCTTGCCCCTTTTCCATGCAAGATTTGGTTTTGAATGGAGTAATGGAAACTGTACCAAGCATGCACTCTGCACCTTGAGTATAATTTTTACTAAAGGCATAGATCTTCAGTACAATTTACAAAATTTTACAAAACTAAAGGCGTGTTTTAGGTTTAGGCTTTCGCAACTTATTTTTGTAATAATTTTTTTGAATATGCTATTTTGTAATTAAAAAAAAAACCATTATTTAAGAGCATTCCTCCTAATTTTCCCCTATATTTTCATTTCATACCCCCACTTTCATCACTATTATTATTATTATTGCATTTCAAAACCTATTTTTTAAAAAAATAAGTCATAGGATGTTGCACCAATGCATATTAACAACATCTATACGAGAGAGTAATGAAACCCTCCTTTCTGGTTTTTTTTTTTTCTTTTAACGTATGTTGAAATAAAAGAGAAAAAAAAAAAAGGGATAGGCCCTTAAACAAAAAATTAGTGAGGAATACTTATGTCCATTTAGTATTTTTTTTTTAATAACTACATTTGTAATTATTAACTCTCTCTCTGTTTATTATATTTTCCATCATTAAAATGTTGAAGCAACAAAAAAGAAAATGATTAAAACATAGTTTTCATAGTTAATTAATAAATGTGAAGACAAGATAGATAGATTTAGTGACCGAGATTAAAATATATGCATCTAAATAATATGATAATTTGGATATTAATTTGATAAAGAAAAGGATAGGATAGGTTTAAAACGAAATGCATGTTACAAGCCTTTTCGTTAAGCTAATACGACAATTTAGATATTAAAATGATAAAAATGAAAGTATATGATAGATCTGAAAAGAGATGCAAAGTACAAATTTCTTCTTCTTCTTTTTTAACAATTAACCCATTTGGAATTATATGATGATACTTCATTTATTTTCATAATAAAAACCTTCAAATTGCCACGCATTTGCTACAAAAATACATCAATTTATAAGATATATGTAATATGTGTTCTATAGCTATATGCAAAGATATAGAATAGTAATCTTATGATTCGTATCCATATGTACAACGACATACCATTTATTTTACATTAATGGAAATATACATGCTTAACGAATGTTGTAATTAAAAAAAGTAAATGATGTGACTATATATAAATATATATTCATTACATTATGTCGAGTTACTTTATTTTGCGTGTTAATATATAACTGAATATAAAGAGATACCTTAAATAGACAAACACTTTACATGGGTTCTTCCTCGCCAATCTTATACATGTTACTTGGTATAATCGTTAATGCTTACATTTAACCGGGGAGGAACCTCGGTATACATGAAAACTGAAAAGTTCATATTAATGGAAGATGTATAAAACCTTACACTACTGTAAAATTAAATTGACATGCTGATTCGGTGTCTTTTTCAATTAGAAGCGAGTAAATTTAATGAAAAATCCAGTATAAAATAAATACAATTTTAAGTTAATGTGGTTTTTAGTTTCCATCTTTTTTTTTTTTTTCTTCCCTATGGCATCCTTAAGTATCGTATGAAAATTGAAATAACAGCCTATTCCGTTAACAAGTTTGAATTTTAAAAGAATTGTATCTTCTAGCACATTTTACTCCTCTTACTTGTGTATTTATCTTTGTTTTGGCCAAGAACATCATTTGCCTTTATCAATGCCTCCAGTGGTTTTACCAAGTCAAAATGTATTTTAAACCTAAACGATCCCACAAAATCCTCTCTCCACTCCGATTCTCTCTCTGAATGTGTAACAAACTGGAGCTTCCAATTTATTTTTATGTCCACTTGGTCTCACATGTTTTCAAACCAATTCCATATTTCTACTACAACTACTACTGCTTTTAGGATAGAAAGAAACTTCCGAGCATGGCTGCTCTCTCTTTGAGCTTCTCTAAATTGAATTTCTTCATCATCATTTTCCTTTGCTTCCAATTTTCTTTCACAGCATCTTTCCAGTTTAAAGTTGGAGGAAAAAATGGCTGGGTTGTTCCGAAATCAAAGAATGATAGTCAGATGTACAATGAATGGGCATCTAAAAATCGCTTTCAAATTGATGACACTATCCGTAAGTGTTTATTTATTATGTCGTATGGTATATATCTAAGATAGTTAAATATAAATAATTGTATATATATATATATATATATATAAATTTGATCGTTTTGCAAACTAGATTTCATGTATGGGAAGGACTCGGTTATGGTGGTGAGACAAGAGGAGTACGAGAAATGCCGATCCTCACATCCACTATTCTTCTCCAATAATGGTGACACAACATTTGAATTTGATCGACCCGGTTTGTTCTATTTTATTAGCGGAGTTACTGGACATTGTGAAAGAGGCCAAAAGATGATCGTCAAAGTTTTGGAACCAAAAACTCATCCTCCATCTGCAAATGAAAATTCAACTGATGATACTTCTTCGAGTGCTGCAGTTGAGATGGCTACCAAATCATCATTCGCACTTATAGTAGCTGCTCTAGTGTTTTATGGAGTTTAAGTTCATATCTGATGCTACATTGTCATGCCTATGTTTTGATTGTCTTTGATTGTAGGACCTACTTAGGTAAGGTTATCCATCATATGAAATAAAAAATAAAATGTTTTTAGCTTTTAGGAAATTTAATGGTCTGTATATGTTTCAAGTATTGTTACGTAGTTGACTCTGCATTCATATACTAGCATTGTTTAGCTCTTCTTTGTTCTAATGAAGAATTCTCTTCTTATACTCAAAAGTTATTTGAAGAGTACTCAAACCTACGCGTTACTCAATTGCATAAAAATTTATAGTAATAATGCTTACATCATGCCTGCTTGATTAGTATACCTAGACCCATGAAAGGGTCGAACCCATCCTAACACGACTCATAAATCGCCAGTCCACAGACTAAAATTATATGAACCGAGCCCAATCTAGGATACCTTGATTTTAGGTTAGTTTATGTGAATAGGCAAGTCACGAGCCAATTAAACCTATGAAATAGTCTTTTTTTTTTCTTTACTTAAGAATGGTCCGATTCACATAAAACCTATTGGTTCGACGAATTCTAATGTTGATCCAGCCTTAACTGTCTCTTTCTCTGTTTATTATATTTTTCTTCATTAAACTATTGAAGTAATGAAAAATAATAATTAAAACTTAATTTTCATAGTTAATTAATAAATGTGAAGACGAAATAGATAGATTCAGTGATCCAAATTTAAATATATGCGTCTAATTACAATGATAATTTGGATATTAATTTGATAAAGAAAAGGATAGGATAAGTTTAAAAGGAAATGCATGTTACAAGGCTTTCCGTTAAGCTAATATGACATTTTAGATATTAAAATGATAAAAATGAACGTATATGACAGATCTGAAAAGAGATGCAAAGTACAAATTTCTTTTTCTTCTTCTTCTTTTTCTTTTTCTTTTTTTTTTTTTTGGAACAATTAACCTATTTAAAATTATATGATGATACTTCATTTATTTCCTTAATAAAAGCCTTCAAATTGCCACGCATTTGCTACTCAAGTACATCAATTAATAAGATACATGCAATATTTGTTCTATAGCTGTATGCAAAGATATAGAATAGTAATCTTGTCATTCGTATCCATATGTACGACATAACATTTATTTTACATGAATGGAAATATACATGCTTAACGAATGTTGTAATTAAAAAAGTAAATGGTGTAACTATATATGAATATATATTCATTACATTATGTCGAGTTACTTTATTTTACATTTAATATATAATTGAATATAAAAAGATACCTCAAACATTGATATAGGTCTATAAGTAAAGGTAGGTGCACAACATATAGGATATACAGGTAGTAAAACCATAACAACCATATTAAACTCTAAAAAATACTTTAAATTTGAAGGTAAAACTTCTTAAAAAAAAATTATTTAAGCAATGATTGTTGGGCTTAGTACACCCTTAATGTTAAGCCTTGGTCATCATCCCTTATAAGATTCGATAAGGAAAAGTAGAGAGCAAACTTAAGTGCGACCATGTATGTGGGAGACTAGTTAAATTATAAGGACTCAATTAAGAATGTGATTAAATCTACAACGAATTTTGCATCAATTGGACCATGCTAGTCAAGTGTTAATTAAATAGTAAATCATAAAAAACTCTAGTATAAAATGATTAACCCAACTCTTGAATCTATTATATTTAAGATTGTCTTTCAGAGTAATTGGTAACTTGTTAGATCTATTAGAAATGGAATGATGGTTTAAGTGATGATTATCTTGGAGAAAAATAGTAACAAAAAGTCATTAATGAAGGGAACCGAAAAGAAAAATTAAATCTAAGAAGACACGGTCCTTCAACTAACTCACACTAGCCTTATATGGACTTTAATAGATTAAAATAGTTAGGAAGTTGGAATGAAGAGGCTTTGATTGAATGAATGAAAAAGGAAGCTGACTATAATGAGAAGAAAAGTTTAAGGATCTAAGGATCTTTAATTGATTGAAATTTAGTGGAAGTAGACCGAAGTCACATAAGGATGATTTCTAAAACCCTAATAGGCTTCACTTGACCAAGATGAAGGTAAACTAAAGTGCCATTAGTCAAGATAAATTGGATCATATAGAATATGAGGGTTAAAGGATAATCATAATTCAGGTAGACAAATGGAGAAGGTAAGGGATAGTGCCTTCTGCTACCTCCAACATTGAAATTTTAGTAAAATTATCATTAAAAATTAAAAAAAAAAATACCTCTTTTATCCAATTTAAGATAAAATTGTGCGTGTATATGTTATACATTGTATTTATACAATATAGATTTGCATGATTATATATTTATATAATATATATTAAAAATATTGCATAAGATATAGCATTTATATACATCTAGAGCTACTATATATATTTGTTTTGTTCATATTATAATCACATAGAGTTTCATTTCACATATTATAATAATATTGATTTTATATATACATATATATTACTCATATATTCATGCATAAAAATATTGATGGACACATACATACAACAAACACATAACCATTGCAACTAGATTCCCTTCTCCTTACCTCTCTTACCTATAGTCATCTTCTTATCACTCACTTAAAGTCACATGTAACATGAGATTCATATAGTACACACGCAATCATTGTAATCAAATACCCTTTTTGCTATCTTTTTTTCCCCAAGTCATCTTTTCATCACTCTCCTAAAGTCATGTATAACACGAGATTCGTGTAGTACATACATAACCATTGCAACCAAATTTCCTCATCTATGTTTTGGCAATTATGCTGAGGATAGAGGGAGTTGACAATTTGATGATGGCCTCTGCAAGGAAGAAGATAGCTAGCCTTATTGACAACAATAACCAAGGAGCTTTAAACCAATTTCAAAGTTATTTAAAAATTATGTTGCCTACCTTCGACCCACAACAATTCCCTTAGGGTTTAGATTTTTCGTTTTACTTTTACTCTTTCTTTTTGTTCCCACTTTCTCATTCATCTTTGTTTCATTTTGTTAACTACAATTGCTTGCTCTCTATCCATCTGGGTAGAACAAATTGATGTTGAGCACAATTAGTTAATAATTTAATTTTATATGCTTTTTATGTGGTTATTTTTTATAATCAAATATTTTGATTTTAGTACATTTCTAAATTGCTTATTCTAGCACAAGTAAATTGATATATGTGTAATAATGTAATTTAATTTAATAAATTTGGTTCTTGTGGTCTTATTATGTACTTTGAAATTATTATGTTTGTATGAAAATAAAGTGTTAATAAATTCTTCTCATATTGGAATAAATTATTCTACTTTGGCAAATATGGTTGGTTATTAATAGTATGTTTTAGTGAAAAAAGAAAAAACATTTAGAACACTTCTTTATTAAAAAAATGTCAATTTTTCAAGCTATAAATAAAATTTACAAATTATTGCAAAATAGAAAGAGCCTTTTTAATTAGTCTCAAGTGTATTAGTTCAAAAAGGGAATGTAGGTGACACTTCTCAACATTTTTCAAATAGAAAATCCCATTCTTGATTGACCATTGGAGATTACTTTTGGAAGTAATATGTGTCAAGATTGTTTTCGTTAGTACTTGATCAGTCCATGATTTAACTTAGTACAATGATTTTATGCAACCTATGAATGTTTGAATCTTATTATATTTTATCATATTTTACTTTATTAAAACTTTTTTTAGGTTATAATTTTACGTTTAAGTATTAAGACTATTTCATTTGTATTTATAGACATTAATTTTATGATCGCCCCTTTCCGTTCATATCTACAACTATATATAAAATTGTAAACAATTTTTAATGATAAATAGATGGAACTTGAACATAGACACATTTATTAAATGTGTTAGATCATAGGTTCATGTTCTTATGCATGATTGATGAATTGATTGTAATACGAGTTAAGGTTTTTTCTCTTTTTTTTGGTTTTTTCTTTTCTTTTGAATTCTTTAAGAAACGTGTGAAAATTGAAATTAACACATTTTTTAGTTTATATATAACATACAGTCAGCAGGTTCGAACTTTGAATTTGAAAAGAATTATATACTTAACAGTTATTTATTAGCACAATTTACTCAACATACCTGTGTTGTTCTCTTTGTTTTCATCAAGAGCATCCTTGTATTGTGGATGTCTCCAGTGGCTTTACCGAGTCAAACGTAATCCCATCAAATCCTCTTTGCGCTCCCAGTCTCTCTCTTCATAGTAACAAACCAAGGCTGCCAATTCTTATTTTAGTCCACTCGGTCTCATATGTTCTCATACCAGTTTCCTATATACTTCTACTACTACTAGCTCAAACACAGAGAAACTTCTCAACATGGCTACTCTTTCTTTTAGCTTCTCTAAATTCAATTCCCTCATCATCATTTTCTTTTGTTTCCAATTTTCATTCATAGCATCTTTTGAGTTTGAAGTTGGAGGAAAACGTGGTTGGGTTGCTCCAAAATCAAAGAATGATCGTCAGATATATAATGAATGGGCATCTAAAAACCGCTTTCAGATCAATGACACTATACGTAAGTACTAATCATCTTATCTTAACATTGTATGTGTCCAGAATATTCCACTATACGTAAGTACTACTCATCTTATCTTAGCATTGTATGTGTCTAGAATGTTTAAACGTTGTGCAATTTAATAATTAGAACGTATCTAAAATTCTTTGTGATTGTTTTGCGAATTAGGTTTCAAGTATGGAAAGGACTCGGTTATGGAGGTGACAGAGGAGGAGTACAAGAAATGCCGATCATCGCATCCATTGTTCTTCTCCAACAATGGTGACACAACATTTAGATTTGATCGATCTGGTTTGTTCTATTTTATAAGTGGAGTCGGTGGGCATTGCGAAAGAGGTCAAAAAATGATCATCAAAGTTCTGGAACCTGAAGGCCATCCTCCTTCAGCAAATCAAAATTCTACTGATATTCCCTCCAGTGGTGCACTCGAGATGGTTACCAAATCATCGTTCGCGTTCATAATGCCGATGTTAATGTTTTTTGGAGCATAAGTTCACGTTTGATACTATGTTGTTGATTCTAGCATTTACATTTATTTTTTTCCCCAACATTCTAGCCCCTACTTAGTCCAGTTTAGGTGTTTTATTATTTTGTCAGTGAGTATTGAAGATGTTGCTTGGGTATCCATTCTTGGTAAGTTCTTTTACTGAATTATATGAGGCAATAAGAACTTAATAGCGAATAAAAGCATGAAAACTTTGTCAAGTCTAGTTAATGAAATTCGTTTGTTATAATGGGTAACATGCAAACTTTTATTTTCAGTGTTAAAAATTATTATAATATTAAAATAGTTGCGACGTACGTCCATTGTTTTAGGGTTACATGATGTAAATACTCATCCATTAATTGATTTTGTAGCTTGAGTACGATAATCTCAAGCGTTCATAGATGAATTGTGGACATGTATCCATGATATCGTAAATTTTTATTCGCAAACTATGAGAACCTGTCATATCTAATGTGATCTTAATTGTTACAGCACTGTGTATGCATCAGGTTACGATTTTTTTTCTTTTTTTTTTTACCCCCTAATTTTGAATGTGGGGACAGCTTATTGTTTCTTTAGCTGTTTTTTGGGTTTTATGACGTGAAGGTTGACATTTTCTCCATGCTAATGCAAAAGATAAAATCTTTTGTAAACTTAGTTTCTTTTACCTTTATTTATTTATTATTATTATTTTTGTGTTTCAGTAATTCAAGTTAGGTTTAATTGTCTTAATAATTAGCAAGGTTGTACAAACAAAATATCCCGAAGTACTTAGAGATTAAGAGCCTATAGTGGATAACATGGGGAAAGGTAGATCCCGAAGGAGAGTCTTTAGTAGTTTTAGACTCTCCAAAAGTCGTAATCAACATTAAGTCTATAAACAAAAATATCACAAAGCTTCAAGCTACTGAAAAAATCAATTCTCCTATTGAGTTTCTTTGGTGTGTAGTCAAGCTTGTAAACTTCAAGCTGCTGAAAATTTGCTTTCCAAGCAATTAGGACATTAGCAAAATAATTATAATGGGTTGCATCCAAGAGCACCATATTAATAGCAATTGGGGAATCCATGTGAATTGCCACTTTAATTTTTAATTTTTTAATTTTTTGGGAAGATTTAGCTTGAGACATGCATTAAGACCTCTATTCAATTCTCAATCTTTTCTGCGAAACTCATATCCAATGTACTTTTTATTCACATTAATCTCCTTCACTTGTAGCTTAATTTATGTTAGAGTGAACCGTCACCCAATATAATTTGTACGAGGCTTCCAAGATAGGAATCCTTTATGAGCCTTCCTTCTTATCAAAAGACATAAAAGACTCCGTAGATGGAGTTTTATTGTGCCATAAGTCATTTCTATTATGCCAAATGACCTAGTTTGCAAATTCAAAAAAGACTCCCCGAGGTATTTGTAACTATGATAATTCAGTTTTTATACGATGAGCATTATGTTGAATTCAATCTTGACAATAGCCAATATGAGACCACGCAATTTCTTTCAAGTCTAGATCATGCCATTTATCAAGTCAAGAATTTTTCTTTTTGTTGTTGTTGTTTTTTTTTTCTTTCCCTAAATTTGAATGGATTGATAACTTGTTATTGGTTAGCTTTCTATATAGGTTTTATGACATGCATGAAGGGTTGGAAAAGGTAAAATTTTTGCAAAGCTAGTTTCTTTTATTATTATTAATTAATTAAATAGTTCATAGTAGTTTTAATTGTCTTAATAGTTAGCAAAGTTATGCAAACAAAATATCTCAATGTAGTTGGAGATTAAAAGCCTATATAGGTGATAGCATTGGAAAAAGCAGATCCCAAAGGAGAGCATTTTGGAGTTTCCCTAAGAGTTGTGTTCAGCATTAAGTCCACAAACGAAAGGATTTAAAATTTTTCTTCATTAAATAAACACAATGAGATGCTGAACTTTACATGTTTGTGCTTCATTAGTTAAAAATACAATTGTCTTGTTGAGCTTCCTTGTCACATATTCAAGTTATAATCTCCATGCCGTTGGAGGTTTCCTCTGCAAGCAATCATGACATTAGCAAAATGGTTACTTACAATGAGTAATACCTTAGAGCACTATATTAGTAGCAATCAGGATATCCATCTGAATTTCCACTTTTTTGGGATTCAGCTTGAGACATGTAGCAAGACCCCAATACGACCCTAATGATTTTGCTGTTAAGGAATTAATTTTTCCAAACTTTATTTAAAACCTGCCATCCACTGCCCTTTTCAATGCAGCAATCGTCCAATTGTAGCTTGATTTGTGTTAGAGTGCATCGAGGCATCAGTATTGAGTTTCACCCAATTATCTATAAAGGGCTTCCATGATAACGGGAACTTGTTCAAACTATATACTTGCTTCTTTTCTTTCAATATTTGTGAGTCTTCCTTCTTATCAGGAGGGATAAAAGTTCCTTTGAAGTTATTTCATTATGCAATAAGTTGTTAGATTATGCTACTCGAGCTAGATTGCATATGCAAAGAGGACAAGGTTGCAATTGCAATAATTTAGTTTTTCTACAATGAGTGTTATGCCGGATCCAAACTTGACAAAAGCCAATGTGAGACCACTTACAATTATTTCTCTAGCCTAGATCTTACCATATGTTTTTTTGAAGGGGAGGGTCTCTTAAGTCTTGTACAATGTCATCATTTAGAACTTCACACCTTAGGTGCCTTATTCTCAAAGAAGTACCATATCTCTTCAAATTTGAAATGGTTGGTAGACCATTGATGCATATTCTCCATAGAAACAACTTAATCTTTGGGGTTAAGGGAAGGGACCAGATCTAACTATAGTTGTTATCTATAATAGAGGTTAAATATATATATATATATATATATATATATATATTGTAGATATCTTCCACTTTTATGGAACTAGAGTTTCCTTTGCCACCTAAAATTAAATCTTTACTCTCTGGGATCAAGTAGCATGGTCTAAATATATCATGTAAAAGTTGAAACACTTGAAAACCCATCTTATTTTCATGTCATTCCTAGATGCTTTTTCAAGCATCATAAAAAGTAAGTGATGGGGCATTTTTGTGGAGGGGTACTTAGATGATTTTCCTTACTTTTTGTTTAAGCATCTAATTGCCTATCCATAAATTTGTGTCCTTTCCATCTCCTAAGAAAATCTTTCCATTTTTAAAAATCCAATTCTATCCTCTAACTCAACCTTTCTAGACAAAGGATAGATTTGGAGATATAAATAACTGAATGCCCCTAATGTGTCTGGTATATTTAGCTTTATGTAGTAAATAATGAGGAAAACATTGCTAGGCTCATTTAGTCTCAAAGGCCTTTATTCTTATTTTTCTAGGTTTAGTAATCCTAACCTAGCTTATCCTTTGCTAATGGGATTTTTGACATAGGAATCCAGTGGGTTCCATTTGAATTATTTGAACTTCTCTACAAGAATTTCCAAGTGATATAATTAATTATGATTATTAGGCTCTTGAGAAGGAAACAAGCTTGCATATAGTAAGTTGGCAAGGTTTGTGGTATCGTTTTACAAGTACTATTGTATTTGCCATACTTAGCAACCAACCCCTCTAGCCACTAGCTTTTAATGTAATTTTTGTATCAAAAAATCAAATCCACTAGCTTTTAATGTAATTTTTGTATCAAAAAATCAAATGAAATCATTATTTTAGAGGAAAGAAAAGACATTTATTAAAGGAGTTTTTTTAGATGGCATAAATATCTTTTCTTTATATATATATATTTAAAAAGAATATAGTAATTTTAAACTGATTTATTCCTAAATCGGACCACTTACTAAAAAATTCTTAAATTCATGGAATTGATCTTGTCGAGTTAACAGTTACTTCATTCATCAAGACAATGTTGTTACCAAGAAAGACATGCAAAAAATTTAAAGGGCCCTCAAATTTTATTGGTTTTTCATTTTATTTTTTTTTATAAAACAACATAAGATCTCCATTTTTAGGATAAATAGTTAAGGGAAGTAGGTCACCTTACCAAATTCCTCTTAATGGATAAAACATCTATTCAAGTAGATGTATAAGTTTATTTATTAATTAGGGAAATTTAGGGCTTACAAGGTAAATGTTATGCACTGAGCCCAAAAGGCATGCCGATTTACAGCATGTATTTACCTAGATAAAATATGTAAGGCTCATTTTGTATGTTCTCCAAATCTTCAAGTCTAAAATTAATTTACCTAAGAAGCAAATTCCATAAATGGAACAAGCAAAAAGCTATATGAATACTATATTGCATACACACCCATGAATATTAAGACAATTAAAAACAGGAAAACCATATAAATTAAATGCAACAAACTATAGTTATTAAGAAAAATTTTAAGCAAATTACAACAACACAACTTTTACAATCAAGATTTGTAAGAACTCAAATTCCATTATTTCAAACATGACTAAACCACAACCCTTTACCTTTGTTACATAATATGACTAAGCCCATAGTACATATCACTGGCATCATGGTATATAAACAAACCAACCCATTACTCATCCTCTACATCACGCTATTCAACCAATCTACCGCTTATCATTTGCGTCAAAATGTATGATTGAGCCACTGCCTATTGTCTACATCAGAAACCTCCAAAGTAACAACTCTATTTCCTGTTCCTAATGTTGTAATCATCTTGACAAAGTTTATCACCTATTAACATGCCATCAGGAGCACAACTCATCTACAATGTTCAAATTAGGGTTCCATTCCACTAATTTACTTGAATTGTAACTTCATTCCTACTTAACTAATTGTATTAGGCAAGATTCCCTCATATTAATGACCCACCAAGTCATCATAGCAACCTTAGTGCCTAATCATAACAACATCGTTTAGGAGGCTTTAAGCCACCATTCACTCTTTAATGGTTGTAGTCCATAAGTCTAAATACTAGTCATACACAAATAGTACATGCAAAAGTTTATAGTCCAATATTTATTGGTTAGGTTAAAAATCTTCTGCATGTGCACAAATAGTAAACAATAGCATAGCACTCACCTTTATTGTTCTTGAAAAGACATTTTTGTTTGCTTTATCGTCATGATATCCCAAAATGAATAATTAAATAACTTAATTATAAATTCATTGTAATTTTATTTTTTTAATGTTTATGATTTTTTCCATACTTTTCAACAATACTTTATCTAATTCGATAACTAGAATTGATCAAGTAGAGGACTTCTAAATTTACGCTAGGGTCTTCAAGGAGGTGATTGTTCAACCTACCTTTGGTCTCCTTCGATTTTCCTTTATTCTTATTGTAGGTTTTGATTTTAGGTTTATTCTATTAACCATCCAACTAAGAATTTAATTTATATTTCATTATAAACCCAAATCTTTTGAATATAAAGGATTTCTAATTAATTCTTAAGGTTCGGATTCTGTCTTTGTTGTAACCTATATGGATTTTAGGTTTTGATTAAAATTCTCATATTCTCTTTACAAATTTCATGATTTATATATTCACCTATTATGTGATCTTCTTTTTAGCATATTTCTACTTTATCAATTGCTAAATCTTTTTGCAAAATCCTAATTCTCATTCGGCTAGCAACCTTAATCAAGTTCTCCAATCAACTTTCTAAATCAAACCCAAAGATGCTATCTTATCTTAAATCTATTTAAAATCTTTGATAGAAACGTCTAAAACCTTAATTTCCTTATATTTAATTATTTTTGTTCTCATGCTTAATATATATTATATTATTATCTAATCTTAGCTATTTTATTCTTCAAATCCTTGCTTTGAAATTCTCTAAATCCTACTTATTTTATATTAATTATTAGATAATTTCTCTTATATTAGATCAATTATACATTTAGTTTATGTTTTAAATCCCTTTTTTCTCTGAAGTCAATTCCCCTATTGTTACTTATTTTGTTATTCATATTTGATGGTTTATTAAAAAAAAAAAAAAAACTAAGAGGATCTAAAATTTTCATATGTTTTCATTTCATTATTATTATTATTATTACTATTACTATTATTATTATTATTATTATTATTATTATTATTATATTATTATTATTATTATTATTATTATTATTATTATTATTATTATTATTATTATTTCAAAACCTATTTTTCAAAAAAAGAAAAAGTCAAAGTAGGATGTTGCACCAATGCATATTAACATCTATTGGAAAGAGTAATGAAACCCCCCTTTCGGGGTTTTTTCTTTTAACATATGTTGAAATAGAAGAGAAAAAAAAGATAGGTTCTTGAACAAAAAATTAGTAAGGAATAATTATGTCCATTTAGTATTTTTTTTTTTAATAACTACATTTGTAATTATTAACTCTCCCTCTATGTTTGTTATATTTTCCAACTGTTGAAGCAACGAAAAATAATGATTAAAACATAGTTTGCATAGTTAATTAATAAATGTGAAGACGAGATAGATAGATTTAGTGATCTAGATTAAAATATATGGGTCTAATTACTATGATAATTTGGATATTAATTTAATAAAGAAAAGGATGGTATGGGTTTAAAAGGAAATGCATGTTACAAGCCTTTTCGTTAGGCTAATACGAAATTTTAGATATTAAAATGATAAAAATGAAAGTGTATGATAGATCTAAAAAAAGATGCAAAACTTCTTCTTTAACAATTGACCCATTAAAAATTATATGATGATACTTCATTTATTTTCATAATAAAAACCTTCAAATTGCCACGCATTTGCTACACAAGTACATCAATTAATAAGATATATGCAATATGTGTTCTATAGATATATGCAAAGATACAGAATAGTAATCTTCTGATTCGTATCCATATGTACAACGACGTAACATTTATTTTACATGATTGGAAATATACATGCTTAACGAATGTTGTAATTAAAAACGTAAATGATGTAACTATATACAAATATATATTCGTTACATTATGTCGAGTTAATTTATTTTATGTGTTAATATATAACTGAATATAAAGAGATACCTTAAATAGACAAACACTTTAACCGGGGAGGAGCCTAGGTATACATGTAAACTGATTAGTTCATATTAATGGAAGTGTAAAACCTTACACTACGGGAAAATTAAATTGACATGTTGATTCGGTGTCTTTTTCAATTAGAAGCAGGTAAATTTAATGAAAGATCCAGCATAAAATAAATACAATTTTAAGTTAACGTGGTTTTTAGTTTCCATCTTTTTTTTTTCCTCCCTCTGGCCTCCTTTTAAAGTATTGGGTGAAAACTGAAATAACATCCTATTCTGTTAACAAGTTTGAATTTTAAAAGAATTGTATTTCTAGTCCACTTATTTGTGTTTTTATCTTTGTTTTGGCCATGAACATCATTTGCCTTTATGAATGCCACTAGTGGTTTTACCAAGTCAAAATGTATTTTAAACCTAAACTTTCCCACAAAATCTTCTTTCCACTTCGACTCTCTCTCTGAATGTGTAACAAACCGAGACTTCCAATTCTTTTTTAAGTCCACTTGGTCTCATATGTTTTCAAACTAATTCCATACTTCTACTACTACTACTACTTTTAGAATAGAGAGAAACTTCCCAGCATGGCTACCCTCTCTTTGAACTTCTCTAAATTGAATTTTTTCATCATCATTTTCTTTTGCATCCAATTCTCTTTCACAACATTTTTCTAGTTTGGAGTTAGAGGGAAAAATGGCTAGGTTGTTCCTAAATCAAAGAATGATAGTCAGATGTACAATGAATGAGCACGATATCATCAAAATCATAAGTCAAACCATGGAATCATCTGAGTTTACATTCATACTTCACTCTCCCTAGTTAACTCATTTACAAACTTGGTTTAGGGCAAAATCATGGTGGAATCGTGAGTGAACTTAGTAAAATTGGTGAAATCGTGAGTTTGTAGCCGTTTCCACTAAGTTTGGCTCAATTTGATGTAAAGGTACTAAAAAGTGAATGGGCTTTTTGCTTTTTTCTCCAATTGAGCTAGCCCACTGCCCACATACTCTAAATTGATAGAAAAACAAAAGGAAACAAAGTTTAGATCTAGGAAATTAGATTAGGGTTAGGGTTTCTAGTGTTTTGCTTCGTCTCAATTCACTACTATTTTGTGTTCTATTTCTGTCTATGTTCATATGTGTAATCATGTGCGACTGCATGCTAATTGCTACTATTGCATTGCGTTGAAGTGTGAGTGTGCTGCTACTATTGTTGCACAATCATTGCTCATCGGTCACTACATGTGTTCATGTACATGTTGACTGCTACTACTGCTTGCTCTACTGTGTTGCGTTGAAGTGTAAGTGTATTGCTGTTGTTGTTGCATAGTCATTGCTCATCGGTCACTACTTGCGTTCATGTATGTGCTGGTTGTTGCTATTGTCTGCTTTGTTGCATTACATGGAAGTCTAAGTGTGTTGCTATTGCTACTACATGATCATTGCCTCGTTGGTCACTACTATTAGTTATTACTACCTATTGGATATTGTGCTTGGTTACTATAGATGTTAGATGGACGCAGAACTATAGTGAGTAGGTGACTTGATCTTGAAGTTTAATCCCTTTTATCGAGTGTCGACTGTCTCTTTTTTTTACTCTATCTTTTTGTGCTATTGCTTGCTTCGTATATAATAAGATATGATAGAATGTAGAGATATCAAATATGCATTAGAAGCTCTACTTGCAAAGAATGTTAAGTTGTTCCAAGAATTTTTTTTTTCTAAGAAGAAAGCATGATATGTTTAATTATAAAAAAAAATGTTGGGCATTTTCCGATAAATTATCTAATGAGTTTATCTTTGGAGAGATCATAGTTCATCATGCCATCTTAAGTTGTAAGCTCTTTGTTAGTGTGTATACTATATCCAAACACTAAGTATAAGATCTTAAAAGTTTAATTCATAAAAGCATGTTATAAATTATGTGTGTTTGTATTGGCACTAGTTTATAATAAAGTCACATAAGACTTATATATGATGTTGATGCCAGTGTGCAATCAATCATTGGTGAATGTTTTTCAATATTATGTTAATCTTATAAATAATGATCAAAATGAGTGTCTAAATTCATAAGTTCGGCTTTCTTTCATATCTTCTTAGGGACTTAACTCTTAAGTAGTGGATGGGTTGTGGTGTATATATCGTGATGTCATCTTCTAAATCATCTAAAGAGAGCGCTAAAAGGAAAAATGCACCTAGAAATAGATTCGATGTTGGTTAGGAGTATGGAATTGATGTAGATAACAATGGGAAAAAGGTAAAATGCATGTATTATAACAAAGTTGTTAGTGGAGGTGTTTAGATTCAAGAATCACTTAGGTTATACGTGTAAAGATGTAGAGCCATGTGCTAGTGTCCTGGATGATGTAAAAAAATGAAAAGTTAACAATTTTGGTAAAAGCAGCAAAAATGTCATAAATGAAAGGAAAGTAGACATCCTCAAAGAAAAAGGAAAAGAACTTCACAGATTTCTTTCTTAAAATAAATAAATAAATATTGGTAGAAGTGGAACACGGGTGAACCAAGGTACAAATAACCAATTCATGAAGAAAGAGTTAAGAGAAGAATGTTGCCAACAAATTGCTCTTTTTATTTTTTTTACACTAGTGTAATTCCATTTAACTATGTGAAAAATCTAGAGTTTGCCAAGATGCTTTAGGTGGTTGGTCGATATGGTTGTGGGCTTAATCCTCCTTCCTTGCATGAGCTAAGGGTAACTTGTTTGAAGAAAAAAGTAGCTCAAACAGTGGAATTACTTGAAGACTACAAAGCCGAATGGAAAAAAACGGGTTGCTCCATTATGTTAAATGCATGGATTGATAGAAAGAGGTGTTTCATATGCAATTTCTTAGTAAATAGCCACAAAGGAATGGTCTTTTTACCATCTATAGATGCATCTGATATATCCAAGACAGCCGACAAAGTTTTTGTCATGTTAGATAATTTTGTAGAGAAGGTTAGAGAGGACAATGTTATACAAGTAATCACAAATAATGCTGCAAATTATAAAGTAGTGGGGGAAATTTTGATAGAGAAAAGTAAATCCTTATGTTAGACATCTCATGCAACACATTGCATTGATTTGATCTTAGAGGACTTTGAGAAGAATTTGAAGATCTATCATAGAACAATTGCAAAAGGGAGACAAATTACTATATTATTTATTCCAGGACTATACTTATCTTAATCTTGAGGAGATACACTAAAGGGAGGAACTTGATTAGACATGATGTAACTCATTTTGCCACTTCTTATTTGACATTAGGTTGCCTTAATGAGTTAAAGGGTGCATGGATGATGATGTTCACTTCTAGTCATGAGAAATCATGTAAGTGATCAAGCACAAGTGATGAAAAGTGGATTCAACAGGTAGTTTTGGATAGTAGGTTTTATAATAATGTTATGATTTACCTCAAAGCTACATTTCCCCTAATTAAAGTGCTTAGATTAGTGGATTTTGATGAACAATTAGCTGTAGGTTTCATTTATCTAGAAATAGATCGTGCCAAGGAGAAAATTAAAGCAAATTTCAACAATGTAAAGAAAAGGTAGTATCTTAACTTATTAGCTATATATATACTTTTCTTTAGTGTTCATTTTAAAGTTTCATTTGTAAATTGATATCATATTTATTTGATGTAGTTATGGACCTATCTTTAAGATTATTGATAAGAGATGGAAGTTTTAACTTCATAGACCGTTGTAAGCTACGACTTATTATTTGAATCCCCATTATTATTATAGTCTTAATTTTAAAGTTGATGTTAAAATTAGATTATATCGTTGCATAGAGCGTATGGTTTCTAATCCAACTGAAAGATGTAAGATTGATATATAGCTTAAAAAATTTAAGGATGCTAAAAGACTATTTGGTATTGAAGCTACAAAGTTTATAAGAGACAAAAAAGCTTAAGCTAAATGATGGGATTCATATGGAGATGATGCCTAAAACTATAAAAGTTTGCTATTTGTGTTTTAAGTTTAACTTATAGTTTTTCAAGTTTTGATCATAATTGGAGTGCATTTAAAATGGTATGATACTAATAGGTCTTTTATTTGATTTTATATATTATTAAGATTATCAATCTTGCATATAACCTTTTCATTTTTCAAGTCTATACAAAAAAGTGAAATAGGTTGCATCGATAAAAGATGAATAATTTAGTATTTGTAATGCATAACTTGAAATTAAGAAATAGGAAAGAAAGATATAATGATGATACTTTTAGTTTCACTGTTGTAGATCTCTCATCTAACGATAAATGGATAGTTGAGAAAGAAAATATGTTTAACTCATCAAATGAGGATGAGGGCGTGTTAAATATCCTTTCAAATACAAGAGGTGAAGAAAAAGATGATGATGAGAAGGAGAAAATTGGTGCGTATGTGAATTGGAGAGCCATGGAAGTAAGTCCCTAGATAATTTAGAGGTTCATGATATTGATGTTATTGAAGTTAAAATACAAATTGGAACTTCAAAAAATTGGAATTAGAAGTTATGGAAATCATTGGTAGTAGTAAGGCCCATGATGATGTTGACATTGATGATAAAGATGCAGATAATGATGGTGATGTTGATGTTGATGAGAGAAACGGTAAAAATTGTTATGATTTACTTTAGTTGTTATTTTGTATTATGATTTATGAATGCATAACTTTTATTGGGACTTATGGTTGATTAATTGTATTGTATAATTTATGCTTGATTATCTATATTATGATTTTATGACCAAAATGTTGCTAAATTTCCTTATTTCTATTATCCATTATTATTATTATTATGATGATTACTATAAGTAAATTTACAATATTTAAAAATTATTTTATAAAGATCACAAAAATCTATATTTCTATATTTTGATTTTATGTTCTAATTCTACGGATCTATTGGTAATTCTACATGGCAAGTTTGACAACGTTAAATGGGCATCTAAATATTGCTTTCAAATTGATGACGCCGTCCATGAGTGTTTATTTATTATGTCGTATAGTATATATCTAAGATAGTTAAATATAAATAATTGTATATATATCTAAAAATGTGATTAGATTTCAGGTATAGGAAGGACTCGGTTATGGTGGTGACACAGGAGGAGTACGAGAAATGCCGATCCTCACATGCTATGTTGTCATGCCAATGTTTTGATTGTCTCTGATTGTAAGACCAACTTAGGTAAGGTTATCCATCATAAGATATAAAAAATAAAATGTTTTTAGCTTTTAAGGATTTGGCATTTTTAATTTTGGAACATACCTAGTTGTTTAATAATCATTCTTGAAATCGGATATGTTTTTGTTTTTCTTATCTAGTTTGAATCTTATCATAAAGCACTCACTAAAAAGGAAGTACCTTGTCTAAGGACGATACATAACTTCTGGAACTTTAACCATTGAAAATCTTACTTCACTTTCTTATAGATAAAAGTATTATCTCTTTATTTGGTATCATGAACAGAATATTCATAATAGAATACTCCACTTTTTTAAAAGATGAAAATTCCATTTTAAATATTCATCATATCAGATAGCATGAACAGAATAGTAAATTAAACTATGAAAACTCTATCGTACTTTGATAGTGAAATTTGTTTATTACACTAAGAAAATTGCCATGCCAAAAACTTTCAATCGGTCAAATCTTTGTTTTCAGTTTTAAATGTATTTATAATAGTCATAACAATTTTCATGTACATTATTTTTGGTAAGTGCATGCTTTTAATGAGTGAAATACACTTATCTTTGCTATGGTCTTATAACCTAGCATGATTGTTAAAATCACAAGTCAATTATACGATTCTACAAGTTTGAAATTTTATGAAGTTTTTTATAATCAAAATGGAAGAAAAATCATTTAGGTATAAACTTTTGATATAATTATGAATTTAGATATACGATTCTATAGGTTACCAATTTTGTCGGTTCTATACGATTTTATATGATTTTACCGATTCTATACTATTTAATTCAAGGTAAAATCGCGATTTTGATAACTATATAACCTAGTGTCATTAATGTTGATTCTGATTAGATAGAGCAACTTGGAATTCTCCTTCTTATTATAATAATTGAAAAAGTTAAAAAAAATACACTTATTTTTTTATCATGTAACTTCAATTGGGTAATTGCAAACGTTAATGGAAGATTTATAGACATTTACTGACCGAACACTTGTGGTGTTAATTCTTTACTTTTATGGGTAAAAAGGTGATTGACAAGAAGATGAAGAGCTAAAAAGTCGTATTGCATATACACAATTATATTTCTACTTTAGTCATAGTATTTTTTTTTTTTTTTAAGAATACTACTCTATCATTTCTAGTTTTTCACTTAAACTCATCTACTAGGTGATTTAAGGCTATTTGAAAAAGTAGTACTTCCGCTGTGTCTTCGATCTAAGAGGAGTGACGATAATTATTTGTTTCCCAATTGGACCTGTCTAGGAAATTTTGGCACAATTTTAGGTTGCTTCTCAGGAATGCAATGATCGATGAATATACTGAGAAAACTCTCCTTTATTTTCCTAATATTTGCCTCGCCAGAAAAGAGCTCTAGCTAAAGCTTGCATCTTAGGATAAGAAAAAAAAAAAAAATCAATCGTAAACCTAGAAGCACAAATAAAAAGTATCATTGTTTTCCCCCAATTTAATTTGAAAATTCTTAAATCATACTATAATAAAAAATTTATGACTAGCGGTAAAGCTTAGTACAAAAATTACTACAACAATCAAACTCATATATCATACATGTCATAAATAACTAATGCAATGAACTATATTCATTAAGGCTATAATTTTAGATGTAACCATATAACATAGCCTCAATCTCTAAGGTTTTGAGTGACTTAGACTACAACAATATACAAAACTAAAACAATGCACTAAGGTCTACATAATCCTTCCATATAGAAAAAAAAAAGAAAAAAAGATGTTAGCGTTCACGTAACCCTTGCACATGTAATAGAAACTCTTATCAATTTTATATTAGATACAATAGCCCATATTAGTCATTGATAGTCCAAGCCATTGTAAACATTTATAGAAGTATTCCATTTTACTAGTGTAACTCATTTATAGCCTTCTCTCTAGATTTCCTAACTCTGTACATGTCATATAAATTTCAAACTATTTAAGTTAAGGATAAGATGAAGTTTTATGATGTAAAGAAATAGATTCATATGGTGAACTGTGAAGTACACAAGCCACTTCACAATTGTGTACTAAAGCAAGTTGATTGTATACATAAGTATCTAAGATGAACATGTCGTGTTATGGTTTGGAAAAGGAGCAAAAAGGTACACGACTATGTTTCAAGCCCTTTTCCTAGCTGTTTTCTTTTCCAAACATTATTTCTTTAAATCTTTTGATTCTTTGAGTGAATGGGTGCAATGTATCAAGCTCCAAGAATTGTGTTACTTTGTTATGGATGCATAAGATGAGTTTGTAACTGCTATAAATTCAATCTAATGATAAAAAAAAAAAAATGAGTATCTTCAAAGGTCATGACTTTTGCAAATGTCGTAATTCTTGGAAATTGATGTTTGGATGTTTGAATATGTATTACTATTTTCAAACATTTTTTACATGAATTTTTGCCTCTATTTTGTATCCTTTCCTCTCTCAAAAAATCTCACCACAAATACAAACAATTTTCCAAAGTTTTACAAAAGAAAATTTTTAATAAAGTTCTACAAATTTGTGTGATCATCAAGAACAAAAGATTACTATTTTTGTTCTTAGTACACACTTAGTTGTATTCTAGAAGAGTTAGACATATCTTTAAGTGTCCTTGATTTCCCATATCTTATTAAAATTTTCTAATAGTACCAATCATTGCTCCATCATATTAATGACCCACCTATTCACATATAGTGGTCCTAATGGCTAAACTGCTAGCCACATCATTCTAAATGCTTACCCCTTAAATGGACATTATGGACACCCACTCTATGACTTGTCCAATCAGAATGCCTATCAATTTTGATTGAGCAAAGTACTAAGTAATTAATCAATTAATAGCAAAAAGTTGTTGATCCAATTACTATTTTAATGCAACATGCAATAAACAAGTGACTCACCTATCTAGTTATTGCTTATCAACTAAGAATAACTTGAATATGATTCCACTCTTATAAGTATGTAAAATGTACTCCATTGATAACTTATTTTCAATGTATAATTGTTTTTCTAAAGTATGAGACTCATTTTATACTTATTTTGATCATTTTTACCATTTTCCTACTCATTTAGTTTACTAAAATGCTAACTCAATTATTTACACAACTCACCTAGTTAAAAGCATAACTCACCAAGGTCAACCATCTTCTGCTCAACCACTCCACGTACTTGGTTAACCATAACACTTCAACTTATACTTTTTATGAGATATACACCTAGAGTTATAATCTAGATTCTCTTGAAAAAAAATTATAAATCTAAAATCCAATTAAATCATTTGCTAACTCAAAATTTTAGCTCATTATATTCTCTAAATTTTACTTATTAATTCTCTACTTATTCATAATCTCATGAAATACACATTTTTAATGAATACCCTTAATATTTCTTATGATCCATCAAGAAAACCAAATATTTTAAGATTAAATTCCTAACCTGGAAAAATACTATATTCCAATTATGATATCATGCCTAAAAGGTCAATATTTTAGGTCTTTTATTTATAATTACATCACCTAAATGAGATTGATTTACTTACCTTACAATAAGTATGATGAGACCATTGTTGCTACTAGTTCTAAGATTGCTTCCTTACCCCCTTTGGTTTCCATTACTCTAACAATTAGATGGCATTAGCAACAATTTACTCTTGTTGTCACTAAAATATCTAACTTAAGGATAGTGATTTTTCTTACCTTAGAAACCCAAGGACTAGGAATTCTAACTAAAAGTAGATTAAATATTTATAACTTAAGGGCTAGAATTTCTTAGCCTAGAAATCCATAAAAACAAGACTCTTAATTATATTGGAAGAGCTAAGGGTTAACGCTATTATAAAAAGACTTAAGCGAAGGGGCTTAGATTGTAGGAATTTTGTCATAGAGAAAGACTGTTTAATAATCCGTATTTTTCTTCTTCTTCTTCTTCTCTTTCATGCATTGGATTAGGTTTTACTCAATTGTCCTTGGTTTAGCTTCTTTTAATGTGTGCTTGTGTTTTTTGCAATAAGAGTTTAAAGGATTTTTTTTTTTCTTTTGGTTTACGATAGGAAATGGAGAAGTCAAAATTAGTCCATTTACTCTAGAAACCAATGTTCATACCATTAGGTTGTAAAAGGTCTCAATGTAAAAGTTTAAAGTTATTTGTCCATTTTAAGAAATAAAATTCAAATATATGTTTACCATCTTGTTCCCTCTTTATAGAAGTGTTTAAGGTCTAGTTCAATCCAAATCCTCAATAAACTGATCTGCTTATAACAATTCAAGGTTTTAACCAAATTGCTTTAAATGTGATTGATTTGGTTCAATTCAAATCATTTTTAAAAACACCTTGCTATAGTTGATAAGATTAATAACCATTGGAATTTTTCATGAAACATTAATGTTTAAATTAAGAAACATTATGTAAAAATTAAAGTCATATAACATTATATCACATGACATTACATTTTAAGTAATAGTAAAGGCGCATAACTTTGTTTAAGAGATGAGAGAGGATAGTGAAGGAAAATAGGTGGACTATGAAGGTTAAAAAAGAGATGAGAGACAAGTAAATTGATAAGGTAAATAGTATTATATTGAATGTCGATGGGGTTTAAAATTAAAATATGTTGATTGTTTTTTATTTTTTAATAAGAATCAGTTTAGTTACAATTTAACTGATTCAATTTACTAAAATAATAATATAACAAAAAATATTAAACAATAAAAAATAACTAAAATAAGAAAAAGCACTAGGAAAAATTGAACAAACCCTAATTATCTTGGTTAACTTTCCTATAGTCAATCATAAGCTAATACATGCTAAAAACGAATGAATTACGTGAAAGTCTCCAAATGTTGATGTTTTAAATTTTAAAAAATTAAAAATTTAAATTAAAAAATAAGCACATATTAAAGATTAAATATATACTTTTTCTATATATATATTTATATACTTCTTCTTCTTTTGAACTATTTTTGGGAGGGGGTTAAGGGGATCCAAGTGAAAAGTAAATGCTGGAGCACTTTAAGACCGTTGGCGAATACATTATGCCTCCTTCTAATTAGAAATGGCATTTGACTTAGTACATAGGGAAACCCAATCAAGTTAGATGATAAATCTCTAAAAAAATACTTAAAGTTGTTAGTTTGATCATATGAATGACTCACCCATTCACATATAGTAGTCTTAATGCCTAAATTGCTAGCCACATCATTCTAAATGCTTATACTAACCCCTTAAATGGATGTTACAAACACCTAGTCCATGACCTATCTAGTTGGAATGCCATCTAATATCGGCTATACACAACCACCAAGCAATTAATTAATTAAGAACAAATAGTTGTTGATCCATTCTAAATGCTTATACTAACCCCTTAAATGGATGTTACAAACACCTAGTCCATGACCTATCCAGTTGGAATGCCATCTAATATCGGCTATACACAACCACCAAGCAATTAATTAATTAAGAACAAATAGTTGTTGATCCATTTACTATTTCAACACAACATGTAGTAAACAAGTGACTCACCTATTTGGTTATTACTTAGTGACTGAAAATAACTTGAATATGATTCCACCCCTATAAGTATGTGATACGTGCTCAACATGTCGTTGACCACAACACTTAAACTTACATATTTTTTTTTTTTAAGATTTACACCTAGATTTGTGCTTTCATTTCTTTAGAAACAATTTTCTTTATCTAAAATCCAATTTAATTAATTCATTAATTTGAAATTTCAAGTTCCTTATTCAATTCTCCAAAATTTACTTATTAGCCACTTATTCATAATCTCATGAATTACACATTTTAATAAAATACTTTTAATCTTAATCTTTCTTATAATCCATAAAGAAAACCAAAATTTTTAAAGTTAAATTCCTAACATGGAAAATACTATAGTTTAATTATGATCTTATGCCTAAAAGGTCAATCTTTTAGCTCTTTTACTTATTGATTCGCTTACATTATAATAACCATGGTGGGAGTGTTGTCACTGTTAATTCTAAGATTGCTTCCTTTCATCCCCCTTTAGTTTCCCTTTCTGTAACAATTAGATAGCATTAGCATCAATTTAATTTTATTGTCACTAAAATTTCTTACTTAAGAGATTGTGATCTTTCTTACCTTAAAAATCCAAGGGCCAAGATTTCTTACTATTTTTTTTAAAGCATTGGGTTGGCAATTGTCCTTGGTATAGTTTCCTTCGATGTGTGCTTGGGTATTTTTGTAATAAGAGTCTAAAGTTACCTATCCATTTTAAGAAATAAAGGTTAGAGATATGTTTGCTAGCTTGCTCCTTCTTTATAGAAGTGTTCATGGTTTGGTTTAGTTCAAATCCTTAATAAACCGAATTGCTTTTAATGGTTTGAGGTTTGCAATCAAACCACTTTAAATGTAGTTCAGTTTTGTTTGGCTTGGTTTGAATCACTTTCAAAAATACTTTACTATAGTTGATAATACTAATAGTCATTGGAATTTTTTACTAAACAATATTGATGTTCAAATTAATAAACATTACATAAGAATTAAAATCACATAACATTATTTCATGTCACATTGCATCTTAGGTTATAGTAAAAGTGTGTAAGTTTGCTTGAGAGATGAGAGATGATGATGAAGGACCATGGAGGCTAAGAAAGATATGAGAGACAACTAAATTGAAAACATAAATAGTGTTAAACTGAAATGTTGATATGGTTTAAAAGTAAAAATATTGCTGATTTTTTATTTTTTAATAAGAAGTAATATGATTTAAGTTCAAACGGTTCGATTCCATTTGACTTCTTGAATTGGCCCACAAGTTGTTTGGATGCTCTCTCAATTGGATCATGAACCAAATCAAAATGAAAAAGAACTACATTTTGTGGTTTGGTTTGGTTTGGTTTGGATCTTGGTTTGACTTGGTTCAATTTAATAAATTGCTTTACTTCTTTTAAGGAAAATAAATATACATATGGTTCTCAATATTTACCTTTTTTTTTAATTTAAGTCGCCAATATTTTTCCCCCCTTCTATTTGAGTCTTGAATGCTTATAAAAATAAGATTTTTATTAACTATGTTAACGTCTTCATCAATTCTTAACAAATAATAGGTATCGGGTTTAGATTAGTCCACATGTATTTGATTTACTAAAATAATAATATTAAATATGTTAATTATATAATAGAATAGAATAATATTTAATATATCTAATTACATAATATAACAAAAATACTAAAAGATACAAAAAAAGAAAAGAAACAACATTGTAAAAAATTACACAAACCTCAATTATATTGGCTAACCAAAAAGGATTGGTTCATTTTTCCATTTCCCCCCTTGTAATTGACTTAATTATTAACTCTTATGGCTATTTTAACAATTTAGTATTACATCACTCTTTTATCCTTATTAATAATTAATTTTCTTTTCTTTTTCTTTGTTTCAATTGTTATAATAGAGGATGGGGGATTCAAATATGCTCTATTCAATTTGTAGATGAGCATTTATGTCACTAAACTGTATGTGTCTTAATTTGCTTTCTTTCTTTCTTTCTTTCTTTTTTTTTTTTTTTCATTTTCCTTCCTCTAAACAAACATGTGTAAGAAAATTAAATGCCTCAATCTTTCTTTTTCTTTTCTTTTTTTTTTGGTCAAAAACATAAATTCCATGTGAGATACCTCAAACTTCTTCCTTCTTTTAATTCTTTACTCTTTCTTTCCCTTTTAATTTTCTTCTTCCTAAATCGAGTCGAGAATGCAGGGTGAGCAAAAAATTTTGGCCAATACCAATAGTAAAACTAAAAGTAAAGTAAATAAATAAACTAAATAGCAAGGTAACAACTAAAAAAGAGATGGAATACACAAACACGATACAAAACTTTTATATTCAGATTGTAATTTTATGTTCAGTCATTATTATTAAAATATGGAAGAAAAAAAAGGATGATATTGTTTTAAAGTTAAACAAATTAAATGGATAAAAATAAAATAAAAAATAGTCGATGATGAAAATAATTTTTTTATTTTATTGAAAAAGAACTTTATGCTAGAAGGGTTGGCTGAATTTTTTGATCCACAATATGTGTGGGCCAATGCAAACTGACCCGCAGACTGGCCCGCTTCTACCTATGGGCTGTACAGATTAGGGCAAGTCGGCTTGTTCAGCCTATTTTTCTATTCCTTAACTCATGGAGCACTTGGACACCGTTGGTGAATACATTATGGCTTCATTTAATTAAAAAGGGCATCTGACCCAGTACGTTGGAAACTCGATAAAGTTAGATTTGAACTATGACCATTCCCCGGCACAAAGCGCACGACGTATACAAACTTTGTCATCATTTGCGTCACATGATCTCGCCAAACTTACTTAAAGATATATAATTTAGATTTACGCGTCTATACTCCAACAATCATTAATGAACCTATCAACAATCTATAAAATGATTTTGTCTTAAGATGAAATGCACCATATGATATGATGAACTCATTCACTTATGGACTAAAGTTCCTAGATAAAATGACATAAAGCATTCTTTTTTTCCATTTGAATTGAATATATATACGATTTTCCCATTTATGTTCTTTATAAAATACATATAATTGGTTAAAAAAAAAAAAACCCTATGCATCATGACAATTGCTGAATATAATTGGTGTTTCATTTCGGTAATGGAGAGTCGGCATTATCCTATTAGTAGAACTTGCATAAGATCCTATTACTTTGGCAAAATAAATAAATAAAATAAAAATCACATCCAATTTATGAAAAAAAAAATACCGATCTAAGTTGTATCATAAATTTTATGAAGGGAGTTACATTAGATCACATATATTTTACACAATAATGATGTTATATCCATTGCTTACCTTATGGAAATCAGAATTGCAAAATCAAAATGTGCTGACAAAGAAGCTTAACTTTAAAGTAAATAAATCAAGAAGAGCCTTTTTTTTTTTTTTTAATGTCAATATCAAACTTTAAGAAATTTCTCAAAGAACTCTATACTTAAGGTGCTCTTAATTCCTCTCCTCATCCTTTTATTTTAAAACAAGGATAAATGATGCAATATATGCCTTAAGTTGATGCTCAGTCCTCAAAAAGTGAAATATGATAATACATATGCATTAATTTATCTACTTAACTAATTGATCTGTAAGCTCAGCTTTATGGATTGGTGTAGATTTATGTTATATTATATATGAATAAAGATATTCATGCAGTTAATAGATTATATTAGTTGTTGAGCGAATTAGAAACTTATTGCCATTGCCCTACAATAGAAAAATAATAATGCCTGCTCTTGCCTCATTATATTGATGGCTTGAAGTTCTACTACCATCATTGCACTAAAGCTAATGGGAAAAATGTTTTTTTATCTAATGGAATCGAAAAGCTTCATCTTATGTGGAAAAAAATGAGTGTTGTATAGAAAAATAATCCAACTCTCATTTAAAAAAGCTAATTAGACATGTGTTTATTAGGAGTTGTCTAAAATTGAAAACTATCTAACATGTTTTTTTTTTTTTTTTTTTTCTGTTTAAGCTTGCAATGTTGTTGGTCATGATAAATAATATGTAGTTAAATCATCAATACTTTTAAAAGTATTACAATTATTATCTTTTTATATCCCTTAATGAAAAAAAAAAACAAAAATTAACCAAAGATGAATATAAAATTTAAAAATAGGAAAAAAAAGATTAATAGATAAAACTCTGATAGCAAGCTTATCTTTGGATTAGGCTTCTATCATTACCATTAATCGGAAAAAGAAAAAGAATTCATACCATAATGTGTACTTAAATCATCAATACTTTTAAAACTATTACGGTTATTATTTTTTTATATCCCTTAATAAAAAACAAAAAAAAAAAACCAAAGATGAATATAAAACTTAAAAATAGGAAAAAAAAAAAAGAAGAAGATAGAACATCGACAGCAATTAATTTTTCTTTTTTCTTTTTTGATTCACTTTTTGCAGTTTGCTTAATTTAAAAAAGAAGTCTTCTTTAATTATTCAGATAACATAATAATAATAGCTAATTAAAAGGCAGTGAGAGTTCCCGTGCAGTAAGAGAAAGATCATAATAATAAAAGAATTGATGATGATGATAATGGACCCACTCCAAATATTTAAAACAAAATAGGGAGAAATTAAAAAAAAAAAGAAAAGAAAAGAAAAGAAACTGACCGTTTGAATCTTCACCCTGACACCTGTTTGAACGTTACCTAACCGCAGCTATTCAAAAATTTTCGTAATAACCTCACTGGATTTCTTAAATTCCAATGGATATCAAGATTCATATATTACATAAAAATAGCTGATAAAGAAAGAAATTCAAAAGCAAGATCTATAATGTCCTTAGGATTATACAATTAACATGGAATTAATCATTTTCTATATATCGATAATATTTTTAAAATAATTATTATTCATGTACAATTTCAATTTTCTTCCCCTTGTTATTACTGAACTTTTACTCTTACTAAATCCTATAAATAAATTTTGTTGTTATTTAGACTATCATCATCGATCATAAATTTCCTTTTTTAAAAAAAAAAAAAATTCATCCACAATTCCACATATTGCTGCTGTTTTAGTAGACGTGGAAATGGATTCAAAACTTATAACACGTGCTCACAATACTGTCCGTCCGTGAAGATCAATCCAGCGGCTGAGATCTTTCTATCAAGTCAGACCAAAAATTTCTCCTTCCACTCTTTCCCTCTCATTTCAATTTTGCAAAGCTGAACCTTCGTTCTTTCCTTCTCTTCTTTCACTACGCATTAATAGTACGGTCCAGAAATTTTCACTTTTTGTTTCAAATTCTTAGTAAAGATTTCATCTCTTTCCAATTGGGTAGCTTGAAAGAGTCCAAAATTTGGATCTTCGAACATGTTTGGATAGCGAGAAAGGAAAAAGAAAAGAAAAGAAAGTGTGTGAGAAATGCCAGTTTCAACGAGGTCTCAGATCACAACAACCCAGGAAAACCAAAATGAAGCAACCACGAAAACCAAAGCGGGTAACCTTTTATTAAGAAACCCTCACCATGGTTTGAAGGAGAAAATGAGGGAATTGACCCTTTTGTATGAGCAGCAAAAACAAGCAAGGAATCAGCTTTATTCAAAACCCGAAGGGCCTTCCCGGTTTTCGACACACCCGAGTGTGGATCTTCTAGGTTCGAATAAAAGAGAATCCAAAAGGGATGATGATTCAAGACCAAAACTTGATCAAGTTATGAGAGATAACACAATGTACCACTCAACTATTACCAAAACCTTTGTGTTGCCTCAACCCCAGGATTCAAAGGAGAATATTGAGGCCGGTGGAGATAGGATTGTTGGGTTTCCAACGTGTCCTAAGAAGGGTGGTGTGCCGGGGCAAAGTACGGTTGTTAGGAGGCTATCAATGGGAGTGGCAAAGAACATGCAAGAAGGAGAGAAATTAGAGGGTGGAGGGAAGGAGAAACCGTTGAGCCGGATACTTGTGTTTGTGAGGTTAAGGCCCATGGGGAAGAAGGAGAAGGAGGCAGGCTCGAGGTGTTGTGTTAGGATTGTGAATAGGAGGGATGTATATTTGACTGAATTTGCAAATGAGAATGATTACTTGAGGTTGAAGAGAGTTCACGGTCGGCATTTCACTTTTGATGCTTCGTTTCCGGATTCCACTACTCAGCAAGAAGTTTATTCAACAACGTGAGTTTTTAAAACCGGAAAGCTAGTGATTTGTATGGTTCTATTGTTGTTGCTAATTGTGTCGCAGTAAGTTTGTCTAACATGTCTACTTAGTGAACAATGGAGTCAACAATATAAGCTTCATTACCATATTTAGCAGATCAGCGTGAATTTGCTTAAACGTGAGCTTAAATGGATCTAATTCTCCACTTTGGAAGCAAAACACTTATTTCATCACAATATGAGTGTATTATTTTTCATAATTTAACTTCTATCCAATCATTTCGAGCATCTGTCCTCGAGTTTCTAGCATAGAAGATCGGGCGAAGAGAAGTACATTTTGAATTATTAGGATATTATGGGAAATGGAAATGCATTTTGAGATTGAAGATTCCAAATTCTAGTACCACACTTGCCTACCGGCCTAAACTTTTAGATGAGTCTATTGTGGGAAAGGTTGAAATGCGTGTTCAAGTTATTAAAAAAAATAAATTGGCTATGTAATAGGAGCTAGCACCTTGTGCAGGCAACAAAGTGTTGACATCAAACTGATAAAAATCATAGTTTAATTACTGCCTTAAGTGCACAAAATTAGAGCACAGTCAGACTTTTGCTTTGCCCAGTAATAATAACTTGATTGACGTATATTTGTTCAATAAAGGATATATCTGTTTTGCTTACAGAACAGCGGAGCTTGTAGAAGCAGTTTTACAAGGGAGAAATGGTTCAGTCTTCTGCTATGGGGCGACTGGAGCCGGCAAGACATACACAATGCTGGGTACCATGGAGAATCCAGGAGTAATGGTCTTTGCAATTAAGGACTTGTTTAGCAAGATCAGGCAAAGAAGCTGTGATGGAAATCATGCAGTCCATCTCTCCTATCTTGAGGTCTACAACGAAACTGTTAGGGATTTGCTTTCTCCTGGAAGACCTCTTGTCCTCAGAGAAGACAGACAGGTTCGATTGTTACACACGCTGACTGGGATGTGGAAAAACCATTTAAGATGATTGTCAAACATCCATCTTTGCTGATTATATGTCTAAACTATATACAAAAGGACATATGTAGATCTAATCAAGTCCATGTACTGGGCCAGTAGTTTTATTTTGTTTTTACTTGAAGGATGAGGATGAAATGCTTACAAGTAGTGATATTATGTCAATTGCCAGTATGATATACTGTAAGGAGGAGATATGAAACCTTTCTTAAGCTTTGCTTACTGGCTACAATTTATCCATGTGCAATTTCTTTCTGGGGGTATTTGTAGGTTGTGTTTGTGTACACTTTTGATCTTAATTCTCATGTTTCACTTGCTTGATACCTGTTCTCGTTTAAGGTGTCATGTTTATTCAGGGCTTGATGCAATTTTTCTCACTTTTCTACGTTTTGATTCATCTTCAGCCCATGTGTTTTGCAGGGAATAGTGGCAGCTGGTCTAACTCAATACAGAGCTTATTCTACTGATGAAGTACTATTCTAATTCTTACTAAGGGTAGTTTTTTTGACAATTATACAAACTTTCACAGCTATAGAAGTTGATCTTGCCTAGCACTTTCTGGTTTGAATCAGGTTATGGCATTACTTTTACAAGGAAACCAAAACCGAACTACTGAACCCACGCGAGCCAATGAAACTTCCTCTCGATCCCATGCCATTCTTCAGGTACTTAATTACATGCATGTTCTATTCGTCATCTCAAATCAAGTGATGATTCTGATAATCTTCTTGTTTTTGCCCCACTTCTATTGTGGTACTAAGGTTGTGGTTGAATATCGAGTTAGAGATGCTTCCATGAATATTGTCAATCGAGTTGGTAAGCTGTCACTGATTGATCTTGCTGGGTCAGAGAGAGCCCTTGCCACAGATCAGAGAACTCTTCGATCCATTGAAGGTGCCAACATAAATCGATCACTTCTTGCCCTCAGCAGCTGCATCAATGCTCTTGTTGAGGGTAAAAAGCATATTCCATACAGAAACTCAAAGCTGACTCAACTTCTCAAGGATTCCTTGGGGGGATCTTGTAACACCGTGATGATAGCAAATATAAGCCCCAGCAATCTCTGTTTTGGGGAAACCCAAAATACACTTCATTGGGCTGACCGTGCCAAGGAAATCCGTACCAAGGTTTGTTTCTTATGCTCCTATGACATATGTTCATTTGAAATTTATAGTAAAATTAACTGGGATGGAATGCAAGAAATGATTTTCTTATGTCCTATTTGTTATCTTATATTTGCATGGTTTTCAAATCATCAAGCAAAACTCTTCAAATCTGTTCATGAGTTCAGATTTTTTCTCCAAGTCTCTTGATTTTTTCCGAACATTTCTTTTGTTTAACTTCTTTTTGGCATATCAATAATGACAGGCATGTAACACAATCGAAGAAGAAGTGCCCTTACCAGAATCCAAAGCAGATCAAACCAAGCTATTGCTGGAATTACAGAAAGAAAACCGAGATCTCCGAGCACACCTGGCTCGCCAACAACAAAAGATGCTTACTCTGCAGGCACAAGCCTTGGCTGCACAATCATCACCAACACCTTCTTCTGTGGCCTCTCTCCTCACTCCTCCAACTTCAGCTCGGCCAAATGAGAAACGAAAACCAAGAACTTCTCTCTTCACTGGTGGCTGTTTCACACCTGAATTTAAGAAGAAAGTAGCAGATGAGTCGGTTAGAGAACTTCAACAAAGAGTAAAGTCTTTAGAGGCAGAAGTCGAAAGAATGAAGAAAGATCATGCTCTGCAACTGAAACAAAAGGATGACTACATAAAGGAACTTTCAGCAAAGATTGTAAAACCTTCTGTAGTTGGGGAAGGGGTGAAAAGAATGGTAACAAGATCTAGCTTGCAGCCAAAGGTACCAACAACAGGAGAACTAAAGAGCCCGAGACATCGGTTTCGGTCACCAGTTGCAGCAGCTAAAAAAAGGAGTTTTTGGGATATAACAACAACTAACAGCCCTTCAGTTGTTACCCTTAATGGAAGAAGGACTAAAAGCCATGTCATTTCAGAGGGTGCCGCTCCTCCCTCCATGCTTCTTCAGGTACTGCACTGTCTTCCAGAATGCTAATGAAATGCACATTTCAATACACTATATGGTATCTGCCTTTGCATTTTATTTGTCTCATGCTTACTAGTAAGCTTGCAAAACACCTAAAAATTGAATACAAAGTAAGAGCATAATCAGACTAGAAATGTCTGAGCTTACTGGTTTTGCAAGTTAGTACTTAAGCTTTGCATTTTTTCAATTAAGTGTATTCAAATTAGCAACTGTTCTCATTAAATGTCCATTTTACAAACAAAAAATTAGTAGATGTTGTACAAACATGACATACGGTTGCTGCAAATCTGCTAGAAAATCTGTCATGTTGGTGTCATTCTAGTAGAAACATTTGCACTGTTGAGATAGACACTAAACTGCAAATATGCAATTTTTTTGGGACACTAAATTGCAGAAACATGGAAAGTTTTAACATGTAAACTGCAAGAGATAGCTTGAAAATTTATATTTGTTATTTAGACACCATTTTTGTGTGGCTATTAGGCATGAAGCATAATGTTCATACTTCGATTGTGCTTGGCAGCCTGGTTTTGCGCGGAAAAAAAAAAACCCGAACCCCTGAAGTATTAAAAAGGTAGAAGAGGCGGTGCCACCCTGTGGGGGAGATAACTAACCAGTGTGAAGTCTCAAAGTCATTGAGGTTTCTGTCACTTAGCAGGTTGACTAATATTTCTCTGCTGCTGTGCGTGTTATGTATTATTTTAATCAATCAAGCCTCATAATTGACGTTGTTTTGTCTATATTTCGATTCTTTTTTCCCTTTCAATTAATTCATTTCATTAACATTTGTAGTTGAAAGCATCTGAAAGAAGAAAATTTCATTTACATTTTACTAGATCCTTCTCCATGTATATAATTCCCATGTAATGGAGCGTGGAAATCTACTGTGCATAGGAATCCTGCCTAAATGATATCGGGCGGACATGGAATGTGACAAATTTGAAAAGATATAAGATGGCTTTGGTATAAAAAATGTATATGGTAGAGAGGGAGACAAAATAAATAAACTACTAAGCTAACAAGAGTCAATGAGGTGTTTGTAGCTTTTTTTTTTTTTTTTTTTTAAACTTTGACGCTTCAATGTTTTAAAATGTATAGAACAAGTCATTTGATTAATTTCATTGAATATTTCGTGAAGGCTTGATTATCCTATTTCATTTCATTATGCCAAGGTGATGAGCATTATTTATGATATGATTGTTTTATTGGGTTAATGCGTAGTATGCCATACCTCAATTAAACAAAAAAATTTAATATATTCAATTCAATTTTTATTAATTATATTAACTAGTTTATATATAAAAAAGTTTGTATGAAAAGCAAATTTGAAATCTCTTTATATAAAATGAAATCATTATATATATACATATATATTGTATAGAAAAGTCAGAAGTTAAGTCTTAAGTTGAAACAAGATAGCATTGGATGATACTAGAGAGAGAGATAGAGAGCACTCAAAGGTGAACTATAAAGGAGATATTAGAGTAAAATCAAATTATATATATTAAAAATCTCTATTTTAAATGGGTTTGTGAGTTAGATTTAAATATATTTATGGGATCTATTTATTAAATAGGTTGATAAATGGGATTAGATACTAGACCAAAGAGTTATATGCATTTATAGACAAGTTCAAATGAATTTAACCTATTTATCAATTGTATTAAATTTTGTTTATATATATTTATTTAAAACTTCAATGTTTTAAAATGTATAGAATAAGTCATTTGATTAATTTTGTTGAATATTTTATGAAGGCTTGATTATCCTATTTCATTATGTTAAGGTGATCAACATTATTTATGATATAACTGTTTTACTGGGCTAATGTGTAGTATGTCATACCTTAATTAAACAAAAAAAAGTTACATATGTTCAATTCAATTTTTATTAACTATATTAAATAGTTTTCGTATAAAAAAGTTTGTATGAAAAGCAAATTTGAAATTTCTCTCTATATAAAATGAAATCATTATGCATAACATGTGTATATATATATATATATTTCAACCTATTGTATAGAAAAGTCAAAAGTTAAGCCTTTTACATTGAAACTAGAGTTGAAGTATAGCATAACAACAAAATAGCATTGGATGACACTAGAGAGAGAGAAAGAGAGTGGTCAAAGGTGAACTCTAAAGGAGATATTAGAGTAAGTAGAAAGTAGGCTAACATAAATTGATCACTTCTTGCCCTCAGCTGCATCAATGCTCTTGTTGAGGGTAAAAAGCATATGTCATACAAAAACTCAAAGCTGACTCCACTTCTCAAGGATTCCTCGAGGGGATCTTGTAACACCGTGATGATAGCAAATATAAGCCCTAGCAATCTCTGTTTTGGGGAAACCTAAAATACACTTCATTGGGTATTTTGTTAGCAAAAATAAATTATAAGTATTTAAACAAAAAATTGTAAGTAGAACGAAAATAGTAACATAATATAAATAATTTAGCATTTCACACACATATATATATATGTTATATTTTCTGATTATGTAATCAATCTATATGTTTATATACTTATTATACATATAATATATAAATTATATATATGTTATATATATTATTTGTTGTTGTTTTAGTGTTAAAAGTATGTACACACATATATGTATATATTGCATATATTTCTTATACATAACATATATGTAGATTATATATTTGTTATATATGTGTGTATTAAATTTAATAGTTATATATATATATAACGCTATTTTAGTATTAAAATGGGTTTGTGCTGTTTATGGATTTGTTTATAAACAAATTATAAATAGGTTTTATGGATTAAATCTGAACTTGAAAATAAATTTTATCATGTTTAAATTGATTTGATCTATTTATATTTCATATCAAATTTTTTATATACGAAATTTATTATAATCATGTTGTGTCGTAACAAAATAGCATTGGATGACACTAGATAGAGAGAAAGAGAGTGGTCAAAGGTGAACTCTAAAGGAGATATTAGAGTAAGTAGAAAGTAGGCTAACATAAATCGATCACTTCTTGCCCTCAATAGCTACATCAATGCTCTTGTTGAGGGTAAAAAGCATATGCCATATAGAAACTCAAAGCTGACTCAACTTCTCAAGGATTCCTTAGGGGGATCTTGTAACACCGTGATGATAGCAAATATAAGTCCCAGCGATCTCTGTTTTGAGGAAACCCAAAATACACTTCATTGGGTATTTTGTTGGCAAAAATAAATTATAAGTATTTAAATAAAAAATTGTAAGTAGAACGAAGATAGTAACATAATATAAATAATTTAGCATTTCACACACACACACATATATATATATATATGTTATATTTTATGATTATGTAATCAATATATATGTTTATATACTTATTATATATATAATATATAAATTATATATATGTTATATATATTATTTGTTGTTGTTTTAGTGTTAAAAGTATGTACACACATATATGTATATATTGCATATATTTCTTATACATAACATATATGTAGATTATATATTTGTTATATATGTGTGTATTAAATTTAATAGTTATATATATATATATATATATATATATATATATCGCTATTTTAGTATTAAAATGGGTTTGTGTTGTTTATGGATTTGTTTATAAACAAATTATAAATAGGTTTTATGGATTAAATTTGAACTAGAAAATAAATTTTATCATATTTAAATTGATTTGATTTATTTATATTTCATATTAAATTTTTTACATACGAAATTTATTATAATTATATTGTGTTGTATTTAAGTTTGTAGATTGTGTTATAAATTATCAGCTATAATAAATAATAATGATAAAAAAAGCGATTATCGTATGTTGGTCGCTATTTATAGTCTTCATCATCCATTATATATGGCCCCTTCCGGGCCCCCATGCAGGATTCTCCTTGGGCAATCAGTACCGTTGCCTCGATGCGCAGAGATTTTATTTTTCGATAAAGTCCGAAATCGGGTGTGCAGAGCTCTTTTGGGTGACGATACAGCAAACAGGATGGTTACTTTTTCACGGGTCCGCGTGGCATGAGACTTGCTTTAGACAAGAGACTTTTGTTAAAAAAAAAAAAAAAAAACCGTTCATACTTGTATAAAAGGAAGCACTCCCCACAGAAATCAGTACAACAATTCTGAAGACTCAGTCATAATAATCTCGTCAGTATTTTTAGAGGAGATGGATGCTGGCAATGCATTGGATTGGGCAGAGTTTTGCCTTGCACTATCGATGGACATTCTCAGCTACTGGTATAGAAGGTTTATTCAATATACTTCATAATATAGGATGTGGTCTTATTAAATTTGTGTGCAGGTCCATGATTTCAGAGATACCAACAGGCTCACTGTCATCACCGTCACCGATAGAGCAGCCATTGATGGTTGGATTGGAGTTGTTCTGTGCATTGTGTTGGATTTGTTATGGCTTCGATCAGTATCCACTGTCTTGGTTTGTGATCGGCGCCAACTCCTCTTCTATCATCTTTCCACTGCTTTATTTCATTATATTGGCGTGCTGCCGTTGTCCAAATTTTGTTATGGTACGTACGTATGTATGAATATATGTAAGTGTAAAGAAGACAAATCTAATCTATATTCAATATTTCGAGTGTTGCAGTGGGATTTATGAGCCATCTCCCGTTTTTCTTACCATTCTCTTCAACTTTCAAAATTAGATTGAGTTCCATTTTAAGGATAAATTATGAATATATCCACTCATGTTTAATGATCTTACTTCCCCCCATTTTCATAGGAGGGTGGTGTTGTTAATGGGTACTAAACCAAAAATTTACTATGATTAAAAAATTACATAAAATCATAAAATAAAAAAGAGAACTCTCGTTCTTATTATTATTTTCATTTTGTACATTCTTTTTTTTTTTTTGAATATTTTGTTATACTTAAAAAGTGACTTTTCATCTTCTTATTTTCATTTTTTTGGTTACTTTTATGAAGGAAAAAAAATCCCCACTTAGGGTTTGAAAACATGTTTCATAAAATTTGGAGATTCAAATGTTTAATATCAATGACAGAAGACCTAAACATATGTGGAGAAAATATAAGGAATATACTTGCAATTTTCTACTTTCTAAGGAAAAAAGTGCAAATAAAACTATTATATTTGGTCTATATGCGCTTTTAACTCCTATACCTTTAAAACTGGGCATCATGACATTTGAATCTTAAAAAAATATGCTTTTAGATTATGTGTTATTACTTTCCTTTTTTCTTAGATCAAACAATAAAAACTATTAAAAAAATGTATAAAATTTAAAAAAAAAAGAGAAAACTCCCAATTTTTTTTAGTTTTTACATTTTCAATATTTTATTGTACTTAATATTATTTTCTTTTTTATTCTTTTAATATTATTATCAATTACATTATTAACCTTGAACGTTCAAATGATTAATTTTAAAAATAAAGGTCTTAAGGTTATATGAAACAAATAAAAGAGCATACATTTATAGTTTATATTCTTTTAAATTATACACTTACGACCCCTCGATATGCATCTAAAACACTTTTATAAGAATTTCTAGGGTTTATCTGTTAATTGTAAAGCTTATCTTGCTGTATTTATGTACAAACTTATTGGGTTTCTAATGTTGTGTAACAAGTGTATAGATATATAATTTTAAAAAAAGGGTGTCAGCATAATTTAAAAATTTTTAAGGATCGTCGGTGTAATTTAATCTTTAGTAAATAAATCAACTATTTTAAAGATGCTTGTAAACGAGCCACATCTATTTCTCAAAATTGTTCAATCGGTATGAGATTTAAAAATTTCAAGAACTTTGCTAATTTGTGTTTTGAAGGCCAATAAATACTACATTTGATATAACTCAATAGGCTATGGAAAGTGTCAAATTTTCAATCTAATTCTTTTTTTTTTTCCCTGTAAGTTAAGGAATTATATAAGTGACGTATAGAGTATAAGAATTTGATTGATCCTCAAGAGTTTATTTAATTTTTCCATATTGAAGTTTTCAAACCAAATTATTTTTCACCGAAATACAAAGTGACTTATTTTTTTTCTTTTATTATTATTATTTTAGCCCTAAAACGCTATGAACTTTATTTTGGCCTTAAAACACTATGAACTTGAATTTCATCATTCTTTGTTACTTTAATATCCATGATGAAAAGCATAAATAAAACCAGTAAAATACTATCGTTTGTTCTTCTTAACAGCTTAACTACAAATAAATAAATCTCAAAATGAAAAAAACCTCTCCTTTGCCCATTAAGAAAAAATAAATTGCTGAAATACGTAAAATAATGTAATAAAAACACTAACGTTAAATAACTACGGAAGATGTTTTTCTAAACATGGCATTGAGTATAAAATAAACTCCTAGAAGCATATAAAACTCTCAAGAATTGCTGAAACGTGAAAGTAAAATTCCGTGCTTGAAAATAGAAATGGTTTTAGTATAATTGGGTCAAGGAGAACAACATTAGGTGTGTAAGAAGGGATCATAGTGATATAAACCTTTTTATTCTTTTTCTTATAAGCCTAAACTTCTTATTTAATTCTATAATATATACTTTACAACTTTTATGTTGCATGTAGCTTTTATGACTAAAAAGTAAAAACTATAAAAAAAATGACTTGACAATGAAGTAGTTAAAGAAAAAAAGTTTACTGTTATAATAGTAGCCATCGCAATAGTAGTAGTTTTCTCTAACCATACTTATTTATGGAAGAACTAATTTTACTTCCATGCAAAATAAAATTAAGGAATTATTTCACTTTTTTTTTACTCTTCTTCCAATTTTTTGGCTCTTTGCAGTGGCATCATCTTGATGATTGGAAAATCATATCACAAAGTTTCTTAGGCCTGAGTAATTGTGGTGTTCAAGGGCATACTACAACATGATATCCTTTTTATGGTATGTAAGTCTACAAATGCAACTCTTAATTTATTGTAATTATTTAAAAACGTTTAGCTTTATAATGGTTTATAAATCAATTGTCAAAAGCTAAATTAATAATAATAATAATAATAATAATAAGATCTTAGATGTGTATTTATAAAAAATTTGAGACTTTTCATGAACAATTAATTTTCTTTTTGGATATAGTCACCTTCAAAAACAACATCAACTAATGGATGATGTAATTTATTACATGGGTTTATGGACTAAAACATACTAGGCCAACAATTGGGATTAATATTCCTTGCTCTTGCTTGTCTAGTTTGGCTAGCTAATAAATAATGTAAATAAATAATTCCTTTTCAATAATTGTGGCATTAGTTGCAAAGAATTATGAATGGAAATAAAACACATAATAGATATGATCCTTGTATTCTTACTCTATGACTTGTAGATTCCAAGTTACATTTAGAAAATGATACTAAAGAAATCAAGTCTAATTTAATAAGAGTGGTAATTTCCAACTCTCAAAGATGATATAAAGAGAACTAAAGAGAATATTAATCCAACAAATTGAAAAATAAAAGGAATTATAGTAAAAGTGAAAATATATATTCTTATCCATTAATCTTGATAACAACCACTAAGAAATAGACAGTATGCAATTTTCTTCTCTTAGAAACAATTGCACAATTAATTTAACATATAATGTGTACATATCATCTCTCACACGGATGTATGCTCATGCGCGTGTGCACGCACACACACCTATATATTAATCAATATTCACTATGCATAGTTTTGTAAATTATATATATATATATATATATATATATACATAAATATAATACATACATACTTATATATATACATATATAATTAGAAAAAAAATACACTTTTAATAATTAATATTTACCTATTTTTCTATTTGAGTGGTAATATTTTCAAATCCTTATAAAGTAGTATTTCCAATAAACCAGTTAAATGTCTTGTCTATTTTGAGCATATGTTAAGTTCTAATTGGCCTTGGAAGTTATTGGCTGAAGTGATAGGAGTTTGCACAAGCTTGTTTACACTGATTCAGCATTCATCAATTTTATCACATCATCTTCAATATACCTCTAATCTTGATAATGATTTTTAATAAATTTTCATTTTACAGATAAATTCAGTTGTTGTCTTTGTAGTTGAGCTTCTTCGACTAGGAGTTGCTATCTTTGCACATGAAAACCGCAGTATCTCATGGAAATCACTTTTAACACCCTTCTGAATTTGCGAGGAGGAGCTTTATATAAATATGTTTTGTTTGTCTTGTTACAAATTATCGAGGTGACGGACAGAATTTGGTTTTTTAAGCCCGTCATTACATTGTGGTTGTAAGTCTTCTATATGTACTTGTGTGGCTTGCTGTAATATTAAGTTGATAAAACTTCAACTTCTTAAATCAAATATTTCATTGCAGCTTTTTAACTTGGTATCAGAGCGTTTATGGCTTCCTTCACTTCAGAAACATATCTTTTCAAACAACACAAGCTGGAAATACTGTTGTTCCAACATTTGGCTCATTTCTTCATGATCCCTTCATTGTTAAACTCACGCCACACGATCTGTCTTAGAAAACCAGATTTCTACCTCTTCTGAATCTTCATGGTCTCACCTCCTTTATTCATGAAACTGGTTTTGCTCCACCATCCACTATATCTAATGCATGTATATTGTTGGTTTAAAAACCTCCGCTGATTTCTAGGTTATCTCAGCCAACGGCGGCTTTGTTCAGTTTCACAATACCAACAGGCACAACCGCATATTCAGTTTCAACAACCAAAACCTGATGAATACGCTCTTTCTACCTTCCTTCATCAACACACAGAAGCTCTAGCCGAGTTTGCACTGCACTTTCAGGGCCTCTTTCTTCTTCTGAATCTAATGCAATTATTTTTTATGATCTTTGTCATGACTATCACAACATAATATCAACTTCAATCTTAGTGCAGATACTATATCCTTTCATGATCTCCATGGACATCTCACTAAGCATGAAATCTTACAGAAAAACTTGCATACTTCTATTCCCGTTGTTAATATTGCCACTATATCCTTTCATGATCTCCATGGACATCACTGATCACGACATATTACTCAAAAACTTACATATTTCTATTCCTTCTGTTAATATTGCCCAGTGTCAAGAATATCTCTATAATTGCATTCCCATTAGAGGACATCCCACAAGTGCAACTTGAAACGGAGCTGCATATTTTGATCAGTTCTCCTTTGATGAGTATTGTGGCAATAAAAATTGGGGGCAGATAGCAAAATCCTGAACCTTGTCAATTTTGTGGCCTTTGCAATCACACTCCGAATCGTTATTCTAGACCTCATTCTATACAAAATCTCATCGTACTCCATGCCCTTCTCTAGTCTTTTTTATTCGTAAAATATTAACGGATATTCTACATTACTTATTCTTTTTCCATAAAATGGGTAACAAATGTTGGAAATGACATCTCATCTAAAGGTTAAATTATACAAAACACATATTTTTCCTCATGACACCATGAAATGATTGTCTTTTTGTATTTGATAAAGGTTTCTACCGATTGACAATGGTCGTCAAGATGAATATTTGCTGTTCCTAACTTCATGTCTTGAGAGTATTTCAACTAATTATGTACTGCATAAATGAATCTACATAATGCAAATAGCATCTAGAAATATGCTATTATCAAAGAAACTGCAATTTTAGTACCTAGCAAAAGAAAAAAAGAAAAATAGTGGCATGCCTCATCTAAGAGCATTGGACTGTTGGCAGAAAAATAATATTTTGCAAGATATGAATTTGGTAGTATCCAAAAGATTTGTTTTTCATTCATATTTATATTGTTTAAACATTGTCAAAGATGCAAAAATAAGAAAAGATAATCTTAAACCTAAAAGGATAAACTTAAACTTTAACAAACCAAATCTTTCTAAATGTTTGTTGTCTTAATTCTTTTGGATCATTCATTTAACACTCTCCTTTGATTCAAAATCACACACTCCTAACTTTATTGTAAAATATTGATGCTTGGCTTTGGGAAGTAATTTTGTAAATATGTCAGCTACTTGATCATTTGTGCTGCAAAATTTAAGAGTTACTTTTCCATCAGCTACCAACTTGCAAATGAAGTGATGTTAAACATCAGTGTGCTTTGTTCTTCAATGAAATGCTGGGTTCTTTGACATGGCAATTGCAGATCTATTGTCACACATTATTTTTGTTGCTTTCTCTTGCTCAAAATGAAAGTCTACAAGAAGTTTTCTTAGCCAAAGAACTTGACATGCTGCTACATACTCTACCGCCGAGGATGAAGTGCTACGGTTTCTTACTTCTTTGAACACCAAGTTACAACTCTTGATCTGAAGCTAAACACATTACTTGAAGTGCTTTTTTGATCATCAAAGCTTCCTGCCCAATCACTATCAAAATATCCATATAAGTTAAAATCAAATACCTTAGCATACTGGATGCCATAGTTCACGGTTCTAGCTATGTATCTAAGTATTCTCTTTGCTTCACCAAAATGTTGTTTTGTTGGACCTTCCATAAATCTAGATACTACATTTATTGAATAAGCAATATCAAGTATTGTGTTTGTCAAATAATTTAAACCTCTAACTAAGCTTCTAAATGTTCTTGCATCAGTCTTGTCTGTCCCATCTTCTCGCTGCAACTTTTCATTAATGTTCATTGGTGTATTAGAAATTTCACAAGAGCTGATTTTGAATCTTTTAAGTAAATCTGCTGCATACTTCTTCCGACATATGAATATTCCATCTTCACATTGCTTCACTTCAAGACCCAAAAAATACTTTAACAATCCCAAGTTAGTCATTTCAAAGTTCTCCATCATGCTTAATTTGAATCTTCAATTAATGATTTTGAAGTACCCATACAAATCATATCATCCACATAAAGACATATTACTAAAAACTCACCATCATTCTCACATTTTAGATAAAGTGTAGGTTTATTATCACTTCTTATAAACTTGTTCTTTTGAAAGAAAGTATCTATTTTGCTGTACCATGCATGAGGGGCTTGCTTCAATCCATACAATGCTTTTCTCAACTCATAAACCTTACTTTCACATCCTTGTTTAATAAATCCTTTAGGTAGTAAAACATACACTTCTTCTAACTCTCCATTAAAAAACGTAGACTTAATATCAAAGTGGTACACTGGTAATTCAAATTAAGAAGCTAAAGCTAGCATAATCCTAACTGTCTCAAAACGTGCAACTAGAGAAAAAACGTCATCAAAATCAATACTTGGTTGTTATGAGTACCCTTTTGCAACTAGTCTAGCTTTGTGCTTTTGAATGCTTCCATCAGCATTAAACTTGGTCCAAAACACCCACTTCAATCCAACGATGTTTTTGTCTTCAGGAGCATCAACAAGTTCCCATGTTGAATTCTTTTCAATGGCTTCTAACTCATCAGCCATTGCATTTTGCCACTCCGACTTTGCTGCTGCTTCTTCAAAGCAACTCAGATCCGAAACATATAGTGCAAAATTGCAAGTTTCATAAACTTCTCTTATTGATTTAAATTTCCTTATTGGTGACCCATTTGAAGTGGAGAATGATAATCACTTGAATATGTGCTGTTTCGTGTTGGCATGGATTCTACAAATGGAGAAATTTCGTTTGTTGCTGCTATTGCATTTTCATTTGTCAGATCTATCAAGTGAACTGGGATGACAACTGCTTCACTTGTTCTCCAATTACATGTGCCGTCTTCATAAATTGAACATCTCTACTTATGATAACTTTGCCACTTATTGGATTATACAACCGATAAGCTTTAGATTGCAAACTATATCCAATGAAAATGCACTTTTCGGATTTTTCATCTAACTTAGTACGAGAATACATGAGTACATATGCTAAACATCCAAAAATTCTCAGATGACTTACCTGAATCTTCCTTCCTGTCCATGCTTCATATGGAGTGTGATTCAAAATAGCCTTGGTAGTGGAGATGTTCAAGAGATATACAACTGTTGCAATTGCCTCACATAAAAAACAATTGGGGATTTCCTTTATCTTCAACATACTCTTAGCCATTTCAACCACCGTCCCATTCTTTCTCTCAACTATGCCATTTTGTTGTGGTGTGTATGGAGCTGTGAGCTCTCTTCGAATTCCTTGCTTATCACAAAAGTTTGTGAACTCTTTGGATAAAAATTCACCTCCTGTATCTATCCGCAACACCTTTATACTCCTTCCACTTTGTTTTTCCACCAGGGCTTTGAATTTCCTAAAGTTCTCAAATGCTTCAGATTTGGACTTTAAGATACACATAGCTCATGCGTGTATAATCATCTATCAATAATAGAAAGTATCGACTTCCACCCAATGACATTGTGTTCATCGGTCCACATAAGTTAGCATGAATCAGATCAAGGCACCCTGATGCTCACTATGATTTCCTAACTAGAAAAGATCCATGTCTTTGCTTCCCATAGATACATCCCTCACAAAATGCAAGATCACCTATTTTTGGCAAACCAAGGACCATTTCCTTTGCATTCAAGAATTTTAGTTCGTTTGCATTTAGATGTCCATATCGTAGATGCCATAACCTTGCTTCATCATCACCTTTAACCATGATAGCTCTACTCACATCATTTGAGACATTTAGAGGAAACATATGGTTTTATATCATGTGAACAATTGAGATCACTTATCCTGATCGTTTGTCATGAATTGTGCATGAATCACCATCGAAAACTGTTGTGTATCCACTAGACATCAGCTGACCAGCGCTCAACAGATTGTGAGCCAAGCTGGGCACGAATTGCACATCATGGAGAAGTCTGATGTCTCCTCAAACGGTTTTGATTGCAATTGTGCCTTTCCCTTCTACCTGGACCTACTTATCATCACCAAGTCACACTTCACTTTTCTGTGATTCATCAAGTTCTTTGAACAAGGAATGTGAATTAGTGATATGGTTTGAGCATCCACTATCAACAAACTAGACATCACAGGTTGCAGTTGGAGCAGCAGATTAAGCCATAAACAACTTGCTTTCATCTTCTACTTTCTCTATGAAGTTTACAACCTTTTGCCTCTTCTTTTGCTTGTTCTAACACTCAACTTCTTTATGTCCATATTTTTTGCAGTAATGATATTGGATCAAGCTTTTAAATTGATGCCAATCATTGTACTGACCACGTCCTTTGCTGCCTCCTCTTCCAGCACCACGGAATCCACTCCAGCTTTGGCCTTTGCCTCTACCTACATACTCCTCAAACTTTCCTCTATAGTTGGACTTCCCCTTCACTTGAAACGCCTTTTCATCACCCTTTTCGGTAAGCCTATTCAATCTATCCTCATGAGCAACTAGTGAGCTCATTAGTTCATTGAAGGTATAGATGGATAAGTCCTTTGATTCCTTGATTGCAACAATAACATGATCAAAGTTCTTTGTCAAACTCCTCAGAACTTTGCTCACAATGGTTTCATTACTTATTTCTTCACCATACGTCTTCATCTAACTAACAATTTTTGATACTCTAGCCAGATATGCTTGCACGAACTCCTTCTCAAGCATGGTCAGAAGTTCGAAGTTGCAATGAAGAGATTGCAACTTTACTTAAATTACTTTTTTGTTACCCAAGTATTCTTGTTTTAGTATTTCCCACACTTCTTTAGATGTGTTTGCTACTGTAATTTGGAGAAAGATTTCATCATCTAAAGCTTGTTGTATGAAGAACAAGGCCTTTGCATCCTTCTTGCAATTTTCTCGCAATTGCCCATTAGGTTCACCATTCAACTCCACATATCCATTCTCCACAAAATCCTACAACTCTTGGGACTTAAATAACTTCTTCATCTTCAAGCTTTAGAATTGGTAATTTTATCCTTTGAAGATCAGGATTGAAGGTTGAGAATTCCCTCTTGCACCATTGCTTGCTACCATGGCTATTTACTCATCATTGCCTTATTTTTTTTTTTATTTCTGCTGATGTAAGATTGAACCTGGAGCTTTTTTCCTAATTTTTTGCAAGCTCTAATACCAATTTTGTTAGCAGAAAAATAATATTTTGTAAGATACGAATTTGGCAACATCCGAAAGATTTGTTTTTCATTTATATTTATATTGTTTGAATATTGTCAAAGATGCAGAAATAAGAAAAGATAATCTTAAAGCTAAAAGGATAAACTTAAACGTTAACAAACCAAATCTTTCCAAAAGTTTGTTGTCCTAAATTCTTTTGAATCATTCATTTAACATGGACTTGAAGCTCCTGTATGACCCACACATCACTAAAATACCTTAATCTAAGGATTATGCGAGAACTAAGCGTAAAAGATCAAGTACTACATACTTAAGTTTATTGAGACCTTAAAAATATACAAGTTGGATGAATTGAAAGAATTTTGAAGTTTTTAATTGAATAGTATGAGAATCTCTCCCATGATCCATTGAATTAACCAAATAATCTTCAAAAGATTTTTCTCTATTTAAGAAAGAGTAATTATAGACGTGGAGATTCTTCTCTAGTTAATAGAAATATGTAGAGCAACACCTCATTTGGAAAAGGTTGAAAAAAAAAAAGGATATTTCATGAAATTTCAATATTTATTACCCATGTAAAAGAAATAATAAAATGCAATGAAAAATGAAAAAAAAAAAGCATGAAAACATTCTTAAAACCTTGTACTATATTGCCATAGAAACATAGCAAAACAATTGCTTTCTAATTTCTACTGTTATGACTACTTTTCTTACATTCACTTGATTGAATAAATTTTCATGATAATATATTAATTCTTTGTTTACATGTATACTTGTGATTGGTAGAAATATATTTAAAATAGGGAATTAGAGACAGCAAATATTTATCTATGTTCGTTATGTGCAAGATTACTCACAAAAAAAGGATGCAGGAAGGACAGATAAAATTAGTGTTAAAGAGTTGGCTTCTTATATCTGTAACCCTTGTAAGGTTAGCCAAGAATTGCTGAACCACTGTGGAGATCTATCGACATTAAATAAAAGTGAGATCTTTCTATCTGCGCTATGCTCACTGTTTTTAGATAATTTTTATATCCAGCCATCTACACCCCTATGTACATGCCCTTCGCGTTATCTCACTAAGGAAAGCTAGCCGCACGACGTTTTTTCGTGTGGCATCTATAAGCACATTCCAGTCTGGCAGTTACTTCATTGATATATTATATTAGATTCATTTTTTAAAATATCAATCGGTATTTTGCCTTCGTACTCTCTCCCCAGTTTTAGTTGACCACAACAACTCAGAAGACGCAGAAAATGAAGACCCAGAAAGAAGAAGGGCCAGGGGACACGGAGAAGAGTCGAATGGATCAAGCTCTATGACCAGGTGAAGCAACTGAATTTTGGCCAAAAACCAAGATAGACTATAAATAAATACAGTGGCAGATCTGAGACTCCTATCGGATGGTCCATCTTCTGTTTTTCAAAAATGCGTGTGCAAGTTATGCGTTTGTGGAATTTACAAGTTCAATACTACATCAAAGCAATAGAATATGCAAATGTAAGCCAAATTCTCACAGTCGAACTATTTCAACAGTGATAGGAGAAATGGATATGTAGAATGAGATTGTGTTGATTTACCTGGAGATAATTGCTTTGAAGTTGCTCAATTCCAACCAATCAGTTTTTACAGTTATTATATCATCAGAGAAAACATGGCTGCTTCCTCTTCAAAATGGTTGCAATTGTATAACCGAGGGCCACAAGTCCTCCAACTAAACGCACGCTAACTTCGAAACTTATTTTTGGAAAATGATGAATCGACTATCTGTAATCCACTCCTGAGAAACGAATAACACACTCCTTTACAATATAGGACAAATTTGCTTGGTGCAACAAAATATAAGGTGTATCATGGACTCAGAATCATAGCAGTGTAGCTACTACAAAGTTCGACAACTTGACATACTGACAGGAAGTAGCTGCTATGCTGAATGGGGATGATCTCACAGCGATCAGAATCTTTTCTTTTAAACTGGTTGTACCTGATTCTTCGAAAAACCCAGACGCCTTGTTACATGCCAAATAATATTTCAGCCCATGCTATACAGTGCAGTTTGAAGATTAAAGACGAAAATGGCGTTAGATCTAGGGCTTCTCATGTCTCGAGAGAAAGGATTGAAGACTACAAAGCAGAAACACTTTCGCGTATTGTTGGAGGACACTTGTTTGATCTTGGATGTGCCTTCACTCGAATCATCCGATCTTCCCAGTGAGCTGGGCTGGAGTGAGTGAGCCGGGAAGTGGACAGGGTCCAATTAGTGAAGCTCATCTATGGAAGGCCAGTAATATTAAGATACAGGCTTATCAACAATAGTTTTAATTAGAGAGTACAATTACGAGAATAGAATAGAAAAGAAAGTATAGTGGTGCTAGTATGTACACATTTGCACATGCATAAGCATAGGAATATTTTCTGTTATGGGGAAGATTTTGCCACAATCTAGGGTAAGGAAGACATATAAATACACATTCGCTGTAATTTTTTTTTATAAAAAATAAAAAATACCTTCAAACTCAGTTTCAAACCTAGTTCCAGTCAAGTCTTACCTAACTTGACTGCAAGTCACCTAACTAACACTTGGGAAGGGTAGCTTTATTCTTCTCAAATTATGGTTGGCCAAGTCACCATGAAGCGACTAATAATTTGTCACCTACTATGCTAAAAATCTAAATAAAAAAATAAAGAAAATTTACAGTGGATTGCACAACTCACTTACAATAGTAGCAATAAGTTGCAACACATTGTTTGCTTCATGGTGGCTAGAGGATTTTAATTTTTTTTAATAGATTTTTGATATCTTAAACGAATGTAAATTTTTATAATTTAATTTGCTATACTTAATATTAATATATCGCTAAAATCATTATTATAGGCCTATTGGTAGTTGAAATGTGTTATCTTTGGATTGATTTTTTAATAAAGGTAGTGAAATACCTCAAATAGAAAAGTTCTAAAAAATTGAGGAATGGAATAGAAAATAGAAAAAAATAATGCCCCAAATAGGAGCACAATCAAATATTAAGAACTATAGAATCTCATTTTTAGTTCTCTTAGTTTCATGGTTTCAATTAAATAAGGAAATAAAAAAAGAAAATTAGAAAAAATTAGAAAAATAGAAATTTTGGGTCATACAATAGTTTTTGCATCTTATATGAAGGCTCAAAGTTTTTCTGTTTCCTTTTTTTTAGGCTAACAATAAATTTAGAAGTTGAAATACATATATGCAATTTAGTGACTTTTTAGCTTTAATGAGAATATTAAGTTTGTTCTAAAAAATTAGTATTTTGACTATAGTCAAAGGTAATTATTTTTATATCATAAAATAAAGCCAAATTAAGTCGATTGTATCCTTACATGGAGCTTTCGTTAGACATATATTGACCAACTTATGAGAAAATTAATTTTGAATTAATCAAAGGAGTAATGAATTGGAGCTTGAAAAACTGTTAAATTGGTCTTGAGTCTAAAATTATCTTTTAATATATGTCTATTAATCTTGATCATGAAAATTAGTATATTCTAAATTTTTAGAGAACCAATAAATTGGAAAGGCAATATTTGGCCTGAATAGGATTTAGCATTTAAAATCAGCTCAAGCTGGTTAGAGAGTTTAATTGCAAATTAATTGCATTATACATTGGGAAATGAGCTAATAGCTTAGTGGTTGAGGTGCATACAATAAGTGAATTAGTTATGGGTTATAATCTAATATAATATGTATAAGAAGGGATCACAACAATACATGTCTTTTAACTCTCACTTACAATTCTAAACTTCTCATTTAATTCTATAACATTTCTATAACATATACTTTATACTTTTCTGAGGCATGTAATTTTTTTTGTGACTAAAAGTAAAAACTATAAGAAAAATGAACAAATAATAAAAGTGGTTAAAGGAAAAAAGAGAGAGAGAGAGAGAAATAAAATCTTACTGTAGTAGTAGTAGTTTTCTTTAACCATACTTTTCTATGGAAGAACAAATTTTACTTCCATTCAAAATAAAACTAAGAAATTACATTCATCTTTTATGTTATATAGCCAAAACTTCTCTCTCTCTCTCTCTCTTTCTTCTTATTTTTTTTATTTATTACACATGTACCAAAATTTTGGCTCTTTGTAGTGGTATTACCCTATTAACTAGAAAATCATGCCAAAAAGTATCTTAGGCCTAGTCATTGGAGTAATTATGTTGTTTAAGGGCATATTGTAACACAATATCCTTATGGTGGTATTTAAATATACAAATGCAACCCTTAATTTATTGTATTTATCTAAGAACGTTTAACTTTAGAAAGGCTTATAAATTAATTATTAAAAGCTAAAAAAATAGTAATAATAAAAAATTAGATCTTAGATGCATATTTAAAGAAAAAAATTCAAACTTATAATGAACAACTAATATTTTTTTTTTTTTTTTAAAAAAAAGGCCTCAACTAATGGATTGATATAATTTATAACATGGGTTCATGGACTAAAACATACTAGGCCAACAATCGAGGTTAACACTACTTGTTCTTGCTTGTCTAGTTTAGCTAGCTAATGAATAATGTAAACAAATAATTCCTTTTTGATAATTGAGGCATCAATAGTAAAGAATGAAATATGGATGGAAACAAAAACACATAATTGATATGCTCTTCGAATTCATACTCATCCAAGGGTGTGATTTCTGTGACTTGTGATGCATGCTTTTTCGATTGTATTAAATTATAAATTTATAAACTTAAAGAAATCTAATGACTGAGCTAGGCAAGTATACCTATCTAATGTAGTATAGATTTTAGCGGGTATCATCTTTAAGGATCTTGAAAACAAGTATTAATATTACTGTTTTTCTACTATCTATTCTAAATCTTAATAAAAGATTAATAGATTAAACTACTGGTTAACTAATCTAACAACCTTAAGAATAATTATAATTATTTTAATAGATGAATTCAATCACAAAAACATACCTTTAATCTTGATTCACTCTAAACCCTAGCTTTCTTATAATAAGGTACCGATTAACAAATCACTTATGCTTTACACTATAAGAATTTTCAATTAAACTAATTACTCTATCGAGTTAATTAATTCTTAACCCTACATGGAATAGTGGAAATCTCTCCCTTGCTATCACCATATAAGATTTTATTAAAGTTCATAATTACCAAGTAAAGATTTAATTTTTGTGTAGAAAATTGAAGTTTCCTACCTTTGGGTGAGTAAGGCACACAAAGTCACTACTTTTACATATGTGTATACAAGAATGCTACTTTTACATTTTAATGAGTACAATTTCAAGGTTTTCACTTTTCAATAATTCAAAATCAAAATTAAAAATTAATTGCAAACTTGTAAATGAGGGAAATTTGATCAACAAGTGCATAAGGAGCATAAACAATTCAGAACCTAATTGCTTATGTCTTTATATCCCTCTTTACACTTATTTAAGACATTGACTCCAATGTCTTCCCAAAGTAAGCACACATATGGAAAGAGAAAAGAGATAAAAGAAAAAGGACACTAAGAACTTCCCTAGTTTTCATCATCTGTCGAGTTGTGAATCCATCAAAGCAAAGGTAGTGCAGCATTAACCCTAAAAAAAAAAGAAAATGAAAACACCAAACTAAAAAAAAATGGAAATGGAAGTTAGCATATCCTAGTTCAGAGAATAAAATATTCAGTAGATTCAAATGGAGAGTCAATCCTATAAGGGACTCAATTAGTTACAACCCAAATGCAAAAAATAGAACGATTATTATTATGAGAAAAAAAAAAAACTAAAAAGCCTAAGTAAGAAAATGTAGAGCTAGCGGTCAATCTAGCTTTCAATCTTCCCCCTCACAGCTGTCTTCAACCTCTATTGTAGCTTGATCATCCTCCTAATCATCATCATCCCCCTCATCTATCTCTTCTATATCATCTCTCTCATCTACCTCTTCTCTAGAACTAGAGAACGCAACAATAATTGGGTTCTTTCCACTTTTCCTAGATGTCCTAAGAGCAACGTCGTTAGGTGAACTAGTTTCAAGAGATAATTCCTATATGGGTAGATCAACTGGTAGTGGGGAGAAACAACCAATGAGTGTCCCCAAGAATGCCTAAACCACACCTCTAAAATGCTTGTTTTTCCTTCTTTCCCTTTGATTCAGTTTCCTCTCTTCTTGAAATTCTTGTTTCAAGTTGTGAATCTTGTTATCAACAGGTGGGACCTAGGAAGTAGATGTAGCAAAAGGGTTAGAAACTCCTTTAGGGGGAGTAGAATACCTCGATCAAGTGGGGAGATCAATCAACTTAACCATCCCCTAAAGATGGAGCAGGCCATCAGAATTTTTTGTGGTAGGTATGCTTGGTTCGTCTGGATTAGGGGCTTGAAAGATATCATAACCCTTTAATTCCCTTGGCTCGAGGATCCGTAGCCTGCATGTGTAGGAACTTAGCAATTTCCAAGCTTACATTGATATGAAATTTGGTAGTCATGCTGTAAAGATGAAAGATTTCAAAGTTGTTTACCACCTCATGTCTACTTTTTTGTCCTCCTATAGTATGTGCTAAAAGGTGATGAACAACTTTCAAATCCACATTTTTTATGAATGAGGCCTTGGACTTAAAGGGATTATAATGAATTTCTACCTCACATAGTTGCTCTCAATATTTTTGAGCTGACATATCTTTTGGCTAAGTGGATGGCAATCATTGAAATTTCGCTAGATTAGATTTGGATCTAGGATATAAGCCCAAGTACCTTCTAAACCTATAAGAGGGGCAATGTGTTTTTGTCTATATGCTTGAAATGTGAGATAGTGACAATTAAGCTTCAATGTGGAGAGAAACTCAAGAGTGATCTCCTTATAAGCTGGTTCATTAATTTAAAAAAAAAAGTGGCCTAGGGCTCAACACTTATTAGCTCATGAATCCTTTCATCAATCTTATATGCTTGGAGGAATTTATAGTCAAGGTACTCATTGTTCCCAAAGGCTATTGACTCCAGTCTTTTTCTTTTGTCCTTACTCCACTCTTCATCGAAGTATTTGATAGGCACATCCTCCATTACCTCTTATTGTTGATGAGTTCTTAGCCTCTTATTAGAGCAAGAGGTTGTTACTTGCTGTTGTTGAGATGTGGAAGCTTGTTGCTTCATCTTCCTATTAGTTGCCCATTTAGTTTTCATCTGTGCAAAAAAGATGCATATATGACCTCATGATAACAAGAATCAACACCCAGCTTTCATGATTTAATTAGTATTTAGAACAACTCACATTGATGCTCAATCTCTATAGAATAATCAAAGTATAACTAAACAAGTATCAATTCTTAAGGGTAAAATCATAGGGGTAAAGCATGTAAGTCAACATAACCTTTTGTACGGTTGTGTAGGAGGTAGGGCGGAAGCAAGAATAGATAAAATTTCAAATCAACACGAGCGTAGGACATTAGTCATGTATAAGATCATGTATGAGTTTGAAATAAATGGTTGAACTAAAACTAACATTAAAGCTCCACGAATTTCTACCTTAATACTTAAATTCACAAAAACCCCAATTTCACATGCTTAAGAACCCTAAATTTTCAAATTAAGCACTATAAACCTAAAAAATATGGAAGCTACTTGTATCAAATGATTTTAGGAATAGTTAATTGCTCAAAATTGGCAAAAGCCCCAAAAGTTATAAACTTTAAAAAATGTTCATAAGCCCCAATTTTGGATGATATTCGATATGATTATGGATAGAGCTCATGTAAAAATCACAAATAGGCAAAGAAAAACTATTCGTAACAATGAAAAACTCATCAAGCAAGAAATTAATACAACGTTCTTATGCATGCACAAAAACCTATTCAAATATGGTAACCAATAAAAAAAATCATATACACAAATCACATAGAGTAGAGGGAAAAGAATAAAACTTGCTTGGATGTGGAGTGTAGATTTTAGTGGATGAAGTAGAAATGGATGAAGAAGTATGTAGAGTGTAAGAATGCAATTTTGTGGAGAGGAACTATAGGGGAAATATATTTGGCTAGAGAGAAATAAAAGAGAGAGTGAGGGAGGAAAGGACAACGCAAATATATATATATATGGAAACTCTGCTAAGGCTTGTGTAAGACTTATGTCAGGGGCTGTATAGGGCTCCAAAAGGCTATTCGAGGGTTGTTTCAACTGGGGGCATCGGAGTGCCTTGCCTTCTACATGGCTATGCTTGGGGCTATGCAGGGCCCCAAAAAGGCATCTACGAGCTTTTGTTGTTAGGTGCAAGGCTCCAAAAAGTGTCTAGAAGCTCCTCTTCATGTATGCACTACTTTAAGTATTACTTGTGCTCAAAGTTATGTAAGTGCTTAAAAATTATACACAAATCAAGTAAAACTCTCCAAACTATTTGATCCATGTGATTGTTCAATGTGCACCTTGACATAAGTGAAAGAGTATGAAAATGACTTACTATGTACATGTAAGAAGTAAAGCTTGAATTTTCTTACTTGTCATTGATGCTTTTCCATACTTAAGGATTAACTTTCATTACCCTCAAGTTAGCTCACTTACTCCCCCACAAATCTACAATTTTTTTAGCAAGAAAGACTTAGGATAGTGAAATAAAAATAAAATAAAAAGAACTTAACATACTTAAATTAGTCATGGGTTGCCTCCTAAGAAGAGCATTTTTAATGTCGTTGCCTCGAAATCCTTCACTTTTTTTAGCTAAATATTTGGTAATTGGAGTTTAGACTCCTCTCGATATTCATGTTCTGTTTCATCACCCATGTATAGCTTCAATTTATGGCCATTTACTTTGAAATCATCATGTTTTGGATGTTCGAGCTCCATTATACCATGTGGGAAGACCTTCTTAACTAAAAAAAGGACCAAACTATTTTTATTTCAATTTTCTGGGAAAAAGTTTCAACTAAAAATTAAACAAAAGAACTTTTTCCCCTTCCTTTTTTGGCACAACTTATGTTGGACTAACCTAAGAACTATATGATATAAGACATATTAGTCCAACATCAAGAAGCTTGATAACTTTCTTCTTAACTACCTCTTTCATATTAGGATTTTACGTTCATTGTGGTTGCACTATAGGCTTAAATCCTTCTTTTAATGATATCTTATGTGTACAGAAAGAGGGATTGATACCTTTGATGTCTAAAATCTTCCAAGCAATGCCTTGCTTTTGTGCTCTCAAGATCGAGGGTAATTGATCTTTTTTCTCTTGACAAAGACCTAAGGCTATGACAACTAGTAGCTTGGAGTCTTCTACTAAAAAGGTATACTCTAGATAATGTGGTAGCTGTTTTAATTCCAACACTGATGGCTATTTTATGGAAGTTTTAGGTTTAGCCTCGCTACCTTTTTTCAGCTCTTTAAACCCTCTTTGAGGTTTTACTTCTTTTGTAGCATTAAGTTACTTAATGAATGCCTTAACCTCTAGGTTGTCTATGTCTTTCTCCTCTTCTTATGTCAAGCTTAATTCTAAGTCAACCTTGCATAAGATCTCTTCAATATGCTTGTCTATTGAGGAATCAACAACATCGACATAATAGTATGAATCATAAACACATATGGAATGTTTTATGGTGGCAACTATCTTAATTGCCAACTCTTTGTCTCCTATTCTTAGTGTAAGCTTGCTGTCCTCCACATCAATCACTACCTTAGCAGTGGTTAGGAATGGTCTTTTGAGTATTAAGGGCATATTCCCATCCTTATCCATGCCTAGAATCATAAAATTAATTGGGTATATGAAGTTCCTTACCTTTATCAGGAGATACTCAATGATCTCCTTGGGGATTTTCATAAATTGATCAGCAAGTTACAGACTCATTTTGGTAGGCTTTAAGTCAGCTAACCCCAATTTTTTAAAGAAAGAGTATGGCATCAGATTAATATTTTCCCTAAGATCGATCAAGGCTTTATCAACCAAAATGTCATCGACTAAATACGGAATTGCAAAACTGCCTGGATCCTTTAGCTTTAAAGAAAGTTTGTTCTGAATGATGGATGAGCAGTTTGCTTTGACTTCTACTGTAGAAATATCCTCCGACTTTCACTTATTAGATAAGAGTTCCTTTAGGAACTTAGTGTATTTTGGCATTCGTGAAAGCGCTTTAATAAATGGAATATTACTGCTCCTTATCTTTGTTCTGATTGAGGCAAGCTATGTAATGTCTTGAAAATTTCGAAAAACTATATAAAATTAAAGAAAATAAGCGGAATAATAGATATTTGTAGGTTGGAGTAGTGAGAATGACAATTTTGCAATAATTAAAATTTTGAGAAAATTATGAAGAAAAATTTAAAATATCGTGATATATTAATATTATTTTAATAATTTATGAATAACTGAAAACTTACGATAAATAATAATAGCTTCTAAAATAGAAAAATGAGGAAGACATGAGATCCGTTTGATAAGTATAACAAACAATAAGAAATAGATATTTAAAACAATCAGAAAGAATAATTGTATGCAAAGGAAAAAGGATAATGAGCGTAAAATTTCAAATTATATGAAATATATTACTAAATAAATTTAGGAAATGAAGTAATAAAAAAATATCTGTATATAAGTATATTAACAAATAAATAAAAATAATTATAATTCATAATTTTAGTTCATGCAATTTAAATTAAAAGAATAAATTCATCAAAACATAAATCATAAACAATATCAAGTTAAATAATGAAATTAATTGAAATTATAGATTTAGGAAATTCAAATGAATATTTAAGTTCATAATAATCAAATTAGCTTAGACATAAAGTTTTGTAATAAAATATTAAAACTACAAAATTAAAAAATAACGTCATACGCGCATGAAATATTAAGATACATATAATTATAATATATATAAATATATAAATATATGTATGCATATGGCAGTATGAACAGGGAAAAAAAAAAGAAGACACTATAAAGGGAGGAAAGAAGATGCTAGAAGGAACGAGAAAAAAATGAGAACGAGAGAGAATTAAACGAGGATAATAGGGGATAGCGAGGAAACACGAGAGAAAGAAAAAAAGAAAAGAAAAAGAAAGGAAAAAAGGAAAAACGAACAAACAAAATTCATAACTTTCGCATATGGCATCCAATCGACGATCCATGACCTCTAGTGTGTTCCTTAAGGTGAGTATAACTCAACAAGACTAAGTTTATGTAAAATGGAGTTATGTTTTTTAATACAGGTACTAATATCAAATATGTAAAAATTTTAGTATTTAGCATAGAAATTAGCCGTATCAATTAGAGATACTATAGATATGAGTATCCTAAATTTGAATAGTATGTAATAATGTATTTCTACTTGAGTTTTAGGCAAGCAAAAATTATTTAAAAATATACTCAAAAATTTTTAGTAAAATCGAGGAAAGCGAAGCTTGGTGGTGTGTATGGGCATGGGGAGGTGATCTAGTGTGTGAAGTGTGTATGGATGTGCAAGTGTGTTGTGTAGAGGAAGTGCCAGAGTATATGTGTGTGCCAACGCGTGTGGTTGGAACATGTGTGTATGTGTTTACCAATGCATGTGGGCTGGAATGTGTGTGAGTATGTATGTGTATGAGCGTGAGTGTGTGTGTGTGTATGAGTATGCATTGTGTATGTGTGGTGTATAGGTGTGTGTGTGTCGATGTGTGTGCATGAATGTGTGGAATGTATGTGTCGATATACGTACGTAGGTGTATGAATGTGGAGATGTGTGTATGTGTGGGTAAATGTGTGTGTGTGTAGATGTATGGGAAACATAAAGTTACATGAGAGTATATGTGTGGAGTGGATATACGGTGTATGTGTGTGATGTTCGAAGTGCAAGTATGTAGCAAAGAATAAGAGGTAAAAGAATTGGGAAAAAGGGGAAAGAAGGAACGAAAGGGAAGAAGTGAAAGAAGAGAAGCTAGGGTGGAGAAGTCCAGGATATGAAGGAAGCAAGTGTGTATGTATGTGGAATTAAACGGAAGAGAAGAGATATTATCAGTATAGACACGGCGGCTCAAGTAGCTTAACCAAGCAATCAAGTTATAAAAGGGAGTCTTAGATGCATGTGTGCCGTTGATGAAATGATTATGTGTATGAGTGAGTGTAAAGAGGATGTATAATTACAAGATTATGAAATACTAATGTGAAACGAGGAAATTATACTAAAATATTACATTAGGTATAAGTAAAATATAAATGAACCTTACTTAACACCTTTAGCTAAATTAAGGCTCAGCTTAGATTCTAAATATTTACCTTATTTTATTTTATCTTATCATTAGGTAAAAGGATTACATGTCGAAACCACTCGACAACAGCTAAGACTAAGACAACCATAAACAGGTGAGTGGGAAACTCCATGATATGCTACAATGTTGTGCTTGATATGGATATGTTTGTATAAGTGTATTTGTATATTGAAGGTATGGATGTGTATATGTGTATGTACAAGTGGATGTACATATATATGCGTAAATATGCATACTTTCCGGGTGTAGAAGTACGTGTTGTATATATGTGTATGTGTTTGTACATACGTGTGTATATGTATATACACTTATGAGGTACAAGTATATATATAAACGTGCATGGGAGTAAGAGTTTATTTATGGTTATAAGAAAACAAGGTCAACATGGGTGTTAACATGGCTATGCTCGAGGTTGTGTTGACTTTGTAACATGTTATTTTCAATGTCTAGTTCAGCATAGGTTCTAACATGACCGTGCTTGGGGCTGGGCTGAAATTTTTCTTACTCAGCATTAGCTTCAGCACAAGTTGTGCTGAAGGTTGTGTTGACTTGAAATTTTGACTTTCTTCATTTTTCGCCCAATTTCACCTTGTCTTTTGCTCATATCATCCTTAAACCTTTTCTTTTTTGTCTCCATTGAAACCTAAAATTAGAATTTAATTCTATAAATAACCTCTTCTTCAACCAACACTGGCTTCAGCACAGGTTGTGCTGAAGGTTATGTTGAATTGAAATTTCGACTTTCTTCATTTTTCGCCCAATTTCACCTGGTCTTTTGCTCATATCATCCTTAAAACTTTCTTTTGTCTCCATTAAAACTTGAAATTTGAATTTAATTCTATGAATACCCTCTTCTTCAACCAACACTGGCTTCAGCACAACTTGTGCTGAAGGTTGTGTTGAATTGAAATTTCAACTTTCTTCATTTTTCGTAAAATTCACCTTATCTTTTACTCATATCATCCTTAAACCTTTCTTTTGTCTTCATTGAAATCTGAAATTAGAATTTAATTATATAAGTACCCTCTTCTTCTACAAATCACATAAAATCCATATAAAATCATAACTAATAAACACTAGAATTATGGGTCTTTTGACACTTATCATATATATAGAGATTGATATGTTTGTATGTGTATTTGTATATTAAAGGTATGGATATGTATATGTGTATGTGCATGTAAATGTATATGTATGTGTGTAGTTATACGTGTGTTTGCGTATGGGGGTATACATTGTATATGTATGTATGTGTTTATGCATTCGCATGTATGTGTATTGATATATATATATGTATTGATGGAAAGGAGTATGTGTTGGAAAATGTGAAAGATGTGAGTATTGAATTCATATATGAGATGCATGTATACACAAATGGGAAAAGATGTGAGTTTAGTAGAAACGTAATGGGTTTGATTGTGAGATTTAGATTGACATTTTTTTTTTATGCTTGTTGTGGAATGGTCAATGGAATTGCTTTATTTTTCTTATGTGGATTGCTTGTTATTATATATTGATTGACCACCCTGAATCAAATAATTAAAGGATGAGATTAAAATAAAATGAGACATACATTACACGAGACATTGTATAAATTTGAAGGTCATCATTGTCACAAGGCATCCAGAAGTAATTATGATATTACTAAACCGTCCTTAGCAAACTATTGGATTAGGGGATTGTCCACGCTTTGCCGATTCCTAGTCCAAAGTGTCTTTGAGGGTATTACTCTAACTGATGCAAATGCACGAGAATGTCTGGTGTTAAAATGGATATATTATGATTATCAAAGTGATGTGAAAGTAAACCAGGTTGTGAGACTTGGGCACTAATGATGGCTTTGGAATCCCTAACCCAAGGTTAAGGGGGGTGTAAACCCTAGACTTCACGTCGGTTACCGAAAGACCACGTGAACTATTGCATTCATGTGACTGCTCATGCATAGCATATGGTCGATAACTTGATTGAACTACTTGTGCGTGTGTAGCATTAAAAGTATTGCACTCTCATTCACTGAGCCATAGCGTGCTCACCCCTCCACAGATTGTTTTGTAGGTAAAAGTCATAACAGCTTGGGATGGAATGAGGAGTGAATGTCGAGTGGTTTGGAAGCCTAGAATGATAAAGTAAGAAATTGATTGATAGGCTTTCTAAATAAAATGTTATCTTAAGACCCTGATGTAAGGTTTTATTCCATTTTACAGGGTTGGTAGGGGATACCAACTCTTTGCGATCATGGTTGACTGTGGGGTATGAAATCCATAGTTATGTTTTATTATATAATTATATGTAATATGACTAGTTATGAATGTAATTAACTAGTTAGAGTCTTACGATCTTTGACTCGTAAGACAGTTATCATGTAATGGGTGCATACGTGTCATGATGATTTTAGTAGAAACTTTTAGGCCCCCTTTCGGGGCGTGACAAGCTGGATATGGAATTTTTGGCATATACTCCTTGACAGCTGGTGGTGATTGCTTTTCAGGGTCTTTCTTCTCAGGTTCCACCGTCTTCTTCTCAAAAGACTGATCATCTTTTTTTTTTTTTTTTTTTTCTCAAGTTCCTTTTCCATTTGTAGTTCCTTCCCACTCCTCAAGGATATGGCTTTTGCCTATTCCCTTAGATTATTCTAAGTGTTATTAAGGAGTGAACTTAGATGTCTTTCAAACATCTTCTTAGCCCACTAGCCAATTTGCTTCTCAAGGTTATGAATAAAAGCCTCTTGGTTCCAATGTCTTGCCTTAGAACTTTGAATGAATTGACTCATAAGATCTTCTAAACTAGTCTTCTTGTCCTACTGAGGTGGTTGGATTGATGGATGGGGCATAGGTTGATAAGGTGGCATTTGTTGCTTTTGGAATCTTAGTGGAGGAAAACTAAATCTTTAGGCATTCTAATTGCCATAAGAGAGGTTGGGATGGTTTCTCATGCCAAGATTGTAGGTGTTAATGTATGGGTTATACTATTATCTATTCTAATTCCCAAGGTAATTTGCTTACTCATACTACTCATGGAAGTTCATACTCTCACTAGCATCTCCCACTTAAGGTTGTGATCTTTAGGGATTCTTAAGGGTAGAAACCTAGTGGTTGAGAGCTGTTATCTTCATGACCAAAGTAGTCATAAGTATTAGTAGTATAGATTTTAGCTGGTGTGGTCCTTAAGCTAAGCAAGTGTACCTATTTAATATAGTATAGATTTTAGCTGGTATAGTCCTTAAGGATCTTGAAAATAAGTATTAATATTACAGTTTTTCTACTATTTTGTCTAAGTCTTAATATGAGATTAATAGATTAAACTATCGATTAACTAATCTAACAGCCTTAAGATTAATTATAATTGTTTTAATAGATGAATTCAATCACAAAAACATACCCTTCATCTTGATCCACTCTAAAAAATGAAGATTTAGATAGATCTTTATGTCCAAATTCACTCGCCCAAGTATATACAATTTATTTATTTTCAGAATCCAGATTTCAATTTTACTATCCATGAATTTGGACATAAAGATCTATCTAAATCTTCAATCCAGATTTCAATTTTACTATCTATGAATTTGACATCATTCTTATAATAAGATATCGATTAACAAATCGTTTATGCTTTGCACTGCAGGAATTCTCAATTAAACTAATTACTCCATCGAGTTAATTAACTCTTAACCCTATGTAGAATAGCGAAAACCTCTCCCTCACTATCGCTATATAAGATTTCATTAAAGATTATAATTCCCAAGTAAAGATTTAATCTTTGTGTAGAAAATCAAAGTTTTCCTATCTCTAGGCTCTATTTATGAAGATCTATCATATTAGATGAGACCTCTCTCTATCTAATAAGAATCATACATGCAATTAATTTGTGCGCATAAATTAATCACAAAAAAAAATATATGAATAGATACAAAGGCATAAACTTTTTATTAATCAATAAACAATTTAATCATAGGTTTAAAGTTTCACATGATGTAGGGTATATAAATCTACTCCTCCATGGAATTTACAATAATCACAAAAATCTAGAAGAATAACAAGTAATCATGATGAAAAGAACAAACCCTTGTAGATGTTTTGTGATCACTGATGATGCTCCAATGATTTCTCTCTTTAAGTTCGCAACTCTACTCTCCAAAGGTTTTTAGAGTGACTCCAAATGATAAAAAAGTTAGAACTCCCTTTTCTAAATTGCAAAATAAATCGAATATTTATATTTTTAGAAATAGGCTAGCATACATAACCTATTGTTTGCTTATACTCAGGGTTGTGTACTTTGGAACAAAGTAAAATTCTGGCATTTAAGGTTCTACATAGCCTCCACCACGGTCTTGCTCAAGGTTGTATACTTTGGAATTCCTTCATTTTCTTCTCTAGTTGGATTTCCTCCTTTAACACTACTCTTTACACAAATTATGTAGTAGCTAGAGCACATTTTCAAAATGTCTTTTAATTACTTTTTGCTCTCTAGCACTAGTGTTTGCATGGCTATGTTGAAGGTCATGTACATGTAGAAATCATCCTTTTCTATACCTTGGCGAATTTTACCTTGTTTTCACTCAAACCTTCTTTAAATCCTTCAATTGCCCTTTTTAAACCCTGAATTCAAATGTTAAGCACTTAAGTATCATTTTCTTGATAAATTCACATAAAATTCATATAAAATTATATTTAGTAAGTATTAGAAAAAAAAGATTTTTCAACACTCATCAAATTACAAATTTTGAGTTGCAATAGACACGGTTAACCGATGGTTTAGAAAATGAAACTAAAGAAAGCAAGTGTAATTTAATAAGAACGGTGATTTCCAACTCTAATATATGAGATTATTTTCTTGTTTATATTAGAATGCAGTATAAATAGAACTAAAGGAAATATCAATCCAAAAAAATTGAAAAATAAAAGGAGTTATACTAAAAGGGGAAATATATATTCTTGTCCATTAATCTTGATAACAACCACCAAGAAATAGATAGTATGTAATTTTCTTCTCCTATAAACAATTCCACAATTATTTAACACATGATGCATGCACATCATCTCTCATATGCAGACACATAATATATTATTCAATAATTAGTATGCATCATTTTGTAAAGTATATATATGTGTGTTCTACACAAGCATACACACATATAAAATTTAAAAAGGTACACTTTTAGTTTTCAATGTTTACCTATTTTTCTATTTAAATCTTAACCTTTTTTTTTTTAGTTTTAATTGAGTCTAAACATTTTGAAATCCTTATAGAGTAGTACTTCCACTAAATTAGTAAAATGCTCTATCCATTTTAAGCACATGCTAACTTCTAATTGGCCTTAAGGTTATTAGCTAAAGTGACTAGGGTTTGCACATTTTTTCCTATCCCTTTTTTCTTACTTTAAATTATTTATTTGTACTTCTATTGTTTTTATCATATTATATCATCAAATATGTAATACCTGAAATTTTATTTTATTTTATTTTTAATATATATATTTTCACAAAGAGCTAAGGATAAGGATGAGGATTTCATAAAAATTGAGGGACAATTTGGACATTCTATAAAAAGGAGTATTTAAGGCTCAAATAACCTAACGTTCTCCTCTTTTGTCATTTTAATCAGTAAAAAAAAAGGGACACTATAGAGACGCTCTCTATAGGGACCAAAGGCTACTAAAGGAAAACGATGTGATTTAATTCTAATTAAAAGAGATAAGAAATTTTTTTACAAGAATCTCACTTACGATTATTGGATTTAGAACTTATAGATATCATGTGCGCATCAAGACTCGAAATTAGAGAAAGGACGTAATAGGAATGAGAGTCAAGGATGTAACGACTTGTGGAATTATTGAAGTAATCCAATCCATGTAATTTAAATAGATAATACATGTTGATAGGAATGAAAATCCAACAAGACCTATTATTAGGGCAAGAACCAAAGGATTTCGAATCTTGGCGATGAGGGCCCATTTTAAGCAAATCAACCATGGAATTATTCGTTTACTAACCTTTTTTATCTTATTCATGTATTATATATTCCAACAGGCACACTTATTAGGCTTTATAGGGCAACGGACGAACTTACTAAAACTCAGCTTGTGGGTTATCCATGGACCAACTTAAACCGATGATGAGCTGAGCCGACAAATCTTATGGAAGAGCTAGCATCTTGAAGACTAATTTATATATATATTTGTTATTTACTTGGACTATTTATGTTGTAATCATTTTGGGACACTTTTATTTGGTTGTAATTAAGTTTTAGGACCGGCCACCCTAAAAGTGACATAGTTGTAATTTTGTGTACTTTCTAACCCTAAAGGGAGCAAGTATAAATACTTGCTTAAAGTAGGGTTTGAGGAGGCCATTTTTCATATTAGAACATACACTTTACGTGAGGGAATTAGGGTTCTTCCTAGTTCAATTTTTCTTATTAATTTCAATCCCAAGAATTGGAATTGTGGCGAGTGCAACAAGGGGAAATTGTCAGTTATGTCAATTTCTTATTGCTGTGTTTTCTTTTCATCTCTAGTGAGTCATATCTAGGGTTGGATTGAAGTCTTCTTGGTTAGATTTTTTATTGCATTTGTAATCAAACTATCATTGCATAATTGATTGGTTTTTAGCACTTGTTAATACCATCAATTTGTAACTATACTTGTGGCATGGAACTTCTTTGTTGTAATGAGTAAAACCGGTTTGAATTTGTGTATTGTTGATTGCGATTCTCTTGGAATTAAGTTGGTTAATTGATTCAATTGAGGATTATCATCTTTGTGGATTTCCTTTCCTTGATTTTATCAATTGATTCATCATTCCTCAATTAGGGTTCACGCATTTTTTGTCCCCTTTGAACTGGTTTGATCTTGTGAATTGAAATTGTTCCTTTGGGTCATTTGCATGTGCTTAGACCTTGGTTTTAGGCACATCATCTTTTGGTATCAGAGCATCATCATATTTGGATTCATTCTTGGTCACATCTTTGTTGTGGGAATTGATTCATAAATATTGAGGAATTGTGCAATTGTTCAACTAGTTTGATTGACATTGTCTAATTGTCTTTCAAATTAGTTTTGCATGTGCTTAATCTTGGTATTTGCCATTTCAAGACCTACATACGATATCAAAGTAGTAGCTCTTTTACATATAAGAATTGATCAGTGGTTGACAATACAATCACAATTGCATCTAATCATGTACCATTCTTTGATTGTACTAACTTTCCTTATTGGAAATGTAGAACACAAACTTATATTAAAGCAATAGATTTTGCTTCATGGGAAATCATACGTTATGGTGATCCGGAAATCATTATTACTGACAATATAATCTTAGTTGACAAAGAAAAGAAAAAGGCCAAAGTAAACAGCACAATAAAGAATTTGCTTCTGATGAACATCTCTTAGACTATGTTCGCAATGATTTCATCATGCGAATCTACAAAGGAAATATGCGACAAATTGTGCAAAAACTATGGAGGTGTTGTATTGATTAAAGACACTAGGAAAGGAGCACTCATGCAAGACTATGAATTGTTCATATTTCAATATGATGAAACTATATTCAATGGAATAGATTTACTTTAATTACTAATGAAATTGCTTTGCTTGGTAAAAACGTTTGATGATGGTGAGCTCGTAAGGAAAGTCTTGTGAATCTTGCCAGGTTCATGGGATTCAAAGAAAAATGCAATTGAAGATGCTCATGACTTAGACAAACTAACATTGAGTCAACTTCGAGAAAAGCTTCAAGCATATGAGTTGAAATTGAAGCATATGAATGATCAAAAGAAAGTAAAAAATTCTACAGTATTCAAGGCTATTGAACAAGATATTAAGATAGATGAAGAATTAGATAGTGAGGAACACAATAATGATTTGACAATGTTGGCTTAAAGATTTACAAAAGCATTCAAGAAAAATGATAAGTGTTCTGAATAGTTTAAACACTTTTTTGCTAATCAATCTAAGTATGGTACAAAAAAGGTTATCAAAGAAAAAGAAGAAAAGAAAGAGAAAAAGAAAGAAATAGTTTGCTTTGAATGTACGAAGCTAGGACACATCCATTATGAATGTCTTGTGTTGATAAAAAGGATGGAGAAATATAAGAAGAAACAAAAAGCTTTAATGGCAACATGGAGTGATCTTGATGAGTCAGACTTTCAATCAAATGCTAGATCAGACAATGAAGAAGAGGCAAATCTATGCTTTATGGCTTTACCTGAGGTATCTTCTAAATCTGAGAATGATATACCTATTAGCTTTAGAAAACAAGTCAACAACTATTAAAGACTTTATCTAAGGAAAATGAAAAGATTGAAACTTTCAGAAATGAAAAAGAAGTCGTATGTTAGACTAATATGCTATTGATTGATGAAAATGATATGGAAATTTTACATATAGATAATAAAAGCTTACTAGAAGCACAAAATATTTTATCAAATAAAAATAATACTTTAAGAAAAGAAACTGAAGAGCTTAATGTAAGAATTGATGAAGTTTCAAAGAATTTAAATTTTATATTTACTAAGTTTTCTAAAAGTGATGAAAAACTACGAAAATTAATATCATCTCAAAGAGTAAGTAACTTAAAAGAAGGATTAGGATATAATAAAGTTGAGTTCTCAAACTGAGCTAAGTAAACTATTTTTGTTAAAGGAAAAGATCCAATCATTAATGATAATGTTGATACAAGTTAGAAGGAAAATAAAAGTATAAATATGAAAGAAAATAAGTCTATTAAACGAAATGAAAAAAAAAATATTAGAAAGTATTCTAAATAGTACTTTGGATAGAACTATAAATAGAACTCTAAATAGAATTGCAGACAGATGTATAGATAGTAGTACAGAAGAAATATATAAGGTATTATGGAGGCCATACCATATCATATAATTATCATCCGAGAATGGGAAGCTCATATCAATACCAATGGAGACCATATCGATATAAAAAAAAGTCTAGTAAGATCTAACACTTATGCATTCTATTTTTGAAACAAATATGGTTATATAGACAAATTTTGTTATTACAAAAATAACAAGCTCGGCCAACAAGAAGTAAAAAATCAAAATAACATGAGCTTAAATTTTGGTAGACCTAAGCTAGTCTGGGTTCTTAAAAGGGTTTAATCTTTTCTTTTTCTTTTCTTTTTTTTCTTTATGTATATGCAGGAACATGAAATAAAGCTAAATGTATTGTGGCACCTAGATAATGAGTGCTCACAACACATGTCAGGAGATGTTTCATTGTTCACTAATCTAGAATGGAAAAATGGAGGTTATGTCAAGTTAGGTGATGACAATAGAGGAAAGATAATAGCAACTGGTATAATAGGCTTTCCCTCTAGTACAATTGAAAACATTTCTTTGGTAAGAGGTCTAAAACACAATCTCTTAAATATTAGTTAACTCCGTGATAAAGGTTACAAAATGATTTTTGGAAAAGACAAAGTAGAAGCTTATGTTCAGAATGGAGAAAAATTGTTTAAAGTATTTTGAAAAAGAAATATTTACATGGTTGAACCATCTAGAGTAGATGTTGAAAGATGTTTCTTAACACTAAATGATAACTATTTTATTAGGCATGAAAAGCTTGGATATGTTAATTTTTCACAAGTAGAAAAACTTTCGAGAAATAAACTTGTTATTGAATTACTAAAAATTTCTTCTATTAAAGATATTGAATGCGATACTTGCTTGAAAAATAAAATGGTTTTAGTATCTCATAAGTCAAAATGTTATTTCAACAAAAAGACCTTTAAAACTTCTACATTTTGATCTTTTTGGTTTGGCAAGAACTTTGAGCTTAGGAGGTAATATATATGGTTTAGTGATAGTTGATTACTTTTCACATTTTACATGGGTTTTATTTCTTAGAAACAAGAGTGATACATTTGATGCCTTTGAAACTTTTTCAAAAAAAGTTTAAAATGAAAAAGGTTTTTCAATCATAATTTAAGAATTGATCGTGGTAGAGAATTTGGAAATGAAAACTTTATTGAGTTTTGTGAGAAAAATGGGATAAAACATAATTTTTTTGCTCCATATACTCTACAACAAAATGGAGTGGTAGAAAGGAAAATCAAAGTTTTACAAGAAATGATATAAAGTATGCTAAATGAAAGTAATGCACCAAAATATTTATGGGTTGAAGCAATATCTATATCTTGTTATATTTCTAATTGCATTTATCTAAGACTTTTGACATAGAAAACAACTTATGAAATGTATAAAGGTAGAAAGTTGAATGTGTCATATTATCACATATTTAAGACTAAATGCTTCATTAAAAACTCTAGGCAGAATCTTGATAAATTTGATGAAAGAGTTGACAAGGAAATCTTTCTTGGTTATTTAACAACCAATAAGGCTTTTTATATTTTTAATCAAGTAACTAGATTAGTAGATGAATCTATTAATGTCAAGTTTATTGATAACCCCGATTATGGATGATAGTGATGATGTAAAAAATAAAAAGAATAAGAATGAATATTTAAATCATCAACAAAGTTTACAAGATATCACTAGAGCACCTATTGAACCTAAAACAGAAGGTAGATTAGATAGTCGAGTAGACACTTCAACAAAAGGTATGTTAGACAATAAATTAAACAGTTTGCTAGAAGGTACTATTGAGTATTCTAAACCTTAGAGATTTAAGTTGTTTCATCCACTAGAATAGGTGCTTGGAAAAATAGATTCTAGATTCAAAACTAGATCAAAGTTACAAGATATAGAAAATTAATTTGCTTTATTATCTAGAATTGAACCTAACAATGTGAATGAGACTTTGATAGATAGTAACTAAATCAATTCCATATAAGAGGAATTAGCACAACTATAAGGAAATTAGGTATTAACACTAGTTCTCAAACCAAAGGACAAATCCATTAACGGAAAAAAATGGGTATTAAAAAATAAGCTTGATGAGTAAGGTAAAATAATTAGAAATAAAGAAAGGCTTGCGGTGAAAGGATATTTATAAGAAGGTATTGATTTTGATGAAATTTATGCCCCCATTGCTAAATTAGAAGTTATTAGATTATTATTAGCTTATGCATGTTATAAAGATTTTAAATTATTTTAAATAGATGTAAAAAGTACTTTTTTCAAATGGATATATCAAAGAAGTATTTGTAGAACAACCCCTAGGATTTGAAGATCCATTAAAAGAAGACTATGTTTTTAAATTACAAAAGGCTCTTTATGGTTTAAAACAAGCTCCAAGAGCTTGGTATGAAAGGTTAAGTGACTTTCTAATTAAAAACAATTTTTTAAGATGAAAAGTTGACACAACTCCTTTCATAAACAATTTGACAAAGATATTTTAGTGGTATAAATTTATGTAGATGATATTATTTTTGGTTCTAGTAATAAATATATTGCAAGGAATTTTTAAAGCTGGTGTAAGCTGAATTTAAGATGTCTTTGATGGGAGAACTAAACTTCTTTCTTAGATTATAAATCAAGTAAACCTCTCAAGGGATATTTATTCACTAAGAAAATGCTAAAAAAATTTGGATATGAAAATGTTAAGAGAGCTGCTACTCTTATGTCAACTTCAATAAAGTTAGATCCTGACATCACTGATAAAAAGGTACATGAAAAAATTTGTAGAAGTTTAACTGGATCCCTACTATATTTAACTACTTCTAGAACAAAAATATTGTTTGCTATTTATGTATGTGCTAGATTTCAAACAAATCCAATTGAAACACATTTAATAGTTGTCAAAAGAATTTTCAAATATATATTTTGCACCACAAAATTAGGATTTTAATATCTTAAAAATCAAAATATTAATTTAATAGGATATTTAGATATTGATTATGCAAGTTGCAAGATTGATAGAAAAAGTACATTAGGAACTTGTCAATTTTTAGGGGATAAACTTATATCTTGGTCATCCAAGAAACAAAATTTAGTTACTCTATTAACAGTTGAAGCAAAATGTGTTTCAATAGGAAATTATTGTGCTCAAGTTCTGTGGATTAAATAGCAATTGTGTGACTTAGATTTATGTGTAAAATTATTCCAATAAAATATGATAATACAAGTGCTATTAATCTTACAAAAGATCTAGTTCATCATTCTAGATCCAAACTTATTGAGGTGAGACATCATTTTATAAGAGATTATGTTAATAGTGGAGATATTAATCTTGATTTTGTTAATACTAAATTTTAATTAACTTATGTATTTACGAAACCATTAGATAAGAATAGATTTGAATTTATTAGAAATGTAATAAGTGTGTGTTTTCCTTTATAATTTTTTTTTTGTTATTTTGGATAAATTAAAGTGGAAGGAAGAGGCATCATAATCTCTCTTAGTCATTGGATTAATTAGTGCATGCAAAAACTACTTCCTTTAAAAACTCTTTTTCTAAAATTAAAGATTAAAAAATTCTCTCTTTTCTCTCTAAACTCTCTCTCTCTCTCTCTCTCTCTCTCTCTCTCTCTCTCTTCTCTCTTCTCTCTCATACTCTCTTGAACCCTAATCTCTGTTCACAACAATGGCACTAAGAAAATCAACTTAAGCTACAACAATGTTTTCTAAAGCCAAGAAGAAAGATAAAAACCTTATTGATATTGAAGATGATGAATCATCCATATCGAAGCACCTTAGCCAAGAAAAATCCCAAGAAATTGTCCATAGTAGAGAACAAAGGAAATTTGACAACACTAGCAATTTGGAGAAGCTTGTTACTGATAGTGATATAGAAAGTGAACAAGATGTTCCTCCAGATACTCTAGAAAAGAAGGGAAAAGTACATCATAGACATCAATTCACTTGGAAACTTATTCCATTAAAAGGGAAAATAATAGATTGCATGTCGTGAGATTTTGAATATCTAATCAAGAATGGTTTACATATAGATGAAATGTTACATAAGATAGGTTGTAGGAAACTATGCAATTTGAGATATATGGTATTTGGAGAAGTAATAGTAGAATTTTATGAAAATTTTGATTCAAGGAGAAAGGATAGGTTAAAATCAAATGTTTGTGGTCAAGATAGTGAAATTACAAAAAATGATCTAATTCTAAGTTTAGAACTAAAAAAAATGAAAGTACTGATGAAGACATACAAAACATGAATAGATTGTTAGCTTGGAATATTTTACAATCTCTAGAATAGGGGAAACTAAATATTTAGAACATAAATAGAGTAACATTGTATAGAGGATAGATATAGTTTCCTTTCCTTGTAAATATACTTATACAAAATAGAAGATTGTATCTACTCTATATATTGATAGAGAAGAAGGAATAAAACAAGCTTTTCTAAACATGGTATCAGAGCATGGAAAAGATCTAGGACCGGCAGAGTGAAGGAATCGGAAAAGGAAGATCAATGGGAGATCAAACACCTTCTATTGGTTCTTCTCGGATAGACCCCTCGGTTCTTGATGATTTAACATCAAGAATAACACAGATGCTACATCAAACATCCATACCAACAACTACTGATCCAATTCTCACATCAATAGGTATCAAGCTGGATGGAACGAATTATGGCATCTGGTCGCAAGTTATGGAGATGTATATTGCGGCCAAAGACATGCTGGGCTACATCAATGGAGACTCACCAAAGCCGATGGAAACAGATCCAATGTTTAGAATATGGAGAACAGAGAATGTTGTTGTTAAAGGATGGCTAATTAGCTCTATGGAACAGAACTTGATTGGAAGCTATATCAAATTTCCAACTGCTAAAGCTGTGTGGGATGCGGTTGCTACAACATACTTTGATGGCACTGATACCTCACAAGTTTATGATCTAAAGTAGAAAGTGTCAAGGAGATCATTGGTCGTGGTATTAAACGAGAAGGGATATATTACTTGGAGGAGTTTAGTGGGAGCAGAGCACACAAGGTTAGCAAGGAGGACACTAAGGAAAAGGACATTTGGCAATGGCATCGCAGACTAGGACATCCATCATTTACTTATATGAAGTACTTGTTTCCGAATTTATTTCATGATATTCCTAATAGAATGTTCAAGTGTCAGTCTTGTATTTTAGCTAAGAGCCATAGAGTCACATATTCAATCAGCAATAAAAGATGCAACAAACCATTTATGTTGGTTCATTCAGATGTTTAGGGCCCTGCGCCTATTTCAATCTCTTCAGGAATAAAATGGTTTGTGATTTTTGTTGATGATTGCACTCGTATGACATGGCTGTATTTGATAAAGAATAAGAGTGAAGTTACTGAGATATTCCAAACTTTTCACACTATGATTAGGACGCAATTCTCGGCTAATTTACGAATACTTCATGCTGATAATGGAGGGGAATTTGTTAACAAAGAATTGAGGGAATATTCAGGGCTCATGGTCTATATCATGAGACAACATGTAGACATACCCCACAATAGAATGGCATAGCAGAAAGGAGAAATAGACACATACTTAAAACAGCCAGAGCCCTCTTGATATCGGCTAATGCTCCTAGGAGATTTTGGACAGATGCAGTGACTACTGCTGTATACTTGATGAATCGCATGCCTTCCAAAGTGTTGAACTACGAAACTCTATTACAAGTCTTAGCTCGACATGAACCATTGCCTTTAATCTTAATGCTTCCTGCAGAGGTGTTTGGATGTGCAATATATGTTCATCTCCATAAGACAGAGCGAACTAAGATTGATCTGTATGCAGTCCGTTGTATATTCTTGGGTTACACAACTCACAAGAAAGGATATTGGTGTTTTGATCCATTGACCAAGCGTCTCTATATAATAATGGATGTTACTTTCCTGGAGATAGAGATGTTCTTCCAAAATCCTGAGTCATCTTTATCTATTCAAAGAGAACTAGTTGATAAAGAACAAGACAGTTATAAGCCTAGTTAGGAGATGTGGCCAGATATATCAATCTTCCAAAATGAAGGCAGCAGTCATCTCTATGAAAACATTGGAGAAAGAGGATCCACTAAATCTGCAAATGAAGAAAGTGAAGGGCGAGAACAATCCACTCTAGAGGAATCCCCTCAAGAATAGCAACTCCCACTAGAACAAGATACAACCCTAAGTTTAGTACCAACGGATCAAACTCTTGAGAATGTAGTAAAGGTACAATCTTCTGATCCATCTTCTAATTATAAATTGCCTTTCAGGAACAACCGTGGCAAGCTACCAAATTGCTATACACCAGACCATGGTGAAAGCAAGGCAAAATACCCAATTGCACGCCACATTAGCACTAGGAGGATGTCACAACCACTGAAGAACTTGGTAAATCAACTATCATCTGAGAATGTTCCAAGTTCGATAGAAGAAGCCTTAAGGGATCCTAGATGGGTTAAGGCTATAAACAAGGAAATGAAAGCACTCCAAAAGAATGATACTTGGAAGCTTGTGTCGATACCAAAAGAGAAGAAAGTGGTAGGATGCAAATGGTTATTTTCCATTAAACATAAAGCTAATGGGACGATAGATAGATACAAGGCAAGGCTAGTGGCAAAAAGATACACTCAAATGTATGGCATTGACTGCTAGGAAACATTTTCACCTAGTAGCCTGGAGAAGCAAGAAACAGAAGGTAGTGGCATTGTCAAGTGCAGAAGTTGAATTGCATGGTATGGCTAAAGGGTTGTGTGAATTACTTTGGCTAAGAGAGCTGTTGAAAGAAATTGGATGCACCTCTGAGTATCCAATGAGACTTTTTTGTGACAATAAGGCTGCTATTGAAATTGCACAAAATCCAGTTTAGCATGACAGAACGAAGCATATCGAGATTGATAAACACTTCATCAAAGGAAAGCTTGAAGAGAAGATAGTTCAATTTCCTTTTGTAAAGTCAAAAGAACAATTAGCTGATATGCTAACAAAAGGTGTCTCGAGTAGAATATTTTATAATTCACTTATCAAGTTGGGTATGGAAGATATCTTTGCACCAACTTAAGGGGGGAGGGTGGAGGGGTGTTAGCTTGGAATATTCTACAATATCTAGAATAGGGGAAACTAAATATTTAGAATAGAAATAGAGTAACATTGTATATAGGATAGATATAGTTTCCTTTCCTTGTAAATATACTTGTACAAAATAGAATATTGTATCTACTCTATATATTGATAGAGAAGAAGGAATAAAACAAGCTTTTCTGAACATAGATTAGAGTTATTTCAATACTTGAATGATGGCATTGAAATTGATTTGCAATGAGATATGCTCATTATTCAATTTTCTCTATTGGTTAGAATGCTACATAAGACAGTAATATATTGTGTTCTACTAAGGATTGGGAGTAGAACATACATTTCAATAGATGAGGCAAAAATTATTTTAGGTATTACTAAAGGGAAAAGTGTAGGTGTAGTAAATAAAATTTTGAAGAATTTGTTTGAGAATAAGGGAAAGTGACCTTATGGAAATCTAGTCATGTTTCTCTTAAAATAGAAAAGGAAAAGGTTCCTAAAAGAGGATTTACTAAATTTTCTGTCAAGAAAGTTAATGAACGAATTCTTCATCATATGAATATACATGTTTGAAGAAAAGTTTAGTTCTCTAGGGATTACGCTATATACATGGATCGTAGGCATACAAGAAGGGATATTCCTAAACGGATGTCTAATGTGGAAAGAGGAGCAATCTTTAAAGAGAAAAAGAAAATAGGTGAAAAAAAAGATACTTCTCGAAAAGGGTAGAAAAAGAAAAGGTTGATGAAAAGGAAGGTTGGTAAGGGAAACTTGGAGATTAAGGATAAGCCTTTAGTTGAATCAGATAGTTTAGTAGAAGCTATATGAAAACCCCCTCTCCAAAGAAAAATGACTTTGAAGCTAGAACTAGCAAAGAGGTGATAAATCTGAAGAGTAGAATTTCATATTTAGAAAATTTTGTTAAGAAAATCTTTATGGAGATGAAGTCTATAATTAAGTTGATCACTACTAAACCTAGTGAAGAGAAATTTGAGAAACAACTTCCACCAACTCTCACTAGAATTGGAAATAGTTCTCTTAGGATTCCTATTCAAGAAGGTTAATAGGATCTTAATGACGAGGCTGGAGACACTATTCTAGTACGTGAACAAAACTTGGAGGCTCCACATGTACAACAAGGAATTGATCAAAGTGATGGGATAGAGATCTTGGATCACTCTGACCAAGGAACTATTGAGATTAATCTTGAAGCTACTTAAGAACTTGATCCTCCACCTATTTTTAAACCCATCCAAACCACTCAAAATGACTCCCTATTGAATAGTTTGATTAACCGTCTCCTCCTATTGAACCAATCAAAACACAACTAGCTCTAACTCCAGCTTTAACCAAAACTAATTCTCATCCTATCAAAAAAAGAAACTAAAGAAGCCTAAATTCCAAAGACCAAGGAAAAAAGTGAAGACAACTGTTAGGAAAATTGTCAAGTCACCTAAGAAGTAGAAAAATTAATTCTTTTGCATTGATATTTCCATTAACTGTATAGCTTTTAAAGGCAATTGTTGGTCATTTGATTTGCTTTGTTTTGATGCTTGTTAACTATTTAATTTCAAGACTTATGTTGATCATTAGATCTAATTGCTAGTCTGTTGAATTTTCTATGATACTTTATGCTTTTGAGGAATTTTGTTACTAGTTACTACTTGTTAATTAATTCATATAAATCCATATCATATTTTAAGGGGGAGTAATATATTTTACTTGTTTGATAACAAAAAGAGGGAGAAGGAATAGTAAGTAGTGATAAACCTGTTTCATAAGTGTTTAATTTATTACTTAATATAGTATATTAGTTTATCACTTGAGATAGGTTTTTGTTATTATCCAAAAAAGGGAGAATGTTGAGTTCTCTGAAATAAGTTTTGATGATAACAAAAAGGTTATTAATAAATATGTGTTAAGCACATAGAACAAAAGTATTTATTTTTATAGACACTTAAGTAGGCAATAATTTAAAGATACTTAAATAAACAGTTTGATATGAACTTTTGATAACTTAAGTGGCTAGGGTTTCTTGCTCTCTGACTAAATCGCCGCCCTCATGATAGGCGGCATCCCACCGCTGTTGACGGTTCCGCCCACTGCGGCTCCGTCATATGTCAACACCCTTCGTGGCCGGCCCTTAGCTCCTGCTCCCTTTGCAACATTACCATTAGAATTCGACTTGACCTCCATGCCCACCGTTTACAAAGGAGAGCCTACCTTCATCATCACCAAGGCCGAAAGTGAGCAATTAGCAAAACCATTCCGTTTAACCTTGATCGGAAAATTTTCAAAGGGAAGACCAAAGATGGATTATCTTAAGAAGGAATTTGATAGAATTGGCTTCAAAAGGGGTTCTCCATTGGAGCTATCGACTATCGACACATATTAATCAATTTCGATTTGGACGAGGACTACCAGCGGTGTTGGATTAGAGCTGTATGGACCATGGATTCACATGTGATGAGAGTCCTTAAATGGACACCCTCTTTTCGTCCAGACAAGGAATCATCCAAGTTCCAGTTTGGGTATCTCTGGAACAACTTCCGGTTCATTTCTTCGAAGAACGCTACCTGCGTTGTATGGCTCTAATGATAGGTATGCCACTCAAACTTGATGAAGCAACAAAGAGAAAAACTCGGCCTTCTGTAGCCCGAATTTGCATTGAAGTCGATCTTCTAACAGAACTACCAAAACATCTTCGCTTGGGAGAAGGCGATGAGATTTATTTTCAGAATGTGATCTATGAAGACCTACCCTCCTATTGCCGCTTGTGTAACACTGTTGGTCATTCGGCTGACACTTGTTGCAATCGGGGATCGAAAGCAGATATTATTCTAACAAAGCATACTAAGGAAGCTGTGGTTAAGCCAATTCGTCCAGCTCTTTCCTGGAAGGCAAAACCTGTGTCGGAAACATCCCCTTCCTCATCTGGGCTACAAACCTCTGAAAAAGCAGCTACCTCAATTGATGTCCCTGATAAACATGCTGACAAATTGCCCGTGTCTGAAGATAAGCTCTCTGATAAAATGTTAGTGTCTGCTAATCAGCCCACTGAAAAGTCCATTGTTAAAGTGCTGGAGTCCGCTACGAATGTTGATGCGCCAATATTTGAACTCACTGCTCAAGAGACTTCTGCCCTAAAGTCCTTTGTTGCTAAGGATTCTGTAGAACGATTATCAGATGAAGTTGCAGTTGTACATCCTAAATTAGCAATTATGGATAATGGCCCTACTACAAATGCCATGGAAACCGGCATTGCTCATACGGTAACTGCTGCTACATCGTCCTCTCAGGTTACAGCTCCTTTGCAAGTTGAACCTGTATTCTCTTTTGAAAACACTGTTACTTCTATGGCATCCTTGCATGTTGAATTATCGATTATCTCTGTTGCTCCTCCAGTGATAATATCCTCTCAGTTTGATGTGCTTGCTGATAATAATGAACATGTTGATGAGGAAATAGATATTGATCAGCCACTAGAAGAGCCTCCTGATGTATCTAAAGCTGCTTTGTCGCCTCGAATGCCCCCTCGCTTGACACGGTCAGATGATGAAACCACCACTGTTAAAAAGCCTGGACGACCTCTTGGTTCAAAAAAGAAGCCCCTTTCTCGTCAAGGAAATCCTCGTCATTCCGCAAGGATATCTATTGACCCTAAACCCCCCCTTTCTCAATGATAAGTGTTCTTTTTTGGAACGTGCGTGGGATTGCTTCCAAGGCATCTCAGCGTCGTCTAAAGTTTCTAATACAGTCTCATAAATTGTCACTAGTTGCTCTCCTAGAACCGATGGCAAATGTTTCTGTGCTCCATGCTTTGAAGAATAAATTTAGTTTTGCTGTAACTTTTTCTTCCACTAATAATAAAATTTGGGTTTTCACTTCCAAAGATTTTACAGTATCGTCTGTAACAGATGATGGGTAGGTGCTATCATTGGAGGTAATCCATAATCATCTTCCCACTCCGATTTTGTTGTCTGTAGTCTATGCTTCTTCCACTAGACAAGGCCGTTTAGGTTTGTGGTCGTCGATGCAGAGTCTCTTCAGTTCTTCCCCTGGTATGTCGTGGCTAATAGGCGGCGATTTTAATGTCATCCGTTCGGTTGATGAGTATAGGGGTAACTCCTCTCTTAGTCAAGGGGCGATCTTCGACTTCAATAATTGTATTACTACGTGTAACCTTATTGAACTTCTAACTGTGGGGAATGATTTCACTTGGCAAGGGGTTCGATCAAATGGTACAGTGTTCAAGAAGCTTGATTGCTTGCTGTTCTCAAGTGATTGGATCTCTATGATACAGGTTAACTCTATACATCATTTGAATAGGTCTTCTTCAGATCACTACCCTATTCTGTTTCAATATCAGAAGGAGGCATTAACCAAGCCAAGTTTGTTTCGATTCCAAAAGATGTGGTTGCGAAGATAGGAGCTTTTTGATATAATAAAGGATAGTTGGTCTCAACCTATGAATTCATATGGCATGTTAGCTTTCTCACTTAAGCTTAGGTGACTCAAGTTGCGTCTTAAAGATTGGAACAAACAACATTTTGGTGATGTTTTCCATAATCTGAAAGAAGCCGAAGATCAGGTTTCAACTCTTGAACAACTGTATGAGGAAACAGGAGCAGTGGAGGACAGAATTAATTTGGAGCGGTCGAAATCAAACCTTTTTTCACGTCTTAGGGAACGTACAGACTACTTGCAGCAGAAATCAAAGATAAAGTGGTTTCGAGACGGAGATGAAAATTCCACTTTATTCCATGCTTTTGTTGTAGATCGCCGTTCCAAAATGGGGATTCATACGATCAAAAATGGAAGTGGTAACTGGATCTCATCCCCTACTGAATTGGAGGCAGAAGCTATTCAATTTTTTTCCAATCTTCTACGGCAACAGCATGTTGGTGATGATGCAGGAGTTGAGAATAGGCTGCTTGCTAATATTCCAACTTTAATTACCACTGAAGATAACAAATCATTGTTACGTCCTATTGAGGGTCCGGAGTTAAAAATGGCTGTTTATGGCTTAGACTCCGATAGCTCACCTGGAGTTGACGGTTATGGGGGCATCTTCTATCGCTCTTGTTGGGACATAATAGAACGAGATCTCCTAGCTGCTACTCGAGATTTTATGGCTGGTACCCCGATTCCCAGGGCAGTTGCAAGCACCTTGATTGCGCTTCTGCCTAAAAAGCAATCTACAACGTCATTCACCGATTATAGATCGATAAGTCTCTGCAATTTCTTGAACAAAATTTTTACCAAGGTCCTGACAGAAAGATTGAAGTCAGTTTTGCCATCCATAATTTCACCAGAGCAGTCGGCCTTTTTGAGTGGTCGAGACATAACAGAGAACATTCTCCTTGCTAAGGATCTTGCCCAATTTTTAAAACATCCCTCAAGAGGCAGAAATCTAATAATCAAGATGGATATGATGAAGGCTTTTGATTGGGTTTCATGGTCATTTCTTCAGAATTTAATGCTAAAATTTGGTTTTGCACATCACTTCGTCTCACTCATCCTAGGTAATCTAAGAACCGCCTAGTTTTCAATTATCTTGAATGGAGGTCCGGTTGGTTTTTTCCAAGCTTCTAGGGGTATCAAACAGGGTGATCTGTTATCTCCATATCTTTTCTTGTTAGTTTCGGAAGCTTTATCTCGAGGACTTAAAAATCTTGAAGAGACAGGGCAAATACTTCCTTTTGGTACTCCAGCATCAAATTCAATTAAAGTAACACATCTTAGCTTTGCAGACGACATCTTGGTTTTCATTCGAGGGGATAAAAGGTCCTTACAGCATCTAAATAGGTTCTTTATTGATTATGAATTGGGCTCTGGACAGAAAATTAGTAAGGCCAAGAGCTTTTTCATTCCTCCTTACAATCGTTCCCCAATATACCTCCAACAAGTCTCGGCTTCCCTTGGCATTCCTTGTGGTTCATTTCCCTTTTTATATTTAGGATGCCAACTGTATAAGGGTCGAGTAAGGGAGAGTTATTTCTCCCACTTGATTGATAGCTATGAACAGAAACTTAGCCACTGGTCTAACAAGATCTTGTCGCCTGGGGACAGACTAATTCTCTCATTCGCCATGTTTTGTAAGCTATTCCATTTCACACGCTCACTGCTATTCAGCCTCCAAAATCGGGATCTTCAGACTATTGCAAAAATAAACATTGGAGGGCTTGGCATAGAATTACTTTTCCTTCGAAAGAAAATGGTCTTGGAATCCGGGACTTTTCCTCAATGATCACAGCTGCCTCATTGAAGCTATGGTGGAAACTTGAACATGGTAAAAGCCTTTGGGCAAAATTCATTGGTTCCTTGTCTGAATCATCAAGGAAGCGTACTTCTTGGCGGCGTATTCAGGTTGTACATGACATTGCTGAACAAAATACATGTTTCCAAGGTAATCATCGAATATGGATGTCCTCTGTTACTGGTGCATTTAGTTACAAAACAGCATATGAATTGATTAAGCCAAGATAACATTTCATTCGATTATTCGATAAGCTTATGCACCGCTTTTTGCCTCTTCGGATTCGCATTTTCATGTGGCGTTTATTTAATAAGTTATATGCGTTTCCGGAGGTCCTTCGTGGCTTTGCTTTTCTCCTGAATCCCTCTAGGTGCCCTTTGTGTTTGAGTGAGGAAGAATCCATACAACATCTTTTCCTCAAATGCAAAGTTGCTACAAACTTATGGTTCCTTATGGCTAGTTGGTTGGAAATTCATATTTCCCCAGTTTCTGGTTTATGGAATATGATACAAAGCTGGTTTCAAATGCATTCAAAGGGCACTATTTTTAGCTTGCTATGCTAGTTAACACCGTCCTTTATCTGCTGGGAGTTATGGAAGGCTAGAAATAGAATGATTTTTGAAGGACACGCAACTTCAATTGGAACCCTTTTCCATCTAGTTAAGGATCAGCTGATCTTAACTCTTAGATCTTACTCTCCTAAGGCGAGCTCTATACGGGAAGTTGAGGTTATTAAGCACCAATTTGCAACCACTTTAGAGGTGAAGGTGAGAAGCCGACTAATTGTCAAGTGGCTGAGGCCTACATCAGGTTATGTCATAAATTCTGCTGGTTCATATACTTCAGATAGAGCGGCTTGGGCATGCATTTTACGACGAAATGATGGCTCATTTATACATTCAAAAATGCAACGCGCACTGGATACTCCAAATGCATTATCTATTGATTTGGAGGGTGTTATTTTTTGCCTACGCTCATGTGCTTCGAATAAAATCTCCCCAATACAGATTCAAACTGATAGTATGCTACTTGTGTCTTACTTTCAAGGCAAAACAGTGTGTCCATGGCAATTGTCCCCTAAAATAATGGAGGCAAGGAACTTGATGCAATCACTATCGGCCTCCGTTGTTCATGTGTATCGTGAAGCAAATTCCTTGGCGAATGGTCTTTCTAAATATGCAACTCAACTGGATTGTATTAGAATTGTGCGCTGGCAAGATCTCCCGGGAAGACTCAGAGGTATCTACCTCATAGATTTATTTGGGTGTCCATACATAAGAAGTCGATAGCCTCTTTATTCATCTTATTGACAGATTTTGTATCCATTTTCCATTTGGGAGAATGCATTTTGTACAGTATTTTTAAATACTGCTCTCTATAAGGACTATTGAAACTAATAAATAAATACAACAGCCATCTTGGCTTTCAAAAAAAAATAAAAAATAAAAAATAAAAATAAACAGTTTGATACAGACAATCTATTAGATGCTCCAGTAGACACTTAAAGGCAATTTGTCAAACATTTTAGTAAACATCTAAATAGAAGATTTGATACTTTGGTTTGTAAACCTTGATTTGAAGAATGTATGCTTATACAATTCTTGTCTATATTTAATATAAGTTTGATTTACAAGTTTAACTTATTTGTAACTGCAGTTAGTGAATTTTTTTATGTAATGGATCCAATTAGTTTAAAACTTATTTTAACTAATTATCATCTAAAGAAGAAGAACAAGATAAAGATAAATATTTTTAGTTGAAGCACACTCGAAATAAGAGGGATCATTTTTTTTTTTTTCAATTTAAGGCTTATCCATACGAGGTTGTTAAAGAGGCAGATAGAAATAAACATCCATAATTTCAAATTTTGAGCAGAATTCATTACACAGTCAAGGAATTTGAATTTGAATTTTTGATAAGATTTTTCAAAAGTCCACAAGTGTAGGGATACTATGAATGTTAGAAAACGTTGTGAATGTTTGAAGGCTTCTATTGACAAAGAAAAATATATAAACTGAAGATTTCAAGTTCATACAATGAAAAAATAGAAACATATACAAATATAGAGATAGACATGAGAAGAGACAGAAAACAGAACAAGAACAAAAACAATTACAAATCTCTATTCTCTCGAGCTTAAACTAAAAAATCTATATTTTTCTCATTATTTTATAAATTTTATTCACCTTTTCATGTAAAGTTTTGCTTAGAATGTGAGGTTATAAGAGTCTTGTAGTCTGTGATTAGCTAAGTGAAAGGTTAGAAAGATAGAGCAAAAGTTATTGGTATTTGTAACATTTCTTAGCTATTGAAATAGTGGAATAATTGGTGTAGAAGATTGGATCCCCAGTAGTATAGTTGGAAGAGAGGACGTACTCAATAGGTGCTTACGTATTAAAACCAAATGTTTTAGATTTGAGGACTAACCTATTAAAACCCTATGATTACCATTTTCATTATCTGAATTATGATTATATTTTATTACATCCTTTCAAGTATATAAAAAAAATATTTACAAAAAAAGGTACGAAAAACAATAACAATAATACTAATAATAATAAAAAGGATTTTTTTTTATTTTTTAGAGTTGCCCCACAAGGGTATTTATGTACCTATTAGTCAAGATTAAATAAGTTGTAGTTTGTGAGTTTATTTTATAAAAAAAAAAATTCATTTTACATTCTTAACCATTTTTATTTATTTAAAAAAAAAACTTTAAACCCTCTTTTTTTTTCTCTTTTTTCTTTTTTTTTTAATAAAAAATCCCAATTTTTTTTTAAAAATACCATTTATTTTTTTTAAAAAGGTTTTTCTAGATGATAAAAAAAATTAAAAAAACTTACAAAAACATAAACAATTTTTTGGATGTTTGAATAATAACATGTGATAAAAAATATTTAATTATTTCTAAAAAAAGAATATTATTATTATTTAATGTATTATTTTATATTAATAAAACAATAGCTAAATCAAGATTAGGAGACTTACCTCACAAGCAGTTCAGGTGAAGGAGGCTCGGGTGGCAACCATTCGAGTGATAGAGTTTCGAGTGGTTCCGATTAACGGCGATGTGAAGTGGACAATCGGAGCAACTCTTGGAAATGTGGGCAACAAAAACCCTCAACCAATTTATGGATCTAAGCCCTCTAACTAGTTTAATTTGAATTAAACCAAGACCAAAATAGTATGACGTGTAAGCTTGATCTTTAGTCAAATTGAAGCAAATTATGGATGATTACACCTAATCAGTTACCGGGCTTTGCCCCTCTAATGATGGGGAAGTGTTTGGTGGCTTTAGGTTGTTTCGAATTTCTTTGCTTAAGAGAAATTGAAGAGAGAGAGTGGGAGTGTGTGGGTCGTGGGTTTGAGAGAGAGAGAGAGCAGGGAGTCTGACTGAATTGGATCTTTGTTTGGTGAAAAGCCTCCATTAAGGGGACCTCTATTTATAGTGTTAAAGCCTTGATTCCACATAAGGAAGCCTTAGGTACATAAAAAATAGCATCTTGATGAACATGAATATTTTGTTTTTATACATGATTTTTCTACCAAAATTAGCATCACTTGAATAATTATCAAGCATAATTAAAGATTTAAACATGTAATACTAGCTTGGTTTGCTATATTTGCAATAAAATATCTAAGGAATCTAGAAAAAAACACAGAATAATTCACCTTGCAAAATTCGGAAATTTAATGTATCTTATTTTTTCTAATTTTTGAAGTCAATTTTAATCTAGTTTTGTTAATTATTTGATGCACTTTTGATTGCATTTAACTCATATCCCATGTCTACTATAAATTATTTCTTTTTATTTGGTTGAAATTGATGAAAAAACAAGTGAAATCAAGTAAAAAATAGGCAAGATTAACTTGACTTTTCTGTTTCTTTCTCAAACTTAAGAAGGAAAAAGATGGACATGAATCTCAGGTAGCCAATCCACATGTGCCACATGTCCTCTCTATTAAAAAAATAATAATAAGACTGACTTAGCTAGTCATTTTCTCATTATATTATGCACTCGAAATATTAATGAACTTTAACCTTTTTCCTTTTATTTTTTATTTTTTGTATTTTTAGCCTTTTTCCTTAAATTAAGGCTTAAACTAAAAAAGAAAAACAAAAACTTTAGGAGCAAAAATGAGGTGCCTACATATCACAATATATCTTTAATGGTCTTTTAACATTACCCACAACATGTATCCTAATGACAAAATTCCTCAATCATATTCTATGATTGGATGCCTCATACCATGCTATAAATTGTACTACCATAGTAGAAGAAGCTATGAATGTCTACTTAGCACTCTTCCATGAACTACTCCACTAGCAAGTAGATAGATATATCTTGATGTGGATTTCCAACTATCTTGGCACCTAGCAAAATCAAAATTAGAAAAACTAATGATCTCCAATTGATCTAATTTCCTATATGTGAGCATGTATCTTTTGTTTTTTATAAATACCTCATGACCCATTTGGTTGCTTTCTAGTGATCCACTCTTAGATTACTCAAATATCTCCCTAATATCCCAACAATGTATACAATATCTGGATAGCGTACAGAGGGCTTCCTATAGCTAAAGCATAAGGACCTCTTCCACTTCTTTTCCTTCAAGGTCATTCTTAGGGAATTGATCTTAACTAAATTTGTCTCTTTTAGTAATAGGGGTATCTTCTAGTTTATAATATTGCATGCAGAATCGTTTGAGCACTTTCTCAATATAACCCTTTTGAGATAACCCAAGAAGACCTCTAAAGTGATATTGATGCATTTAGATTCCTAATAAACAAGAAGCTTTTCAAAGATCTTTCATTTCAAAATTTTTTGATAGAAATTTCTTAGTATTGTGTAATAAGCCCATCATTTGTGGCAAGCAGTATGTCATCTACATATAAGACCAAGAAAATGAACTTGCTCCTACAGAGCTTGTGGTATAAACAATCATCAACTATATTTTTCAAAACCGAACAAGATAATAATTTGATGAAACTTTTAATACCATTGGCAAGATGCTTGCTTGAAACCATAAATGGATTTCTTTAACTTGCACACCATTTGCTTTGAATCTCTTGAAACAAAGTTTTTAGGATGTACCATGTAGATCATTTCATCAATGTCACCATTGAGAAACACCGTTTTCACATCCATTTAATGTAACTCAAGATCAAAGTGAGCTAGTAGTGTCATTATTATCCTTAAAAGAGTCTTTTTGATGAAACAAAAGAGAAAGTCTTTATAATTAATGCCTTCTTTCTATGTAAAGCCCTTTGTGACAAGACGTACCTTATACCTTTTTATATTACCTTTTGAATCCCTTTTGGTTTTAAATATCCATTTGTAACCAATGGGTTTTAATTTTAAGGTAATGGAATAAGGTCCTAAATATCATCATCCCTCATGGACTTCATCTCCTCATTCATAGCATCTATCCACTTTTGAGAATCAAAACTTTCCACAAATTGTCAGAAGTTGACAGAATCATTCCAATGCTATCCTCGTACTCTTAAAGAAATATAACATAATCATCTGGAATTGTGTTTCTTCTTTCGCTAGTGGATGTCACGCCCCAAAAGGGGGCCTAGAAGCCTCTACTAAAATTACCATGACACGTGTACACCCGTTACATGGTAATCGTCTTATGAGTCAAAGATCGTAAGACTCTAAGTAAATAATTACATCTACAACAATTTATAGTACATATAATTAGATAATAAAACACAACTATGGATCCCATACCTCACGGTTAACCATGATTATAGATAATCGGTATCTCTTACCAATCAATAAAATAGGATAAATCTTATGTTCTCAACTTTAAAATCTATTCACATGGGGGTCCTAACATTTCATCTAAGTAAATCTATCATTCACAAATCTTACTTCGTTGTTTTGGTCTTCCAAAACACTTAATACTTCACATCTTATCCCATCCCGCGCTTTCACCGTCGTCACCTGCATCAAGTCTGTGAGGGGGTGAGCACACCATAGCTCAATGAATGGGATGATAACACTTTCAATGCTACATACACACACATAAACAAACTTAAATAGAAAATTAGACATATGCTATATACATACACAAGCAAGCAAATTCAATTTAAAATTAAACATATGCTATGCATGAACAACCATATGAATGCAGCATCTCACGTAGTCTTTTGGTAATCGACGTGAAGTCTAAGGTTTACGCCCCCTTTGACCTTAGGTTGGGGATTCCGAAGCCACCATCAGTGCCCAGATCATTACCTGATTTATTTATCTTATCACTTGGTTAATTATGATATCTTATTAACTCAATAGTGAATGCTCCCGTGCCTCTCTACACTAGACGGAGCAAAACCCTCAAGGACAGGCTGGACTCGGAACCGTTAAGGCGCGACAATCCCCTAATCACTTAGTTCGCATTTGGCGAAACAACATTCCTCTTGATCACTTCCGGTGCATCTTGTGATAATGATGGTCTTCAATCTCATGCAATGTCTCGTGAAAATGCATGTCATGTTTTTAAATCGAGTCCTCTTCCTTAATTAATTTATTTGGGGTGATCAAACAACATTTACAATCATAATCAATCATACCACAAAAGTAAACATCAAACATTCCATTTCACTCAGCACAAGCAAGGATTATGCATTTCTTGTTATGCAACATCCACACTGAACCCAAACCCCATTGATGTAGACCTATCCAGTTTTACAATGGATTAAATTATCTCGGCACCTCTCTGTGCCATTTCTTTTAAATGTCAAACCACTCAAGTTGACTTACGATCATCAGATCTGGCACCTTTATGCCCTTTTTCTCAAATGCCGAACCACTCGAGTTGGCTTACAATCATTTCTGACACCTCTGTGTCATTTATATCACATGTTAAACTAACTAGTTGGGGTTGGTTTACATTAATCATCTTTGACACCTTTGTGCCATCGCACTTCTCAAGTGTTCTATCATTTTCACACTTTCGAGAGCTAACAAAGTCATCTCGTTTTCTCTTTCGATGTCCTCAAGACATTTGTATATTATTTTTGTATATGTGTGTATATACATATTTCTGTCACATCTCTAATTAAGGACAATTTACTAAACATTTTCCCTTACGAACTTAAGAGAGTAAGAAAATATAGTCGTTGATTTTTAAAAATTAAGGTTGCACTCATGATTTGGTATGGTTATGTTCATGAGTATTTTTCGTAATTAAAATAGGAAAATAAGTTTGTTAAGTGTATGTATATACATTTAGGAGCCAACTTTGACATGTATACATAATGATAACTATACACCCTATTCCAACTAAATATACTTATTCGATAGCTATAGAAGGAAGAGCTAAGTTTCTATATTTTGGTTTGTTTTGGAAGAAAACAATTTTTAAATCATGGGTTAGGCTTATAGTTATAGCACTAGCGATATGGCGCTAGGTGCTATCATTAAGGTAATGATATCTAAACTCTCGGACCATTCATTCCCCTACATTCTTCACAACTTATTTCCTAACTCATTAATTCCCACCACATAACTCAACAATAATCACATTAAATAGCAAACTCAACAAACAATAATTTCACATGCATAGCATTCAACATACAACACAATATAGTAACATATCATTAAGTTTCCCACTCACTTGTTTAGGGTTGTCATAGTCCTAGCCAGAGTCGAGCGATTCCAGCAGGTAACTCCTTTGCATTCCTCTTGAAGTCAGTATCCTTTTGCGATCCTTTCTCAACCCAATCATAAAGTCACATCTCCACTTGACCAAGGTAGTCTTTTAGCACCTGATATGTGTACTCTGGTCATCTTGTGGTTGCTGACAAGGTGTGAAGTTTCCTCCTTATGGAACTTTGGATGAACAAAATTCGAATGTTGAACTTCCTTCGAATTTGTGCTTCCAACACCTCAAGTTGCTGTGATCGACTGTCTGTTTTCCTTGTGTAGAAGTCGAGCAATGGAATGTCTTCGACTTGCTAAATTTGGAATTCCTTTTTCCACATATGTAAGATATCCTTGGAAAGGACAATTGAAGATCTCGCATTAGGGTATTTCACCAAAAATGATTTTCTTCGACATCCTTTGAACATTCCATTATCAAATCCATTTTATTCTAAATATCTCCCAAGCTATCATCTTGGATATTGTTTGAATCATTCCCTTTACCAGTTACACCATCATAGACGCTTCTCTCGTCCATGAAGCATCTTTAAACCTTTCATTTATCCAATTGTCTTTAATATCTTTCAACAAATCTTCGCTTCTATTACCATATATACACCAACCTTTTCCACAGACCACATGCACATCAACATATACATATTCTTATCCATTTACTCTACACATATTACACACCTCCCGTATCCATACTTACACATACCCACACCATGCATTATCTCATACACCTACTCACATACTCCATTTACACCTTGCACCATCAATACACACACCCACATACTTTCCACACACCACATTTGCCTTCCATACCCATACATTCATGTTCACACTCCGTACATCATCTCATACTCGTACGTACATATCCTACATATATCATCTTCAACTTCCATATTTACACACACATGCCCATACTCCACACATCCTACACCTTTCATACATATACACACACACTCTTACAAGCTACATGGCATCCACGCATACGCACACACCTCATCTACAACACACCATCCATATGAATATATTACCCCCCCCCCCCCCTTTTCACATACACCACATATCATCCCATACACATACAGTTTGCATACATCACACCCTTATACACACACATACCACACACCCACATACACATCACTTCATGTACCTACGCACCTACTCCCAAGCATTACACACTCAGCTCCTCCTCTACACGTACACACATCTTCACATACACTACTCACTTTTCCACATACATCTCACACATCCATACACACATGCACATACATACATCTTTATTCACATCATACACCCTCAACCACACATACACATATATCCACTTCATTTACACACACATTCCGCATACACTACATCACCTCCTCGTTTACACACACGCATACACACACATTCCTACTTACACACCACATGCATCCTCATACATACACATTTGTATACACATCCTCATTCTTGCACATATACATACACACCTTCCTCCATACACATACACTCTCGTACATCTCACCCCATCATCCACACATATACACGCATCTTTCTCATCCACACACACTCACATGCACACACGTACACGGCCTCCATTCGCGCACACCCACACGCTCTCACACACCCCCACTTCCTTCACATGTACACACACACATCCTCACGCACATTTCGCCACCCTTCACCGCACACACTTTCAATACACATACGTACATATACACACTACACACTCGCCTCATACACACTCGGCTCTTCTTTCCTCTTTCTTTTTCCTCCTTTTCTCTTCCCTTCTATGCTAGCCTTCGTTCTTCCTCTTTTCTCTCTTCTTTTCTTCCCTTTCCTTTCCTTTCCCCTTCCTCTCATGGCTTCACATGAGCCTTGCTGTATCATCAGTACCACAAGGGTCCTTCAGTTGCCTCTTCCTATCTTCGTGCTTGTGGTTGTGAGGTGGACACAAGAGTATGAATTAAAACATTTCGGACGTCGATCCCAACCAATTAGGTTCGGTTGCATCCTTCATGACCATCATCATAAGAAAGTGTAGCACGTGCATTCTTTGGCACCGATTCTTCCTAAAGCTCACTCAAATCAGAATCACCTTCGTCTTCATTGCTGTTGTCTCCCACTCCGTTTTCTAACCTTCCATTACCAAGTTGCTGCCATGGTCGTCGTCGTTGCTGCTGTTATTTTCATGGATGTCGCGCTGTTGCTCTTGTGGATGTTGTTGCTGTTGTCATCTTCCTTGCTACTGCTGTTGCGATTGTTGTAGATGTTCTTCTTGTGGATGTTGTTGCAGCTGCTGTTGTCGTCATGATCATTGTTGCTGCCGCTATTGGAGTCGCGGTTGCTGTCGTAATTGGGACTGTCATTGCTGCTGCCGTTGCTGTAGTCGAGGTCGTCATTGCCACTGCTGTTGCCGTCGTTGTTGTGGTTGCTGTTGCTATTGCTGCAGTTGGAATGTCTAAGGGTTTACGCCACCCATATAAGAAGAATAGGCTTATAAAGGAGGGCTATGTTTGCTGTCATAGAGCTGAACACGACCACTGTTGTCAGCGCCTACAAGATTTCTAGACCCTAGAGCAAGCAATGATCTTATACAAGGTCTGGTCTGGCTACTCCACTAGCTTCACTAGTCTCTTGTCTGCTATCATAACCAGCTTGATCAGGAAGACGCCAGCTAGACATCCCGTCTGCACCGCATACCCCTCTAAGACTGTTTCGACATCAACTAACGGTTTGCTTTATCTTCTACCTTATCCGAGATCAGCTTGCCCTTCGCCACTATTCTTCTTGTCGAGCTCCTTTGAAACTTAAGCTTTAAAGCTTTTCTTGGTCACGACTTCAACTAGTGCTCGTGTTCCATAGTAGTCTGCTCGAACCCACTATAGCGGCGTATTTATACCCACCAAGGAGTGTTCAATTGATAGTAAACACCCCCAATGAACTCCACTTTGCAATTGGTTTCCATTTATCTAGTCACGCCAGGGGAAATGAGAAAAGAAAGACAAAGGAAATCGGTACTAAGACGAAGGAGGTTGAAAGGTAGAAGAATGAAGAAGAAGGGAAGAAAAGCAAAGTTATGTTTGGGCAGTGATGTGGGACGATGCTACAGTCGGAAGAAAAGAAGAATAAAAGGGAAGGTGAAATGAGTGCAGTGATGGAAGTGAAGAAGAAGAAAGAAGGAAGAAGAAACAAGGGCAGCATAGCCGATGATTGACACGGAGGGTTGACATGATGGAGGTGGCTGATTGATCTGATTGCTACTGCTGCTGCCCGGCGTGGGAGAAGAAGGAAGTGATGGGGTGCAGCTAGGATTGTAGGGCTGGGGAAAAAGCAAGGGGCAGCCGAAGAAAAAAAAAAAAAGGATTTGGACAATTATATGAAACTTCTTATTGGCTAAATCTTCTTTTTTTAAAAAAAAAAAGAAAAGAAAAATTAGGGATTCTCGACTCGAGAACTATCCTATTAAAATCCTAAAGTTATCATCTTATTTTTCTAAAATTTAAATTATGTTATGATATCCGTTTTTTTTTGCATAAAAGGAAAATACTAAGAAAAAAATGATATAATGATTATATTAATAGTGATTTGGAAATATTTTTTTTATTTTTTAAACTTACCCTATAAGGGCGTCTGCGCACCCATTATTTGGGATCAAATAGGTCGTAGTTCGCTTCTATAAAACTTTAGTGGATTACTTAGTTTTAATTATGAAAACAGGTCAGGTTTACATTTATTATCATTTTTTATTTTTTAGAGGAAAAATTCTAAGTCTAAACTTTGATTTCTTAATTTTGAAAAAAAAAAAAACATCAATTATTCATTCATTTATTTTTATGAAAGGAAGTTTCCTAAGTGATAAAATATTTATTGCTTTTATTAATTTTTATTAAATTATTATTAATTATAATAGACATATGTTTTTAGAAAATTCAAAATTTAGTTCCATTAAAACATTCCTAAAAACAAACATCTTTATTATTTACATTTTTTTGTTTTATTTTTTCTGTATATATATATATATATTATTAATATTAAAAACTAATAATAATAAATAAATAAATAATAATTAAAAAGAAAAAGAAATTCAACTAACTTGGATGCGAGTCACAATTTAGGTCGGGTCGTGTCAAATCCAGTTTGCGGGTAAGGTCGAATCATGGTGATTGGAGGTCTTCATCAACAACATTTCGGCGATGGTTAGTGGCGATTAATAGGGGCTTCGGAAGTTTTCAAGGGCGAGGAATCAAATGGTGGTGTTGGTTTTTATCAAAAACTACCATAGGTGGTGGTTTGGTGGCTATGGTGGCAAGATCTAAAGAGAGCTCCAACAAGTGCATTCTTCTTCTTCCTTTCCCTCTTTTTTCTTCTGATTCCTCTCTTTCCATTTGCGAGGTCAAGTCTTATTTATAGACTCCCAAAACCAAGCTTATTCCTTTCCCTCTTTTTTCTTCTGATTCCTCCCTTTCCATTTATGAGGTTGAGTCTTATTTATAGACTCCCAAAATCGAGCTTGATAAGTTTGGATCTTTTTTGCTGTTGAGACCCATTTTTCCGTTTTAGATCTGGCTCAATCTTGAAAATTTGATGCCACTCCATTGTATTAGGTTCGTTTTTTATGATTTATCAAGTTTGTTTATGTTCTAGATTGATAATAATCTGAAAGGTTGCTAGAAAAAAATGGTACTAGCATGCCAAATTTGTTCCGGCTTCTTCTCGCTCATGTTTTGTGTCCATTGGCTAAAGAAGATGATCACGTGTATTGCGCGTGATCTGGGTCATCCTATTGTGTGCTGCCATGTGGCAGTTAGGAAGAAAAAAAAAAAGAAAATGGCACAAAGTGCCATTCATGAGTTTCAAACCCACGACTACGTCTTCCCCCTACACATTCCAAGTACACACATGGACCAGTTAGGCTAGCCCAATTCTCGTTTTTTTATTGCACACATATTTTATATAAGCGTAGCAATTTTTACTCATTTTATATTATTTTAAAATTCTAAAATTTAATAAAAATCCCTAAATATCTTTTATTGTTATTTTTACCTTTATTTTCTATTATTGGTGTATTATTCTTATTTATTTCATTTTTATTATTTTTTTTCCTTCATATATGAAAAATAGAAAAACATTGATAGTAATAATCTAGGGACAAAAAAGGGACTATTTACAAATATCAATAGCAGTTAGAGGAATATCAACTTGTTTCTCTTCAAAGACAAAATCCTTAACTCTATCCTCCCCCTCCCCCCAAATTCAACATCTTCAAAGAACTAAGCATTAATCATCTCAAAAGTTCCTTTTATAGTAGGATCATAGAACTTGCAACCCCTTGATCTTCAATGTATCTAATAAAATAGCAACTAATAGTCCTAGAATCTTGCTTCTTTTCATTTAACCTATAAGGCCTACCCTCGACTGAACATCCCTAAATATGCAATTTTTTAAAACTAGGCTTTTTACTTGTCCAAAGTTCAAAAGGGATTTTATTAGTTGCCTTAGTTAGTACTCTATTGAGCAAGTATGTTGTAGTTTTTTAAAGCCTCTCCCTTGAATGATTTTGGTAAGGTAGAATGACTAAAAATACTCCTTACCATGTTCTTAAGCATTTTATTTCATCTTTCAGCAACACCATTCATTACAAGTGAGCTTAGCATGGTGTATTGTAGGATGATATTGCATTCCTCTTGGAATTTGGCAAATGGTCCTAGAAGTTGTTCTCTTGATCCACCATATCTATCTTAGTATTCACCACCTTAGTCGAATTTGATAACTTTAATTCTTTTACTTAGCTGATTTTCTACTTTAGTTTTAAAAGTTTTGAACACATCCAGCAATTAAGATTTCTCATGGATTGGAAACAAGTAACCATATCTAGAAAAGTCACATATGAACATTATAAAATACTACTAACCATTCTAAGAAGTCGTAGGGGAATGATCCACAGATATCTATATATATTAGTTTTAATACTTATGTAGCCCTATAGGCATTCAATTTTCTAACATTTATTTGTTTCCCCTTAATATTAGTTCATGTAAATACCAAAGTATATAAAATCAAAGGGATCTAGAATATTGTCAAACATAAGTCCTTCTATTCTCCTTTTGGAGATGTGAACTAATCTCTTGTGCCATAAAGATGTTATATTCTCACTAGTTAATTTATTCTTTAAATTTCTTGAATTAACATGCAAGGGTTCATTATACGAGGCAATTGTATCAAGAAAATAAAGATTATCACTATAAGATAATGAATTGGTACCAACAAATTTTAAATCATGAAAGAGACTAAATTGGCTATTGCCAAATGAACAAATATAACCAAATTTGTCCAAAGTGACAACAAAGACTAAATTCCATCTAAAAGACAATACAACGAATGTCTCACTTAAATCCAAATGATAACCAATTCTAAGTAATAATCTAAAGTTCCCTATTGCCCTAACTTCTACCAAATTGCCATTGACAATGTAGATATATCATTCACCATCACTAAGCTTTCGACAACTTAAGTAACCTTACATAGATGCACTAATGTAAGTTATTGCACTTGGATCTATCTACCTTGTGTGTCTAGGTATTGAAATTAAATTAACCTTAGGATAAACAAAGTTAAAAAGTGTAACTTTTTTTGCACGCTAAGCATGATAGTTAGTACATTACTTCTTCTCATGTCCTTTTGCATCGCAAAAAAAAAAGAAAAAAGAAAAAAGAAAAAAAAAGCATCCTTAACTTGGTTCTTGTGTTGTTTCTTTTTTAGTGTTTTTATCGCACCTTCCTTACTCTTCTTTATCTTTATGAGCTTAGAAGTACTAGTTAAGTGAGTACTTTTCGTCCTTTCATGAGCTAACCTTTTCTCTTCTTGGACACAGTGTGAGATGAGCTCATTAAGGGGTTAAAAGTCCTTTTGACAATTATAGCTCACCTTGAACTAACTGAACTATGCCGCAAGAAATATTAAAACAAAGTGTATAAGCATTTCTTTAAACAAGTCTAGCTTGGATGCCTTGAATTTTGAGGTAATATGAGATATCTCCATGATGTACTATCTAATATTGTTATTTCCCTTAAACTTCATCAAGATAAGTTTTGCCAAGAGTGTACTTATTTCGACCCTTTTATTCTTGGTAAATCTTTTCTCAAGGTCCTTTAAGAACTCCTTAGCCATTTGTATACTTTTAGATGTAGTGCCCCTAAATGCTTTTGGAATAGCTTGTTTCATGACCATTAGACTTATGTGATTAGATCACTCCACCTTACCATCTCTCTCCTTTCATCAAAGGTACTCTTGTCAATAATGGCATGAAGGTGATCTTCCCTCAATGCTAAGCCCAGGTCTATGACTTTGAGAATGATCATTATGTTCTCTTGCTATTCCTTAAAATTTGTGCCATTCAGTATAGGAATCGAATTGATAGTTGTAGAGATATTTGCAGTATATTAGCAACTAAACAAAGAACAAAATAAGAAAAACATAATTAAAAGTACATTTATACTAAGTAACACAAAATTAATAAATACAAATAATGGAAAATATTAACTTGTCAAATAATTACAAAAATTACAAATACCTAATCTTTGAATAGAAATACCAACTTCTCAGTAATGTACTTGGTGTAGTGATAAAAAATTAATAATTAAAGTCTATGAAATGATTAAGTCTTTCTTTAGACCAATCAATCACTTACAGAAAAATAAAATTATCACACATTCAACATCCTAGGTGTGCAAGTAAATTGGCTAAATATTAATCTTCCTTTGGATCGATCAATGTTTGCATGATTTACATACACACATTTGTTTCTACTTATCTAAAATGAACAATTTCCATAGCAAAGGTTACTTGGGCAACATGCAATTTCAATCCTTATCTTAAATAAACTTAAGCTACAAATATCCACCCCCTAATTTTTTTAAAAATTAAACTTAGGGGTTTATAGGTGGAACACAATTGTGTTGTTAGCTATATTCTTCATTCTTGAGGTATACAAGCATGAAGACCAATGTGTTCTTGTCCATGTACTTTACATGTCGAATGAATAGGGTATATGGCCATGAACACAATCTTGTTCTTGATTGTGTACCTAACGTGTTTCCTTGTTGAGAGGTTTACGGCCTAAAACACAGCTCGTGTTCTTGGCCATGTACCTCTTAGTCCATTTTTATTACTTGACATGCCCGTATACTGCACTTATTGATGTGCCTAAAAAATTCAAGCACATGAACAACAATGCAAATGGCATGAACAACAAATTACAACCAATAATTGGTTTTATCAACAACTTCACAAATAGTCCCTAATTTACGAAAATTGAAGCCAAATTGATATATGGAACAAACAATGATATGAATATCAATGGATAACAAAGGAAATGAACTAAGATTCCACTCAAATTGAAATGTTTCAAACCTGAAAATAAGAACCTTAACTCACGTGTATATGGATAAGTAACCAACAAATTGCACTTAGATATTACTCACTAAACACAATTTGTAAAACAACAAGAGATGATTGATATTACTCACAATCACTCTGTTGGTTCTTGCCACAATTTCACAAATGAAATTGATAAGAGATTAATTGAAAGTAAGGGAATTCTTCATGGCAACAAAGTGTATTTTTGTTTAAAATGTCAAAAGCTTCCTAAAAACCCTAATTAGCAAGTATTTATACTTGCTAAAATTAGGGTAAAAATGTTAGAAAAATTACACATATGCCACTATGTGGCTGGTTCTAAAATCAAAGTACAAGTACCAAAATAAACAACAATTGGCCGGTTCAATAATAACAATCACAAGTGTAAAAGATGGTCTTCAAGTGGTTGGTTCTTCACTTTAAATTGAATAATTTGTGGGCTGTTGGATATGACTAAAAAAAAATGTCCTGCAAGTTGATCCTTAGTGCATGTTATTTGGCCATCCTATAAAATCGATCAATGTACCTGCTAAAGTGAAAAATCAAACATTATTAGATAAAAGTGGCCATATGTGGATGTTTGGGATCATCTATCCAAGTTAGGTTCCCCTACTGCTGGAACTGCAGGGTAGATTCCCATCATCTCCTCAAGCCTTTGAAAGATTTTCCCTCAAATCTAAGGGGTCATCTCTTGGACAAAAACCCAATGTCTTTGTTTGCCTGACTTTTAAAAGAACCAGAGGTATTTCTAATTTGTTCTTGGCAAGAGCACACTTCAGATGGAGACATAGGCGTTAAGACTATCCGTGTACCATCTTTTCGAAACATGTAAGTGTTTCTGAACCCATCATGTAACACCTTTCTATTAAACATCTAGGGTCTACCTAACAACAAGTGAAAGGCACACATAGAAAGCACATTACAGATAATCTCATCACTATATTTCTCTCCTACATTGACTGGCACCTTTACCTTCTGTGTAACATGTATACTACCTCTGTTATCTAACTAATGCAATTTGTAAAGGCTAGGATGCAGGCTAGTGGCTAGTTGTAATTTAGCTATTAATGTAGCAGATATGACATTAGTGCAACTACCACTATCAATGAATAGCACACAAAGGTTACCTTGAATCCGGTAAAGTGCGTGGAATAGTTTCTCCCTCTATATGTCCCTAGCATTTGAAGATAAAGTCAAAACCCCATGTAACACATTAATAGATAAGTAATGTTGACCCTTTTTATCCTCATGTGTCTTAATGTTTTGATCATCATAGTACTCTTGCAAAGCCATGGATAGATCTATAGTCTCGACAGCTTCTTCTTCATCTTCTTCTTCGGTGCCCTCCATGATTGTTATTACTCTCTTATTGGGACCTTATGCAACCATATGTCTAAATCCCATGCATTTGAAGCATTTTATTTAGTGCATCTTCCTACTAGTCGACCCCGGTACTATTTGCCAAACGTCAGATCCAACTACTTCTTTGTCCTTCCTAGAAATAATTTTCTCTTTTTCTGTGCTAGGGGTAACTCTATCTACTGCCTTAACATGCTCACTTGCTCCCTTTGGTCCACCTAACTAACCATTAGCCCTTATGGGCTTAGTAGTAGTACTAGGCTTATTACTAGTAACTCGGAATGGATTGGATCGCCTTTACCTTTCCACTTTCAAGGCTAACTGTATAGCCTCATCAAGTATACTATACCTCTGAAGCTCAATAACACAAGCTATCTCATACTTCAACCTAGACACAAAACATGCTAAGGTTTGCTCAAAAGACTCTACTAACCCACATTTGATCATTAAAGTTTCAAACTCTTAGACATAATCATCCACTGTTTTGCCTCCCTGTCTCAATGTTTGTAAACGCATAAACAGTTCTTGCCTATAGTGCTCAGGAATGAACCTCTTCCTCATAACCTTTTTCATGTCTCTTTAAGTGTGAATTTTAGCCTCTCCATCCTTTCGCCTACTGATTACCAAATTCTTCCACCATAAGGTGGCATACCCTATGAACTCAAAAGCAACAAGATGAACTCTAGTGTTATCATCTATCTCATAACACTTAAAAAGGCCCTCAACCTTATCCTCTTAATCAAGATAGTCATTGCTAAACCCTTACCATCAAATGAAGGCATCTGCAGCTTCATATATTCTAGATCCTTAGGTGGCCTAAAATCCCTGTTTGGGTAAGGATTGACCCTAAAATTATCATCCCTCTCCTTCCTAAAGGCATGATGATCTCCTTTTACTCTCCTTCCTATGTTTCCTTCTCCTACTTCTCCCTCCCTTTGAGCATTTTAAGGAGCTACTCTAGGTGGTCGTGCCTGAGGATTCACCACTGGTGGTTGTGGCATTGTCATCTTGTCAATCCTTGTTGCTACTGTAGCAACAATAGTGGTGAGGTCTTGAAGCTGCTCCTCCAAAGTTCTCCCACCTGCAACACGATAACCCTGTCTTCCACCAACTTGGATATTGGCTTCATTGCCAATGCCCCCATTCACACTATCATTCAACATTGTTGTGGATTTGATTTGTCGAAGTACAAATATAGTCTAAAACAATTGTAGCACACTCTCTTCACTACAACAACACTTCACCCGCCACAACAATCAAATCACCTGCAAAATAAACACAACTCTATTTTAACTTCACACACCACAGTAACTAACACACACATTTCTTCCACGGTGCAACAAGAAACCAATGCAACACACTCTTCCCTACACTTCAATTATAGGAACAATAAGTTGAAGCAATAATTAAACACTTCCAAGTAATAAGTTATTAAATGCAACTAAGCAAGTGTTTAAGTATCAATACTTAATAACTTCCACACTTAAATGCTTGTTTTGAAATATAAACTTCACTACTAAATTTCCTTTTCTAGTTACGGCAATATACAATATTATACTCTACGTGTAGCACCTTCTTTACACATAACACAACTCCACAACAATTTACAACTTTCTTCACTACACACTCACACCGCCACACACACAACATAAACACGGTGCAACTCACTTTCAAACCTCAACACCACTTCAAGTACAACACTTCCTCACCTCAACACACACAAAACCACATGTTGCAACACCCCTTCAACTCAATACACACTTACACTACCACACATACACAACACAATCATAGCAACAATTCAAAAATATACCCTTAATACAACCTTCTCCACAAATGGTAAGAATCAATTTCAAATTCAAATAGAATGCAATCAATATCACTCTATAACTTCTTTAAACTTAATGAATGTGTTTAAATTTCAAATAATTTCCCTATTCTCCCACAAGACAATCTGGAAATTGTAAATGGCACTCACCAATTCCAAAATAATCATGCAAGAATTATACTTCTCTTCTTCCACAAATGAGGTACACTCAATTCCGAAAATGACATAAGAAATGCACTTCCTACTTCCCTTCTCTTCATGGCAAGTTCAAGAACAAAGGAACTACTACAAGATCTCCACTTCTACTTCAACAATCAATAAGTATAACACAACAAAAATCAAAATTAAGTACTTCAATTCCACCTTCAACAATTCGAATCAAGAAGTCAAATTCAAGAACCCTAATTTCAATTGAAGATCACAAAAATCCCTTCCTCAATTCCTATGCTCTGATACCAAAAGATGATGTGTCTAAAAAATCCAAGAACATGAACACTAATACAAATGGCGTGAACAACAAATTACAACTGATAATTGGCTTGATCAACAACTTCACAAATAGTCCTTAATTCATGAAAATTGAAGCCAAATTGATATATGGAACAATGATATGAATATCAATGGATAACAAAGGAAATGAACTAAGATTCCACTCAAATTGAAATACTTCAAATATGAAAATAAGAACCCTAATTTACGTATATATGGATAAGTAACCAACAAATTGTACTTAGATATTACTCACTAAACACAATTTGTAAAACAACAAGAGATGATTGATATTACTCACAATCACTCTAGTTGGTTCTCGCCACAATTTCACAAATGAAATTTATAAGAGATCAATTGCAAGTAAGGGAATTCCTTACGGCAAGAAAGTGTATTTTTGTTCAAAATGTCAAAAGCTCCCCAAAAACCCTAGTCAGCAAGTATTTATATTTGCTCCAATTAGGGTAAAAATGTTCAAAAAATTACACATATGCCACTAAGTGACCAGTTCTAAAATCAAAGTACAAGTACCAAAATAAACAAAAATTGGTCGATTCAATAATGACAATCACAAGTGTAAAAGATGATCTTCAAGTGGTCGGTTCTTCACTTTAAATTGAACAATTTGTAGGCTGTTGGATGTCACTCCAAAAAAAATGTCCTATAAGTTGATCCTTAGTGCATGTTATTTTGTCATCCTGTAAAATCGATCAATGTACCTGCTAAAGTGCAAAATCAAACATTATTAGATAAAAGTGGCCATATGTGGATGTCTGGGATCATATATCTAAGTTAGGTTTCCCCACTACTGGAACCGTAGGGTAGATTCCCATCACTTATGTTCTTTTGTCAAGTTGATCCTTAGTGCATGTTATTTTGTCATCCTGTAAAATCGATCAATGTACTTGCTAAAGTGCAAAATCAAACATTATTAGATAAAAGTGGCCATATTTGGATGTCTGGGATCATATATCTAAGTCAGGTTTCCCCACTACTGGAACCGTAGGGTAGATTCCCATCACTTATGTTCTTGTCATGCCATTGTTTCTCAGTGTACATGGCTCAAAGCACGGCCGTGTAATTTAGGTGTGTACTTTACACAGAGTTCCTTTTTCTCAATTTTGATTCTCACAAACCCTAATTCCTTTCTAGTTTCAATTTTATCCTTATTCAAGGCTAAATTGTGATTATGATTGTACTATATATCTATATAATGCCTATATTTTCTATCAAAGATTCTTATTTCATATGATTCCTTATCAACCCTAATCACAAAAACATGGCTCTCATACGAGATTCATGAAAAATAACAAAACCTTATTGTAATTTAGCTCTAATCTCACACATAAATTATAATGTCCTAGAAATTTTGAAAAACTATACTAAAATTAAAGAAAATAAATGGAACAATAAGTACTTCTAGGCTAGGGTAGTAAGGATAACATGCTCATGATTTTTAAATTTTGGGAAAATAATAATAAAAATTAAGTCACTTTAATAGATCAATACCTAGAAAAGAAAAGAAACACACAAAAATAAATAAATCAATAAGTTGAATTCTTAGTTTAATAATTTCAAAATTGATAAATATAAGTTATTTAACTACACAAATAATAATAGACTTTAAAATGGAAAAATAAGAAAGAAACAAGAGCCGTTAGGTAATTATAACAAATAAGAAGTAAGAATTAAAATTTTAACTTTATGATAGTTAAATAGAATTTATAAGTGTATATTTATATTCAAAATATTTTTTTTAGTATACATGTAAATTTTCATATAAAAATATCATAATTTAGATAATTTAATAAAATATTAATACGCATGCTAATTGAACCCGTAATTAGATATTTATCCATTGACCCTATTATGTTTTCCTTAAATGCCTTTGTCTCTTCTCTATCCTCATTTCTTTTCTTTTCTTCTTCCAATCACTTTTCTTTCTTCTCTTTCTTTCTTCTTCCTTTTTTTTCCCCCTCCCTCTAGTTACAAAAATAGAAAAACTGTCCCAAAACTTCAGAAATCCATAACTTTCTCATACTAACTCTAAATTAAAAACCTTAAATGCCATTACAATCCTTGGAAGGAGTACTTCACATTAAGACTACACTTACTAAGTAAATTTTGAACTCTGAATTTGAGTTTAAATCCATACTAATTTAAATAATAATAATAATAAATTTAGATTTGATTTTTATTTTAAGATTTAGTAAGTTTAACTACTAAAAATAGTTTTAAGTTTGTTATTCTTTTATTATTAGGTAAAAGATATGAATTTACACAATTTTCCCTAAGGTTATTTTAAGTTTTAAAGCTAAGAAACCTAAACAAGTTGGAAATCCGTGATATACTATAATTTGTGTTGTGTCGTGTTGTTTATATGTGTGTGTGTGTGTGTGTGTATGTTTGCTATTGAGAAGTGTATGGAAATAAATGTGGCCAATTTCCGCATGAGCATGGAAATCGCTTGTCATTTCATTTGGAAAAATCTGTGTGTACGAAGAAATGAGATTGCTAGTGTGTGCATGAAGGAGTGTGGATTGTGTGTGCATGAATGATTAGTGCTATGGGCATGTGTGTGTTGGAAGAGTGTGAATTGTGTTGAGTGCGATTGCAGTGAAGGTGGTTATGTAAACAAGGGAATGGTGTAGTGGGCAATAGTGCATAAAAGTGTAGTGCATGTTATGTTTGTTGGTGTCATGTGTTTTGTGTGTGGCTATTGCATGTATAGAGGTGCTACTATGTGCATGTTTGGGATTGTTGTATGTGTGCTATGTGTATGTTATGCGTAGTGGAAGCATGGTGGGTTGTGTAGTGCATGTTGTTTGTGCTATGTGTGCGTTGCTATGTTGAAGAGTGTTGTATGTTGTGTGTGACCATGCGTGTGTGTTGTTGCGTGCTATGGGTGGTGTGTGTGTGTTGGTGTTGTGGGTGTTGTCATGTATAGCTAGTGGATGTGGAGGTTTTGTGGTGTGTGCTGTGTGTGGGCAGGGTATATGTGTGGTGTAGAATGTGGAGTATATGTGTGTAGCGTGTGCTGCTACTCTACATGAGTGCACGAGAAGTGTGAAATATGAGGATATGACTGTTGTAAGTAGTTGGTTTGTGTGTGTGCATAGGTGTGTAGCACGAGCATGCGGAGTGGGAGTGCAGGGGTGAGTGTGTAGTGTGTGGGTGTTGCAAGTCATGTTTAGTGTGTGAGTGTGTGTGACCATATGTGTGTGCTATGTTTGATTGTGTGTACATTTTATCGTGTGTGATCATGTGTATGTGTGTGCTACAGTACAATGTAGTGTCAAGATAGATCATGTGTATGTGTGTGCTATAGTACAATGTAGTGTCAAGATAGAGTGTGATGGATAGAGTACATGTGTATATATTTACGAATTTACTATTTTGGGATGAAAAAAGGGATAGAGTGTGATCATTTGAATTCAGATAAAATTTGAAACTTTGTGATTTGTCTTTTTTGAGTTGTGAATGCTATATCATGATTGAAATTGATTGATGTTTCCGTTATTTGTCATTGATGTGACTATTTCTTATGTGATCACCTAGAAATGAAAAATTAATTATTATGACTTAAATAAAAATTTGGCATGCATTGCATAAGACATTACATGGAATTAAAGGCCATTAATATTATAAGGCGCACCGAAAGTAATCAGGTAGAATTATTATTTTGCCATGAGTGAACTAAATGATTAGGGGATTGTTGCACCTTTGACGGTTCTGAGTTTGGTCTGTTCTTGAGGTGTTTATGCTCGATGTACTAACTTACGCATAAAGCTTACAAGATTAAATTTAAAAGATTAATTCTAATAAAGAGATAAGATTAAAATAATTGAGTTGTGAGACCTGGGCACTAATGGTAGTGATGTGAATCTCAACGTGAGGTTAGGGGGGGTTGTAAACTCTAGACTTCATGCTGGTTACTAAAAGACTACGTGTGATGTTGCATTACATATGGTTGCCCATGCATAGCATATGATTAAGAACTTGCGTGAATTATTTGTACGTGTGCAATATTGAGAGTATTGCACTCCTATCTCACTAGGAAATTTAGCTCACCCTACTACAAATTGTATGACACAGGCTGTAACTATGTAAACTTATTGGGTAGTCGTAGTACTAGGGTAAGTAAATCTCGTTACGAAACTTCTAGGATAAGAAGTAAGGGTTGAGACTTAGAATGAAATCCTCTGAAAATTTATATTAAAATATTAGTGGATAGATGTTTGTAAATATTTTGATTTAGTTTATTGGAACTTTCAGTTTGTAATATTATGGGATGTGGATGAGGTTTGCTTTTAAGAAACTATTGTAAACTATTCTGATGAATATGAAATAGATGAAATGAAATATTAGAATGCTAGAGGCATTCAATTTTGTAAATTATTGTATTTGAACAGGTAAATTAATCTTGTTAAGATGTGTATTAATAGATTACTTAGATAAAATTTTATTTTTAGGAACTCAATGTAGGAATGAAATTTGTAAAACTTAGATATGTTTTTCCATTCTATTGTTTTGATAGAGGATTCCAATTCTCTGCAACTTTGGTTAACCGGGAAACATGAGAATATATAGTTATATTATTATTATATGATTATATGTAATATAATTAGTTATAATTGTTTCAATAATTATTTAAAGTCTTGCGACCTTTGACTTATAAAGTGGTTATCATATAACGGGGTGTACACGTGATGCAATAGTTTTTAGTGGAAACTTCTAAGCCCTCCCTTTAGGGCATGACATAAATGCTCTGATATCACTTGTTAGGATTTATTTGTAGTAATTCTTGTAATCAAATCACTTAGAACAATTCATGTGCAAAGTTAGAGCACACGTATAAAAGCAATGAATAGAAGCGTATCTGAATCCATGACTTGATAAACTCTTTATTTGATGTGATGGTATGGTCTTCCAAATCTATAAGATGTCCCTTAGAGATATCTTGTCTCTTATCCTTTCTACTAATGGGGTGTTAAAGGGAACAAAATAGCAACATTTGTGATTGGGCACCATGACCACATATATATGCCTAAAAGTTAATTACTTGTTAACTTTTATTATTTTCAATTTTACTCGTCATAATACAGAAAACAATATATTTGGTCTCTAGATATAATAACCCATATTTCTTTAATGCATTAAAGTTCATGTCTTTATTGGATCACTTTTATTTGAATTTTATTTAATATGATAGTCTTATTATACAATTATTATTATTATTATTATTAACACATATAAGTCTATACGGCTTATTTATAAAGTAAACCTAAAAAATCATTATCTTGTGGTTGTTTAACTACACGTACTATCATTTGTTCTTATTAGATCAACTACAAATAAATAAATTGCAAAAGGAAAAAACCTCTCCATTGCCAATTAAGGAAAAAAAATTTGTTGAAATATGTAAAATAATTGAATGAAAACACTAACATTAAATAGCTACGCAAGGTGTTTTTCTCAACTTAGTCGAACGAGTGTAAAATAAACTCCTAGAAGCATATGAACCTCTCAAAAATTGTTGAAACCTGAAAGTAAAACTTCACGCGTGAAAATAGAAATGGTTCTAGCATAATTGGGCCCTAAGATTTTATGTGTAAAAAGGGATTACAGCGATATAAACCTTTTAATTCTTTCTCTTATAAGCTTAAACTTCTCATTTAACTCTATCATATATATTTATACTTTTATATTGGACGTAATTTTTTTATGATTAAAAGTAAAAATTGTAAGAAAAAATAAATAGACAATACAGAGCTTATTCTATTGATGAAGTAATATTCTAACTCTTACCAAAAATAGCTTTTTGACGATTATACAAATGTTCAGAGCTACAGAAGTTGATCTTACCCAGCACTTTCTGGTTTGAATCAGGTTATGGCATTACTTTTACAAGGAAACCAAAACCGAACCACCGAACCCACGCGAGCCAATGAAACTTCTTCTCGATCCCATGCCATTCTTCAGGTACTTAATGACACATGTTCAATTGAAATTTGAAGTTGTGAAATCAACTGGGTTGGAATGCGAGAAATGATTTTTTTTTGGGGTCCTATTTGTTATCTTATACTCGCATGGTTTTCAAATCATCAAGCAAAACTCTTCAAATTTGTTCATGAGTTCAGATTTTTTCTCCAAGCCTCTTGATTTTTCCAAACATTTCCCTTGTTTAACTTCTCTTTGGCATATCAATAATGACAACAATGTGACACAATTGAAGAAGAACTGCATTTACTGGATTCCAAAGCAGATCAAACCGAGCTGTCACTGGAATTACAGAAAAAAAAACCGAGATCTCCGAGCACAGCTGGCTCGCCAACAGCAAAAGATGCTTACCCTGCAGGCACAAGCCTTAGCTGCACAATCATCGAAGACACCTTCCTCCGTGACCTCTCTCCTCACTTCTCCAACCTCAGCTCGGCCGAATGACAAAGAAAACCAAGAACTTCTCTCTTCACTAGTGGCTGTTTCACACCTGAATTTGAGAAAAAATAGCCGATGAGTCGATCAGAGAGCTCAAACAAAGATTAAAGACTTGAAGGCAGAAGTCGAAAGAATGAAGAAAGATCATGTTCTGCAACTGAAACAAAAGGATGACTACATAAAGGAACTTTCAGCGGAGATTGTAAAACCTTCTGTAGTTGGGGAAGGAGTGAAAAGAATCGTAACAAGATCTAGCTTGCGGCCAAAAATACCCACGACTGGAGAACTAAAGAGCCCAAGTCATCGGTTTCAATCACCAGTTGCAACAGCTATGAAAAGGAGCTTTTGGGATATAACAACAGCTAACGGCCCTTCAGTTGTTACCCTTAATGGAAGAAAGACTAAAAGTCATGTCATTTCACCGCTCCTCCCTCCATGCTTCCTCAGGTACTGCATTATCTTCCAGAATGCTAATGAAGAGCGCATTTTAATACACCATTTGGTGCCTGCTTTTGCATTTTATTTGTCTCTTGCTTACTAGTAAGCTAGCAAGACACCTACAAGTTGAATGCAAAGTAAGAGGAGCATAATCAGATCTATGTCTAATCTGTATAATTATCTTTTTGATCTTTTCTTAATCTGTTTTGAGGCAAACATCCATATTCAAATGGATACAAAATAAATGCCAGACAGATAAAAAACATAAGAAGCAAACAAACCCAAAAACTCTCCAAGCTTATTGGTTTTGCAAGCTAGTATTTGAACTTTGCCTTTATTCGATTTAGAGTCTCCAATTAGCAGCTTCTCTCTGTCCATTTTATATACAAAAAGTTAGTAGATGCTCTACAAGCTGGACATATGGATGCTAATCTTTTTGAAAATCTGTCATGTTGGTGCCATTCTACGAGAAACATTTACACTGTTGAGAGAGACACTAAATTACGGAAACATGCAAATTTATAACATGTAAACTGTAAGAGAGAGCTTGAAAATTTATGTTTGCTGTTTATACACGTCTTCTATATTGGCAATAAGCACACTATTCACACTTTGATTGTTCTTGGCAGCCCGGTTTTTCTCGGAAAAAACCCGAACCCCTGATGTAGCGAAAAGACGAAGAGGTGGTGCCACGTTGGAGAAGAGATGAAAAACCAATATGGAGGAAGATAGCATAGCAACATGCAGATTTAAAGTCTCAAATCATTGAGGTTTTCTATCGCTTAGCAGGTTGACTAACATATCTCTGCTGTGCGTGTTATGTATTATTGTAATCAATTAAGCCTCATAATTGACATTGTTGTGTCTATTTTACTACATACTTCTCAATATGCTCATATAATTATCATGCCACGGAGTGCGGTAATGTATGCAGTGAATTATCTACTTTTATGCTAGTAAGTGTGGAAAAGACATGACACCACATAGACATGGAATATGACGAATTTGAATTTAAAATATGTATATGGTAGAGGAGAGAAACAAATAAAATAAAGTACTAAGCTAAATAAATTTGAAGAGGTATTTGGACTTCTAGACAAGCCCGTTGAACAAGCTCCTGCCCCGTCTTTAATCTTTTTATTTTACTTCCTTTAGAGTCCTCGACCATGTAGCCACTTTCATTGATTGTCCATTGATTGATTCAATAATTTAGATAAGGGAAAATTCATAAAAATAATGCTTAATTTTTAGCTGCTTCTTTTTTTCCCCACACCCAACACCCCCATCCCCCACCTTTGAATTTTAATTTTTCAATGTTTTAAAATGTATAGAACAAGTCATTTGATTAATTTCATTGAATATTTTGTTAAGGCTTGATTATCCTATTTCATTATGCCAAGGTGATCGGCATTATTTATCATATGGTTGTTCCATTGGGTTAATGTATGGTATGTCATGGCTTACTTGAACAAAAAGTAATATATATATTCAATCCAATTTTTATTAACTACGTTAAATATTTTCACTAATGAAGTTGTAATTTGTATATTTTATGCCCTATAAAGAGGTTTGTATAAAAACTTAATTTGAAATTTCTCTTTCTATAAAATAAAAACATTATATATAGAGAGAAAATGATGGAGATACAAGGAACACGGGCACACGGCCTGAAGCACGACCTTTGTGCATGGCCTGAAGCACGGCCGTGTATTCGAGCAGGTATCTACACACGGCCTGACACACGGCTGTGTACTCGGATAAGGTATTTACATACTCGAACAGGGTATCTACACACGACCTGAAGCACCACCGTGTCTCGAACAGGGTATCGAACAGGAACATTCACAGAATCATATACGGCTTAGAAGCACGGTCGTGTATTCGGTCAGTAACACTTACAGAATCACACACGGCTTAAAGGCATGGCCGTGCCTTTGACCGTGTACGCTTAGATTTTTTTTTTTTAGATATTTTAAGGAAGAGTATATATATCATTTTGTCAGACATGTTAAGGTTACGTTTTATCATATACTTTGAAATACATTTCGTGAGAGAATTTCCTCCAATTACGGGTTGTGCACAACCATATTTGTAATTGTGTGTGTGTGTGATTCATTCGTTGAGTGATTCTCTTGCTTCTCTACGCTAACCTCGCTGCGTCAGTTGGTATCAGAGCAAGGAAAATTTCCTGGGGAGATGTCAGGTGACGGTAGTTCAGGAGGCAGTCATGTTTCGAACGTTGCTCGAGACATGGAAGCTCTGCGAACCGAAGTGCAGGCTCAAAGGGCAGTGTTGGACACCATGGATCAGAGACTCCGGCATTTCGAACAACGCTTTGATGATCTGGTTGAGCGTTTCGATGTGATGGGAACTAATACGAACAGAGATAGAGACGTTAGAGGAGTACGACTCGGGGCAAATCCTGCTCTTGGCGTTCCTATCAACAGACTTTTCGCTGCAACTCAAAGAATCTAAGCGTGTGATGTGGATTCTGATGAGGAAGATGATTGGTTGATCGGAAATCAACAACCACAGCAGAGAGGATATGGTGGTGGTGGATATCGTAGGAATCACTATGGGTATGATCAAGGAGACACCAGCAACTTCAAATTAAAGGTAGATATACCCTCTTTTACCGGTAATTTGAACATTGAGGATTTATTAGATTGGCTGGTAGAGGTAGATCGTTTCTTTGATTATATTGAAGTGCCGGAAGACCGTAGGGTGAAGTTAGTGGTGTGTAGATTGAAAGGAGGGGCTTCGGCATGGTAGGAGAGGTTACAGAACAAGCGATATAGAGAGGGAAAGCAACTAGTGCAGATGTGGTATAGGATGAAGCAATTGATTCGAAGGGATTTCCTACCTCCTGACTATGAACAAATATTATTTCAATAGTATCAGAAGTGTAGACAGGGTCAGAGGATGGTGTATGAGTATACGACAGAATTCATGAGATTGGTTGAGAGGAATGATCTTAGGGAGAGCGAAGGGCAGCAGGTGGCTAGATATCTGGATGGGCTGAGGTTGCAAATTAAGGAGAAGATAGGAGTTCATGTTTTACACAATGTCAATGAAGCGAAAAACATGGCTCTTCAGGCAGAGATGATGCTGCAAGAGAGGACCAATAGGTTTGATGGGGGTAACAGAAGGTTTAAGAATGAGGGATTCAATACAGCAGGTACAGATAAAGGGAAGGTTGTCCAGGAAGTACCGGGTGGGGTTAATGAGAAGAGAGATGATAGAGTGGTAAGCAGGAGGCTAATGGAGACTAGGGAGGCACCTAAACAGAACAACCCCTATGTTAAACCAGTTATGGGAAAGTGCTATAGGTGTAATCAACCGGGCCATCGATCCAATGAGTGCCCCAGTAGGAGACCAGTCAATGTTATTGACAGAGGGGAGGATGATGAGGTGTGTTGTGAACCAGATGGAGGAGATGAGTTTTATGGTGATGATGGCTATGGGGATGATGAGGAGGCATACGTCATCAGAAAACTGATGTTGGCACCGAAGTGTGATGAGAAGACCTAGAGACATCAGTTGTTCCACACTAGATGTACTGTTGATGGTTGGGTGTTTGATTTGATTGTGGACAGTGGGAGTTGCGAGAACATCATTAGTAGAGAAACGGTGAGGGTATTGAACTTGCCGTTGGATGGATTAAAGTAGCTGAAAAGATAGAAGTCACTGAGCGATGCAGGGTACCTTTCTCTATAGGGAAGTATAGGGATGAGGTCTATTGTGACATCGTGGATACGGATGCATGCCATCTTCTGTTTGGGAGGCCTTGGCAGTTTGATGTTGATGCCAAGCATGAAGGAAGGGAGAATGTTTACCGGCTAGAGAAGGATGGGGTAAAGTTCACTCTTCTACCTCTCAAAGTGACACACCGCCCTAAAGCTTCTAAAGTGGAAGGGCGTTCCTTCCTCACTATCACCCAATTTGAGAGGGAGATGGAGGAAGCAATTAAGGAGGCGTAGACAGTCCATGCGCTAATTGTTCGCCAGGTGATGATAGTGGGGGAAGGCCAGAGTAGTGCTCAGGAGTTGCCTGATAGAGTGAAGGAGCTATTGGAAGAGTTTAAGGAGATAACATCCGAGGAGCTACCTAATGGATTACCTCCCATGAGGGATATCCAACATCACATTGATTTGATTCCAGGAGCTAGTCTACCTAACCTTCCACACTATAGAATGAGTCCAAAAGAAACGGAAATATTGCAGGGAAAGGTGCAGGAGCTACTCCAGAAGGGGTTCATCAGGGAGAGCATGAGTCCTTGGGCAGTTCCCGCCTTGTTAACCCCAAAGAAAGATGGGAGTTGGCGTATGTGTGTTGACAGCACAGCTCACCCACAAACGGATGGTCAGACAGAAGCTACAAATCGAAATTTGGGCAATCTAATTAGGAGTATTTGTGGTGAGAAGCCCAAGTAATGGGATGTGGCATTGGCTTAGGCGGAGTTCGCTTATAACAGTGTCGTTCACAGGACAGTAGGCAAGTCTCCATTCTCTATTGTCTATACCAATACTCCTAACCATGCTGTGGATTTGATCAAGCTTCCAGGGGGTACTGAGTTTCACATAGCAGCCAAGAACCTAGCGGATAGTTGGCAGAACATTACAGCTGAGGTGCGTGCGAAAATTGAGCAATCTAATGCTAAGTACAAAGCTGCAGCTAACAGGCATCGAAGGTGACAAGTGTTTTCAGTAGGTAAACAAGTTATGGTATTCTTACGCAAGGAGCGGTTCCCTATTGGAAAATACAGCAAGCTTCAACCTAAGAAGTATGGTTCGTACTAGATTAAGCAGAAAATCAACGATAATGCTTATGTGGTTGGTTTACCGAACACTATGGGCATTTCCAAGACATTCAACATCGCTGATATCTTTCCTTTCTTCCCTGATGATGAGGCATTATATCCTGCGGAGAACTCGGGGTCGAGTTTTTCTTTGGTGGGAGAGAATGATGGAGATACAAGGGACACAGGCACATAGCCTGAAGCACGACCTTTGCGCATGGCCTGAAGCACGGCCGTGTATTCGAACAGGTATCTACACACGGCCTGACACACGGCTGTGTACTCGGACAAGGTATTTACGTACTCGAACAGGGTATCTACACACGGCCTGAAACACGGCCGTGTCTCGATGCAGGGTATCTACACACGGCCTGAAGCACGACCGTGTCTCGAACAGGGTATCGAACAAGAACATTCACAGAATCATACACGACTTAGAAGCACGGCCGTGTATTCGGTTAGGAACACTTACAGAATCACACACGGCTTAGAGACACGGCCGTGCCTTCAACCGTGTACGCATAGATTTTCTTTTTTTAGATATTTTAAGGAGGAGTATATATACCCTTTTGTCAGACATGTTAGGGTTACGTTTTATCATATACTTTGAAATACATTTCGTGAGAGAATTTCCTCCAATTACGGGTTGTGCACAACCATATTTGTAATTGTGTGTGTGTGAGATTCATTCGTTGAGTGATTCTCTTGCTTCTCTACGCTAACCCGCTGCATAAAAAAAAGAGATCAAAAGTTAAGAGTGTTACTTTTATTGGAACTAGAGTCAAAGTGGATCATAACTGTAAGGTAGCATTGGATGACACAAGAGAGAAAGAGCGACTGATGCAAACGCGAATGCTAAAGGCGATATTAACGGAGAAAGTATACTATAAGATCAAACTATGAAAATTAGGATTCTCTATTTTAGACGGGTTTGTGAGTTAGATTTAGATACATTTATGGGATTTGTTTATTAAATGAATTGGTAAATGAGATTAGATACTAAACCCAAGAGTCATGCATTTATGGAAAGGTTCAAACAGGTTTAATCTATTTATTAATCGTGTTAAATTTTGTTTATAATATTTATTTAAAATTATATCATATTGTGTCTGGATTAGCAAACTGGGTGCTAAGTTGCCAACCCAGTTACCGTGGGATCAATTGACAGTTCAACTTGAAAGAATGAACAAATAAAATTTTGCTCGTCATTGTGGTCCGGAGTTCACCGCCGTGTGATCTTAACAAGTAATCCTTTTGCTTATATGCGCAATGTTCATGACGCCAGCCGCCAAATTTTCAAGGTTAAGTCACTTTTGGATGCTCTTTATAAACTGACTAGGCAGAATTAACAAGTAATATTTTTGCGTGAGTCCGCCTTCCTTTGTTGCCGCATAGAGACTAGAAGAATAAACAAATAATGCTGTGTTTTCTGGTTTGGTGGTCAAAACGTTCCTACTTGTATGAAAACAAGTGCTCCCCACACAAATCGATACAGAAAATCTGGCGACTCACTCATAATAATCTCATCAGTATTTATAGAGGAGATGGATGCTGGCGATGTATTGGCTTGGGCAGAGTTTTGCCTTTCACTATTGATAGGCACTCTCAGCTACTGGTAATTTAAACAATATATATTATAAATTTATATGTTAATAGAAGGGATCAAATATACTCCATCATAGTAATATAGCGTCTCTTATTAAATTGGGTGCTGGTCCATGATTTCAGATACACCAGCAGGCTCACGGACATCACCGATAGAGCAGCCATTGATGGTTTGGGTTGGACTTGTTCTGTGCATGGTGTTGGGTTTCATACGGTTTAGATGACGACCCAGCAGTGTCTTGGCTTCTAGTCGGCACCAACTTCTCTTCTATCATCTTTCCACTGCTTTATTTCATTAAATTGGCATACTACCGTTGTTGCCGTTGTCCAAATTTTGCTAAGGTATGTAAGTATGTGTTACAGTTCATGCAAGGAACATAAGAAAGAGTCACAAATTACTAGCTAGATTTCAAGATTATGTCATGTAACCGTTGTAACTAGAAATCAGTTTACATAATAAATCTGGATGTAACAAACAATGATGATATAAATAAATGGCACAAAAGGGAAAAGGGTTTTTACCCCCCTTCTGGAAATCGAATATCAATTGTGGAGCCCAGGACTGCTCGAAAGTCCTACCTGCATATTCCAACACATTCACGAGTTAAACATTACCATAATAAGAATAACACGAGAGACAAATTAAAGAGGATGAAAGAGAGCATAGAGTTTATCTGAAACCCTAACGCGAGGAAGAGAGTACGAGGCAGGACAAAGTTACTGGAATAAATCAACGCTCCGGAGTAAAAAGAGATACGGGCTTGGGCATGAGTTAAAGCAATGTAGTGGGCTGGGCTTGGAGAGTTTTAAAAACCCAACATTTTGGTGCTCTCGTTATGGCTTCAACAAGATCATAGGAGGAATTTTCCAAATTGCAATCTTTGGTGTTTTCATTAGCCGAGACTATGAAGGGAATGCAATCACAGATGCAAGATTCTATCAAAGCCAATTTGGTTACTCAACAATCTATGAATGATTTGAATTCCACTATCAATACTTCTATTCAACAATTTTCAAAGAAAATGGATAACTTTTAGAATCAGAATGGGATTTCTCAACAAGATGCAACTCAAGTTCATTCAGATTCTAACCATTCATCACATTCTGCAATGAATTCCTTGTTGAGAGGCATCAAATTAGAAATTCCCAAATTTTCCAGTCAAGATGTTTTGGGATGGATCTATCAAACTCAAAATTTTTTTTACTTTCATAACGTACCAAATGGACAAAGACTGGAAATTGCGCCATTTGCCTTAGAGAGAGAAGCCTTACAATATTTGCAGTGGCTTGAGCAAAATAGCCAGTTGAGTTCATGGCAAGCTTTCTTGCAAGCTTTCAAGACTAGATTTGGACCTTCAGAATATGATGATATTCAAGGAGCCTTAGCAAAATTGATGCAAAAGAAGTCAGTAAGTGAATATAAAAAAGAATTTGAATCTTTGTCTAATCAAGTTGTAGGCATACCTCAATCTTTCTTGCTTTCTTGTTTCATTTCTGGCCTTAAATCTCACATTCGCAAAGAGGTTCAGATTTCTCGCCCTACATCATTACCTCATGCAATTTGGTTAGCAAAAATGCATGAATCCAAGTTTCAAGACCATTCTTTCAGACCTCAATATTCTATACCTACTTCTTCAAATCTTACTTCTTATCCATTACAATTTTCTAAACCTCATCCTTCTACAGTCGACAATTCTAAAACCACCTTACCTATCAAAAAACTCTCTAAAGAGGAAATGCAAGTTAGACGAGAACAAGGCCTATGCTACAACTGTGATGAGAAATATTCCAGGAATCATAAATGTAAGGCAAAATTTCTCTTGTTAATACAAGATGAAGAAGATGGATCTGCTAGTGGTCCATGTGAAGAGCAGTTGGCAGAGGATTCGGGTTGTGGGTATGAAGGTGCAAATGATAACGGATTGATTAGTTATCATGCAATGTCAGGACATTTGGTGCCTCGTACCATTCGATTTTTTGGAATGGTGAATGGCCATCAAGTGACAATGTTAGTGGATTCGGAAAGTACGCACAATTTTGTGCAAACAAAAGTAGCAAAATATTTTAGACTGACAGTAGCTTCTACAGCCAATTTTGGTGTTATGATTGGCAATGGTAGTAAGCTATGTTGTGAGGGTCAATGTTCCGATGTTGTGTTGGAAGTTCAAGGGCTGGTTTTCAAGGAATTGTTCTATGTTTTACCAATTCAAGGTGCTGATTTTGTTCTTGAAGTGCAATGGTTACAAACGTTGGGACCCGTTACTATTGATTACATAAATTTGACTATGCAATTTGTGTATCAAGGAGCTACAGTGACATTGTAGGGAGTTAAGAATGGTGCCTTAGCTCAAATTTCGCATCACCAGTTTCGAAAATTACTTAAAAGTGATTCAGTCGCTTCATCTTTTCAATTGATGGCTCAAGAGGTTAGTTCTAATTCATGCATATCCACCAACAATAAAGATATTGATATGTTATTGGGCAAATATGCTTCTGTTTTTCAAGCACCTTCATCATTGCCACCTTTGCGATTTGTTTAGCATAGGATTCATCTTATTTCTGATAGTAAACCAGTGAATGTTAAGCCCTATAGGTACCCTCATTTTCAAAAAAGTGAAATCGAAAAAAAGGTGAAAGAAATATGGAGTCAGGCATCATTCAACATAGTACTAGCCCATTCTCTTCACCTGTACTTTTAGTTAAAAAAAAAAAGATGGTACTTGGAGATTCTGTATAGATTATAGGGCTCTAAATCAGGTTACTATCAAAGATGAGTTTCCCATTCCAACTATTGATGAACTTTTAGACGAGTTATATGGTGCTGCATGTTTTTTGAAACTGGATTTGCGCTTAGGATACCATTAAATTAGAATGAAGCTGGAAGATGTGGAAAAAACAGCTTTTAGAACTCATGAGGGACATTATGAGTTCTTAGTAATGCCCTTTGGCTTAAGCAATGCACCGGCCACTTTCCAGGCTATTATGAATAGGATTTTCCAGCCGTTTTTACGGCGTTTTGTGGTGGTTTTCTTTGATGACATATTGGTTTATAGCAGGGATGTTACTGCACATTTACAACACTTGGAGTTAATATTACAAGTGTTACAGCAACATCAGTTTTATGTCAAGGCTTCTAAATGTATTTTTGCAGCATCTACTATTGACTATTTAGGTCATATAGTATTCGCTAATGGAGTGAGTCCTGATCCTTCTAAAGTTCAGGGTGTTCAACAGTGGCCAGTGCCTATGACTCAAAAACAGCTGAGAGCTTTTTTGGGATTAGCTGGATATTATCGAAGATTTGTCAAGAATTATGCTGCCATTGCATCACCTCTAACGGATTTGTTACAAAGGGATGGGTTCCATTGGAATGCTCAGGCTCAACAGGCTTTTGAAGCTCTTAAAGCCGCCCTGTTACAAGCCCTTATTTTGAGATTACCAGATTTTTCAAAGACTTTTGTCATTGAAACCGATGCTTCTGGATTGGTTGTTGGAGCAGTACTCTTACAAGAGACTCACCCTATTTCATATTTTAGCAAAAAGATACCTTTACATTTGCGCAAAGCTTCTGCCTATGTAAGGGAGCTTTATGCTATTGTGGCAGCGGTACGCAAGTGGAGACAGTATGTGTTAGGCTCACATTTTCTTATCCGGACTGATCATAGAAGCCTTAAGGAGATTCTAACACAAGTTATTCAAACACCTGAGCAGCAGCAGTATCTTTCTAAGTTGATAGGATATGACTACACTATCACTTATAAATTGGGACAAGAGAATCAAGTAGCTAATTGATAGAGCCATTTTATACTCAATCTTTATAGTATAAATTGTGTTAAATTATTATTGATTTTATAGAAATCATAAGGAAATGGTACTTAATTCTATCATGGTGATAAATCAGGTTAAATGGAGTCAAGGATTCTAATTCAAGTAAATTAGAGAAGTTATCTACAACTTGGATCAAATACAAGAATTTACACCACCGGAGGAAAGTACATGGGCGTGTAGTTGAAGTATACGGCCGTGTACTTGGTTTTGAATCAACAGGAAGATACATGGTTGAAATACACGGCCGTGTATCTATCTAGAAAAGAGACACGGCTTATGACACGGTCGTGGTGGAAGCCGTGGTGAAAGCTAGACGTGCCAAGGAGAAGAAATTGTGGAACATTAACAGAGGAGGACACGACCTAGGATCTAGCCGTGGTTGAAGCCGTGGCACACACTGAACACGGATGAAGATTTGAAGATTATGCACAGAGGAAGGCACGGTTGGAAATCTAGCCGTGGTGTAGGCCGTGGTACACACTGGACACGGATGAAGACTCGTAGATTATGCACAGAGGAAGGCATGGTTGGAAATCTAGCCGTGGTGTAGGCCGTGGTATACACTGGACACGGAAGATGATACTTGAATTATGCACAGAGGAAGGCACGGCTTGACCCACGGCCGTGTGGTAGGGCGTGCCAGGCAGACGAATCTTCACTTCTCGAAATCTACTTGAAAAGGAAAGATATTTTCGTATCTTGCTCGCAAAAGATCACCTGCCATTCCTTTAACAATATAAATAGAACTAACCCTAGAGGGTTAGAGAAAATCTTTGAATCTTTAATCTTTAACCTTGGATCATCTTGGAGACAAGAAGGAAGGAAAGAGGCAGAGCAGGCAATCGGGTTCATCATGTTTTTACTTTTTATTTCTGTTTTTCTTATGAACATATGTAGCTAAGCTATTTTTCTAGCCAAAGGGTCATAGATGTTTAATTCTCCATGAATTGTGAGGTTTAATTGACTTGTATTTATTCTATTTTTTGTTTTTGGGTATTCATATATCTTCTGATCGTTTTGTCATTATTATCTTTGTTGATTGGTATGAATTAGAGCTCTTCTACTCAATTAGCAAGTTAATATATTGTCAACTAGCACATCAAATCCGTAATTGTTTGATTGTTCTAGTCTTGGTGACATAAAACATGTTTGGTTATAAAATAGATGATCGAATTCATGTTATGGAGATGTATGATCATGTTTAAATAGGTTATCTTATAATCTACTGGCATGAATTGGTGGTCTCTCTAGATTTTAATGCTATTGATAGATTAAATCCTAAGAGCTTGTCTAGGGTTGTCTAATCGATAAGAGAAATAATTCAAAGCGCTTGTCTTGATTATCGAGGAAGTAAGGAGAGATAGGTTATTAGAGCTTGTTAATAACCATAACCAGTTTATTTATAACTAAGAATAGAAAACATTTGCATCAATGATCAATTCCTAGAATTAAACTATCTTGATTCCTTTGGCTAGGTTTTTATCAATATTCAATTTTCTTATCTTGTTTTAATCTTATTCGATTCACAAACAAAACCCCTCCATTTTTCTTTTCCTCTTTGTTCTCTTTGAATAGAAATATTTTTAACCAATCCCTATAGATTCGATCCTACTCACCACTATATGCAAATCATATAATTGTCTAGGAGTAGGTTTTATTTTTGTTGGACTTGACACCCATCACTGATGTTTTGTTTAGACAGTTTACAGAGGAGGGACAATTTTTTGGATGGTCTTCTCCACATTTCTCTTTTATCGAGACACTAAAGAAAGAGTATCAAACCATTCCTACTTTTGTGTAATTAATTTCTGACCTTGCACATGGGCACACAATTAAATATCCTATAGTTTGGAAAAATAATTTGTTATACTATCATAATAGATTGTTTTTGGTGCCACAATCTTCTGTGATCCCAATTTTACTACATGAATATCATGTGACACCTAATGCTGGTCATTTTGGATTTTTGAAGACTTACAAGTGGATTGTTGGAGAATTTTTTTGGGACGGCATGAGGAAACAAGTTTATGACTTTGTTCGGAGCTGTATGGTTTGCCAATAGGTGAAATATTATACTCAAACACCTGCTGGGTTGTTAGCTCCACTTCCCATTCCAGACCAAATTTAGGAAGACATTAGTATGGATTTTATTACATGTCTTCCTAAATCTGAGGGCTTATCTGTTATTTTGGTAGTTGTTGACCGATTGTCTAAATATTGTCATTTGGGTGCTTTGGGATCTGGATTTACAGCCACTACAATAGCAGCCTTATTCTTACATATAGTCATTCGTTTGCATGGTATTCCAAGGACCATTGTGTCGGATAAAGACCCAATATTCATGAGCCATTTTTGGAAAGAACTTTTCAGATTGAGTGGGACTACTTTGGCCATGAGTAGTGCTTATCATCCTCAAACGAACGGGCAAACTAAAGTGCTCAATAGAACTATTCAACAATACTTGAGGTGCTTTGTGATGGATACGCTTACTAGTTGGGTCATGTTTCTACCCTAGGCTGAATTTGCATATAATATTTCTTTTCATGATGGGGCTGGTATGACACCATTCGAAGTGGTCTATGGTAGAAAACCACCAGCTGTGCCAGCATATATCAGGGGCACTTCCAACGTACAAGCTGTTGATCAGGACTTAATTGCTAGAGATGAGGTGCTTAAGCTGCTCAAGATAAATCTACAGCAAGCTTAGAGTCGTAAGAAGCAATTACCTGATAAACATCGAAAGGATGTCACATTCGAATAAGGAGACATGGTATTTGTAAAGCTCCGACCATATAGACAACTTTCTTTAACGCAAGGACAACATAAATTGTCTAAGCGATATTATGGTCCTTATAAGGTGCTTAGGAAAATTGGTTTTTCGGCCTATGAAGTAGAGCTTCCACCAGCCTCAAAGATCCATAATGTTTTTCATATATCGTGTCTAAAAAAGGCTTATGGAGTAGATTTTCCATCTTTAGATTTACCTACTGGGTTTGTCAACAATCAACCCTTGTTGACTCCATTAGCTATTGTGGATACTAGAGTTATTCGAAGAAAGGGTCAGGATTGTAAACAGCTATTAGTTCAATGGTCGGGATTACCACTGGAAGACACGGCATGGGAGGATTTCGACTCTTTTGTTACAACATATCCGGATTACAACCTTGAGGACAAGGTTGTTTTTCTAGAACGGGAGCAAAATGTTATAGTTTATGCAAGGAATACAAGAAAGAGTCACAAATTGCCAGCTAAATTTCAAGATTATGCCATGTAACTGTTGTAACTAGAAATTAGTTTACATAACAAGATCTGGATGTAACAAACAATAATGATATAAATAAACGGCACAAAAGGGAAAAGGGTTTTTAACCCCCCTTCTAGAAATCGAATATCAATTGTGGAGCCCAGGATTGCTCGAAAATCCTACCTACATATTCCCACATATTCACGAGTTAAACATTACCATAATAAGAATAACACAAGAGACAAATTAAAGAGGAGGAAAGAGAGCATAGAGTTTATCTAAAACCCTAACGCGAGGAAGAGAGTACGAGGCAGGACGAAGTTACTGGAATAAATCAACACTCCTGAGTAAAAAGAGATACGGGCTTGGGCACGGGTTAAAGCAGTGTAGTGGGCTGGGCTTGGAGAGTTTTAAAAACCCAACAATATGCCTTCCTTCTGTTCCACTTTGCTAATGGACATCAATGAAATATTTGATTCTTTTAAAATATTTAATTAATTTCTAATTGACATTAATAAAATATCTACTACGACGGAAAAGGTTTAGGCCAATGAAATGAGCTCGTTGCGATAAATATTTTTTTCGTCCTAAAAGCTTTTCCGAACGACTTGTTATTTGCCTTAGTCATTGGCAAAGGCTCGTGGACAGAGGTTCTCGCAACGCAAAGAAAAATGTCATTGCCATAAGTATAGTTTTTGCCAACAACATTTTACTCTTTTAAGACAACTTGTTTAGTTCGGTCAAATACTCCATACCAACAACATTTACTTTATACCAATAAAATTTTACGTTGCCCCAAAATTATAATAATAATAATAATAATAAAAAAAAAAAAAACTCTTTCTAATATGGGAACAAAATATTCTTTTTATTTGCATGGAATATCATTTTATGAACATTAAATTTCATACCCATAATATGTAAACAACTTACATGAGACTAAAAATAAACAGTTATAAAGAAATTTCTTAAACTTCAAAATTGTATAAATCACCAAAATACATATGTAATGTATTAAAAAAAAAATTATCAAACATAGAAACAGCCTCTGAACATCTTTATACAAAAAACATAAACATTTAAGTCTGGTCGCTCAATTTCACTAGTAGATCAATCTCCTTCACTTACTCTCTAGGTCCCACCAACATGCCACCTCCACTAGTTCCTTCAACACGGATTGGCATGTTCTAACCCTTATCGCCGGTGTGTCTAGTGCTCATACGTTCTTGCGGCTAAAATAACAAAAGCTCCGAGACATCTCAAACTTGAACAATCCAAAACCTTGAAATTATTCTCTGGTAGATATATCAGTAAAGTATATAAATAGTAAAAACTAACAACACATTAAACAAGATGTATTGAGTATACAAACTATGTAATAACAAATCATTTCTTCAAAGTCTCGGACGGTTGGTGCCCAAAAAATTTTCAAAACAAAAAACATAATGCACATTCGTAACAGGCTTTCATTAGATATATCAGTAAAGTCAAATATATAAATAGTAAAAACTACAACGCATTAACCAAAGATGTATTGAGTATACAACCTACATAATGGCGACATGCACAATTGTAATTACCCAAAAAAAACATGCACGATTGTAACAGGCTTTCTTTCCCTAATATATGGCTTCAAGATGCTTGCAGTATGCGTATGTTCTGTTGTGTAAAATTGTTCTGTGCATGTCCTATTTGAGTTCCTAAATTGAATGCAAACCAATTACAATAGTCATTATTAGCAAAAGCATAGAAAAGCTCATTTCAAAAGAAAAATGCACATCTTCCTCAAATGATACGTTTGAAGTACTAGCCCGATTCCTTGCAGTCCCCCTGCCCCCAACCAAATAATAAAAAATAAAAAAAAATACTACAAGCCACATGAAAATATGAAACTACCAAAGCAATTACTAGAACTTTCAAACTATAAAAATGGAAAAAAGCTTACCCACCTGTAGCATCCAATTGCAAATCCAAGCTATGCTAGGCAAAACATCTATGCCACTGGCTCCTCCATTTCTAGCAATTTGTTCAGCTAACACAGTAGCTTTTCCCAGTAAACTAGTGCAACCACTAGATGCTGCCCAAGCATGACCATAGATATCTACATCGTAAGTGGCCATGTTGTTCCCAAAAACAGAGCATGCTCCTTTAGAAATGCTTTTGAAATCATAAGAGCAACTGGTGGTTCAATCAAAGTGCACTTGACAACAACTTGAAACAACTCCTAAGCAACCCCATTATTTGAAAATTGCACCTTATTTAGAGTAAAACAACAGATATTCAGAGTAACGAAGAGATAGTGAAAGCACAAGACATTAAGAGCTCACAACAAACAAACAGTCAAGAGATTCAAAGAAACAAATGATAAAATGATTAAAAGCCATTATTATTCTTAGTCTTATTTATTCCTTTCTTGGAAATTGAGTTATCTGCAGCAATAAGTGTATTAAAAAGAGGGGAACTAAAAACGTTTTTTTAGAAAAAGATAGACTTACCGCAACATAATTCCAGAGGAAACAAAAAGCTTTATAATGGGCCATATATCAGCAAAGGTGAGCCCTCTCCATGTGCTTGCACACCAACCTCTCCAATTACACCCAACCAAATTGATATGTTCATTGCATTCACCGTGCGAGGGATTCCCCAATTAAATACAAGAACAAACAGCCATGACAAAAGTACATAAATTATGTAGTAGCCAGTGGAAAGCCATCTAATGATAATGTTTTCCAGATGAGACTGCAAGTAGTTTTTGGATGGTTAAGGTAAATGCAGAGCTAGTATAACATATTCTTTTCCTAAAAATCACAGAGCCAACATCATCTAGACCTAGCAATTTGAAAATAGGCCATGTGAAGAAATGATGGAGTCTATTGCTCCCTAACATATGAAACTGCTCTGCTTAAAATGCTTGCCACGCAAGTTTTCCATTACACTAGACATGCTCAATTGCAATTTCACAAAAAGAACAACTTAGCAACAACTTGTACATACATTCAATAATCAAATTAAATATGATGATATTACCAGTATTCAGTTTGCAAATTTGATGCCAATGATCTGTATGAGTGCATAAGCAGCAAGCTATGACCAATAAAAGTCTGAGTTACTAGCGGAACCACGGAGTAGGTAACTTTTGCCAATATTGCAGGAATTGTAATTGTCATATTTTCTTTGATTCCACAGAAAAACTTGCCTCTTAGACTATTGATATCTTTTGCTTCTGTTACAATAAGCCTTTCCTCTTATCTTATAGTTTTTAAATCTAATACCAAAAATGAATTATAAAATGTAGTTTCCAAAACTTCAGACATATAGTTTTTAAATAGGTCATCATGGTCTTTCCAATATGAACCCCAACAAGTTCAATAAAAACATTCATTTTACAGCATTTCCTGATGCAGTCCATTTCCAAGATACAATCAATTTGGTTAGGGATCCTTGGTAAAGGACCTAGCCAAAAGAATAGTTAGAGAGAAGGGGGGAAATAGTACAACTCACTTGATGTTCCCAAATCCCCTGATTGCCTATCTGCACACCTGTTTAATGACAGGAAACTCACGAATATAGGTTAGAATAGTACAACCCTGCTATACATTATTACTGGTTAAAATCCATAAAAGTTGAATGAAAAAGACATGAATTTGCAAAACTTTATCTGTATTCACATTTGTAGGGACTGCAGAAAAAATGGCATTAAATCTATCATCTATGGTTGCGCCAAATATAAGGCACCCCATGATATAAAAAGCATCATTATCCATAAACTTGTAGTAGAACAGAAAACACAAAGCTCACTAAAAATTGCATACCCCATTATGGTCATGCAGCAAAAAAGGAGTATTCATCATTGGTGAGAAGACAAGTGCATGAAATCCCTACTGTCTCACAAATCTGTTATCAGCAGTTGAAGCCAGGGTATCGGGCTTCCCAAACTTTCCTCCAGCTGCTTTAGTAGCACGGCTATTTGGCCAAAATAAATAAATAAATAAAAATAAAAAGAATGGCTAAAAATGTCCCACCATTGGTTTGAAGCATTTGTTGCCATAACAAAAAATGCATAAAGATAGTTTAAGGAACATGGTAAGAAATTACTAGGGTTCAGGCTCCTCAATAATCTTAACATTGTCTTCAAAAGTAGACCAATGCACATGAAACTTAATGAAGAGCTACTAGCGCTCAAACTCTTCAATAACCTTACATTATTTTTCTTTATGGAAATTTACGAAATAACTAATAATAACCAATAAGAGTTTATTTAGAGCCCAAAAAACCCAATAATAGCATATACAATACTCACCTTTTCATATGAATTTTTATTTAGTTTAAATGCTATCAATTTACAGTTCATAAAATATAAGTCAACCAAAATTTTCTAGGTATCTTTATGCCTGATCAAGAATGTATGAATTTGCATAGACTATCTCGCATTGAGTACAACACTTGTAGCAGTACCAATCTGACAAAATAAAGTAATAGTCCTCTTTTTCTACCAAAGTTAGCTTCAAAGTGTTTCTTCTATGAAAAGAACTTAATAATCCCATGGAAAGTTCTAGTAGCTGCATGTGAAAGCAAACACCATGTGTCTGTTCCAAAATAGGAAAGAAGATGGTATCACCACATGAAAGAAGCAATATGTGATCGATAGCCATGCTTGAACTAGACAGGATTTTTACAGGCTTAAGTCTCTTTGCCATAACCAACCAATTAACACCTAGGTGTAAATAGTACAAGCCTGACCAATGAAACCCCCTTTTTATCACCTCTTCATAAGTTCCTATCTATTGTATTTTCTTAATCTTTCTTTTTCTTCCTTTCAATTTTTGCATGTCCACCAGTTTACCCAGAAGAGCTAATTTTTTGCAATCACTTAGACATGCTCCATTTATTTCATTAAAATATATTTTTCCCCTCTTTATAACTAACCATTTTGTGTTATATAAGTTGGTGGTTTTCAAATAAAAAAAATAAACATGAGTACAAAATGATTCCACTCAGATCAAGGGCTGCATTTGAGTAAGATTTCCATGGAGATCCGTAGCTTAAAAGCCTACTGCACAAACAATACAATCATATAGCCTACTGGATTCTAATTCAATTCTTCCAAGCCTATAATCCAGCATGAATCAACCCTTAGTTAAGAATAAACTTCCAATTTTTTACTTTTTAATCTAGTATGTCATGAAATGCAAATGCAATTCATATTATAACATTATTCTTTGAGGTCTTTTATCAAACAGGTAGTCAGCACAATTTTATATCAAACCATTATGACAACAAATACTCAAAAACTCTAAGGAAGAGAAGCAGAGTTGGACTTATTGAGTTAAAAGTCAAAAGGGTCGGTGAGAGAGTGACGAGGAAACACCATTTGCATGTAATGATACTTGAACCCTTATTCATGTAAAACAAATTAATCAAACAAAAGAAACACCGAGTAGTTAAATTGATATCGATAAGTATCTTTTCTATGAAATCATAATACTATTTGAAATGAAAAGTGAATTGACATTCATACCCAAGCCTAATAATTAAAAGCCATTCATAATTATACCTTGAATCAATATAATGCGCAGTATGAGAGAGAGAGAGAGAGAGGAGATTGATTTTTGCTGGATTGTAAACATGGCTCGACAATGGCCCACGTACGAGAATTTTACCGATAGTTCACTATTTTAACAGGGATCGGTTGAATTTTAAATTTTATTATTTAATTATATATATTAAATCTTCATTATTAATTGATATTAAATCTTTATCATTAATGTATAGATTAGTAGTGAGATTCAGCAATGAACTGGTTTCGCCAAAAATAAGCGAAACCATAAAAAATTTGCATATACGGAGAAAAATGGAGGTCTTCATACTTTTATTTTTTTTCCTAACAATGTGGTTGGCACATTGGGTGGTTGGTGGTTAAAGTAAAAGATTTGTAGAGGAAAGTTTAATAAGGAAGATGAGAGTGGAGTTATTGAATTGAATGCTAGGGTTTGTGTCGAGTAAGTGTACATTGTGGAGGGGGAAAGTGAAAATAAACAAGTTATGTGTCAATTTACATTTAAAAATTATAGTTGGTTGAGGAACTTAGGTTAAGCTTATGATTTACGTAGTGAAATGGCATATTGATACTACAATTTACATTTAAACCAGACAGTGTGTTTTAGGAGTGAAATTGCAGTATCGATGTGTGATTTCACTATTTAAATCATAGTGTTAACTTGCAATTTTGTTATCTCTTATATCAATTCGTCGAGCCAATTGATCCTCATTTTTCTCGATTGTTTCTCCTTTTTTTTTCCTTGTAACACATTTGGAAAACACAATTTTTTGCTTAGAAAGTTTAATTCCACAACTCCAACTCACAATTTTAGTTTACATTAAGTAAGTATCATCTATTATCTTTAAAATTTTGTTGTAAATTTATTTGCTTTAATGTAATGCTTTTACACTTCATTGTTGTTTCTCTTTCTAAACATATAATGTGTTATTGTTGATTTTGTATTAGATAAAAGTTAAACTTGAAAGTTTACTTTGTTCCACATCAATTAGTAAAGAATTTGCTTAGTTAAGGTTAGTTTTAGATTTTGTCCCAATTTGCAAAATTTTTCATAATTGTTAGAATTTACTCCAATTTGTAGTATTTGTTGTAATTTTGTAAATTTTATAGCAAATTATAGGAATTGCCCCAATTTTGTAAATTTTGCCATAATTTGTAGAATTTGTCCCAATTTTAAGAATTTTGCCTTAATTTATGGATTTGCCTCAATTTTATGAAAATTTCCATAATTTATAAAATTTATCCCAATTTTGTGGATTTTGCCTTAACTTGTAAAATTTGTGGATTTTACTGTAATTTGTAGAATTTGCCCCAATTTTGAGGATTTTCCCCTAATTTGTAAGATTTGCCATAATTTTATGAAAATTTCCCTAATTTATATAATTTGTTCCAATTTCGTGGATTTTGCCCTAATTTGTAAAATTTGCCTTAATTTGTAGAATTTGCTCAAATTTTGTAGGTTTTACCCTAACTTGTAGAATTTATCCCAATGTTGTGGCTTTTGTTGTAATTTGTAAAATTTGCCCTAATTTTGAGGATTTTGCTTTAATTTGTAGGATTTGCTCTAATTTTATAAAGTTTGCCATAACTTGTAAAATTTGTTCCAATTTTGTGGATTTTGCCCTAATTTGTAGGATTTGCCTTAATTTGTAGAATTTGTTTCAATTTTATGGATTTTGCTATAAGTTGTAGAATTTGCTCCTATTTTGTAGATTTTACCTTAATTTGTAGAATTTACCCTAATTTGTATAATTTGCCTAAATTTTGTGGGTTTTGCCCTAATTTATAGATTTTTTCATAATTTATAGAATTTACCTTAATTTTGTAGATTTTGCCATAACTTGAAGAATTTAGCACAATTTGGTGGATTACTTTATTTTGTAGGTTTTGTCTTAATTTATAGATTTTGCTCTAATTTTTAGTAATTGGGTTGTGCAATTGGAATTTTATGAAGTTCATGTTGTTCATATGAAGGTGTTATTAATTTTAGACTAAGGGCTTATAAATTCATGTGATATTTGGTAAAAAAAAAAAGAGGTAGGGGAGGTTTATGTCATATGAAGTTGGTTTTGGCTTATTTATTGTTGGATGTTGGTATCAATTAGTAGTGGAAATGGTGGATTTTGTGAGATTTGAGATATTTGCTCATGAGAATATCATGCATAGTGAAGATAGAGTATATTATGACAGGGGGCTTCTTATGAAAATTAAAGTAAAGATAGATGTAGGGTATACATAATTATTGAACAAGATATGTGTAGTTATTAAAATTGATCTTACCTCCCATCAAGTGGAGGTGTTTCACAAGCAACATACAGTTTTTAACTTAGATTTTGTCCAACCACAATATTCTTTGTTCTCAATCATCAATGATGATGATGTAGAGGTTTTTGTTGAATTTGCTCAAGTTGTGGGTTGATTGTTCATTTATGAGCTATTTGCTAAATTAGAAGGTAATCCTATCCTTACTCAAGGTAAAACTATAGTTAATGAGACTATAATACCTTCCCTCCACAGGGTTAAAAATGCATGAATGTTGCAGCTACATTTGAACAAAATGTTGATTTTCTTAAGAATTATAAACAAGATATTGACGTGGATTTACCTATTAGAGATGCTCTTTGGAGGGAGATCAAATAGGCTCACAATGATATATGTATTGATTCAAAAGAAGAAGTTGTAAATGAGGAGAATGAAATTGGTAGGCCCTACATAAATATTGAGTTTGACACTTCTAATGATTCTTTACCTCTAACGTCTCTAGAAATTGCTAATGTAGACTTATTGTGCGTAGCTCTCCAATGGTTGATCCCATAACTCCATCCTTTGAGCATCCAATTCCATTCTTTAATAGGAGGGATTGTGTTAATGGCTATATAACATTTGAGGAGAATGTTATATCTTCAAATGATTTGAGCTTTGGTGATGAGTTGAAGAAAGGAATGCAATTTGCTAAGAAGTTTAATTTGATATATGTAGTGAAGTCATATCATATAAAGCATCACCATAATTATCGTGCCAATGAGTCCGATAAGAAAGTATGGCATGTTGTCTACATAGGGAGGGATAAGGAATACAAATGGCGACTTTGTGCATGCTAAAAATGGATGGATAAAGATTTTGTTATTACTATTGTTAAAGGTCCACACATTAATCTCATCCCAAATCAAGACTATCTACAGTTGGACTTAAGCTTCATGGCACATTGTTTTTTTAGTCAAGTTAAGAATGAACGTGATTTAAAAGCTTCTATACTTAAACAAAATATTCGCAATACATTTGGGTATTTAGTACCAAGGAGACAAGTATGGGACGGTAAAAGGAGGTTAATTGAAGCTATTTATTGCGATTAGGATAGATCATACATGGAATTGCTTAAATTGTTAAATGCCATTCAAATGAGTAACCTAGGTTTGCATGTTGATTGGAGTGGTTGGCTAATTGTGAAGGAAGGTGAAGTGATCTTCTAAAGTGTGTTCTTGACATTTGGTTCATGTGTTGAGACATTTTAGTACTGTAGGCTGGTTGTTAGTATTGATGAAATTTTTTGTTATGAGAAATATGAGCTCAAACTTCTAATTGCATGTAGCGTAGACAATATTAACCATATAGTCCCATTGGTATTTGCATTAGTAGATAAAGAATTGTTTGTATCTTGGTCATAGTTTTTAATGTTGTTGAAGGAACACATTGTTAGTTATTGTTGTGATTGGGAAATAATGTGTCTTGTATTCGACTAACATGTAGGAATAGTTGAGGCAATTAAGCATGGTGATGTTGGATGGCAACCTCCCTTTACACATTGGTGGTTATATATTTGACATGTAGCTACTAATTTTAATACAAAATATAAAAAGTAGCCCACTTAAAAAGCTTCTTATAGTAACTAGTTTGAAGGTATAGGAAAAGAAGTTCAAATTTTATATGGAGGAATTGAGAAAAAGAAATGAAGTTGCACCTAACTATTTCACTTGCATCCTTAAAGAAAGATGGACTCAAGCATATAACGAGGGGTTCATATATGGGTTTATAACCACTAACCTCTGTGAGAACTACAACGTCGTGTTAAAGGATGCAAAGTCTTTACTTATGTTAACTTTAGCTATGAAAATCTTTTATAATTATGCTGGGTATTGGGAACAACATCATGATAAAGCTAGAGAAGGGTTTGCTAAAGGGAAAGTGTTTACATCATAGGTCGTTGAGAAAATTAAAAAAATGGGGCTAAACTGCTAGTCACCACATGGTCACTAACTTTGATAGAATGAATGGAGTTCTTGAGGTTATCATAGGTACAAAAAGAATGGGATATGGGATTATAGGTGGTAACAATCACATTTTGAGCTTAATGAGAGATGAATGCACTTGTAACAAATGGCAAACCTATAGAATTCCTTGTTCATATGCTTTTGCTGCTATGGCATATGTTTATGTGGATGGTCTGCGGCGTGTGGTTAAGTGGTATTATTGGACACATCAAACCTTCATCTATTGTGCTAGCTTCAATTCTCTTAGCGATAGTAGTAGGTGGCTAGACATCTAGACTCCTTTCATTCATCCAGATGTCAATCTTACTCGAGGTAAGGGTAAGCCTTGATCCAAGCGGTACCACAATGAAATAGATCTGAGGGTGCCACTATCTAAGAATGCATGTAGTTTTTTATTGGAGGGAAAGGCACAATAGAAGAAGTTGCCCCAAACGAAGGGGGAGACAAGGTTCATGTATGTTAATGATCATAATAGTTATTGACAATTCATATGTAACTTACATTTGGTAATTGAAAAGAAAAAGGAAAAATTGCTTTATAACTTTGAACATGACTTAACTCTTTATTATCACTTCTGTAGATAGATCCAGGCTTAGTGGATAGATCACTCCTCACACTACAGCATACTCATTGCTTAGAGGCTGTCTAAGGGGCACAAGTATATAATTGGTTTCTACTTTCATTACATTGCATGCTCATGAATCACATTATCCATACAAATTATTTTTCATTTTCAAGAGGATGCTTAGTTAGTATGCTGTTAATGGGAGGCCTCTCTTAAGACCCTAGAGGAGAGATTACACTTTGACTAGTGCCTTATGCCTTATCTACAGTAGGTTGGCTTTCTTGAGGTGTCCCAACTTGCATTCATATAGTTGGATTGGTATCTTATTATAGCTTTTGTTGAGAGGTGGAGATCAAAGACGCATATGTTTCATATGCCACATAGAGAGCTCATAGTGACTTTACAAGATGTAGCAATGTAGTTTGGTTTGTCGATTGATGGAAATGTTGTCATTGGTATCACCAGCTTATCTTAGGCAAATGAGTGTAAGCGCCTACTTGGCATTAGGCTAGGCCCTAGCAATATTTCTAAGAGATGAATTAAGATGTCTTGGTTGAAGAATTCTTTTAGGGGGCTACCGATCAACACATATGACTTATCCATCATGCGCTATACATGTGCATACATCCTATAGTTGATTGGTGGAATCATCTTTGAGGATAAATTTTCTAGTCTAGTCCACTTGATATTTCTTCCACTTTTGGAGGATTTTCAAGTAGTAAGGCAATATAGTTAGGGGGTAGCATGCTCAGCTTGGTTGTATAGATTCTTGTGTCATGCTCTTGATGCATCTACATAGGAGATTGGAGGAGTTATGATTCTTCTACAAATTTGGGCATAGGATAGATTTCCACACATCACTCTGATTCGGTGGTAGATCTACATTCCCCATGATACTCCTTTAGCATGTCGCTAGCATGCCATGTTTGACGTTACACAGTTCGCCACCCACATTCTTTTGCAGTATCGAGATGCTCTCGATCAAAAAACGCTTGAGCAAGTATAGTACATCAGTTAATTTAATCTTGTTTACTTTACTTGTCTGTTGTTCACTAAATAACTTCATTTCTTGTAAATTTGTGAGATGCCATATACACCCAGTATCGTAGAACAACTTCCCCTTTCTTGTTGAGAAGGGAGTGATATTTGGTGTGCTTAGGTGCTTTTCATTTGCTTTCACATAATAAGTGGGACTATCTTGAGTGGTTAATGTAACAGTTTGGTGGGGTTTAGAGGATACCACAGCGGTGTGACACATCTTTGTCTCTTTATAGGATTGATCTTAAAGGGAAAATCGATGATGATTAGAAGAGGAGACATGTGGTTTACATCTAAAAGTGGGAGGAGCGGCAATTCTCTATTGTTCAGCTAGAGTTTGACAACACATTTCCAAATAGTGTAGACTCTGGGTATTACCCTTGGTACCACAATGTCACACAATGGTATATTGGCCACACTAAAGTGATGCTCGATGCCCTAGTAAGTCACTTTAACCATGTCATTATACCTTTATATTTTTGCATTATATTATTAACATATTTGACTTTCCATGTAGTTGGATGCCTTTACTTGCATTAAGGTGTTAGATTCCTTAGATGAAACACGGGCTATAGCAACTGTTGGGAGGCATCTCCTCTAAAGCCATGGTGATATTACATTATTTCCTTTAGATCATCAAGATCATTATTAGGAGATGCCTTCACCTCTTGTCACCCAAAGGAGAGGACAGGCTCATGGTAAGGGTTATCATCAGCAAGCAATGTTAGATCGATCTTCTAGTCTTCCTACAGATTCCCCACCTTTTCATTACTCACCAGTAGCTTATTCTTTCTCATTTTACAATGCTCTAACATTCACCATCGATTTAATGGAGTTTTATATACTTGATGTCGATCTGCTGTATACTTCTACGGTTACTCCACCCACTCCTAAAAAAGAATGACATTTAAGTCTACCAAATATGGGGAGGAACTCACATAGATAGATCCTCGGTATATCTCATGGGATGAGACACCATTCTATGCTTAGACCCATTTCGACATCAAAGGATTTAGCATCTCTTTCTAGGTTGGAGAGAGTTTGGCATGATATGGACATAGACATTATGAGAGATGACATCAAAGGAGGGATTAGACATATATTTAGCTATGGAATTATATACTACTTTTTTCCTTTTTCCTTGAATGTATATGTTTTTCCAACTTCGTTTTCTTTAGCTATGTAATTATACTTGTTTAATTTGAATAGATTGATGAAATCATTTTATTTTGTCAATTAATTTATGTTATGAACTTTAGAATTGTCATCAGTTTATTCTCTTGGCAAGTTGGTCATGTTATATAGATTTTGATATTTATCATGGACTATAAAATTGTTAAGGGCTTTTTTTTTATGACTACATAATGTCATGAGTTTGGAATATTTTTAGAATTAGATAACTCATTTTCATAGTAACCCACTTCACTAAATCCTTGCTCCAAAGAATAAGGAATAGATTTCATCCATATTTAATGTGACTTGTTTTTGGAAATTGTATGGAAATTTCATGTTGAACATGCAATTTCTATTGATCCAAAAACTCCCTACCTTTTTTAGTTTTTACTTTTTCAATATTTTATTGTACTTAATATTATTTTCTTTTTTATTCTTTTAATATTATTATCAAATACAATATTAACCTTGAAAGTTTAAATGATCAATTTTAAAGATAAAGGCCTTAAGGTTATATGAAACAAATAAAAGAAGATACATTTGTAGCTTACATTCTTTTTAATTATACACTTACAACCCCTTGATATGCATCTAAAACACTTATAAGAATTTCTAAGGTGTATCTATTAATTATAAAGCTTATGTTACTATATTTTTGTACAAACTTATTGGCGTTCTAATGTTGTATAACAAGTGTATAGATATACAATTTTTTTTTTAAGATAAAAAAAGGTGTCAATATAATTTAAAATTTTTTAAGGATCATCGGCATAATTTAATCTTTAGTAAATAGATCAACTATTTTGAAGATGCTAGTAAACGAGCCACATCTGCATTATCATCTTTAATGAGTTTATTTAATTACTTAATATTAAAGTTTTTAGATCAAATTATTTATCACTAAAATACAAAGTGACTTTTTTTTCTTTTATTATTATTATTATTATTATTTTGGTCCTAAAACACTATAAACTTTATTTTGACCTTAAAACACTATGAACTTGAATTTCATCATTCTTTGTTACTTTAATATCCATGATGGAAAGCATAAATAAAGCTAGTAAAATACTATCTTTTGTTAATCTTAGCTCAACTACAAATAAATAAATTACAAAAAGAAAAAGCATCTTCATTGCCCATTAAGAAAAAATAAATTGTTGAAATATGTAAAATAATGTAATAAAAACAATAACATTAAATAACTGGGTAAAATGTTTTTCTTAACTTGCCTCGAGTATAAAATAAACTCATAGAATCATATAATACTCTCAAGAATTGTTGAAACCTAAAAGTAAAATTTCGTACTTGAAAATAGAAATGGTTCCAACATAATTGGGCCCTATTTCATTAGGCTAAGGAGACCAACATTAGGTGTATAGGAAGGGATCATAGCTATATCGGCCTTTTTACTCTTTTTTCTTATAAGCCTAAACTTCTCATTTAATTCTATAATGTATACTTTATGCTTTTATGTTGCATGTAACTTTTTTATGATTAAAAAGTAAAAATTATAAGAAAAGTGACTTGACAATGAAGGTAGTTAAAGAAAAAAAACTTGCTATTGTAGTAGTAATAGTAGCAATAGTAGTAGTCTTCTCTAACCATACTTATCTATGGAAGAACTAATTTTACTTCCATGCAAAATAAAACTAAGGAATTTCTTCTTTTTTGTTTTTTTTTTTTTTTGACTCTTTCTAAATTATTGGCTCTTTGCAGTGGCATTATCCTGATAACTAGAAAATCATATCACAAAGTATCTTAGACCTAGCCATTGGAGTAATTGTGGTGTTCAAGGGCATATTGCAACATGATATCTTTTTTGTGGTATGTAAATCTACGAATGCAACTCTTAATTTATTGTAATTATTTATGAACATTTAGCTTTAGAATGGTTTATAAATCAATTGTCAAAAGCTAAATTAATAATAATAATAATAATAAATTAGCTCTTAGATGCATATTTAAAAAAAAAAAAACATTTGAGACTTTTCATGAACAATTAATTTTCTTCTTGGATATAGTCACCTTCAAAAACTGCCTCAACTAATGGATGATGTAATTTATACCATGGGTTCATGGACAAAAACATACTAGGCTAACAATCAGGCTTAATATTCCTTGCTCTTGCTTGTCTAGTTTGGCTATCTAATGAATATGTAAATAAATAATTCTTTTTGATAATTGGGGCATTAGGAGCAAAGAATTATGAATGAAAATAAAACACATAATAGATATGATACTTAGATTTGTACTCTATGACTCGTAGATTCCAAGTTGCAATAGACATGGTAAACCAATGGTTTAGAAAATGACACTAAAGAAATCAAGTCTAATTTAATAAGGGTGGTAACTTCCAACTCCAAAATATGATATAAAGAGAACTAAAGAGATTATTAATTCAATAAATTGAAAAATAAAAGGAGTTATAGCATAAGTGAAAATATATATTCTTATCCATTAATCTCGATAAGATCACTAAGAAATAAATAGTATGCAATTTTCTTCTCTTACAAACAATTCCACAATTAAGTTAGCATATAATGCATGTACATCATCTCTCACACGTACGTGTACACATGTGCACGCGCATGCACACACACAAAAATATTATTCAATAATCAGTATGCATCGATTTGTAAAGTATATATACAAACATACATAATTGGAAAAAATACATTTTTAATCCTTAATATTTAGTTATTTTTCTATTTGAATCTCAATATTTTTAAATCCTTATAAAGTAGTACTTCCAATAAATCAATTAAATATCCTATCCATTTTGAGCACATGGCCTTGAGAGTTATCGGCTAAAGTGACAGGAGTTTGCACAAACTTGTTTACACAAATTGAGCATTCATCAATTTTATCTCATCATCTTCAATATATTTGTAATCTTGATAATTTTTTTTACTAAATTTTCATTTTACACACAAATTCAGTTGTTGTCTTGGTAGTTCGAGTTTCTTCGGCTAGGAGTTGGTATCTTTGCACATGAAAACCGCAGTATCCGACGGTTTTCTGATGGAAATCACTTTTAATACCCTTCTGAATTTGCGAGGAGGAGCTTTATATAAATATGTTCTATTTGTATTGTCACAAATTATCGGGGTGATGGATAGACTTTGGTTTTGTAAGCCCGTCGTTATCTTTTGGTTGTAAGTCTTCTATATGTACTTGTGTGGCTTGCTGTAATATTAAGTTAATAAAACATCAACTTCTTAAATTAGATATTTCATTGCAGCTTTTTAACTTGGCATCAGAGCGTTAGTGGCTTCCTTCACTTCGTAAACATATCTTTTCAAACAACACAAGCTGGAAATACTGTTGTTCCATCATTTGGCTCATTTCTTCACGATCCCTTCACTATTAAACTCATGCCACACGATCTAACGTAGAAAACCAGATTTCCTCCTCTTCTCAATCTTCATGGTCACACCTCCTTTATTGATGAAACTGGTTTTGCTCCACCGTCCACTATATCTAATGCATGTATACTGTTGGTTTAAAAACCTCCGCTGACGTCTGGATTATCTCAGCTAACGGCCGCTTTGATTCAGTTTCACAATACCAACAGGCACAACTGCATATTCAGTTTCAACAACCAAAACCTGATGAATACGCTATTTCTACCTTCCTTCATCAACACACAAAGGCTCTAGCCGAGTTTGCACTGCACTTTCAGGGCCTCTTTCTTCTTCTGAATCTAATGCAATTATTTTTCATGATCTTGGTCATGACTATCACAGCATAATATCAACTTTAATCTTAGTGCAGATACTATATCCTTTCATGATCTCCATGGACATCTCACTAAGCATGAAATTTTACAGAAAAACTTGCATATTTCTATTCCTGTTGTCAATATTGCCACTATATCCTTTCATGATCTCCATGGACATCACTGATCATAAAATTTTACTGAAAAATTTACATATTTCTATTCCTGCTGTTAATATTGCCCAGTGTCAGGAATATCTCTATAATTGTGTCCCTATTAAAGGACATCTCACAAGTGCAATAAAAATTGGTCGGAGATAGCAAATTCGTGAACCTTGTCAATTTTGTGGCCTTCGCAATCACACTGTGAATCGTTATTCTAGACCTCCTTTCGATACCAAATCTCATCGTACTTCATGCCCTACTGTAGTCTTCTTCTGTTAACTAAATGATTCAAAGATTTAGGATAACAAACTTTTAGGAATATTTGGTTTGTTAAAGTTTATATTTATCCTTTAGTTCAAAGATTAGCTTTCCTTATTTTTTGCATAATTGACAATGATCAAATAGTATAAATATGAATGAAATCATATCTTTTTGGTGTTGTCAATTCATATCTTTGCGCATTCTTTATTTTTCTACCAACAAAATTGGTATCAGAGCAAGCTAAAAAAAAGATGAACAACACTGCTCCAGGTTCAATCCTACATTTACTTAAAGCAAGAGAAAAGTGAGGGAAAGACAAACAATCATCCATGGCAACAAGCAACGGTGTAGGTGGAAGTTCACAGCCCTTGATTCCGATTTTCAAAGGGCAAAATTACGAGTTCTAGAGCTTGAAGATGAAGACGCTATTTAAGTCCCAAACATTGTGGGATTTTGTAGAAAATGGATATGTAGAGTCAAATCAAAATGGTGAACTTGATGCACAACTATGAGAGAATCACAAGAAGGATGCAAAGGCCTTGTTCTTCCTTCAACAAGCTCTAGATGATGAGATCTTTCCCCGAATTGTAGTAGCAAACACATCTAAAGAAGCGTGGGAAATACCAAAGCAAGAGTACTTGGGTAATAAAAAGGCAATTTAGGTAAAGTTGCAATCTCTTTGTCGCAACTTCAAATTATTGACAATGCTAGAGAAGGAGTCTGTACGGAACTATCTGGCTAGAGTATCAAAAATTGTTAGTTAGATGATAACATATGGTGAAGAAATAAGTAATGAGACCATAGTAAGCAAAGTTCTAAGGAGTTTAATAAGGAGCTTTGATCATGTTGTTGCTATAATTGAAGAATCTAAGGACTTAACTACCTATACCTTTGATGAATTGATGAGCTCTTCGATTACTCATGAAGACAGATTGAATAGATTTAGTGAGAAGGGTAATGAAAAGGCGTTTCAAGTGAAGGGGGAGTCTAATTATAGAGGAAAGTTTGAGGAGTTGGTCAGTAGAGGCAGAGGTAGAAATAGAGGTGGATTTCATGGTAGTGGAAGAGGAAGCAGCAGAGGCCGAGATCAGTACGGTGATTGGCACCAATTTAAAAGCATAATCCAATGTCATTACTGCAAGAAATATGGACACAAAGAAGTTGAATGCTAGAATAAGTAGAAGGAAAGTTAGAAGGTCTCAAATTTCATGGAGAGAGTAGAAGATGAAAGCAAGTTGTTCATGGCTCAATCCGACACTCAGAATATAGTACGTGACGTCTGGTTTGTTGACAATGGATGCTTAAACCATATGATAAACTCATGTTCCCTGTTTAAAGAGCTTAATGAATCTTAGAAGAGTGTGGTGCAACTTGGTGATGATAAGTGGGTTCAGGTGGAAGGGAAAGGCACAATTGCAATTAAAACAGTACAAGGAGACACCAAAATTCTTTACGATGTGCAATTCATGCCAAGTTTAGCTCACAATCTATTGAGTGTTGGTTAGTTGATGTCTAGTGGCTACATAATTGTATTTGATTGTGATTCATGCACAATCCATGGCAAAAGATCAGGACAAGTGATCTCGATTGTTCGCATGACACAAAATCGTATGTTTCCTCTCAATGTGTCAAATGATGTGAGTAAAGCCATCATGGTTAAAGGAGATGATGAGGCCAAGTTGTGGCATCTATAGTATGGACATTTGAATGCTAATGGATTAAGGTTCTTGAATGCAAAAGACATGATTGTTAGTCTGCAAAAAATAGGTGAACTTGCATTTTGTGAAGTATGCATTTACAGGAAACAAAGGAGAGGATCATTTCAAGTTGGGAAGCCATGGTAAGCTTTAAGTTGCCTTGATCTAATTCATGCTGATTTGTGTAGATCGATGAACACAACGCCGTTGGGTGGAAGTCGGTATTTTCTACTATTGATAGATGACCATATATGTATGAGCTGGGTATACTTCTTAAAGTTCAAATCAGAAGCCTTTGAGAACTTTAGGAAATTTAAAGCTTTAGTGGAAAAGCAAAGTGGAAGAAATATAAGAGTGCTACGAAAAGATAGGGGAGGTGAATTTCTATCAAAAGAGTTCATGAATTTTTGTGAGGAGTAGGGGATTTATAGGAAACTCACAGCTCTATACACGCCACAACAAAATGGAGTGGTTGAACGGAAGAATAGGATAGTGGTTGAAATGGCTAAGAGTATGTTGAAGATAAAGGGAATACCAAATCGTTTTTAGTGTTTGGCAATTGCAACAGTTGTGTATCTTTTGAACATCTCCACTACTAAGGTTGTCTTGAATTGCACTCCATATGAAGCATAGACAGGAAGGAAGCCTTGGGTAAGTCACTTGAGAGTCTTTGGATGTTTGGCATATGTATTCATGCATTCTCGCACTAAACTGGATGACAAATCGAAGAAATGCATTTTCATTGGTTATAGTTTCCAATCCAAAGCTTACCATTTGTATAATCCTATAAGTGGTAAAGTTATCGTAAGTAAAGATGTTCAATTCAATGAGGAAGGCACATGGAATTGGAGCACAAGTGATGCAACAGTGATTTTAGTTCATGTTACAAATCTGTCGAGTGAAAATGCAGCAATAGTAGCGGATGGAAATTCATCGTCTGCAGAATCTATGCCTACGAAGAACAACACATATTCAAGTGATTATCATTCTCCTATTTCTTGTTCTTTGAGTGAGTCACTGGTGAGAACATTCAAATCAATAAGGGAAGTTTATGAAACATGTAACTTTGCACTATATGTATTGGATCCTAGTTGCTTTAAAGAGGCAGCAGCAAATTTTGAGTGGCAAGATGCAATGATTGATGAGATGGAAGCCATTGAGAAAAATTCAACATGAGAGCTAGTTGATGTTCCTCGAGAGAAAAACATCATTGGGCTTAAATGGGTGTTTCGAACCAAGTTTAATGCTGATGGAAGCATTTAAAAGCACAAAGCTCGGCTAGTAGCAAAAGGGTACTTGTAGCAGTAAGGTATTGACTTCGATGATACATTTTCTTCAGTTGCACATTGTGAAACTGTTAGAATTATGTTAGCATTAGCGACTCAATTCGAATTACCTGTGTATCAATTTGATGTTAAGTCTGCATTTTTTAATGGAGATTTAGAGAAAGAAGTATATGTTTCACAAGTTGAAGGATTTGTTAAACAAGGATGTGAAAATAAGGTTTATAAATTGAGAAAAGCCTTGTATGGACTAAAATAAGCTCCCCATGCATGGTATAGCAAAATAGATACCTTCTTCCAAAATAACAAGTTTACAAGAAGTGAAAATGAACCTACACTCTATCTGAAGCGTGAGGATAATGGTGAGTTTATAGTAATATGTCTTTATGTGGATGATATGATTTATATGGGTACTTCAAAATCATTGATTGATAGATTCAAGTTAAGCATGATGGAGAATTTTGAAATGACTAACTTGGGAATGTTGAAGTACTTCTTTAGTCTTGAAGTGAAGCAGTGTCAAGATGGGATATTTATATGTCAGAAGAAGTATGCAGTAGATCTACTCAAGAGATTTAAGATGAGTAATTGTGAAACTTTGGATACACCTATGAACATAAACAAAAAATTGCAACGAGAAGATTGGTTAGACAAAATTGATGCAAGAACATTTAGAAGTTTAGTTAGAGGTTTGAATTACTTGACAAACACTGGACTTGATATCGCTTATTCAGTAAGTGTAGTGTCTAGGTTTAAGTAAAGTCCTACAAAGCAACATTTTGGTGCAGCAAAAAGAATACTCCGATATGTAGCTGGAACCATAAACTATGGCATTTGGTATACTAAAGTATTTGATTTTAATTTGTTTGGATATTTTGATAGTGATTAGGCAGGAAGTTTGGATGATTGGAAAAACACTTCTGGTAGTGTCTTTAGCTTTAGATCAGGTGCTGTCACATGGTGCTCAAAGAAGTAAGAAACCGTGGCACTTTCATCTTTTGAGGCAGAGTACACAATAGCAAAGGCAGTAGCACGGCAAGTCCTTTGGTTGAGAACGCTTCTTGCAAATTTTCATTTTGAGCAAGCAAAACCAACGGAAATACTTTGTCACAATCGATTAGCAATCGCAATGTTAAGGAATCCAGCATTTCATGGAAGAACAAAACATATTGATGTTCAACATCACTTCATTCGAAAGTTGGTAGCTAATGAAAAAGTGGTTCTTACATTTTTCAGCACAAATGATCAAGTAGTTGATATATTTACAAAATTGCTTCTCAAAGCCAAGCATCAGTTCTTTACAATGAAGTTAGGAGTATATGATTTTGAATCAAGGGGAAATGTTAATTAAATGATTCAAAGATTTAGGATAACAAACCTTTAGGAATATTTGGTTTGTTAAAGTTTATGTTTATCCTTTAGTTCAAAGATTAGCTTTCCTTATTTTTTACATTGTTGACAATGATCAAATAGTATAAATATGAATAAAATCATATCTTTTTGGTGCTACCAATTCATATCTTTGCACATTCTTTATTTTTCTGCCAACATCTTCTTCTTCTTTCTTTTTTATCCCCCATAAAATATTAACGGATATTCTACATTACCTATTCTTCTTTCCATAAAATGTGTAATAAATGTTGGAAATTACATCTCATCTAAGGTTAAATTATACATAACACACATTTTTCCTCGTGAGACCATGAAATGCTTGCCTTTTTGTATCTGATAAAGGTTTCTACCTAATTGACATGTTCGTCAAAATGAATATTTGCTGCTTCCAACTCTATGTCTTGAGTATGTTCCAATCAATTATGTATATATATTTAGCCTGATTGAACAATTTTTATGACTATGTATTAATTCTTTGTTCACATGTATAAGAGTATACTTGAGACAAGAAATTGAAGATAGCAGGTATTTATTTATGCTCATCATGTGCCAGATAACTCGCAAAAAAAGGATGCAGGAAGGACAGATAAAATTAGTATCAAAGAGTTGGCTTCTTATGTCTGTAAGCTTTGTAAGGTTTGCCAAGAATTGCTGAACCACTGTTGGTGATCTATTGACATTAAAAAAAATAGTGAAATCTTTCTATTTGCGCTATGTTCACTGTTTTTAGATAATTTTTATATCTAGCCATCTACACCCCTATGTATATACCCTTCACGTTATCTCACTAAAGAAAGCTAGCCGCATGACGTTTTTTCGTGTGGCATCTGTAAGTACATTCCAGTCTGGGAGTTACTCCATTGATATATTATATTAGATTCATTTTTTAAAATATCAAATCGGTATTTTGCCTTCGTACCCGCTCCCCAGTTTTAGCTGACCACAACAACTCGGAAGACGTAGAAAATCAAGACCCAAAAAGAAGAAGGACCAGGGGACACGGAAAAGAGTCGAATGGATCAAGCTCTATGACCAGGAGAAGCAACTGAATTTCGGCCGAAAAACAAGAGTCTATAAATAAATACAGTGGCAGATCTGAGACTCTTGCCGAATGGTCCATTTTCTGCTTTTAAAAAAATGCTTGTACAAGTTATGCGTTTGTGGAATTTGCAAGTTCAATACTACACAAAGCAAAAGAATATGCAAATGTAAGCCAAATTCTCAGAGACAAGCTATTTCAACAGTGATGGGAGAAATGGATATCTAGAATGAGATTGTACTGATTTAACTGGAGATAATTGCGTTGAAGTTGCTCCATTCCAACCAATCACTTTTTCCAGTTGTTATATCATCAGAGAAAACATGGCTGCTTCCTTTTCAGAATGGTTGCAATTGTATAACCGGGGGCCATAAGTCCTCCAAGTAAACGCGCACTAACTTCGAAACTTATTGTTGGAAAATGATGAATCGACTATTTATAATCAGCACCTGAGAAATGAGTAATAGACTCCTTTACACATGGGAAAAATTTGCTTAATGCAACAAAATATAAAGTGTATCATTGACTCAGAATCATAGGAATGTAGCTACTGCAAAGTTTGACAACTTGACTTACTGACAAGAAGTAGTTGCCATGCTGAATGGGGATGATCTCATAGCGATCAGAATCTTTTCTTTTAAATTGGTTGCACCTGATTCTTTAAAAAACCTGAACACCTTGTTACAAGGCAAACAATATTTCTGCCCATGCTATACAGTGCAGTTTGAAGATTAAAGACGAAAATGGCGTTAGATCTGGGGCTTCTCATGTCTCGAGAAAAAAGGATTGAAGACTACAATCGCGTATTGTTGGAGGATGGAGTCAACGTCCTAGTCGTGAGACTTTTGTTTGATCTTGGATGTGCCTTCTCTCGCATCGTCCAATCTTCCCAGTGAGCTGGGCTGGAGTGAGTGAGCCGGGAGGTGGACAGGGTCCAAGTAGTGAGGCTCATCTATGGAAGGCCTGTAATATTAAGAAATAGGCTTATCATCAATAGTTCTGATAAACTAGAGAGTACAGTTACGAGAATAGAAAAGGAAAGATAGTGGTGCTAGTACGTACACATTTGCACATGCATAAGCATAGGAATATTTTCTATTATGAGGAAGATTTTGCCACAATCTAGAGTAGGGAATCCATATAAATACACATCCACTATAACTTAAAAAATAAATAAATAAAAGAAATCAAGTAAAAATACTTGCAGACTCAATTTCAAACTTAGTTCCAATAAAGTCTTACCTAACCTAGCCGCAAATCACCTAACCACCACTTGAGGAGGATAGCTTTATTCTTCCCAAATTATGGTTGGACAACTCGATTCTTAGGTTGGCCAAGTCACCATGAACCTACTACCCTAAAAATATAAATAAGGAAAAAAAAAATTATTGTACAACCCACTTACAATAGCAATAAGTTGCAACACATTGCTTGCTTCATGGTGTCTAGAGGATTTTCAATTTTTTTTAATAGATTTTGATATCTTAAATGAATGTGAATTTTTATAATTTAATTTACAATACTTAATATTAATATATCATTAAAATCATTATTATAGGCCTATTGGTAGTTGAAATGTGTTAGCTTTGGATTGATTTTTTAATAAAGGCAATGAAATACCTCAAATAGAAAAAAGTTTTAAAAAATTGAGGAATGGAATAGAAAATAGAAAAAAAAACCTCAAATAGGAACACAATCAAATATTAAGAACTACAGAATCTCATTTTTAGTCCTCATAGTTTTAAGGTTTCAATTAAATAAGGAAAAGATGTTAATTAAAAATAAAAAAGAAAATTAGCAAAATACAAAAAATTAGAAAAATAGAAAATTTGGGTCATACAATAGTTATTGCATCTTATATTAAGGTTCAAAGTTTTTTTTTTCTTTTTTTTTAGGTTAATGAAAAACTTAAGAAGTTGAAATACATATATGCAATTTGGCAACTTTTGAGCTTTAATGAGAATGTTAAGTTTGTTCCAAAATTTTAATATTTTGACTGTAGTCCAAGGTAATTATTTTTATATCATAAAATGAAGCCAATTTAAGTCGATTCTATCCATGGATGGAGCATTGGTTGGACATAGATTGATTAATTTATGAGAAAGTCAAATTTGAATTAATTAGAGGAGCAATGAACCGGAGCTAGAAAAATTGTTAAATTGGTCTTGAGTCAAAAATTATCTTTTAATATATGTGCATTAGACTTAATCATGAAATTCAGTATATTTTAAATTTTTAAAGAACCAATAAATAAAAAAGGCTACATTTGGCCTAAATAGGATTTAGCATTTAAAATTATCTTAGGTTGGTTAGAGAGTTTAATTTCATTATATGTTGAGAAACTGGCTAAGAGCTCAATGGTTGAGGTGCGTGTAATAAGTGAATTGGTTATGGATTATAATCTAATATAATATGTACAAGAAGGGATCACAACAATATAGGCTTTTTTACTCTTTCTCTTATAAGCTTAAGCTTCTCATTTAATTCTATAATATATACTCTATACTTTTATGTGGCATGTAATTCTTTTGTGACTAAAAGTAAAAACCATAAGAAAAGTGAATAGATAACAAAAGTGGTTAAAGGGAAAAAGAAAAAGAGAGAACAATTTTACTTCTCTAACCATACTTTTCTATAGAAGAACAAATTTTACTTCTATGCAAAATAAAACTAATAAAGTACATTTATCTTTTATGTTATAGAGCAAAAATTTCTTTTTTTATTTTTTACCTCTTTTTTTTCACATGTACCAAAATTTTGGCTCTTTGCAGTGGTATCACCATAATGACCAGAAAATCATGCCAAAAAGTATCTTAGGCCTAGTCATTGGAGTAATTATGTTGTTCTTGGGCATACTACAACATAATATCCTTTTTGTGGTATTTAAATCAACAAATGCAACCCTTAATTTATTGTATTTATTTAAGAACATTTAGCTTTAGAAAGGTTTATAAATCAATTGTCAAAAGCTAAAAAAAATTGTAATACTAAAAAAAAAATTAGATCTTAGATGCATATTTAAAGAAAAAAATTGAAACTTTTCATGGATGATTAAACTAAAAAAGAAAAAAGAAAAAAGAAAAGGCCTCAACTAATGGACCAATATAATTTATAACTTGGGTTCATGATCTAAGACATACTAGGCTAATAATCGAGGTTAACATTACTTGTTCTTGCTTGTCTAGTTTAGCTAGCTAATAAATAATGTAAATAAATAATTCCTTTTTGATAATTGAGGCGTTAGTAGCAAAGAATGAAATATGGATGGAAATAAAAACACATAATCGATATGTTCCTCAGATTCATTGCCATTCGAAGGTGTGACTTCTATGACTTGTAGATTCGAAGTTGCAATAGACATAGTAAACTGGTGGTTTGGAAAATGAAACTAAAGAAAGCAAGTGTAATTTAATAAGAATGGTGATTTCCAACTCCAATATATAAGATTATTTTCCCTTTTATATTGGAATGCGAGATAAAGAGAACTAAAGGGAATATTAATCCAATAAATTGAAAAATAAAAGGAGTTATAGCAAAAGGGGAAATATATATTCTTATCCATTAATCTTGATAACAACCACCAAGTGGATGGTATATAATTTTCTTCTCTTGTAAACAATTCCTCAATTAATTTAACACATAATGCATGCACATCATCTCTCTCTCTCACACATACATAGATATATTCATCAATAATTAGTATGTATCATTTTGTGAAGTATATATATGTGTGTTCTACATAGACATACATACATACATAATTTAGAATTGTATACTTTTAGTCTTTAATGTTTACCTATTTTCCTATTTAAATATCAATCTTTTTCTTCTTCTTTTTTTTTTTTTTCTGTTTTCAATACTAATTATGTCTAAACATTTTCAAATCCTTACATAGTAGTATTTCCACTAAATCTGTTAAAAGTTTTGTCCATTTCGAGCTCGTGTTAACTTGTAATTGGCCTTCAACGTTATTAGCTAAAGTAACTAAGGTTTGCACAATTTTTCTTATTCCCTTTTTCTCACTTTAAATTATTTCTTTGTACTTTTATTATTTTTATCATATTATATCATCAAATATATACAATATTATTTTTTTAATTATATTATGTAATTAAATATATTTACTATTAACATCTTGCTCAATTAATTGTTGTGAATCAATTAGCTTAGATGTGTCATGAAAAGGCAAAAAATTTAACAAATTTGACAAAAGTGTTATTTCTACAAGAATTTAAAAATTTTGAGGGCTCATATAGATAATTAAAAAAAAAAAAGTTGAGAACTTAGATAGAAAACTAGTTAAAGTTAATGACTAAAAGTGTATTTTTAATATATGTAATATGAATAGATCTTGATCATACAAGTTACTCATTGTTTACAAAATCAAATCTCTTTAGTGTATTAAGTAAGCTTGTTTACACTAATTGAGCATTCATCAATTTTATCACATCATCTTCAATATACTTCTAGTTTTGATAATGGTTTTTAATAAATTTTCATTTTATAGTTAAATCTAGTTTTTGCCTTGGTAGTTAAGCTTTTTTGGCTAGGAGTTGCTATATTTGTGCATGAAGCCGTAGCATCCTATGTCTTCTAATGGAAATCTCATTAACTCCCTTCTGAATTTGCACGAAGTAGCTTTACATGAATATGTTGTTTTTGTATGGTTACAAACTATTAGGGTGGTGGATAGACTTTGGTTTCTTTACATAAATATGTTATGTTTATATGGTTACAAATTATAGGGGTGGTGGATAGACTTTGGTTTTGTAAGCTCATCATGTTAGGATTTATTTGTAGTAATTCTCATAATCAAATCAATTAAGAACATTTCATACACAAAATTAGGGCATAAATATAAACACATTAAATAGAAGTGTAATTGCATCTATAACTTGAGAGACACTTTTAATTGATGTGATGGTGTAGCTTTTCAAGTTTACAACATGTCCCTTAAAGATATCTTATCTCTTGTCTTTTCTAATAACAGGGTGTTAAAAAGAACAAAATAGCATCATTTGTAACTTGGGGACCATGACCATATATATATATATATATCCAGGTTAACTACCTATTAACTTTTATTATTTTTAATGTTGCCTATTATAAAATAAGAAACAATATCTTTAGTCTCTACACATAATAACCCATACTTTAATGTATTAAAGTTTATATCTCTATTATATCACTTTTATTTGGACTTTATTTAAAATGACAGCCTTATTACACAATTATTATTATAATAACACATATAAGCCCATATAGTTTATTTATAAAATAAACCTAACAGTCTCCCACTTGAGCTATATGTGTGACCTTTATAATTGCATATAATCCTTATGACTACTCAATAAATCTTGTTATCATAATCGAATGCATTTCCAAACAATTCAGTCCCTCAATCATAACAACATAGGATCAAACAGGTTTTCCTACATATGTCATAATTGACTCTATCAATGATCACATACATTAACATAATTAAATGACATGAATCATGTATGGATGTGTAACATGGAAAGTACATGTAATGTGATCTAATATGCCTTTTCTCAGTTGGTCCCAAATTACACCTTAGTGAGATTAATTTTGTATGAGTTTAGAAATAATTTAACTAAAAGATTCTGAATAACTAAAAATGACTTTATTAATTATTGTAACCATTATTTGTATCTAAAATAACAACCAATTTGTCTAACAAACATGCATAGTAAATTCTAATTCCTATTGAAACTAAATATCTTGAATATACATAACACCCATATGAAAGACATACTCATGAAAGACCTTAGGTGGTAATCCCTTAGTAAGCAGATCCATAACCATAGAATTTGTTCTTATGCGCTCTACAGACACTTGTTGCGCTCTACAGAAACTTGTTTATTTTGAATTCTTTCTTTCACAATAAGAAACTTTATGTCTATGTGCTTTGGCTTCAACAAGCTCCTATCCTTGTTGGAATATAACACTATTGATTTATTGTCACAATATATCTTTAATGGTCTTTCAACATTATCCACAACACGCATCCTAGTGACAAAATTCTTCAACTATATTCTATGATTGGATATCTCATAACATGCTATAAACTCTACTGCTACAGTAGAAGTTATGAGTGTTTGCTTAACACTATTCCATGAAATAGCTCCTCTAGCAAGTAGATTGATATATCATGATGTAGATTTTCAATTGTCTTGACACCTAGCAAAATCAAAATCACAATAGCTAATGATGTCTAGCTAATCTAATTTCCTTATGTGAGTATGTAATCTTTTTTTCTATAAATACCTCATGACTCATTTGGCTTCTTTCTAGTGATTTACTCCTAGATTGCTCAATCCACCTAATATCTCAACAATGTATGCAATGCCTAGATGCATACAAACCTAAGCATATATAAGACTTTCTATGGCTGAAGCATATGGGACCTCTTCCATTTCTTTTGCTTCAAGGTCATTCTTAGGGCATTGATTTTGATTGAATTTGTCACCTTTAGCAATAGGGGTATCTCTCAATATAGCCCTTTTGAGATAATCTAATACCTCGAGAGTGATCTTGATGTATTTAGATTCCTAATACAAAAGAGCCCTCTCTAAGATTTGTCATTTCAAAATTCTTAGATAAAAATTTCTTGGTATCGTATAATAAGCCCATATCATTGGTGGAAAGCAATATGTCATCCACATAAAACACTAAGAATGTAAACTTGCTCCCAGTGAACTTGTGATATATACAATCATCAACTATATTCATCTCATAACTGAACAAGAAAATAATTTGATGAAACTTATAATACCTTTGGCGAGATGCTTACTTGAGACCATAGATGGATTTTTTTTAACTAATACACCATTTGCTTTGAATCTCTTGAAACAAAATTTTTAGGTTGTACCATGTAGATCATTTCATAAATGTCACCATTGAGAAACACTATCTTCACATCCATCTAATGTAACTTAAGATTAAAGTAAGCTACTAGTGCTATTATTATCCTTAAAGAGTCTTTAGATGAAATCAGAGAGAAAGTTTCTTTATAATTAATGCTTTCTTTCTATGTAAAGCCCTTTATGATAAGATGTGCTCATACCTTTCTATATTGACTTTCGAATTCATTTTGGTTTTAAATATCCATTTGCAACCAATGGATTTTGTATTTTAAGGTAATGGAACAAGGTCCCATACATCATTGTCTCTTATGGGCTTTTGAAAATCAGAACTTTCCATGGCTTCTCGAAAGTTGATTGGATCATCTTTTGTCATTCTAATGCCATCCTCATGTTCTTGAAGAAACACAACATAATTATTTGAAATTACTTTTCTTCTTTCTTTAGTAGATCTCCTTAATGGCACTAGCTCTTGAGGTTGTAGACTTTGTTGTTCTAGAACTAGGGATTTATTTACATTGTCTTATTTTGGATTTTCTTCTTAAATTGCTTCAAGTATTATAATCAAATCATAAGTAACATCAATAGCAGTTAGAGGAATATCATATGTTTTAAGCTAGGCCTTTTACTAGTCTAAAGATCATAAGAGGTTTTGTTAGTTGCCTTAGTTGGTACTTTATTGAGCAAGTATGCTATGGTTTTTTTAAAGCATCTCCCTAGAGTGATTTTAGTAAGGTGGAATAACTAAGTGTACTCCTTACCATGTCTTTAAGCATTTTGTTTCCTCTTTTAGAAATACCAAGCATTACAAGCAAGCTTAGCATGGTGTACTATAGGATGATACTACATTCCTTTAAGAATTTAGCAATTGGTCTTAGAAATTATGTCATACCCCAAAGGGGGGCCTAGAAGTCTCCACTAAAATCATCATGGAATGTGTGCACCCGTTACATGATGATCATCTTACGAGTCAGAGATTATAAGAGTTTAAATAAATAATTGCATTTACAACTAATCATAGTACATATAATTGGATAATAAAATACAACTATGGATCTCGTATCTCACGATTAACCATGATCGCAGAGAATCAGTCTTCCCTACCAATTAGTAAAATAGGATAAACCCTAGGTTTCTCAGTTTCAAATTCTATTTACATGGGGATCCTAACATTTCATCTAAGTAAATCTATCTTTCACAATTCTTACTTTATTGTTCTGGTCTTCCAAAAACTCTCGACACTTCACATCTTATCTCATCCTAAGCTTTCATAATCAATACCTTCAAAAGAATCTGTAAGGGGGTGAGCATACTATAGCTCGGTGAATGGGATGGTAATACTTTCAATGTTATGTACACATAAGAAGATTTAAACCAAGTTATCAAATATATGCTATGTATGAGCAACCATATGAATGCAGCATCTCATGTAGTCTTCCGGTAATTGATGTGAGGTTTAGGGTTTATGCCCCCCTTGACCTTAGGTTGGGGATTCTGAAGCCACCATCAATGCCCAAGTCATTACCTGGTTTATTTATCTTATCACTTTGTTAATTATGATATCTTCTTAACTCGACAGTGAACGCTCTCGTGCCTCTCTACACCAGACGGAGCAAAACCCTCAAAGACAGGCCAAACTTGGAACCATCATGGCGCGACAATCCCTTAATCACTTAGTTCGCACTTGGTAGAACAATGATCCTCTTGATCACTTCCGATGCATCTTATAGCATTGATGGCCTTTAATCTCATGAAATGTCTCGTGGAAATGCATGCCTAGTTTTAATCAGGTCCACTTCCTTAATTAATTGATTTAAGGTGATCAAACAACATATATAATCACAATCAATTCTCATTTCACACTCACCACAACAACAAAGATCCTACCTTTCTTATCACACAAACCGACACTAAACCCAGACCCCACGAACATAGACTATCCAGTCTTACAATAGATTAAATTAACTCGGCATCTCTCTAAGCCATTTCTTTTAAATGTCAAACCAACCACTCGGGGTTGATTTACATTCATCATATCTAACACCTCTGTGTCATTTGTCTTAAATGTCAAACCAACCACTCGGGGTTGATTTACAATCATCATTTTTGACACCTTTATGTTATCGCACATCTCAAGTGCTCTATTATTCACACTTTCAAGAGCCAGCAAGGTCGTCTCGTATTTTCCTTTTGATGTCCTCAAGACATTTGTGTATAATATATATATATATATATATATATATATCTACACATATAGGTATACACGTGACATATCTTTCATTAAAGACGATTTACTAGACACCTTCCCTTACGTAATTAAAAAGGCAAGAAAATAAGATTGTTAAGTTATAAATCAAGATTTCACTCATGATTTATATGATTGGGTTCATGAGTGTATTATGTAGATATAATAGGAAAATAAGTTCACCTAGGTACATGTACACATTCAGGAACCGACTTTGACATGTATACATGATGACATCTATAGACCCTATTCCAACTAAGCACACCTGCTCGGTAGCTTTAGAAAGAAAAGTTAGGTTTCTATGTTCTGGTTTGATTTGAAAGAAAATAATTTTAAATCATGGGTTAGGCTTGTGGTAGCACTAGCAATATGGTGCTAGGTGTTATCATTAAGGTAACAATATCTAAACCTTCAGACCATACCATCTACTATATTCTTTATGACTTTTTCCCTAACTCATTAATCCCCACTATAACTCAACTCAGCAATAATCACATTAAATTGCAAACGCAACAAACAACAATTTCACATGCATAGCAATCAACATACAACATAACATGGTAGGATATCATTAAGTTTTCCACTTACTTTTTTAAGGTCATCATAGTCCTAGCCGAAGTTGAGTGATTCCAGCGGGTAACCTTTTTGCTTTCCTCTTGAAACTAGTGTCCTTCTGTAATGCTTCCTCAACCAACCATAGAAGGCCACATCTCCACCTGACTTTGGTAGCTTTCCAGCTCCTGATATGTGTATACTGCTCATCTTGCGTTTGATGGCAACGTGTAAAGTCTCCACCTACAAGGTTTCCCGTCCTTTCTACTAGTTTTCATCCTCACTTACGCTTCCATCACCATATATACATCAACCACTCTTTATATATATACATATCCATCTCCATCGTAATAACATCATATTCATACGTACATGTAAGCTTCACCTATGTACATGCACAAGATCAATATCTCCTTGCCTTTATTTTCTTGACTCATCTTCTCCTTTTGACTCCCTTACCATAACTTTCCTTTAGTTTCCTTGCTAAGCTCCCTTCAACCCCTCGGACTTCTCTAATTTCCCATTTCTTCTTCTCATTCTTCTTCACTCTTCTCTAGCCCACACTTATGCATGCGTATATTCTAAATCTTCCCTTCTAATCCATTATGTTTTTCCTTCTTTCTAGACATCTTTCAATTTCCTTTTCTTCTCCTTCATTTCCTAACTCGATTCTTTTCCCTTTTTCTACTTCTTCTCTCCTATATACTAAACCCCACTTACACACCTTACACCCACATCACATACATACACCAGCACATTCCCACACACCATGTACACATACCAGCACACTCCTTTCCATATACATACACACTCCACACACACCTACACATACATACTTACAACCATTCCATACACCAAATTAGACGCACACACAGCCGCACTTTATTATTCTCCTTTCTCCTCTAGCCCACATACATACACACCACCAGTGCAAACATACACACATACGCCACACACATTCCACACCACTGACATACACATACACACATACTCCACTTACACCTTACACCACCAATATATACTTACCCTCATACTCCATACACATTACACACCTCCCATATACGGACTCACATACCCACACTACATACCATCTCTTACACATACATAAGTACCCACACCACATGCCATCTCATACACTTACACACATACTCCACATATACCTTACACCACTAATACACATGCACCTACATACTTTGCACACACTAGATTCACCTTCTATACCCACACATACCACTCCTTCCATATAGATATATGCACATGCTATATAGTCCACACACCATCCATATACACATTAGTACTGCACACCCCACACCTTCTATACCCACACACACCACTCCTTCCATATACATATACACACATGCTACATACTCCACACACCATCTATATACACACTAGTACCGCACACTCCACACCTTCCATACACCTATACACATACTCCACACATCCTATACCTTCCATACATAAATACACACATACTTTTACATGCCACACGGTGATTTACACACATACACCCAAACCGCACACACCTCATACCATCTATATGCATGCACCCCTTTGCACACACCACATATCATCCTATACATACACATACCACATACACCACACATCCTTACACACACATATGCTGTATACACAACACACACATCTCACACACCCTATATCTCCTCATGCACATTCACACGTACTCACCTACATTACACACTCGGTTCCTCCTTCCCTATACATACACACGCTCTCACACCACACTATCATATACCCATACACATATCCTTGCATACACCACACACCATCACCCATATATACATACATCTTCACATATATCACACCCACCTTCCATATCCTCACACACATATCCACACTACACACCATTTCAATACGTATACACACACACATCCTTACACACCACACATACATGCATCCTTTCACATCTACTTTCTCATTCTTTTCCTTCTTTCTCCCACCAGCTCCTTTTCCTCTTTCTTTTCCTCCTCTTCTCTTTTCTTCCATGCTGGCCTTCCTTCTTCCTCCTTTCCCTCTTCTTTTCTTCCCTTTCCTTCTCCTTTTTTCCTTTTTCTTTTCTTCCCCTTGTTCAGAACCGTAACCTTCGATTCTTTAGCTATTACCGAAGTTTGAACTTCCCAAAATAGGTTGCTTCTCCTCAGAATCAAGACATCCTCATAAGTCATTTCACCGTCCTTGTCGCTACAACCACTCACACCATCCCGACACAACCATTTAGCCCGCACTAAGGGTTCCCTTCTCTACTTTTCCACCACACTAGCTTGCTGTCGTTGCTGGGTCGTTGTCATCATTGTTGCCATTGCTGTGGTCGTTATGGTCATTACTGTCACTACAGTTGGGCTCATTGTTGGTACTATTTGTCGTTGCCACCGTTGTTGTCGTTGCAGCCATCGGATCGTTGTTGCCACCATTGTTGTGGTTGTAGTTGTCATTTGGGTCGTTGTCTTCTCTAAGTTGTTCGTTGTTGCCTCCGTCATTGCTATCACCATTGCTACGTCGTCACTGCCACTGCCACTGCCATTGCCATTAATGCTGTCACCACTGAAAGCTACTGCTATTAGGGTCACCATTGCTACAGCAATTGCAGTTGCTATTCTCCCCCTTCACACATACACATACGGTTGCAACAGGCCGGCTCCTCCACTTCACGCACATACAAACACATCGCAGCATTCAATGCATCCCTTCCTTGCCAGAACAATACTCCTTTACATACCTCATGCGAAACACCAACCACCTGGATAGAGTAGCCACTACGACCTAATCGAAGCAAGGCTTGTATTCTAGAATCCTACAATAGAGTACTACAAGCCTCATGTAAAATCACCAACCCCACTTCCCCCTCTTCTTTGCTTTGCCACTCGTCGTCAGTCACTTGGCTGCCTAAATGCTACTGGTTCACGATTTAGTGAGTCTTTGTAGCGGAGGTGGGGTTGGCTTCAAGCTGTTCAAGCTCGTCGCCAAGGAAAATCTTGTCAGTTGTTCGCACCTAATCATTGCTGCCATGGTCGTCCTCACCGTCATCATCGTCACCATCAACGGCATAATCATTTAAAGAGAAGGAAGGGAGATTTAGGGGAAAACAAGAGGGAAAAAGAAGAAGGAAGGGAAATGGAAGGTAGGGTTGTGATGGGAGACGATGAGGGGTAATGGGATGGTAAGAGGGAGAAGGTCGGAAGAAAAGGAATGGGGATGTAGGGGGCGGGGGTAGCACGGGGTTATGACTAGGAAAGGAAGAAGAAGAAAAGAAAAAGTAAAGGGAGAAAGGATATGTAAGGGTTGAGGGAGCTACAGACGATGTAACCAGCGTAGACCTGCTGCTGTTGTCGCCTGCTGCTGCCGTCACCTACTACTGCTGTCGCTTGTGCCTGACGTGATTGGTGGATGGGACGGCGACAGATTTAATTTTTTTTTTATATATCTGTTTGTACATATATATTTATTTTATTTTATATTATATTATATTTTACATTATAATGTCTCTATTTTGTATTTTGCACGCGTATAAAGATATCTTTAAATTTTTATATTTTTAGCATTTTATTACGAAAGCTTACGTTTAAGCTAATCTAATTATCCCGAATATAAATATTCACTCTAAATTTTCATTTAAAATTCCTAGATCTATAATTTAAATTAATTTTATTATTTAACCTAATATTGTTTGGAAATTATGTTTCAAAGAATTTATTCTTCTAATTGTTTAAATTTTTAAAACCTATTATTATCACAAAATAAAATAATATTTATCATTCTATTTATTTTCTATAATTGTTCATATAGCTTTTCGAATTTTGTAGGACTTTACAAATTATTTACCTAATCCATCATATCTACCATAGTATTGACCACTACGGTCTGATTTGATAGCTTTAATTTTTTTACTTAGCTAATATTCTACTTTAGCTTTAAAAGTTTTGAACACGTCCAGTGACTAAGATTTTTCATGGATTAGAAACAGGTAACCATATTTATAGAAGTCATCTATGAGCGTTATAAAGTACTATTGACCATTTTAAGAAGTCATAAGAAATGTTTCACATATATCTGCATGTATTAAATTTAAGACTTTTGTAGTCTTATTGGTACCTAGTTTGTTGACATTTGTTTGTTTCCCTTTACTATAGTTAGTATAAATATCAAACTCTGTAAAATCAAGAGGATTGAGCATATTGTTAGATACATGTCATTCCATTCTCCTTTTAGAGATGTGACCTATTCTCTTATGCCATAAAGACACTAAATTCTTGCTAGTTAATTTATGCTTTAAATTTCTTAAATTAACATGCATTGATTCATTATGAGAAGCAATTATAGCGAGTAAATAAAGATTATCACTATATAATAGTGAACCGATACCAATTAATTTTGAATCATGAAAGAGACTAAACTAGCTATTACCAGATGAAGAAGTATAACCAAATTTGTGTAAAGTGACAACAATTCTATCTAAAAGATAGTACAACAAATGTTTCATTCAAATCCAAATAATAACCAATTCTAAATAATAATTTAAAGTTCGTTATTGCCTCAACCTCTACTAACTTGCCATCACCAACGTAGATGTCTCTTTCATCATCATTAGGCTTTTGGTTACTCAAGTAACCTTGCATAGACACATTGATATGAGTTGCTACACCTGGATCTATTTACCATGTGTATTTAGGTATTGAAGAAGTTAAACTAACCTCAGAATAAACAAAGTTAAGAAGTACCCTTCTTTGCACACTAAGCATGATAGTTAGTACGTTACTTTTTCTCATGTCCCTTTGCATCACCAAAAAAAAAAAAAAAGCCCTCAACTTAGTCCTTGTATTGTTTCTTTTGTGGTGTTTGTACTACAACCTCCTTACCCTTTTTCCTCTTCTTTATCTTTTCTACTTGGAAGTACTAGCTAAGTGAGCACTTTCTATCCTTTCATGATTTAACCTTTCCTCTTTTTGGACATAGTGTGAGATGAGCTCATTAAGGGACTAAAAATCCTTTTGATAATTATAGCTTACCTTGAATTGACTAAACTATGCTAGAAAAAAAAGTATCAAAACCAAGTGCACAAGCAATTCTTCTCACAAATCCAACTTCAGTGCCTTGAGTTTTAAGGCAATATGAGACATCTCTATGTTGTGCTCTTTAATATTGCTATTTTCCTTATACCTCATTTTGATAAGTTATGCTAAAGTGTACTTATTTTAGCCTTTTCATTCTTGGAAAATCTTTTCTTAAGGCCCCCTTAAGAACTCTTTAGTTGTTTGTATATTTTTAGATTTAGTGCCCTAAATGCTTCTAGAATGACATAATTCATAACCATTAGACTAATGGGATTTACTCGCTCCACCTTTCCATCCCCTCTTTTCATCAAAGGTACGCTTGTTAGTAATGGTAGGAGGGTAATCTTCTCTCAGTGCTAAGTGGAAGTCCATGACTCCAAAAATGATCATTATACTCTTGCCATGCCTTAAACCTTGTGCCATTCAACATAGGAATGGAATTGATATTTGTAGAGATATTTACAATAGAACTAGAAGCTAAATATAAAACAAAAACAAGTAGAACATAACTAAAACATACAAAATTACAAAATACAAATAAAGGCAAGTCTTAGCACAAGACACCTAGCACAACATTGATATGAAATCCTTGGACAAAAATATCAACTTGTAAGTGGTATACTTGGTGTAATGATTTAATGTTAATAATTCAAGTTTGTCAAATGATTAGGCCTTTCTTTGGACTAACTAATCTCACATTTATCACCTTAGGTGTGCAAGTAAATCGACCAAACATTAATCTTCATTTGGGCTAATCAATGTTTGCATGATTTACATACACACGTCCTTTTTTGCTTATTTAAAATAAACAATTTTCATAGCAAAGGTGGTAACATGCAATTTCAATCATTCATATCAAATAACAGACATATAAAGTTTGCCAAAATTGAATTAAGCTACAAAATACCCACTCCCCAATTTTTTTTAATTAAACTATAGGGTTTACGAGTGGAACATGGTCAAGTTATTGGCAATGTTCTTTATTCTTAAGGTACACAAACATGAATGTGGGTGTGTTCTTTTTCGTGTACTTTACACATCCTTGAATGGATAGGTTACACAGCCTAAAATGTAGCCCCTTATTCTTGGTTGTGTTACTCTTGGTCCATTTTTATTACTTGACACACCTGTGTAGCTTACCCGTGTTCTTATCATGCCATTGTTTCTTAATGTACATGGCTCAAAACACAATTTTGTACTTTAGGCATGTACTTTGTATGAATTTTCTTTTTCTCAATTTTGAATCTCACAAACCCTAGTTCCTTTCTAATTTCAATCTTATCTTTATTCAAGGCTAAATTGCGATTATGATTATACCACATATTTTATAATGTCTATATTTTCAATAAAAGATTCCTATTTCATGTAATTCCTTATCAACCCTAATCATAAAACATGGCCTTCATATAAGATTCATGGAAAATAATAAATCCTTATTGTAATTTGGCTCTAATCTCACACATGAATACTCTGATATCACTTATTGGGATTTATTTGTAGTAATTCTCATAATAAAATCACCTAGGAACAATTCATGCACAAAATTATCACACAAATGTAAAAGCAATGAGCAAAGGGATACTTTAATTCATGACTTGAGAGACTCTTTATTTGATGTGATGGTGTAGCCTTCCAAGTTTACAAGATGTCCCTTAGAGATGTCTAATCTCTTGTCCTTTCTAATGATAGAGTGTTAAGAAAAACAAAATAACATCTATGATTAGGGACCATGACCATATATATACCCATAGGTTAACTATCTATTAACCTTTTTTATTTTCAAATTTTCCCATCATAAAGTAGGAAACAATACCTTTGGTTTCTATACATAATAACCTATATTTCTTTAATGTATTAAAGTTCATATCTTTATTTGATCACTTTTATTTGGACTTTCTTTAATATAATTGTCTTATTGCACAATTATTATTATTAACACATATAAGTTTATACAGTTTAGTTATAAAATAAGCCTAATAAGTCATTATCTTGTGGTTTTTCAACTACAAATACTATTCTTTGTTCTTCTTATTAGCTCAAACACAAATGAATAAATTAAGGAAAAAACCTCTCCATTGCCAATGATGGAAAAAAAATGCTAAAATATATAAAAAAAATTGAATGAAAACACTAACGTTAAATAGCTACGTAAGGTGTTTTTCTTAACTTGGCAAAACAAGTATAAATAAACTTCTAGAAGCATATGAAACTCTCAAAAATCGCTATAATCTAAAAGTAAAATTTCATGTTTGAAAATAAAAATGATTCTAACATAATTGGGCCCTATTTCATTGGGCCAAGGAGAGTAGCATTATATGTGTAAGAAAGGATTAGAGCGATACAAGTCTTTGAACTCTTTCTCTTATCAGCCTAAACTTCTCATTTGATTCTATAATATATACTTTATAATTATATGTTACATGTAATTTTTTTATGACTACAAACAAAAACTATAAGAAAAATGAATGGATAATACAGAGCTTCTTCTACTGATGAAGTAATATTCTAACTCTTACCAAAAATAGTTTTTGGACAAATATAGAAATGTTCACAGCTATAGAAGTTGATCTTGCCCAGCTCTTTCTAGTTGGAATTAGGTTATGGCATTACTTTTACGAGGAAACCAAAACCGAACTACTGAACCCACGCGAGCCAGTGAAACTTCCTCTCGATCCCATGCTGTTCTTCAAGTACTTTAATTACATACATGTTCTATTTAACATCTCAAATCAAGTGATGATTTTTAACAATCTTCTTGTTTTTTCCCCACTTCTAATCTGGTACTGGTACTAAGGTTGTGGTTGAATATCGAGTTAGAGATGCTTCCATGAATATTGTTGATCAAGCTGGTAAGCTGCATGAATGCTCTTGCTGAGGGCAAAAAGCACATTCTATACAGAAACTCAAAGCTGACTCAACTTCTCAAGGATTCCTTGGGAGGATCTTCTAATACTGTGATGATAGCAAATATAAGCCCCAACAATCCTTGCTTCGGGGAAACCCAAAATACACTTCATTGGGTTGACCGTGCCAAGGAAATCCGTACTAAGGTTTGTTTCTTATCCTCCTGTGACATGTACGCTCATTTCAAATTCAAAGTTGTAAAATCAACTAGGCTGGAATGCAAGAAATGATTTTTTATGTCCCATTTGTAAACTTTTGCTCGCATGGGTCACAAATCATTAAGCAAAACTGTTGAAATTTGTTCATGAGTTTAGATTTTTTTCTCCAAGTTTCTTGATTTTTTTCCAACACTTTCGTTAATTAACTATTCTTTGGCATATGAATAATGACAGGCATGCGACAAAATTGAAGAAGAAGTGCCTTTACCGGAATCCAAAGCAGATCAAACCAAGCAATTGCTGGAATTACAGAAAGAAAATCGAGATCTTCGTGTAAGCCATAACCAAATACAAACACATAAAATGCAGCGGAATTAGGAAAATCACTAACCTCTTGCCATTGCTTAATACGGAGAGGAACAAAACCGTCAAGCCCCGGAACCTTCAAGATCTTCAGAGCACTCAAAAATCTCACAAGATGGTAATGTGTTTTAATAGAATTTTCATGCTCTGGGACCTTGAATTCATTAGCTATTTATAGAGAAACTTTCCATTAAAGTTTCCTAAAATCATGCTAAATGGGTTAGTGGGTAATGTGGTGGATTAGGATTAAGTGGTTAGTGGGAACATGGGAGTTGCAGTTGATGAAGTTGTGGTTTGTGGTTCCTGAAAATAGGACCACCTTACTTCCACCATTCCAACATTCTCCCACTTGGTCCGTATATTTTACTTTAATACCACAAATCCTTAGACTTTAAGAAAACACAATACACGAATCATGGCGATATTTTCCCTTTATTACTCGAGTAGTATCTTCCATGTATTACAATGTATCAAGTTTTCAAACCTCTTTCCCAACAGCTTAATGAATAAACCTAACGTTTATTCTAGATCCAAACTTTATTGATATTTCTCCAAATAAACAAAATGTGCACAACAAATATGAGAAATATCTACTCTATAGAGTTTCACATAATAGAACCAAGTCCCATATTGACAACATGATCCTTAAATCTTTGTGGTGGCATGCCTTTAGTCAAAGGATCGGCTAACATCAGCTCTGTGTTAATATACTTAATGACCACTTTGTTATCTTTAACACGTTCCCTTATGGCCAAATACTTTATGTCGATATGTTTGTTTCGACTTCCACTCTTATTATTTTTAGCCATAAAGACTGCAGCTGAATTGTCACAATACATCCTCAGCGGCTTAGATATAGAATCCACAAGTCTAAGCCCTCCGATGAAACTCTTCAACCATACACCTTGTGAGGTAGCCTCAAAACACGAAACGAACTCAGCTTCCATAGTAGAAGTAGCAGTTAAAGTCTGCTTGGCACTTCTCCATGAAATGGCTCCACCGGCTAACATGAAAATGTAACCTGATGTTGATTTTCGAGAATCAATGCATCCGACGAAGTCTGAACCAGAGTAGCCAATTACTTCTAAATCATCTGACCGTTTGTACATAAGCATGTAATCTTTTGTCCCTTGAAGATATCTCAAGACTTTCTTTGCAACTTTCCAGTGGTCAAGTCCCGGATTTGACTGATATCTTCCTAACATTCCAACAGCAAATGCAATGTCAGGTCTAGTACAGACCTGAGCATACATTAAGCTTCCAACAACTGAAGCATAAGGAATATTCTTCATTTGCTCTCTTTCAAACTCGTTTTTAGGGCATTGGTCCAAATGGAGCTTATCACCCTTCACGATAGGAGCAACGCTAGGTGAACAATTTTTCATCCGAAATCTTTCTAAAATTTTGTTAATATATGTTTCTTGAGATAGACCTAAGATTCCTCTATGTCTATCTCGATGAATCTTAATCCCAATGACATAAGATGCATCACCCATATCCTTCATATCAAAATTTTTAGAAAGAAATTGTTTCACCCCATGTAACATACCCTTATCATTTGATGCAAGTAGGATATCATCCACATATAGGATAAGAAAACAAATCTTACTCCCACTAACCTTTTGGTATATACATTGATCCATGATATTCTCAACGAAACCAAATGAAGAGATAACATCATGAAATTTTAAATACCATTGACAGGAGGCTTGTTTTAATCCATAAATGGATTTCTTTAGCTTGCAAACCAAGTGATCACCATTACTAGAGGAAAATCCTTCAGGTTGTTTCATATAAACCTCTTCCTCTAGATTACCATTTAGGAAAGCTGTTTTCACATCCATTTGTTGTAACTCAAGATCAAATTGAGCTACTAATGCTAATATTATGCGTAAGGAGTCTTTCCTGGATACAGGATTGAAGGTCTCTGTGTAATCAATTCCTTCACGCTGAGTGAACCCTTTAGCAACAAGTCTAGCCTTATGTCTTTCAATGTTGCCTAATGAGTCTCTTTTAGTTTTAAAGACCCATTTATTACCTATGGCTTTTACACCGTCGGGCAACGGGACAAGATCCCAGACTTCATTACTCTTCATAGAATTCATCTCATCTAACATAGCATTATACCATAAATTTGACTCATCACAATTCATAGCTTCCTTGAAAGACTCAGGATCATTTTCAGCTCCAATATTGTACTCAGATTCTTGTAAATACACAATATAATCACTAGGGATTGCTGATCTCCTTTCTCTAGTGGATCTCCTTAAAATTGAGACAACATTTTCTTGTGGATCATGTTGCTAAATCATTTCTTGATTTTGATCTACTATGATTTCCTCAGCAATTTGTGGATTTTCATTGATTGGTTGTTCAACACCTATTTGAACTCGAGGAGTGTTGTGAACAACAACCAATCTCTCACCTGATGTGGAAGGTAGATCTTGCTCATGAACTATGTCTTGAGATAGATCACTCCCACTTATTGAGTCATTTTCAAGAAATTTTGCATTTCTTGATTCCACAATCCTAGTAGTGTGAGATGGACAATAAAATCTGTATCCTTTGGACTTTTCGGCATATCCAATGAAATACTCACTTATAGTCCGAGGATTCAGTTTCTTTTCTTGTGGGTTGTAAACTCTAACTTCAGACGGGCATCCCCATACACGCATATGACGCAAACTCGGTTTCCAACCTTTGAACAACTCAAATGGTGTTTTAGAAACAGCCTTGGTTGGAACTCTGTTTAATATATACGCAGACGTCTTTAATGCTTCAATCCATAAGGATTTAGGCAGTTTAGAGCTACTAAACATACTTCGCACCATTTCCATTAATGTTCGGTTTCTTCTTTCCGCAACACCATTCTGATCAGGTGAACCTGGCATGGTGTATTGGGCAACTATACCGTTATCTTGAAGAAACTTAGCAAAAGGACCTGATGCTTGTCCATCTTCAGTGTATCTACCATAATACTCACCACCTCTATCGGTTCTCACAATCTTGATTTGCTTACCGCATTGTTTCTCTACTTCAGCTTTGAAAACCTTAAAAGCTTCCAACGCTTCACTTTTATGATGAAGCATGTAGAGATACATGTATCATGAGTAATCGTCTATAAATGTGATAAAGTATTTCTGACCTTGATTATCCATATCTGGACAACAAATATCAGAATGGATAATTTCTAATATGGCCGAACTCCTTTTGGCACCTTTCTTTGTCTTGTTAGTCTGCTTTCCCTTTATGCAGTCTATACAAGTACCAAAATCAGTGAAATCTAAATGACTAAGTATACCATCATTCACTAATCTTTTAACTCTCTCTATAGAGATATGACCTAGTCTACGGTGCCATAAGGTAAAAGAATCCTCATTCATAACACATCGTTTAGTACCAGCTTGTACATGCATAACATCATGAGTAGCATTATTATGTAAATTTAATAAATAAAGACCATCCAATGAAGAACCATCACCAATATGATTGGATTTATAAAATAAATCAAAACCATTGTTTGAAAAGTTAAAAGTAAATTCCAAAGGTACAAGTTTTGAAAATGAAATCAAATTCCTAGAAAAACTAGGAACATAGAAGGTCTTTTCAAGAATTAAATTAAAGCCACTCTTAAGTACTAATATGCATGTCCCAATAGCTTCCACATGCGATTCTATCTTGTTTCTAGAATAGATAAATCGCTCAGCTCCTACTGGTTTCCGCAGGTTTTGTAAACCCTGCATGGAATTTGAAATATGGATTGTAGATCCAGAATCAATCCACCATGTGTTACAATTTACATCAACCATGTTAGACTCAAAACAAACATATGAGACTAAGTTACCTTTCTTTTCAAGCCAATTTTTTTATGCTTGACACAGTCTTTCTTTATGTGTCCCTTCTTTTTACAGAAAAAACACTTGGACTCTTTCTTGATGTCAGCATTGGGTTGGATTTTACCCTTCCCTTTTCCTTTGACTTTGCCGGTTTTCCTTCCTTGAGTAACCATCATTGCATTTTCTCCCATCTCCAGAGTTAATCAGGCCTCCTCTTCTTCACACATGGTCAATAGATCATCTATTGTCCATTTGTCCTTATGTGTGTTGTAAGAGATCTTAAAAGGCCCATACTGTGATGGAAGGGTCGTCAGAATAAAATGCACTAGGAAAGCATCTGACATCTCAATCTCTAGAGCCTTCAAGCGATTTGCTAAATCATGCATTTTGTTGATGTGTTCTCTAACGCCTTTCACAGAAGTCAACTTTTCACAGAAGTCAACTTAGCAGATGTGAACTTCATAATCAGGGTGCTAGCTAGAGACTTCTTAGAAGTCTTAAATTGCCTTTCAAGGGCATCTAGCAACTCTTTGACATTTTTATATTGATCCACTGAGCCACGGACATCCGCAGTGAGTTTGCTCTTAATGAACATGATACTAAGTCGGTTAGACCGTTCCCATTTCTCATGAAGATCAAACTCAACTTGAGTGCTTTCTTCACTCAGAAGTGGCTCATCCTTAATAGTGGCATAGTCAATGTCCAAACACCCCAAATGAAGAAGTACATTATCTCTCCAGGTCTTAAAGTTTTCACTTGTTAAAATAGGGATTTCTACTTTAGTATCAGTCAAAGGTTGCATAGCTGCAAACACAAACATGCTTAATTCTTAATTTGAGACTATAACATAAATCATAATTTACCGATGCAAATTATGCAATAATGAATCTAGTGACATAAAAATTGCCTGTGGGCTAAATTTTTAATTCAATAAGATTCATTCCTTATAATAGACATTATATTTCTTTTACTTCATAATCACTTTATGAGATCCGTTCTTAATAAGGCTGCTGTGGCTATACCTCAATGCTTTATGGATCATCAAACAAAATAAGTGTAAAGTCTAAACATTTCTGATGTGATACCGTATAAATAACTTCGTTCAATAGAGGCTGCTTTGGCTAAACCTCAGTTAAACAAAATTATCTTTATCACTTGAGATCAGATAAATTTCCAGGAAAGACGCGTAGGTTAAACAAAAGGTCCCACTTAAAATCCAGCCTCCTTAGACAGAATTCGAACGAATTCCCAAGAAAGACGTGGAGGGGTCACATTTGTCCTACGATAATGTCTCCTTAGACAAAATTAATCTGACTCAATTTAGACTTTTAACTTAATGTTTTATGAAGTTATTTAATGTCTATAATACTAAATGTGATTTCTAATAAATAATCCAATCTAAATAAGGCTACTGTGGCTACGCCAAAATTTATTAGAATTATTTAATCACAAGACAACAATAAATGCTATTGCTAAACATCATGCAATAACTCTAAATGTACTTAAACATGAACAATATATTGCATGCATAATAAATTCGAAACATACATACAATCACATACCAATTTAAGCACCTTGAACAAATACTAAAATTGCAAAATCCTAATGCGATTTCATTAACGATATTTTAAATAATTAACAAGCTAGTGTATATAAACCATAAATTTATATATACACAAATTATTTAAAATAAATACGGAATTTAATACAAAATAAAATTCCACAAAAGTAAAAAATTCCAACATTATTACTCAATTATTATACTTGAGAATTGAGTAAAATTAAGTACAAAATTAATAAAAATTAATTTGCACCATAAAACTCTAAATAAATAATTAATTTTCTCTAGAAATTTCCTTACACGGCTGGAAACTTGACCGTGTACCTAGACAAGAGTCATACACGGTCAGGACACACGGTCGTGTATGGGGACCGTGTATGCTTCTGTGGAAATCCTAATAGAATACACGGTTACGACATACGGCCGTGTATAGGGATCGTGCATGCTTTTGTGGAAATCCGCAGCGGGTGCACGGTCGTCTCCTGGCCGTGTGAGGAAGCCGTGTATTCGTCTATGAACTCTGATTGAGTACACGGTTTCTACACACGGCCGTGTATTCAGGCCGTGTGTCCCCTGTTTCCATCATTATCAACCCTTTTGGAGAAAACTAATTTTTCGAACTCGCAAGGCAAAGGTTTATTAAGGCTCTGATACCAAATGTAAGCCATAACCAAATACAAATACATAAAATGCAGCGGAATTAGGAAAATCACTAACCTCTTGCCATTGCTTAATAAGGAGAGGAACAAAACCGTCAAGCCCCGGAACCTTCAAGATCTTCAGAGCACTCAAAAATCTCACAAGATGGTAATGTGTTTTAATAGAATTTTCATGCTCTGGGACCTTGAATTCATTAGCTATTTATAGAGAAACTTTCCATCAAAGTTTCCTAAAATCATGCTAAATGGGTTAGTGGGTAATGTGGTTGATTAGGATTAAGTGGTTAGTGGGAACATGGGAGTTGCAGTTGATGAAGTTGTGGTTTGTGGTTCCTGAAAATAGGACCACCTTACTTCCACCATTCCAACACTTCGAGCACAGCTGGCTCGCCAACAACAAAAGATGCTTAACCTGCAGGCGCAAGCCTTGGCTGCACAATCATCGCCAACACCTTCTTCTGTGACCTCTCTCCTCACTCCTCCAACCTCAGCTCGACTGAATGAGAAACGGAAACGAAGAACTACTCTCTTTACTGCTGGCTGTTTCACACCTGAATTTAAGAAGAAAGTAGTAGACGGGTCGGTTAGACAGCTTCAACAAAGAGTATAGTCTTTGGAGGTAGAAGTCAAAAGAAAGAAGAAAGATCATACTCTGCATCTGAAACAAAAGGATGACTGCGTAAAGGAACTTTCAGCAATGATTGTAAAACCTTATGTAGTTGGGGAAGGAGTGAAAGGAATTGTAACAAGATCTAGCTTGTAGCCAAAAATACCGACGACAGGAGAACTAATGAGCATGTGTCATCGGTTTGAGTCACTAATTGCAACAGCTAAGAAAGGGAGCTTTTGTGATATAACAATAGCTAACAGCCTTTTAGTTGTTACCCTTAATGGAAGAAACACTAAAAGTCATGTCATTTCAGAGGCTACCGCTCCTCCCTTCATGCTTCTTCAGGTACTGTATTATCTTCCAGAATGCTAATGAAGTGTGCATTTTAATACACTATTTGGTACTTGCTTTTACATTTCATTTGTCTCTTGCTTACTAGTAAGCTAGCAAGACACCTACAAATTGAATACAAAGTAAGAGGAGTTTAATTAGATCCATTTCTAATCTGTATAATAATCTTTTTAATGTTCTCTCAATTTATTTTGAGACAAACACCTATATTCAAATGAATATGAAATAAATGCCAAACAATTAAAAAAAAAATGGAACCAAATAGGCCCTAAAACTCTTTGAGCTTATTGGTTTTACAAGTTAGTATTTGAACTTGGCATTTAATTGATTAAGTGTCTCAAATTAGCAGCTATTCTCATTAAATGTCCATTTTACAAACAAAAAGTTTGTAGATGCTATACAAGCAAAACATATGGATGCTAATTAGGGCTAGCAATTTGTGTTAACGTGTCATGACTTATATCTATGTATAAATGTGTTCGTGTCTGAAAAATCTCAACCTATAGTATGACTCATTTATTAATTGTGTATAAAAATCTAAACCTGTAACAAAACTTGTTTAATAAGCATGTCTTATGTTTGGATTAAACTTGTTTATTGATTAAAAAAGTTATAAATAAGTCCATAAAATATTTATATATACAAAGTGAAAATGGTGATAAGAAAATTAACTTTTACAGACACTAATGAAATAAGGTTTTGAATGTTAGCATAAAATTACAATCTAAACAATAGTTTTAGTTATGTCTCATCAAATATAACAAAGCTAAAAACTCATATGTTTCATAACATTATTGAATTAACTTGAACCATGGCTTAAATGGATGTAGTTACTCTTAGTGGTGATTTTTAAATTCATCATATTTTCTATTAGATAATCAAGGGTGACAGTTAAAGAATCTATACATAAAAATGAATAATATCAATAAAAATATATGACATTGAAAATTTTATAAAAATAGTTTGATTTATTACCCTCATCTCCATAGAGCCAATTTTTTACCTATAAAATTTGTTATTTCTCAATTGTTTTTTATAATTTAGGATGTCTCTATGCATAACAATTCAACTTTGTCTAAATGAAAAAAATTTACTCTTATTTTGACTTTATATCACATTAGGCAAACAACTTAACATTCACAGTAGATTTATATACTAATAGTTAGTTTAAACAAATAAATAGTAATAGGATTATTGCCTTTCAACTTCTTTAACACCCTCATTAATTCAACTCATGCTTGATAATATATTGATTTTGCACTAAGATATAAGTAAGGAAATGGGAAGTCATGGCTTGAGTAATCATGTTTACTTGTTTTTCCTGTCAAGTACATATCCTAACTAGAGTTTAAGAAACCTCTATTTAAGAATTTTTACTGCAAATATCTTAGGGTACTTCTTTCTATGGCTATATATTTTAAAATTTTGTTTAAACTCTGATAGTTTTCCTCGTTATCATCATATGGTTTTTTGATATTGAAGGTTCTTTGTTATAACTTAACTCATTACCAACAACTTCAAAAGACAATAGAAGGCATTGCCTCTTGAAGTACTACTCCTTTACCATAATTTTGATTCATGAAAATGTGTAGTTTAACTTAATTGTAATTTATTCATCTTCTCATTTTTGAAGAAGTTTTCCAATGGAAAATATGAAAATGATTTCAAGATAAGTCAAATTTCTTATTTTTATCATTTTCTCAATATAGATGCTTTTTTTAGTAGAGTAGCAAAACGAAAAGGTTGGATTTTCTTAGGACATTCACATAATGATTAGCATTGTTACTAAAAATCATGCAAGACAAATTGAAAACTATGTAATATTTTGTTCCAAGCAGGTAAATGAAAAACTGTTAGGATTTTTCTCAATATAAAATTCTACCAATCAAACCCTAAAATGCTCATTATAGGAATTATAGCTAATTAAACCTAGCACTTAACAAACATATTAAAAATAACATAAATACTAATAATGTGTTAAAACCCAAATAGATATAAAAGTCAAGATTATTCACATGAATTATACAAACTACTATTGTTGAAGAGAGGGGGAATGATAGATTGACTTACCTTTACCATTACTTCTAATATTATCAAGCACAACTCTCTAGGTATAATAATATAGTGCTTTCCAAACAACCAAAAGATGAGGAAGGGAGACTTACTCAAAAAAATTGAATTTGTCCAAGGAAAAAAAAAAATAAAGAAGCACACTGTTCATACTTTGCTTATGCTTGGTAGCCCAGTTTTGCTTGGAAAAAACCCAATACCCTCAAGTAGTGAAAAGACAGAAGAGGTGGTGCCACATTGGAGAAGAGGAAAAAAAAAGCTAATGTGGAGGAAGATAGCATAGCAACATGTGGCTTTGAAGTCTCAAATCATTGAAGTTTTCTATCACTTAGCAGGTTGCTTAACATTTTTCTACTGTGCTTGTTATGTGTATTGTAATCAATTAAGCCTCATAGTTGACATTATTGTGTCTATTTTTCGATTGATTCATTTTATTAACATTTTGTAATGCCTCAAAACTCGAGACACCACAATTCACCGCGTGTCCCTACATGCTAGAGACATGATGAGGCTCTTAACTCAGCTAATACTCTGTAAATTGCAATAATTGTTACTCACAATTGAAATAATTCATCTAATGACATTCATAATTATTCAAATAAATTTCATTACAAGCCACCAAATTCTTGTATGCTAATCTTGGTACATCATTCTAAATCAAAGTCTAGAAATAGTTGAACTTCTAGAAATTTACTAGCCTATCATACTCCAATGGAAGTCACCATATCAGTAAATGTAAAGAACCTTAGTTTCTTTCTTCACCTAGTCATCGCAATAGTAATAATAATGTACACTGCTGCCATCTTGCATAGATGACTCTAGGTCTTTGTCATAGGAAGTGTGTTCATTTGTGCTTGCAGCTAAAAGAAAAATGATCTCTAAAGTGTGAGTTAATGCCCATTACATATAACCTATAAATACATGCGCATGACCAAACATAACTTAAGTCACATACATCAATGCAATAATATAAACATTCAAACAACGGGTTATTATTTCATTTAGTCCACAAAACAACAACATGACCCTACCAAACTATATATATAAACTTAATACATAGTATAATATTGAGAACTGTCACTACAGGCCTCAACACCCATAAGTCCCTAAATCTACCTAGATCATTTCATTGCATGACCTCACTGGGGATAACACCACACAAAGATTATTAAGGTTTCCCTTAAGGATCTACCATTATAGGCCCGTAAGCCAAGCTAAGCACAATCAATCTACAATTTAATCTAATCTAATGCCAATTATTCTAGCTCCTTAACTATCCTAACAAACACAAGTAACAAACAAGATTACACATATATGAAAGAGCGGCCTTAATCATGACTTAACCTTGACTAGCAATTAAGTCGTAATATGTCAAAATGTAAAGAATTAAATCTTAATAGTAATCTAGGTATCATCTAGGTTACTAATTTTGTTCACTTGATTGTTATAGGATCACTTCTCTTACTCTAGTAAAATTTCTATGGTTGTACTAGGTGTTTAAGGTTTACAGAAATTCGAATAAGAAGAAAATAAATTAAGTAAAATAATTTCTTAAGGTACACGGCTAAGCATTAGGCCATGTACTTTGGCATGATAGGTTACATGGTCATATAATTGTGGTTGCGTACCTTTCTAAGAACTTTCGTAAGTTGACATGCCTAAGTATATAGGTGTGTATTGTGGCCATGTGCCTTTCAGTATACTTTCGTAATTCGATATGGGTAGGTATACAAGCATATACTTAGCTGTGTACTCAATTATTCTATAACGAATCCTTTTTCCAATATGCCAAATTCCAATTCTTCAAACCCTAGATGAAATCCCTTACTTTTAAGCCTAATTAAGCTTTACACTAATTTGGTTTAATTAAATGACTTATCGGCTTGGATTGTTTCAAGAGTCAAAGTCATATCTTGAATCTTTTCTTGCATTGATCATTTTGTAGTGAAATCTAATGAGCTTAACACCAATTTATACCATACACATGTAAATGGCGATCAAGAGTTGTTGATTGATTCACTTGTCATGGGTAATTCATCAAATCGTAAGGTGTAGTAGTCTTTTTCTCTCCTAGGGTTTGTCCTTACATTGTGGGTGTTGTAATGCAAAATGTGGGAAAAAAGTTAGAATAACATGTGGTGGCTCATTTATACCTTTCTTGTTAAATGATCAAATTTCCCTTGACACTAAACTTTTTTTATTTTCATTGGTCTCAACTTGTTATTTATAATATTTATTTATTTATTTTATTAGGTTTTACACATTTGTAGCAGAATTGTAGTTGAAACTTGAAAGTAATTGATTGGAACAAAGGAAAAAAAAAATCATGCCTTTATTTTACTGGGTCTTTCTCAATATATATAATTCTCAAGCCATGCATGGAGTGAGGAAATCTACGCAGGGCATTATTTGCTTTTATGGCAGCATGTTCGGAAAAGACATGACACGTGACAAATTTGAATTAAAAAAAAAAGAATATATGAAGATGGCTTGGGTATAAAAAATGTATATGGTAGAGTGAGAATAAAAAAAAAATTATATATATATTTTTAATGATTATAATGAAAAGAGGTACTTGGACTAAAAAGTGGCGTTAAACAAGCTCCATCCCGTAGCCACACTTCTATTATTTATTGATTGGTTCATATAATTTACAAAATGGGAAAGTTTATAAAATTAATGCTTAATTTTTAGCTTTTTCTTTTTTTCTTTTTATTTTAAAATTTGATCATTCAATGTTTTAAAAAGGTATAGAACAAGCCTGGCTAACTTCGTTGAATTATCCTATTTCATTATGCCGAGGTGATTAGCATTATTTATGATATGATTGCTCTATTGTGTTAACGTTTAGCATGTTATGGTATATGGCTTACTTAAACAAAAAGCAGGACAGATATCGATCCAATTTTTATTAACTATATTAAATGGTTTACCAAAAAAGTTGGAATTTGTATATTTTATACATAGAAAAATTAAAAGTTAAGAGTGTTATTCTCATTGGAATTAGAGTCAAAGCGGATGATAATAGTACAGTAACATCATGAGAGAGAAAAAGAGTGGGCATGCAGGATCAAACATTAGAGAAGATATTAGAATAAGTAAATATTAGATTATAAAATTAAACTATGAATATTAAAAATCCCAATTTTAAATAGGTTCACAGGTTAGATTTGGACATGTTTATTAAATTAGTTTGTAAACAAAGCTAGATATTGAGTCTTAAACGGATTGAACTCCTTCATCCATTATGTCGAAATTTGCTTATCTTACTTGTTTATAATTGTATTATATCATGCTTGGATTAATAAGTCGGGTGCAAAATTGCTAACCTTAAGATGTGTCTTGGGAGAATTAACAGATGAAATTTTGGCCGTCATCGTGGCCCGAAGGTCACGGCCGGGGTGGTCCTTTGACGCTGTGACGACTTGGGAGAACTAAGGACTAATGTTTTCTGCGTGTTGGGTCGTTGGGTCGAGTCTCACTAGGACGACTAATTGTGGATATAGAGAATGAAGCAATAAACAAATGACTTTTTTTCTCGGTGAGGGGTCAGATTGAGCATGAACAAATAATACTTTGTAGTCTCCACAAAGCATTTGGACATTATGGTAGCTCCCTCGCTGGCAATATACGTAGACTGAGCAAATAATATTTTTGCTCTAGGGTTCACAAGTCTGATCCAGCATAAACAAATAATTCTTTCAGGTCACCACATTTAAGCAAGCTCCGTCGTTGGCAGTATATGTTAGAATCAACAAATAATATTTTCCCTCTACTTTTTGAAATGTGCTGGAAGTAGAATTAACAAATAATGTTTTCCCTCTACTCTGAAATATGCTGGCAGTATAAAAAACAAATTTGCACCCCCCACACAAAGTCAGTACAAAAAATCTGAAGACCCATCCATAATAATCTCATCAGTATTTTTATTTTTAGGAAGATGGATGTTGGAAATGCATTTGCTTGGGCAGAGTTTTGCCTTTCTCTATTGATAGGCATTCTCAGCTTCTGGTAATTTAATTAAACAGACACACACATACATATATATATATTGTTAAACAATCTTAATTGATCTAAATATGTTTGGAAAATTAAATAAGCATTTTTAGATCAAACAACGAAAGCAAATTGGATCAAGAAAACATACCTCCGACCATTACAATCAAACTCAAGATGTTCCAATCTCTTAACTATGGTGTCTTTGGTTTTCGTTTGGTTTTTGTAGAGCCCCACTCTCTCTTAACTCAACGGTGTAATTTTCTGAAGGAAGAGTAGGCTTAGTGAACCCAGAAGAAAAAAAAATCTCATCTTGTTAAACTCTAACCATCACAGGATCTTTATTTGATGTGATAAGGACATGTTTTGCTGAAAAGATATGAGTTGAAGATATACTTAAAATGGACCATATCTCAAAACGAATTTCCCTAAAATTAGCAAGGATCTTAACCAAAAGGAAATTCCAATGTTCTCCCACTTGGTCAAATATAACAAAAAACAAAATATATGAATAACTGCAATAGGTCCACTCATACCAAGTATTATCTTTTATGTATTACAATATATCAAATCTCTTAATACCAACCCTTAAACTTAATGAATAAACCATATATTTATTCTAGGTTTAAACTAAATAATATTTTCTTTAAATAATATTTTCTCAAAACAAATAAATATGTGCACAAAACCATTTGAGAAAACATCAAGTTGAATGAGAATTCCATTGAAACAATAAATGTACATACAATGAAAATCACATCATGGAACCAAGTCCCATTCGCACTACATGATCCTTAAAATTCTTTGGTGGCATGCCTTTAGTCAAAGGACTAACAATCATTAACTCAATGCTAACATGCTCAATGACCACTTTCTTTTCCTTAACGCACTCTCTTATGGTAAATATTTTATGTCAATGTGCTTACTTTGACTCCCACTCTTACTGTTTTTAGCCATAAATACTACAACTGAGTTATCACAGTATAATCTTAATAGCCTAGATGTAGAATCCATAACTTTAAGCCTAGAAATGAAACTTTTTAACCATATACCATGCAAGGTAGCCTTAAAACAAGAAACGAACTCAACCTCTATAGTGGAAATTAATGTTAATGTCTACTTTGCACTTCTCCTTGATACAACTCCACCAGCTAGCATGAAAACATAACTAGATGTTGATTTCTGTGAATCAATGCAAGCAACGTAGTCTGAATCGGAGTAGCCAATCACTTCCAAAATTATCAATCCATTTGTACATGAGCATGTAGTCTTTTGTCCCTTGAAGATATTCATAACCTTCTTTGTAGCTTTCTAGTGGTCAATACTTGGGTTACTCTGATATCTGCCTAACATTCCAACAACATACACAATGTTAAGATTAGTGTAGACATAAGCATACATAAGGCTTCCAATAATTGAAGAATATGGAATGTTCTTCATTTGTTGTTGTTTGAAATCATTTTTTAGGCCACTAACTCAAATTGAATCTATCACCCTTCACAATGGGTGCTACACTAGGTGAATGATCCTTCATGCAAAATCTCTCTAAAACCTTGTTGACATAGGTCTCTTAAGATAAATCCAAAATGCCTCGAGATCTTTCTCTATGGATCTTAATGCCAATGACATAAGATGCCTTACCTATATCTTTCATATCAAAGTTCTTTGAGAGAAATTGTTTCACCTCATATAGCAAACCCTTATCATTAGTCGTAAGCAAAATATCATCCACATAGAACACAAAAAAACAAGTTTTACTCCCACTAACCTTTTGGTATATACATTGATCCATGACATTCTCTTTAAAGCTGAATGAAATGATGACATCATGGAATTCTAAATACCACTACAGGGAGGCTTGTTTCAATCCATATATGGATTTATTAAACTTGTAGACTAAATGCTCACCATCGCTAGAGGAAAATCCTTCAAGTTGTTTCATGTAAACCTTTTCCTCTAGATCACCATTGAAGAACATTGTTTTCACATCCATTTGATGTAACTCAAAATCAAAATGGGCTACCAATGCCATAATTACATAGAGAGAATCTTTCTTAGAAACATGAGAAAATGTCTCCATGTAGTCTATTCCTTCCCTCTAAGTGAATCCTTTAGCAATGAGTCTTACCTTATGTTTTTCAATGTTTCCTTGTGAGTCTTTCTTTGTCTTAAAGACCCATTTTCATCCAAAGACTTTTACACTATTAGGCAACTCAACAAGATCTTACACTTAGTTAGATGCCATAGAATCCATCTCATCCTTCATGGCATTATACCATAGGTTTAATTCCTTAGAACTCATCACCTATGAAAATGTTTTAGGATCATTTTGGCTCTAATGTTATAGTTTGATTCTTGTAGATACACTTCATAATCACTAGGAATTACTGATCTTTTAATTTTAGTAGAGCTTTTCAATGTTTTACTATCATCCTCTTGAGGAACTTGTTACTCAACCTGTTGTTCAATTGGTCGCTTAACAATTTCTTGTTGTTCCTCATTTTCAACTTGATCAATTGGATCAATATCAGCAACTTGTGGAATTTTAGCACTTGGTTGTCTAACTCTCATTTCACCTTGAAAAGTGTGAATGACAATTAATCTATCACTTGAATCAAAGGGTTGAGCTTTATAATAGTCCATTTCAAAAACTATGTCTTGAAATTAACCACACCCACTAATCAAGTCATTCTCAAGAAATTTTGCATTTCTTTATTCCACAATCCTAGTTCTATGAGATGGACAATAGAATCTAAAACCTTTAGACCTTTCAACATATCTAATGAAATACCCATTGATGGGGCTTGGGTCTAGCTTCTTCTCTTGTGGATTGTAAATTCTTACTTCAGACGGGCATCCCCAAACACGTATATGCCTCAAACTCAGTTTCTAACCCTTGAATAACTCAAAAGGTGTCTTTGGGACAGCCTTGGTTAGAACTCGATTTAATATATACACAACCGTCTTTAGTGCTTGAATCTATAAGAACTAAGGAAGTTTTGTGTTACTCCTCATACTTCTCACCATGCTCATTAAGGTTCCATTTCTTCTTTCTGTTACACCATTTTTATCCGAAGAACGGGGCTTAATGTATTGGGTAACAATCCCATATTCCTGAAGAAACTTCATAAATGGACCAAGCACTTATCCACTCTTTATGTATTTACTATAGTACTCTCTACCTCTATTTGATCTCATGATCTTAATTTGCTTTCCACATTGATTCTTTACTTCAGCCTTAAAAACTTTAAAGGCATCCAAGGCTTTATCCTTGAAATTAACTAAGTAGAGATACATATACCTTGGATAATCGTCTATAAAGGTGATGTAGTATTTTGGACCATTTGCGTCTATGTCTAGACAGCAAATATCTATATGTATGATGTCCAATAGGTTTGTACTCCTCTTTACACCCTTTTTAGATTTGTTAGTTTGGTTACCCTTAATGCAATCAACACAAGTCTTAAAATCAACAAAATTTAAAGTACTAAGTACTCCATCATTTACTAATCTTTTAATTCTCTCAGTGGAGATGTGTCCTAATCTCCGATGCCACAACATAGAGAATTCCTAATTCATGACACATTGTTTTAACCCAACAGTAACATGCATAGAATTATAAGTAGCATTATTTTGTAATTGAATAGAGTAAAGACCAATAGCTTCAAATTTAATAGATGAACTAAAACCAAAATCTAAAAAATTAAAGAAAAAAACCAAAGGTACAAGTCTTGAAAGAGAAATCAAATTCCTAGAGAAACTTGAAACATAAAAGGCCCTTTCCAAATGTAAAATAAAACTGCTACTTAAAACTAAACTGTAAGTCCCAATGGCTTCCACATCTGAATTCATCTTACTTCCTAAATAGATGTACTATTTACTTCCCATTGGTTTCCTTAGGTTTTGCATACCATGTAAGGTATTAGCAACATAGATTGTAGAACCAAAATCAATCCATCACATGTTATGATTAATATTGACTATATTAGATTCATTACAAACAAACGAAAGTAGAGTACCTTTCTTGTCAAGTCGGTTCTTAAACTTAGGTTAATCTTTCTTCATGTGCCCTTTCTTCTTGTAAAAGAAACACTTAGATTATTTATTTATGACTGGTTGAGGAGGAATCTTGTTTTTTCCCTTATTCTTGGCATCATCCTTCCATTTCTTTCTAGGAATAGTCAAGTTCACCCTTTCACCCTCTTCCATTATCAACCTTTCCTCTTCTTGCATACACATAGTCAACAATTCATTAATCAACCACTTGTCCTTATGTGTGTTATAAAAGATTTTTAAAGGACCATATTGATGGGTCAAAGTGCACAGAATGTAGTGCACCAGAAAAGATCCTGACATGGTAACCTCCAAGGCTTTTAGTTGAGTTGCTATGTCCCTCATGCACGTGATATGGTCGCATATGCCCTTTATCCCGGTGAGCTTCATGGATGAGAGTTGAATAATCAAGGTGTTGGCAAAGGCCTTGTTAGATGTAGTGAATTGCTCATCATTGGCTTTCAAAAGATCCTTAACCTTATCATGTTGCTCAATAGAACCACAGATACCAGTAGATATTTTAGTCTTTATGAACATCACAAAGAGGCGATTAGATCTCTCCTATTTTTCATAAAGACCAATATCATGCAAAGTGCTGGTTTTAGTGATACCCAATGGTTCATCTTTCCTAATAGCATAATCTATATCCATCCACCTTAAATGAAGGAGAACTCTCTCCTTCTACGCCTTGTAATTATCACCACTTAATTCAGGAATGTAACATTTAATATCAGAAATGTTTGCAGTTTGAATAACTGCAAAGTTAAAACATACATGCTTATTATTCATAATTTGAGACCAATAAAAAATTCATGCTTTACCAATGTAAATCATGCATTAATCTATGAATCTAATGACATAAAACTTGCTTGTAGGCTAAAGTCTTACTCAATTAAATTCATCTATAGCCTTATGACAAAACTATCAAATTATTTTCCTTATCTTAATTTCTATGGGTAGATTAAGAAATATAATCTAATATTTTATCATAATTAATTATACACATATAATCAAAATTTATGTGGGTAGATTTTTTAAAATCACATTTGATTAATTACAATTAATGTTTTAATGTTATCTTAAAACTAATACATAATCCTAATTAATTAAAGATGTTGTAGCTACTCCCCATTAATGGAAATTATGTTGATTGCCTAACGTTAAATCTTAATAAAGAGCTAAATAGTTGCATGATATCCTAAATAATGCAAAATAAATTGAATAACTATGCACAAATATTATTTAACATAATTTTAAATGTACAATGATCGTAAATTTATACATACAAATTTCAAAATAAATAAACATACATGCATACAATTATTCAATATAATATTTTATGCTCAAATAAATTCCAAGAAAAAAATACTCCTAGCATAATTGGTCAGCATGCTTGTATGTGTAACCATGCTTAAATAAATTCCTAAAGAGAATGCTCCTAGCACAATTGATATTCAATATAATATTCTATGCACAATAAGTTCCAAAAGTAGAATAGCACATTGGGTCAAACATGCCTGTGATGTGCTCCAGGTCACATGTTCGAACCCCACAACATTCCATGCTCAAAACTATACCAAATAAAATTGACATACCATAATGTATCTAGAGAAAAATAGTCCAACGTAGTTGGTCAAGCAAGTAGACTAAGAATTGAAGGTTGTGGGTTTGATTTAGGCAAGCGTGTGCTAAGCGTTCCTTCCCACACAACCCATTTTCAAGTCAACTTATTGATAAGTTGTCCTTTACCTTCAACTAAGTCACTACAACCCGGTTTTGACCCGCAATTTTCCACTGATTTTGACTCTAAATTCAACGTTTTTAAGCCTAGAATGTATGGAAATCTGATTTCCTATCAATTTCTAATCTTATTTGGACTAAAAAAAAAAAAAATCAAAATCTTAATACCCAATTTCCAAAATTCAAAACTAGTTGCATGACAAAGGCAATCAAAGAGCTTTGATACCAAATCACGTCTTGTTAACCTCTAACCATCACCAAATCTTTATTTGATGTGATAAGAATGTATCTCGCTAAAAAGATATGGGTTGAAGGTATACTTTAAACGGATCATATCAAAAAATGAATTTCTCTAAAACCGGCAAGAATCTTAACCGAAAGGAAATTTCAACATCTATATGCAATATTAGAAGGGTCCAATATACTATCGTGATAATAATATAGCATGTCTCTTATTGAATTTGTGTGCAGGTCCATGATTTCAGATGTACCGACGGGCTCACTATCAACACCTTCACCGATGGAGCAGCCACTGATGGTTGGATTGGAGTTGTTTTGTGCATTGGGTTGGGCTTCATGTGGTTTAGATCTCGACCCACCGTCTTGGTTTGCGATCGGCGCCAACTTCTCTTCTATCATCTTTCCACCGCTTTATTTCATTAAATTGGCATACTGCCGCTGTAGCTGTTGTCCAAATTTTGTTATGGTACGTACGTACGTATGCCTTGCTTTTATTCCGTTCCACTTTGTTCCCCTATTATTATTATTATTATTATTTATTTATTTAGGCCCTAAAACGCTATGAACATGAATTTCATCTTTCTTTGAAACTTCAATATCCAGACCAGATGGAAAGCATAAAAAGCCAGCAAAATGCCATCCTTTGCTCTTCTTATTAGCTCAACTACAAATAAATAAATTACAAAAAAAAAAAACAGAAAACTTTCTGTTGCCAATTCAGAAAACAAAAATGCCGAAACACCTAAAATAATTGAATAAACACACTAACATTAAATGGCTATGCAAGATGTTTTTCTTAACCTGGCCTAACGAGTATACAATAAACTCCTAAGAAATTCTCAAAAATTGTTGAAACTTCAGAGTAAAACTTTATGTTTGAAAATAGAAATGGTCCTAGCATAAATGGGCCCTATTTCATTGGGCCAAGGAGAACAACATTATAAGTTTTTTAACTTTTTTTTTTTTTTTTTATGAGCCTAAGCTTCTCATTCAACTCTATAATATAAACTTCATACTTTGATGTTGCATGTAATTTTTTTATTACTAAAAAGTAAAAACTATAAGAAAAGTAAATTAATAATGGTAGTAGTTAAACAAGAAAAGCTTACTATTGTAGTAGTAGCAGCAGTAGTAGTTTTCTCTAAACATACTTTTTTACTTTTCACTAGAAGAACAAATTTTAATTTTATGCAAAATGAAAGTAAGAAATTACATTTATCTTTTATGTTATTGAGCCAAAACTTCTTTTTTTTTTTTTTTTTGACTCTTTCCAAATTTTTAGCCCTTTGTAGTGGCATCACCCTAGTGGCTAGAAAATCATAACACAATGTATCTTAAGCCTAGCCATTGGAGTAATTGCGCAGTTCATGGGAGTATTGCAACACAATATCCTTTTTGTGGCATGTAAATCTACAAATGAAACCCTTAATTTATTGTAATTATTTAGGAAAGTTTAGCTTTAGGAAGGTTTATAAATCAATTTTCAAAAGATAATAATAATAATAAAAAAAAATATATCTTAGATGCATATTCAAAAAAAAAATTGAGATTTTTCATGAATTATTAAATTTCTTTTAGGACATAATCACATTCAAAAAAACAACCTCAACTAGGATGATGTAATTTGAAACAAGGGTTCATGGACTAAAACATACCAAGCCAACAATCAAGCTTAATATTCCTTACTCTTCCTTGTCAAGTTTGGCTAGCTAATGAATAATGTAAATAAATATTTCTTTTTTTTTTATAATTGGCACAGTGATAGAAATGAATTACGAATGTGTAACACCCGAAACCCGGGCCGCACTACTGCTCGCCATGTGTTCTTATCTCAGAAGAACACGTTAAGGTTCTGAAACAAATCTAATACTTTTTAACCTGTAACATTTATAATAAAAGCATTTCATATATCTTCAAAATTTCAAATAATAACATAAACTATATCAAACGTCTAATGTAGCGGAAGACTTTAAACACCTAAATAATATCCTCAACAGATACTATCTATTACAGTTAAACATCAAAATTTTTCCTAAAAATTAATCACTATAATAATGATGGTACTCTTTGTCATCCTCTCTTTATGGTTCAACTAAACCCAAATCATCTTTTAGGTTTTTATCTTCCTCAACACTTGCATCTAAAAATGGTTCTCCAAAGGGTGAGCTGATGCCCAGTACGTATAACACAAACACATACTGATGTGCTTAATAGATCAAGCACATAACACAAGATCAAATGCAACAATCCAATCACTAAATCTATATATATATAAAAAAAAAATGGCATGAATCCCTTAAGCATGAAGGGCTTCCATGTAAATGATAATCCAATAGCAATTGAGTAATCACTAATATCAACACAGTTTAGGATCTAATTCTACTAAAATTGCATAAATCCAATAATGGAAAAGGAATCTTAAAATGGCGTGGTAACAAAAAAAAAATAAGAACAACCAATTACAACTAAATATAACACACTAGTAGGAATTGGAATCAACTTAGGGAATTGATATTACTCACAAATCCTTAAGTTTCCACTCGTCACAATCCTTGAAGAATTGATAGGAGTCTTATGAAATTAGAGCAAGAAACCCTAAATCTCATGTGAAAGGGGCAGAATTTTATCTCTCTAAAAAAAACTCCTACAAACCTTACTTTAGCAAGTATTTATACTTGCTCCATTTAGGGTTAAAATGACAAAACAATTACGTTTATGCCACTAGTGTAGGCAATCGTAAATACAACCAAATAAAATGTCCTAAAATGATTACAAAGTAACTAGTTTAAGATAAAAATTACAAGTACAAAAATAGTCTTCAATGAGCCAGTTCTTCAATTGAATTCATTGGTCTAGCTCATCTTCAGTTTAGGTCGGTCCATGAATAATCCATAAGCTAAGTCTTGGTGAGTTTGTCCATCACCCTATAAAACCCAACAAGTATGCCTGCTGGAATACACAACACTTAAGTAATAGAAAAGAGGTTAGTATATAAATAATTCTGAGGTCGGTTTGTTCAAAGAGGACCCTCATTGCTAAGATTTGGAATCCTTTAGCTCTTGCCCTAATGATAGGTCTTGTAGGATTTTGATTCCTATCATCTCCTCGAGCCTAAAAAAGATTTGTCTTCAAATCTGATAGATCAAATGCAGTAAAGACTCTATATCCTCTTAGCCAGTTATCTGAACAAGTATCACTATAGATCCCAGTATTAGAAATACCACAAGGGGTGATTGTTTTCTCTCCTCCATTTCTAGGATATATCTTATCTGCAACACATATAATGGTCCATTATCCACTAAAACCTCTCATGTCTCGACCTGTTCCATTAATATTGTTGCCTCCTTTCCTGATTCACCCATATGTCTTTGACCCTCTTAGCCCTCTAATGGTTTGCTTAACTGCTCATGAACCTCTGAAACCTCTAAAGGTGGACAAAATTGCCTTTGAACAGTTTGGTTCTCTAGTGGTTGGCTCATCTAACTATGACCCTTAGGAACCTCTGAAGGTTAACACATCTATGTCTAACACATTTTGTCCTCTGTAGGTTAGCTCATGTAATTAGGAACCTCTAAAGGTTGGCATATTTGTTTTTGGACAGTTTGATCTTCTGATGGTTGACTTATCTATCTTTGCATCTTTTGGACCTTTGATGGAGACATAGGGTTTAGAATGATGCGTTTTCCCTCTTTCTAGAATACATATGTATTCATAAAGCGATCATGTAAGACCCTCTTGTCATATAACCATGGCCTACCAAGTAATATATAGGATGCACACATAGGAATAACGCCACATTCAATCTCATCACGGTATTTATTCCCTATATTGAAAGGTATCCTAGCTCTTTGGGTCACATGTAAACTTCCCTGATCACTTAGCCAATGTAATTTATAGGGCTTAGGAAGTGAGGTAGTGTTAACTTTCAGTTTTGATATAAACAATGCTACTACTACATTTATATAACTACCACCATCAACAATAATGGCACATAGGTTACCTTGTACCTTACAAGAAGTATGGAACAAATTTTCCCTTTGCTCATCATCCTTAGTAGTAAAAGAAGTCAATGTTCGGCATAGTACATTAGTTGAAAGAAACATTTCACTTGACATGATTGTGTTTAATTAAAAAAAACACAAAAATACAACCTCATACTCCACGGTTCAAGCAAGCAACCAAGTCAATAAATGAATCTTGCCACTTCAAGTAAATTCAAGTAAATGAAGCACAAACAATCACTTCTAAGTAGTTAAGTTATTAAATTCAACTAACAAGTGTTTAAGTAATGAGTTTCAATTACTTTCACACTTTAATGTTTGTTTTTGAATTCAAACTTCACTACTTCAACCTTCTTTTCTTACCACAGTTTCACACCCACAATTAGGCTCAATGTGCAGTGATAGGAATAAAAATCCGACAAGACCTATCATTAGGGCAAGAACCAAAGGAATTCAAATCTTGGCATTGAGGGCCCATTTTGAGTAGATCAACCCCGGAATTATTTATATACTAACCTCTTTTATCTTATTCATGTATTTTATATTCCAACAGGAATACTTATCATGCTTTACAGGGCAATGGACAAACTCACTTAAACTCAGCTTGTGGGTTATCCATGGACCGACCTAAACCGGCGATGAGTTGGGCCGATGGATCCTATAGAAGATCGGTATCATGAAGAGCATTTCTTTCATGTATTTTTCATTTTATGAACTATTTTAGTTGTATTTTGGTTTTGGGACACTTTTATTTCTTTGTAACTTTCATTTAGGGTTAGCCACCTTAAAAGTGGTAAACTTGTAATTTTGAGCACTTTTTAACCCTAGAAGTAGCAAGTATAAATACTTGCTTAAGAGAGGGTTTGAGGAGGCTTAATTTTGCAGAAAAACACTTCACATTTTCGTGAGAGGGCTTCGGGTTTCCTAATTCCAAAATTCTCTTATCAATTTCAATCCCAAGAAGTTGGAATTGTGGCGAGTGCAACAAGGAGAAATCGTAAGTAGTATCGATTCATCTTTGTTGTTGTTCATTTCTTCTCTAGTGAGTCATATCTAGGGTAGATTTGAATCTTTCTTGGACTTATTGGTTCTTGTAATTCGTGGACATCAATCTTATAAGATTGATTGTTCTTTTAGTTATTGAACTCACTATCATTTTTTAGTGCATTGGCGTGAATTTGGTATTGAAAGGGGAAGTGGAATTCACGGTTTGTGTTGCTTCATTTTGATCTGATTTCCACGTGATTCTCAAGCCTTATTGTGGTTATTTGGTTAAATTATCATTAGAGATTACAATTATATCATTTGATCATCATTTTTCCATCAAATCTTCATGTGAAATCACCCTTAATTGAACCGGTTTGTGTTTTGTGAATTAAGGTGTTTTTCCTTGATTCTTTGGATTGTGCTTAAGAGGAATTAGGCACATCATGCAGCACCTTACACTACACACAAATTCACAATTCACACCGCCACATACACCTCTCAATCACGGTGTAACCAACTCACCTCCACTACATACACCACATTGCAATTTCTTCACTCAACATACACATACAATGCCACACACACACACACCCTTCACTTACAATGCAGCACACACTTTTACACATTGCACTTCTCCACTTCAAAACACAATTGCACACTACAACTCACACACAAAAGGTAGCTAACATTCAAATTCAAATTGCTTCACTTATTGCAACCTTTCCACAATTGGTAAGAAGTAATTTTCAAATTTAAATGACCACACAATAACTTCTTCAACTTAATGTTGTTTTAAAAATCAAATAATTTCCAAATACTCCACGCAATTCAGTTATGGAAATGATCAATTGTACTCCCTATGTCCAAAACAAACAAGCAAGGATTACACTTCCCCTTTCTTCACAAATTAAGGTACTTCTCAATTCTGAATTTTGAATCAAGAGGTGCACTTCCTACTCCCTTCCCTTCATGGAAAATTTAACAACAAAGGAGCTACAATAAGACCTCCAATTCCACTTCAACAAATAGCAATTTCAACTTCTTAACAATACAATTAAGCAACTCAATCTTCAAACACACAATTTTGGATCAACACTGAAGAACCCTAATTGACAAATGAAGATCACAAAATCAACCAAAACTAAATCCCTTTTCTTAACTTAAGCTATGATACCAAATTATGATGTTCTTAATAAATCAAGCACATAACACAAGATCAAATGGCACAATCTAATCACCAAATCTACAAAAAAAAAAAAATGGCATGAATCTTTTAAGCATTAAAAGCTTCTACACAAATGACAATCCAATAGCAATTGAGTAATCACTAATAACAACACAATTTAGGATCTAATTCCACTAAAATTGCATGAATCCATTAATGGAAAAGGAATCCTAAAATGGTGTGATAACAAGAACAAACAAGAACAACCAATTACAACTAGATATAACATACTAGTAAGATTTGGAATCAACTTAGAGAATTGATATTACTCACAAATCCTTAAGTTTCCACTCACTACAATCCTTGAAGAATTGATAAGAGTCTAATGAAATTAAAGCAAGAAACCCTAAATCTCATGTGAAAGGGGTAGAATTTTACCTAAATCTCATGTGAAAGGGGCAGAATTTTATCTCTCCAGAGAAAACTCCTAGAAACCCTACTTTAGCAAGTATTTATACTTGCTCCACTTAAGGTTAAAATGACAAAACAATTACGTTTATGCCACTAGTGTGGCCAATCTTAAATCCAACAAATACAACCAAATAAAATGTCCCAAAATGATTACAAAGTAACCGGTTCAAAGATAAAAATAAAAAGTACAAAAATAGTCTTCAACGAGCCAGTTCTTCAATTGAATTCATTGGTCTAACTCATCTTCGGTTTAGGCCGGTCCATGACTAACCCATAAGCTGAGTCTTAGTGAGTTTGTTCATCACCTTGTAAAACCCGACAAGTATGTCTGTTGGAATACACAACACATAAGTAATAGAAAAGAGGTTAGTATACAAATAATTCCGAGGTCGATTTGTTTAAAGAGGACCCTCATTGCCAAGATTTGAAATCCTTTAGCTCTTGCCTTAATGATAGGTCTTGTAGGATTTTAATTCTTGTCACATACATATGACAAACATAAATGAGTATCATATGCATCATGTAGAACTTAAACACAAACAATCATTTCATAATATAATTTTAGTCCACAAGCAAACAATATGGTTCTTATGACTCCCCTAACACACTTAACACAATGGAGCATGTCTTGGTGATGGGAACTGCCACTATGAGCTCTATACTCATGTATACTTAAACCTAATGATGGGAACTGCTACTATGGGCCCCACACCCATGTCCACTTAAACACTTAATCTTGGTGATGGGAACTACCACTATGAGCTCAACACCCATGTCCACTTAAACACTTGAACATGGTGATAGGAATTGCCACTACGAGCTCCACACCCATGTACACTTAACCACTTGAACTTGGTGATGGGAACTGCCACTACGGGCCCCACACTCATGTGCACTTAAACGCTTGAACAACATCCACCCTAGATCATTTCCAAGCATGACCCCACTAGGGACAACGTCATACCAGGATTATTGGGGTGCTCCTTAGGGATCTACCACTATGGACCCCTGGGCTGAGCCAAGCACATACAACATATCACTTGAACACTTAAACTGAATCATATACTTAATTCCATTTCAAATACTTGTACTAACTTAAACAAACACATAACAAAACACAAGTTACATGTACCTTGGATCCTAGCCTTAAGTACTTCACGGTCAAAAAACGACCGTATTGGGAGGTAATGTTGCCCTTAACTTAACACGATCGTGTTGGGAGGTCGTGTATCTCTCGGTGAACCTTTCTATTTCAACATAGTCAAAACATGACCGTGTTGTTAGGCCGTGTTACCCTTAGTGATCTCCTCGAACCCTATTTCTCTTACTTCTATTCCTCCTAAACTTAATCTTTTCTATTCCTAAGTTTAATTATATCTCTAAAATTCGTAATTATAAATAAATCACACAGGTTAGATTACTCACTTCAATTCCATAAATTGCAAATCTTAGATCATCGATTCTCGTTCTTCTATCGTCCTTATTTAAACTTTGTGTTCTGTATGAGCAAGCGATTCGCATAAATTCCGAATTCTATAATCCTAATTTAAATTTCTTACAAAATCCTTATCTTGAGTTCTTTGGAATTATTTCTCTCCTTTTTTCTATTGTCGTGCTAGGTTTTCTCATAGGGAGCGTCTGTTCTCTTGCGGCTCTGTTTCACTATTCAAAATGGCAAAGGAGGCTCTCTAATTCAACTTGGGATATTTATACGCTCCATGTGAAATGACCAAATTTCCTATCAAAATTTTATAAAATTTCATCGTCATCCTTTTTTTGAATTTTTTAAAGAAAGCCAAGATGGCTGTTGTATTTATTTATTGGTTTCAATAGTCCTTACAGAGAGCAGTATTTAAAATCTATCAATAAGATGAATAAAGAAGCTATCAACTTCTTATGTATGGACATCCAGATAAATCTAAGAGGTAGATACCTTTGAGTCTTCCCGGGAGATCTTGCCAGCGCACAATTCTAATACGATCCATTTGAGTTGCATATTTAGAAAGACCGTTCGTCAAGGAATTTGCTTCACGATACACATGAACAACGGAGGCCGATAGTGATTGCATCAGGTTCCTTGCCTCGATTATTTTAGGGGACAATTGCCACAGACACACTGTTTTGCCTTGAAAGTAAGACACAAGTAGCATACTATTAGTTTGAATCTATATTAGGGAGATATTATTGGAGGCACATGAGCGTAGGCCAAAACGAACACCCTCCAAATCTATGGATAATGCATTTGGAGTATCCAGTACACGTTGCATTTCTGAATGTATAAATGAGCCATCATTTCATCGCAAAATGTATGCCCAAGTCGCTCTATCTGAAGTAAATGAACCAGCAGAATTTATGACATAACCTGATGTAGGCTTCAGCCACTTGATAATTAGTTGGCTTCTCACCTTCACCTCTAAAGTTGTTGCAAATTGGTGTTTGATAACCTCAACTTCCCGTATAGAACTCGCCGTAGGAGAGTAGGATCTAAGAGTTAAGATCAGCTGATCCTTAACCAGATGGAAAAGGGTTCTAATTGAAGTTGCGTGTCCTTCAAAAATCATTCTATTTCTAGCCTTCCATAACTCCCAGCAGATAAAGGACGGTGTTAACTGGCATATCAAGCTAAACACAGTGCCCTTTAAATGCATTTGAAACCAGCTTTGTATCATATTCCATAAACCAGCAACTGGGGAAATATGGATTTCCAACCAACTAGCCATAAGGAACCATAAGTTTGTTGCAACTTTGCATTTGAGGAAAAGATGCTGTATGGATTCCATCTCACTCAAACACAAAGGGCACCTAGAGGGATTCAGGAGAAAACCAAAGCCACAAAGGACCTCCGGAAACTCATATAACTTATTAAATAAACGCCACATGAAAATGCGAATCCAAAGAGGCAAAAAGCGGTGCATTAGCTTATCGAATAATTAAATGAATTGCTATCTTGGCCTAACCAATTCATATGCAGTTTTGTAACTAAATGCACCAATAACAGAGGACATCCATATTCGATGGTTACCTTGGAAACATGTATTTCGTTCAGCAATGTCATGTACAACCTGGATACGTCGCCAAGAAGTACGCTTCCTTGATGATTCTGACAAGGAAATAATGAATTTTGCCCAAAGGCTCTTACCATGTTCAAGTTTCCACCATAGCTTCAATGAGGCAGCTGTGATCATTGAGGAAAAGTCCCGGATTCCAAGGCCATTTTCATTCGAGGGAAAAGTAATTCTATGCCAAGCTCTCCAATGTTTATTTTTGCCATAGTCTGAAGATCCCCATAAAAAATCTTGGCATCTATTTTCAAGCTTCTTAATCACCGATTTAGAAGGCTAAATAGCAGTGAGTGTGTGAAATGGAATAGCTTGCAAAACATGGCGAATGAGAATTAGTCTACCCCCAGGCGATAAGATCTTGTTAGACCAGTGGCCAAGTTTCCGTTCATAGCTATCAATGAAGTGGGAGAAATAACTTTTCCGTACTCGACCCTTATACAGTTGGCATCTTAAATATAGAAAGGGAAATGAACCACAAGGAATGCCAAGAGAAGCTGAGACTTGTTGGAGATATATTGGGGAACGATTGTTAGGAGGGATGAAGAAGCTCTTGGCCTTATTTTGTCCAGAGCCCAATTCATAATCAATAAGGAACCTATTTAGATGCTGTAAGGACCTTTTTTCCCCTCGAATGAACACCAAGATGTCATCTACAAAGCTAAGATGTGTTACTTTAACTGAATTAGATGTTGGAGTACCAAAAGGAAGTATTTGCCCTGTCTCTTCAAGATTTTTAAGTCCTCGAGATAAAGCTTCCGAAACTAACAAGAAAAGATATGGAGATAATGAATCCCCCTGTTTGATACCCCTAAAAGCTTGGAAAAAACCAATCGGACCTCCATTCAAGATAATTGAAAACCAGGCGGCTCTTAAATTACCAAGGATGAGTGAGACGAAGTGATGTGCAAAACCAAATTTTAGCATTAAATTCTGAAGGAATGACCATGAAACCCGATCAAAAGCCTTCATCATATCCATCTTGATTATTAGATTTCCGCCTCTTGAGGGATCCAAAAATTGGGCAAGATCCTTAGCAAGAAGGATGTTCTCTGTTATGTCACGACCACTCAAAAAAGCCAACTACTCCGGTGAAATTATGGATGGCAAAACTGACTTCAACCTTTCTGTTAGGACCTTGGTAAAAATTTTGTTCAAGAAATTGCAGAGACTTATCGGTCTATAATCCGCGAATGATGTTGTAGATTGCTTTTTAGGCAGAAGCGCAATCAAGGTGCTTGCAACCACCCTAGGAATCGGGGTACCGGCCATAAAATCTCGAGTAGCAGCTAGGAGATCTCATTCCATTATGTCCCAACAAGAGCGATAAAAGATGCCCCTGTAGCCATCAACTCCAGGTGAGCTATCCGAGTCTAAGCTAAAAATAGCCATTTTTAACTCTAGACCCTCAATAGGACGTAACAATGATCTGTTGTCTTCAGTGGTAATTAAAGTTGGAATATTAGCAAGCAGCCTATTCTCAGCACCAGCATCATCACCAACATGCTGTTGCCATAGAAGATTGGAAAAAAAAATTGAATAGCTTCTGCCTCTAATTCAGTAGGGGATGAGATCCAGTTACCACTTCCATTTTTAATCGTATGGATCCCCATTTTGGAACGGCAATCTGCAACAAAAGCATGGAATAAAGTGGAATTTTCATCTCCGTCCCGGAACCACTTTATCTTTGATTTCTGCTGCATATAGTTTGTATGTTCCCTAAGACGTGAGAAAAGATTTGATTTCGACCGTTCCAAATTAATTCTGTCATCTACTGCTCCCGTCTCTTCATACAACTGTTCAAGAGTTAAAACATGATCTTCAACTTCTTTCAGAATACGGAAAACATCACCAAAATGTTGTTTATTCCAATCTTTAAGACTCGACTTGAGTCGCCTAAGTTTAAGTGAGAAAGCTAGCATGCCATATGAATTCATAGGTTGGGACCAACTGTCCTTTATTATGTCAAAAAGCTCCTGTCTTCGCAACCACATCTTTTGGAATCGAAACAAACTTGGCTTGGATAATGCCTCCTTCTGATATTGAAATAGGATAGGACAATGGTCTGAAGAAGACCTATTCAAATGATGTATAGAGTTAACCTGTATCGTAGAGATCCAATCACTTGAGAACAGCAAGCGATCAAGCTTCTTGAACACTGTACCATTTGATCGAACCCCTTGCTAAGTGAAATCATTCCCCACAGTTGGAAGTTCAATAAGGTTGCACGTAGTAATATAATTATTGAAGTTAGAGATCGCCCCTTGATTAGGAGAGGAATTACCCCTATACTCATCAATCGAACGGATGACATTAAAATCGCCGCCTATTAGCCACGGTATACCAGGGGAAGAACTGAAGAGATTCTACATTGATGACCACAAACCCAACCGGCCCTGTCTAGTGGAAGAAGCATAGACTACAGATAGCAAAATCGGAGTGGGAAGATGATGATGGATTACCTCCAATGATAGGACCTGCCCGTGATTAGTTACAGACGACACAGTAAAATCTTTGGAAGTGAAAATCCAAATTTTATTATTAGCAGAAGAAAAGGTTGCAGCAAAACTAAATTTATTCTTCAAAGCATGGAGAACATCAACATTTGCCATCGGCTCTAGGAGAGCAACCAGTGATAATTTATGAGATTGTATTAGAAACTTTAAATGACGCTGAGATGCCTTGCAAGCAATCCCACGCACGTTCTAGAAAAGAACACTTATCATTTAGAAAAGGGGGGTTGAGGGTCACCAGATATCTTCTCAGAACGACGAGGATTTCCTTGACGAGAAAGGGTCTTCTTTTTTAAGCCAAGAGGTCGTCCAGGCTTTTTAACAGTGGTGGCTTCATCATCTAACTGTGTCAAGCGAGGGGGCATTCAAGGCGACAAGGCGTCTTTAGATATATCAGGAGGCTCTTCTAGTGTCTGATCAATATCTATTTCCTCATCAACATGATCATTATTATCAGCAAGCACATCAAACTGAGAGGATGCTGTCACCAGAGGAGCAACAGAGATAATCGGTAATTCAACATGAAGGGATGCAATAGAAGTAACAATATTTTCAGAGGAGAAAACAGGTTTTACTTGCAAAGGCGCTGTTACCTGAGAGGATGGTGGAGCAGCAATTACCGTATTAGCAGTGCTAGTTTCCATGGCATTTGTAGTAGGGCCATTATTCATAATTGCTAATTTAGAGTGTACAGCTGCAACTCCATCTGATAATCGTTCTACGGAATCCTCAGCAACAGAGGACTTTAGGGCAGTGGTCTCTTGAGCAGTGAGTTCAAATATTGGCATATCAACATTCGTAGCGGACTCCGACACTTTATCAATGGACTTTTCCGTGGACTGATTAGCAGACACTAGCATTTCATCAGAGAGCTTATCTCCAGACACGGGCAATTTGTCAGCTCTTTATAATAATATCTTTATCATATAAATGAATAAATAATAAAAATATTCATGTATTACAAAACGGAAATAAAACAAATAATAGATATGATGCTCGGATTTGTACTCTATGAGTTATAGATCCCAAGTTACAATAGACATGGTAAACTAGTGGTTTAGAAAATGACACTAAAGAAAGCAAGTTTAATTTAATAAGAATGGTAACTCCTAACTCCAAAAGAGGAGATTATCTTCCCATTTATATTGGAATACAATATAAAGATAACTAAAGAGATTATTAATCCAATAAATTGAAAAATAAAAGGAGTTACAGTAAAAGTGGAAACATATATTCTTATCCATTAATCTTGATAACAACCACCAAGAAATAGATAGTATGCAATTTTCTTCTCTTATAAACAATTCCAAAATTAATGTAACATACAATGTATGTACATGATTTCCCACATGAGCGTACACATGTGTGTGCATACACACACACACACACATATATATTAACTAATACTTAGTATGCATCAGTTTGTAAAGTATATATATGTGTAGTCTGTATTTACATATATATAATACATACATATGTACATTACATATATAATTAGAAAAAAATACACTTTTAATCTTTAATGTTTTCCTATTTTTCCATTTGAATCTCAATATTTTCAAATCCTTACAAAGTAATACTTCCAATAAATCAATGGAATGTTGTCAAGTCTAGTTTTTAACAATTTTCCCTAATTCTAACCTATACTAAACCCTACTTATTTAATATAGATTACTCAACTAAATTAAGCAAAATAAATTTAAGAAGAGTTACCAACTAACTATGTTGGTAAAGATATGGTTAGGATTAATGAATGGAAAAATCCTAACCAACAACTGGTCTACAAGATTTAAAATTTTTGGTAAAGATATGGTTGGGATTAATGGATAGAAAAATCCTGACCAACAACTGGTCTACAAGATTTAAAATTTTTAGAAACTAGAGAATAATAGGCTTAGGAGCTAACCTATTAAAATCTAAATGATTACTTTGTAATATTTTTAATAATTTTTACTAAAAGCCCTTTATATTCTTATCTTATATTTTTCATGTATTCTTCTTTTCCTTTTTTTCTTCTTATGTTATTATTATATTACTTTTTTATTAAGATTATAATTTTTTCATGATCATTTTATTTTTATATATTTTTTATAAGATTATATTATTATGTTATTTCTCCTTAGAAAAAAAAAAGAAAAATATTCAAATATGGTTACCCTAAAGGTATCTACAAACCCGCTTACCGAGATCAAACCATTCATAGTTTGCTTTTCCTTTTATAAAATTTAAGTCTATTGACCAATTTTATTTAAGAAGAAGCGTTAGGTTTACATTATAATTTTTTCATGATCATTTTATTTTTATAAGATTATATTATTATGCTATTTCTCCTTAGAAAAAAAAGAAAAATATTCAAATATGGTTACCCTAAAGGTGTCTACAAACCCGCTTACTGAGATCAAACCATTCATAGTTTGCTTTTCCTTTTATAAAATTTAAGTCTGTTGACCAATTTTATTTAAGAAGAAGCGTCAGGTTTACATTATTTAACCAGATTAAGTTTTAACACTTTCAATGCTACATATACACTAGCAAATTCAAATCAAGTTATCAAACATATGCTATATATGAACAACCATATGAATGCAATATCTCACGTGGTCTTCCGATAACCGACATGAAGTTTAGGGTTTATGCCTCCTTTGACCTTGGGTTGGGGATTCTGAAGCCACCATCAATGCCTAGGTCATTACCCGATTTATTTATCTGATTACTTTGATAATTATGATATCTTTTTAATTCAATAGTGAACACTCTCGTGCCTCTACATTAAACGGAGCAAAACCCTCAAAGATCGACCGGACTTGGAATCGTTAAGGCGTGACAATCCTCTAATCACTTAGTTCGTACTTGGCAAAACAGTAATCCTCTTGATTACTTTAGCAAGCCCTATAGCAGTGATGGCCTTAAATCTCATGCAATGTCTCATGGAAATGCATGTTAAGTTTTAATTAGGTCCACTTCCTTAATTAATTGATTTTAAGTGACCAAACAACATATATAATCACAATCAATTCTTATTTAAGCTAATGAAGTAACTACCAAGCATTTCATTTCACACTTACCACAACATGCAGAGATCATGCATTTCTCATCTCAAAACAGATACGAAACCCAAACGCTATGGATGTAGACTATCCAGCATACATCAATTTTAGGTAATGTGACACCTCTGTGCCATTTGTCTTAAACATCAAATTAACCACTCGGGTTTGATTTCTGGTCATCACTCTTGACACCTCTGTGTCATCGCACTTCTCAAGTGCTCTGTTACTCACATTCCGAGAGCCAACAATGTAGTCTCGTATATTCCTTTTGAGTCCTCAAGACATTTGTGTATAATATATATATATCTACACATATAGGTATGTCTGTGACATATCTTTAATTAAAGACACTTTACTAGACACCTTCCCTTATATACTTAAGAGGGCAAGAAAACAGAATTGTTAAGTTGTAAAAACTAAGGTTTCACTCATGATTTATATGGTTATTTTCATGAGTGTATTATATAGATATAATAGGAAAATAAGTTTGCCTAAGTATATGTACATATCCAGAAGTAACTCTGATATGTATACATAATGACATCCTTATACCCTATTCCAACTATGCACACCTACTCAGTAGCTATAGAAGGAAAAGCTAGGTTTCCATATTTTGGTTTAGTTTGAAGAAAACAATTTTGAATCATGGGTTAGGCTTATGGTAATAACACTAGCAATATGGTGTTAAGTGCTATCGTTAAGGTAATGACATCTAACCCTCGAAGCATTCTATCCTCTACACACTTTATAACTTCTTTCCTAATCTCATTAATCCCCATTACATAACTCAACTTAAGGAGAATCACATTCAATTGCAAACACAACAAACAGCAATTTCACATGCATAGAATATCAACATACAACACAACATGGTAACATATCATTAAGTTTCCCACTCACCTGTTTAGGGTCGTCATAATCCTAGCTAGAGTCGAGTGATTCCAATGGATAACCCTTTTGCTTTACTCTTAAAATCAGTGTCCTTTTACAATGCTTCCTCAACCAACCATAGAAGGTTGCATCTCCCCCTGACTTTTGCAGTTTCCTAGCATCTAATATGTGTACTCCACTCGTTATGCGTTCAATGGCAAGGCGTAAAGCTTCCTTCTTAAGGAAATTTGGGTAAACAAGATTCGAAATGTTGAACACTTCTTCCATGTGATTCTAATACAGGGTTCCAAAAGGAACGACCTTCCTACGAATCATTGCTTCCAACACCCCAAGTTGCTATGATCGACTATCTACTTTCCTTGTGTAGAAGTTGAGTAATGAAACTTCTTCAACTTGCCAAATTTGGAATTCCTTCTTCCGTGTATGCAAGATACCCTTAGAGGGGACAACTAAAGGTCTTACATTAGAGTATTTGGCTAAGAATGATCTTCCTCAACATCCTTTAAACATTCTATTGTGAAATCCATTTCATTCCAAATATCCCCCAAGCTATCATCTTGGACGTTGCTTGAATCATTCCCTTCACCATCTACACCAATATAAACATCTCTTCTTCCCGTTTACTTACACACACAGACACACTCACCTCCTTCACGAAATTCCCTCTTCCTCCTCGGTTTCACCTTTCCATTCTTTCTTCTTTCCTTTGTTGACATCTCCATCTATAGGGTTTCCCATCCTTTCTACTGGTTTTCATCCTCACTCACGCTTCCATTGCCATACATACACCAACCTTTCCCACACACCATGTACATACTAGCATACTCCTATCCATGTACATACACACTTCTCACACCATGCACGCACCTACACATATATACACACAACCATACCATATACCTAATTACACGCACACACAATTGCACTTTGTTACCCTCCTCTCTCCTCAAGCCCACATACACATACACATACCACTAGTGCACACATACACATATACTCCATTCATGTCTCACACCATCAACACACATATTCCACTTACATCTCACACCTCAAATACGTACACATACACACATACCCACACACACCACACATCTTCCATACATACACACACATACTGCATACTCTACACACATGTATCGCACACCCCACACCTTCTATACACCTATACATATACTTCACACATCCTATACCTTCTTTACATATACACCGATACCCTTACACGCCTCATGGAAATCCACACATAGACACACAAACCGCACACACCACACACCATTCGTGTGCATACACCCCTTTCACACAAACCTCATATCATCCTACACACACACACATTCCGCATACCTTACATCACCTCATGCACATACGCACATAGTCACATGCATTACACACTCAGTTCCTCCTTCCCTACACATACACATACCTTCACACCACACTCTCATATACCCATACGCACATCCTTGTACACTACACGCCATCACCCACACATACACACATCCCTACACACACTACCCACCATGGCCTACACTTACATACATCCTTACACAAACACCACCCATCGTCACATACACACATCCTTACACACACCTCACATTTTCACCCACACATACACATATCCTTACACATACACCACACACCATCATCCACACATACACACATCTGTACATACACCACACACCTTTACCCACACATACACACATCCTTACACACGCACCACACACCATCATCCACACATACACACATCCTTACATACACCACACACCATCACATACACATACGCACATTCTCACACACACTATACACTCAAGTCCTTCTTCCCCTTCACATACACATACGCACATCCACACACACACTATATACTCGGCTCCTTCTTCCCCTTCATGTACATACATACATGATTGCAACAGGGCGGCTCCTCTACCTCATGCACATACAAACACATCGCTGCACCTCGTAACCCTCCTTTCTCCATTAGTTCGTCATCCACTTATGCCGAAGACCAGATCACTGTGGAGGCTTGGATGTTGCTATCATTGTTGCGGTTGTTGTGGTTGTGCCTATCATGTTTGTGGTTTCTGTCATCGTTACCGTCATTATGGTCGTCTTTGCTGCTGCTATTTTTGTGGATGTTGCTACTATTGCTATTGCTCTTGTGGATGTTACTTCTATCGGGATCATGGTCACTACTGCTACTACGGTTGAGGTTGTCGTTGCCACTATTGTCGCTATTGTTACAGTCATGGTTGTAGTTGTTGCTACCGCGACTAGGTGGCTATCGGTCTTTATCCCCCTTCCTCGTACACCCACATACCCACGCATCGAACACTAAATCTACACACATGCATCTCCACTCTTCTCCTTCGGTTGGATGCTGCTGTCATCGTCGTTGTTGTTGTCGTTCATTGTGGTTGCCATTATCATTGTCATCGTGTCATTGTTGTTGTCGTTACAGCCGTTGTAGTTGCCGTTGTTGTTGCAATCGAGGTCATCGTTGTGGCTGCTGTTGTTTTGTGGTCTTCGTTTGGGTTGTTGTTGCTATGGCTGTTGTTATGGTTAGGGTCATCACCGTTGGAAGCATGTGGTCGCGCACGCTAGCGTCCCTACCTCCACGTGCGACTCTTTCTTTCGTTTCTTCCTAATCATTCCATTCTATTGTCTTCTCGTTGCCATGGTCACATCGTCATCTTCATCATCAACGGTGTAGTCGTCCGAAGAGAAGGAGGGGAAACGCGAACAAGGGAAGAAGATGCGATCCGAGAGGAGAAGAAGAAGAAGAAAAGAAAAGAAAGGGAAGGACGGGGGGAGGGGGTGCAGGAGGGACAATGATAGGGCTAGGGTATAATGCTACTGAAGAAGGATGTGATGGAGAAGACTAGACGGGATATAGATGTGACTTTTTTCTTTTTACGGTTATGTATATATATATATATTTATATATTATATTAAAATTGTTTCTATTTTAATATTCCACACGTATACAATAATATCTTTAAATTTTATATTTTTAGCATTTTATTACAAAAGCTTATGTCTAGGTTAATTTGATTATTCTAAACATGAATATTTACTCTAAATTTCCATTTAAAATTCCTAGACTTACAATTTCAATTAATTTCATTATTTAACCTAATATTGTTTGAAATTTGTGTTTTGGGGAATTTCATTCTTTTAATTTAATTTACTTGAACTAAAGTTAGGACTTATGATTATTTTTATTTATCCGTTTATATGTCTATATTTAGATATTTTTCAATACTTTACTTCCTAAGTTATTCGGTAATATATTTCGTAAAATTCAATTTGTTACATTCGTTATCTTATTTTCCTCGCAAAAGTCATTCTTTCTAATTGTTTTATTTTTAAAACCTATTATTATCTCAAAATATTAAAATAATATTTATGTGTTGCAATATTTGAATTTTTTGTCATACATTTCCCAAAGTTTTTAATATTGCAAATTTATTCCTCTTGCTACTCCGACTTGGAAGTATTTATTATTCTATTTATTTTCTTTAATTTTCCATATAGTTTTTCAAAAATTTTAGGACTTTACAAAATTAGTTTTAAAATATTTTTTATTTATTTTTAAATTCTTTTAAATATTTATTTATTTATTTATTTCTAAGTTTTTATACTTTTAGATTCTTTTAAATTTTTATATTTTCTATTATTAAATCCATTTACCATTGAACAGTGGTATACACCACAACAACCTATTAAATACTTGAATCTTACATGACCATCGACTAATCCTACTACCTTATATATATTTATATAATTTATTTATTTATTTATTTTATTCATTTCCTATTCTTATTTTAATTTATCATTATTATTATTTCCATTAATTTAAAATTTTTCATTGCTAAATATGCCATGTTAACTAAATGTAACCATATTAACTAACAATATTAATTAAGCGATGTAATATTTAACTTAAGTGGTAAAAGTTAACATAAATTACCATACAATTACATACTAATTAATCACTATGCAAGCAAATTGACAATATAGACATAATAATTGATATGACATGAGACACTACTAAAAAATTAAACTGTGTCCTACTCAACCATCATCTTACTTCTCGTGATTGTCAATGACTAATGTTTAGTTTATTATTTTAAAATCATAAAACAACATAACAGAATAAATAAATAAATAAATTAAAAAATAAAGAAAACCAACATTCAAGCTAGCTTACAATGCATGCGGGTCAGTTTGTGGGTGTAGGTTTGGTTTTAGAATGTAGGTCGGGTTGGGTCTACTTAACATACGCACTATGCGCACGCATCGAAAGATGAAAGGTAGCAATGTGGTGGTGCTTCGACATCCTTGGTGTCATTCATAGTGGCTAAGGAGTTGAACTTGGGGTTTTCGAGAGTATAGAACATAAATTTGGTGGTGGTTTTGCTTGAAAAGTAACCTAGAGTAGTGTAGGTGGTCGAATAGGTAGTTATGGGTAGTTTTTTATCCTCTTGGTTAAGGGATTATTGAGCATAAAAATACTCTTTTTTGAAATTATCAAGTTGCAAGGAGTCTACTAGTACCTACGATTGATCTCGACATGGTGTGTGCTATAAGCTATCCTAGAGAGAAGTTAGTCCATGGGTTTGGGAGCATCTAGAAAGAGAAGCAACTAAACTGAGTTTTTTGGGTTTTTAATGAATGATTCTAAGGTCTTTGTCGAATTTTTGGGGTCTTAATCTATTTATAGGAACCATGAATTAGATTTGGGATAAAGCCCTAACTATCCTTGATTCGCTCTATTCTTGAAATATTAAAGCAAATCATTAAGGTATTAGGGATTTCCATGTATTATTTTACTAATTTGCACAAAAAATTCATAAAGATTAGTAAAAATATGTTGCAATTCATCCTCATTGGTTTGTTATCTCCCTCTTTACATTTTCAGTTGAAGGAAGAAGATGATCATGTACCATGCACATGATTATTTGTAGTCATTAGGAGACTACCATGTGGCAATCTCTTAAAAAAATTAGACACTTGCCTACAATAGCATGCTTGGATCCCATAACCTATCACGTACATGCAATGCTATTTGACTAACTTGGCTGTTGCTTTCCTTAATTTATTATTGCAAACAAATTTTACTTAAATAAATTGAATTCTTAGGTTGAGTTTTATTTAATTAGCATAGGCCTACGCTTGGCTTAAAAATCTTATTCTCTAATTTTTATTCCCTAGCCTACAAATAATATATATATATATATTTTATTTCTCATATCTTTTCTTCTTTCTTTTCCATTTTTGTTTACTACCATTTTTCTCACACTTCTATTATTGATTTATTTATTCATTGTTATTATTACTATTATTTATTTTATTATTCGAAATCTAGCTTATTTCAATGACAAATTAACCTACGGTCAGCAAAAATGAGGTGTCTATAGTTGCTCCTTTTTGTAGTGAAATTCGAATAGAACTTTACTGTAAAGACAAAAGAGACACACATTTTTGCCTTTAAATTCAATTTCAAGTAACAAGCCCGCTACTAGTAAGACAGGACTTAAAAATGTGTTTCATACTAATAAGATTAGATTTAGAGATATGCTAACTACTAACAATATTGGACTAGAACATAATACCACTTATCGACAATGATGGGCGAGAATGGACTTGAACAAGTTTTGCCTTCTACTAACGAGAATGGACTTAGCAAAATTTTCCATTTGCAAATGAGAATTGACTTAAACAAGTTTTACCATCTATTAATGAGAATAGACTTAAATAAATTCTCATTAAATTCATCTTTTTTTCAAGTCTTAATAGCATATTGAGACATTCTTCAAAATTTTCAATTTCCAATTTCTTAAAGTTGCTTTATTTAATGGATCTTACCAATCTCATTGATTACAATCAAGTGGTAGAGCCTTATTCATCATCTAGTAATCACTCGCTTGTTAAGCTAAAATATGCAAAGGAATGCTTGCAACCAGCTATCTTGGCTTTAGCACTTACATATGTTATCCTTTGAATTGACTCTTTTTCTTGAACATTGTCTCTAATGCATATTAACCTCTACAATCATTTCAATCCTTTTTAACAATATAAATCTCTCTTGAAAATATTAAGCCATTATAGAGCATTTAGCCATTTATTATTTATCATGTGTCTATTGTGTTTATGTATCGGTTTGGTTTGTATTTATAGTGTGGTAAGGAGATAATGAGAAAGAGGACTTATTAGTAAAAAGTAAAGGAAGGGGTTGGTCAATGACCAATCTAACGTCAATGATCGCAAATGATATCAACTTTGCTTGTAAATGATTAAAACATAATCATAAAAGAGATTAGAATTATCAGCAATTTTCATTGAACTTGGCAAAATACCATTGATTCCTCATAGGTAATATAATTTCACTAAATCTGAATTAACAAGGCCCCTTAAATTCGGACCATCCATCTTAGTTAGCACTAATGCCCCTCTTAAAAGAACCTTCCTTACAGCATAAGGACCTTCATAATTTGGATTGAACTTTCCCTTAAGATCTTATATGTTTGGCAGTACCTTCTTCCACACCAAGTCTCCTTCTTTAAAACTCCCCAATTGTACTTTCTTATTTAATGCTCTAGCCATCTTTTGTTAGTATAATTGACCATGACATAATGTTGCAAGTCGCTGCTCATCAGTGAAATTCATTTTGTCAAAACTTTTCTTCACCCACTCTACTTCATCAAGTTATGTCTCCATCAACACCCTAAATGATGGGATTTCCACTTCCACAGGCAACATGGTTTCGGCTCCATACACTAATGAATAAGGAGTGAATCCAATCAAGATTCTTATTGAACTTTTGTATGCTATGAGGGTAAATGGTAACATTTCACGCTAATTAGTGTAAGTGATCGCTATTTTTTCAATAATTCTTTTGATATTATTACTAGCAGCCTCAACTGCTTCGTTCATTTGGGGGCTATACAGAGTTGAATTTCTATGGTTGATTCTAAATTGTTGGAATTTCTCTGTTACCAATTTATTATTTAGATTGGTTCCATGATTTGTAATTACAGACTTAGGTGTCCCATGATCTGGTAGTGTAACCACCACTCCTTTAGTTACATTAGCATATGAAGATGCTTTAACCCATTTGATAAAATAATCTATAGCTACCAAGTTGAACTTGTGCCCATTCAATACTTTTGGAGTTATTGGACTAATTACATCTATGCCCCACATTGAAAAGGGCCAAGGGGTAGATAGTACATGCAACTCTTAAGGTGGATTATTAGTTTTATTGGCATATATCTAGCACATATGGTAGTGCCTAACATGTTTGATATAATCTAACTCCATAATCATCTAGAATAGCCCATTCTCATGATTTTCTAGGCTAACATGAATCCATTCATGTGCGGTCCACAAACTTCTGCATGTACCTCTTTCATCTAGGTATCTGCTTCATCTTCATCAACATATCTCAACAAAGTGGTATCAAAAGATCTTTTGTATAATGTGGACCCACTAAGCAAGAAATGGGTAGCTAGCCTCCTCAGTGTGCTTTGGTCTTTCTTATCTACACTTTTTGGGTATGTACCATTTTGGAGGAACATTTTGATGTCCTGATGTTAAGGCTTTTTGTCTTAAGCCTTCTTAATTGCCAAGCAGAAACTTGGCTTCTTTTCAATCTCAATTTTCAAAGGTTGAATTTCTATATCATCTAAGACTTAAATCACGGATGCTAATGTTGCTAGAGCATCAACGAATTGGTTTTGAGTTCTGGGCACATACATGAAAGAAATCTTTTTGAACCTTTCAACCAGATCATTGAGATGTTGATGGTATGGTACTAACTTACTGTCTTTGGTCTTGTATTCTCCTAAAGTCTAGAGAATAATAAAAAAGATGAGCCTCTATATACCTCCAATCTTTGAATACCCATTTCTAATGCCATATTAGTCCCATGATGTAGGCCTCATATTCTACTATATTGTTAGTATATGGAAATGTTAACCTCACCACTATGGGAAAGTGGTTACCCTCAAGAGATACGAAAACTACCCCTATTCCACATCCAAAGATGTTTGTGGTTCCATCAAAATACAACTTTAACTATGGACTTCCCGATCTCTCTTCCAACTTCTCCTCAATAGTGACCATAAAAACCTCATCTGGAAACTAAACCTCTAAGTTCTCCGGCATACCTTCAATCAAATATTCAACCAACGAATCTACTAAGGCCCTTTATTAAACCTTAACTCACATAGGCTATGTCGAACTCTAAAAGCAGCATTTGCCACTTGGAGATTCTACCCATCTAAGGCAACTTTTCTATGAGAAACCATAATGGATCATGCTTGGTTAATAGTTTAATCGGATAATATAGGGTATATTGTCGGGGTCTATACATCACCCATACCAAAGCTCAGCATATTCTCTCAACTTCTAAATGCCTTTGTTCTCCGTTAGTAAACATTTTCCTCAAGTAGTATATAGGGTGCTCTTTCCTCTCAGTGTCATCCTTTTACCCCAATACACAACCCACATACTAAAAAATTATGGTTAAATACAAGAACAAAAGTTGCTTAGGGTAGGAATTAACAGGACTATAGGATTTATCAAATATTCCTTAATTTTAGTGAAGGCTTCCTCACATTTTGTGTCCCATTCAATTGTTGCATTCTTCTTTAGCAGTTAAAACAAAGGGTGACATTTATCAGTAAGCTAAGATATGAATTTGGCTATGTAGTTCAACCTTCCCAATAAACCTTTAACTTCTTTGAAAGTTTGCAGAGCCGATATTTCAAGAAGCGCCTTTACCTTATCAAGATCCACTTCAATCCCCCTTGGCTGACAATAAAACCTAAGAGCTTCTCTAATGTTACCCCAAACATACACTTCTTAGGATTTAATTTCAATTAGAATTTCTAAAGTCTCTCAAACAATTTCCTAAGAACTTCTACATGATTCTCCTCTTCATGAGACTTGGCAATCATATCATAAACGTACACTTCAATCTCCTTACGCATTATGTCATGGAATAGTGCCACCATAGCTCATTGGTAAGTTGCCTCAACATTCTTCATACCAAAGGGCATAACTTTATAGCAAAACATTCTCGATGTGGTTATGAAAGTTTTCTTTATCTTATCTTCCTCTGCCATCTTAATTTAATTACACCTTAAAAAACCACCCATGAAAGAAAAAAGGTGGTTCCCAATAGTATTATCTACCAAGACATTAATATGTGGTAACAAGAAATTATCCTTTGGCATAGCGTAATCCAAATCCTTGAAGTCAACACAAACTTGAACCTTCCCATTTTTCTTAAGGTCCAATACTATATTTACCACCCACTCTAGATAATCTAACACTTCAATGAACCTAACTTCCAATAGCTTCTTCACCTCTTCCTTAATTTTCAGTAAGATTTCAAGTTGAAACCCCCTAAGCTTCTATCTTTTCAGTTTGATGTCTACTCTAATGGGCAACTTATGAACCACTATTAGAGGGTCAAGCCTTGGTATGTCCTCATATGACAAAGCAAATATGTTTAAGTACTCAGATAACAACTATGATAACACTCTCTTCTGACCCTCTAACAAACCACTTCCAATCTTTATGTTCCTAAAGTATTCATCCATACCTAAATTCACCTTAATAACTGGTTCATCAACAACAATCCTTGCTTCAATCAATGCTAATTCTCTTGAATCCCACCCAATTTTTTAACATCAACTTCGACAACTAACCTAATAGGGCTGAAGGTGATATCGACATTTTCATTATTTACGAGCACGAAATACCCTCCACTTTCATCGATTTCATTGGACTTAAAGAATAAAGGTAAATAGGGAAGCAAATAAGTAGTAGGAGAAGACATTGAAAGGAGAGAAAAACTAATAACTTTATTCATAATGAGATAAATATTTATTATCTGCTAGAGTTGAACTAAATTTGTGCTAAAAAAAAGAAGCTAAATGCTCCATTTAACTTCATCTCTATTCTAGTGAGAGCTCTTGGTATTGATTGGGACCAAAAACCAATTATTCAATTTTTTGTTGACGGGGTTACTGAATCTCTCTCTTACTATGTTGATGGTGCATCAATGGCTGAATGAGTAAATTAACTTAGATGGTTTTGGTTGTTAGACATAAGCTGATGCTGGGAATGTTTCGATGATGTCTAGAAATTGCATGTGAGTGTGGTATAACCTTTCACCTCTCTTTCCTTTCATCTTATGCTTCATCCCTTAAATTTCTTGCCGAGTAGGTTTGTAGCCTAACCTGAAGGTGCCAATCTTTAGCTTCTGTTATAGTTAAACTAAGACTATGTCTTTATCTAAGTTTGGTGTCACTCTTTTGGTTTCATAGACCATATAAACTTCATTAAATATCTATAATATTATCTCCTTTAATCCCTCACTTCCAATATTTAAGATGGTTGTCTCTCGGTATATAGCATAATCCTATACTCCTAATACTATCATGACTTGGCCATTGGCTATGAACTTAACCTTCTAATGCTAGCTAAACTATATGGCTCTAGCTAAGTGTATCCAAGGTCTTCCTAGTAGTAGATTGAAAGACTTCAGATGTTTAGAAAGCAATTGTGAACTCTTGTGGACCAATCTCTACTTGTAAATCAACCTCTCCTAGTATCTCCCTCTTGGACCCATTAAAAGCTTAAACAATTATTGAACTAAGCTTCATCTCAAACATGTCCATCATAAGAAGGCCCAGTGTAGACAATAGGAAAACATTCAAAGATGAACCATTATCAATTAACACATGAGCCACCACCATATTCTTGCATCTAACCATTAAGAATAGTGGTTTAGTGTGCCTATAGCCTTTATTACCTAACTTGTCTAGTGAAAAGGCTATTTGGGCCAGGGTAAAAATAGAATTAACCACTAAGCCTAATTTCTCAATCAAAATACCCTTAAGCACTTTAACTTCATAGAGTATCTTCGTAAGTACTTCACGATGCAGCTGAAAGGACAGCAATAGGCCCATCAAGGAAATTTGAGTTGAGACTTTGGCTAAATGGTCCATGAAATTATATTCACGTGCCTTCACGATCTTTATAAAGGACCCTTGATCCTTTGCTTCCTCCCTATCATCTTGCTCAAGAATATTCTTAGAGGCTTCTTCAATGGTGGCTTTCTCTTGGTTTCCTTAGCTAGATCATATACCCTACTTAAATAGGTTAACCCTCTTGTCAATTGCAATGGCGATGTCTTTAGAACTTGATTCACAACTTGATAATTCAATGGTGTAGCCTTATAACTCTTAGGTGGTACCGAGACATTGAACACAAATTTCTTAGGTTTAATGGTGACTAACTTCTGTTCCTCTTACTTAGGGTATTAAAAAACAAAAGACTTAGAATCAACTCCAACCATACCTACCATCTTTTTAGATTTCTTTTCTTGATTCTTAGGATTATCCTCCCCTTAAACTCTAGGCCCTAACCAGTAAGTTATCCATCTATCTGAGGATGAAAAGCAATATTGAATTGCAGTTTTATACCTAAAGTATTATGTAAGCTATTCTAAAATTTGCTTACAAAATGTGTATCTCTATTAGACGTTGTGGTTATTGGTACTCCATATAACCTTACTATCTCCTGTATATACATTTTGGCTAATCTCTCCAGTTTATATCTTATACTAATAGGTAAAAAGTGGGTAGACTTAGTTAGCCGATCTACTATCACCCACACTGCATTTAGTTTCTCTTTAGTTCTCAAAAGGGCTGTAATAAAACCCATTCTCACATGATCCCATTTCCACTTAGGTATTGGGAGGGGCTATAGTTCTCCAGCTAGCCTCTGCTGTTCAATTCAAATCTACTAATAAGTTAGGCACTTCGCTACATACTCAGCTTTCATGTTCTTCCACTACGAATGATTCTTTAGGTCTTTGTACATCTTAGTATGGATTGTATATAAAAAGTAGTGCCCTTCCTTCATGATCTCTTTCTTCAACTCTACATTTCCTAACACACACAATCATGTTCCATATCTTAAAATACTTTCTGCATCGACATTAAATTATGTCATCATACCTTGTTCCACTTTAACATTAATACACTTGAGTAGCTTTAATTTTCTCTACTAAGGTGGGTTGGTTATGCAAACTTGCTAATCTTACTGTCAAATCCTATGTTATTATCTCTAAATTCAACCTATGCATGTCCTCCAATAGGTTTCGTTAAGATATAATCAAGGTAGAAATATTGCTTCGTTTCTTTTTGCTAAAAGCATCTACTACCACATTTGCTTTTCTTAGATGGTATTAGGTTTTTAGATCATAATCTATAATTAACTCCAGCCATCTCCTTTAGCACATATTCAACTCCTTCTAAGTGAAAATGTATTTTAAACTTTTGTGATTAGTGAATATTTTGCATTTTTCTCTACATAGATAGTGTCACAATAACTTGAGCGCTAAAACCACTGTTACTAACTCCAAGTCATGAGTTAGGTAATTCCTTTCATATGGCATTAGTTGTCGTGATGTGTAAGTTATTACTCTACCATCCTACATTAACACGCATCCTAAACCTTAGACTAATGCATCATTGTAGATGGTGAACTCTTCCCAACTTTTAGGTAAAGCCAATATTAGAGATGATAATAACTTTTTTTTTAATTTCTGGAAACTATCTTCACACTTGTCATCCTAGAAAAACTTTACAGCATTTGTGTCAATTGGGTTAAAGGAGCTACTATACTAGAAAACCCTTTAACAAATCTTTTGTAATAGTCAGCTAAACCTAAGAAGCTTCTGACTTCTATTATTATATTTGGTCTAGACTAGTCCACTATTGCTTTTACTTTTTGGGGTCCATAGAAATCTCATCCTCATTTACCAAGCCAAAGTTAGTACTTTTTAAACTTAGCATAAAGCTTCTTAACTTGTAATTTGCCAAACACTAACCTCAAATGTTCTTCATGATCTTCCTTACTCTTGGAGTACAATAAGATGTCATTAATGAAGACGACCACAAACATATCCAAGAAATCCTTAAATGCCTTATTCATCTAATCCATAAAAGCTGTAGGTGCATTAGTTAACCTAAAAGGCATCACTAGAAACTTAAAATGCTCATATCAGGTCCTGAAGGTTGTCTTCTAGATTTCCTCTTCCTTAATCCTCAAGTGGTGGTATCCCAATGTCAGATCAACTTTTGAGAATACTTTAGCTCCCTGTAATTGATAAAAAAAGGTCATCAGTTTTAAGGAGGGGATACTTGTTTTTAATGGTGACCCTATTCAACTCCTTATAGTCTATACAAAGTCGCATACTATGATCTTTCTTCCTAACAAATAGAACTGATGCACCCTATAGAAATGCACTGAGTCTAATGAATTCTTTATCATGAAACTATAGTAGTTGTGTCTTCAACTTTGTTAATTCTATAGGTGCCATTCTATATGATGTCTTGGAAATCAGTGCTATATCCGGTACCAGATCAATGCTAAACACTATTTCTTAAGTTGGGGGTAATCTAGGTAGTTCATTTGGAAAGACATTTGGGAACTCCTTCATTATAGGTATTTGCTCCAACCTTACTACCTCAGTCAACTCTGCAATTACTGTTGCTGGCATACTTTTGCCTCATAATTCAAAAATGAGCAATCCTACTAGTCTTTGAGCATCTAATTTAAAATAAAAAGGATCTTCACTTAGGACACTACATACCACCATACTATGATAGTCTATGGTGGCATGGTACTTTGACAACCAGATAACTCCCAAGATCACATTAAAATCTGGCATTGCTAACCTTAACAGATCAACTAATAACACTTTGCCTTCCACTCCTATACTGATGCAATGACATATTTGACTCAAAATTGTCCCAACCCCTAAAGGTATATTCACATCTAAAGGAGCATCAAAATGTTTAGTAGTCTAACCACACATATGTATAAATGTATAAAAAATACAAGAGTGTATGACACTAGTACCAAAAAGCACATAGGCACTATCAGAGTATACTAAGAGCGTACCTACTATAGTGTCTACGTTTGGGGTATGTTGGTGCTATTGCTATAAAGCAAAGACTCTAGTTAGAACCCATTGTCTAGGGCCTCCTACCTATGGTCTACTAACCTACACCTATGTTGGAGATCTCATTGCTTGCTAAACTAGAGCTGTCTGATTACCTACTTGACCATGAGTATAGTTGACTACCTTGTGTCCCCTTTACTTACACACATAGTAGAATACCAATGAAATGGATTTCTTGGTTTAATTTCTACTTATATGACCTATCTTTCCATAGGAGAAGAATGCACCCTCTGGCTATCTATAGTCTCTCTGCTCATAGGGTCCATAACATCCGGTACATCTAATTGCAGGGGTTATTAAGGGAAGTGCTAAAGGCATTGGTTAGATTTATAGAGGAGGAGTTGTAGAAACTAGGGGCTTGTTTTAAAATATTTGGGGCCTCTTACCCTTATCCTGAACTACTAAAATAGAAGTCGACCTCTTACCCAAAGTTACCCCTAACCTACAATTCAATTGCTCCTCTTCTCTTTTTAGTTTGCTCCATGAACTTAGCCTTATCTACTACCTTAACATAGGTGGTTAGCTAGAAAGATTCGACTTCATGTTAGAAATTTAGCTCCAACTCCCTTACGAATCTTCTTGCCCTGGATCAATCATCAGCATGTACTGCTTTGGGGAGGAACTAAACTAGGCGATTCAAGTTTGCCTCATATTCCTATATTAACCTGCCCCCTACTCAAAATTATAATATGTATCTTCTATCCTATCATAAATGCTACTTGGGAAATACTTTTAATAGAATAATTCTTGAAATCCCCTCTAGCCCACACATCCTCTTGCTAATCTAGGAACCAATGCCTACTAACTTTCTATAGTCCCCTTTAGCATGAATGCAACATAGTCTACCTTCTTAACCTCTAGAACTCAAAAGGCAGCATAGGTCTTTTCCATCTCCTACATCCAGTTCTCTACCTCTATCGGGTCATTAATCCTAAGGTTGAACTCCTTTGCTACCTGAACAAACCTATTTAAGCTTATTGGCTCCTTAGTTACTCTAGTTTGTTAGGCATTTAACACTTGCTATTACTATGCTATAAGTTGTTCATAATCTCTAAGAGTTGGGCGGTCTGGCTTACAACTTAACCTTGTCCCCCTTATGGTTGCTAACTATAAGTATACCCCTCATCTGGGTTATTACACCCAACACCACTTGATGATCCTAGCCTAGTAATTCTTCTTGGAGACATTATGCTCAGAGTATGGAATAAAGTGTAAACCAAAGAGTTAAGTGAAATAATGAATTGCTAACATACTAGTTACATATGCATATATGTATATTGAAAAGGAATCTAAAGTACTCATTTAAAGGAAATAACAAGAGAAACTACAAAATAAGTAAATAACATATAACATAATCAAACTAGGGAGTCTACCCACTCTTTTCACAATCTTGCCATCCTATATATTCAATGCCTAATTCATCTAAAGATCACAACCTATTTTCTATTGATTAATACCTATACCTATTGATCATCAACCTAATTCCTAAAGATCTTCAAACTTGAACTCTATAGATCATAAACCTATACTCTATTGATCCAAACTTAAGCTTTGATACCATTTAAGCTATAACGCCTTAGATGCAAACCCTAAAATATTTGAAATTCAAGAATTAGGATGAAGGAAAATATTAGGAAATATATCAAAAAATGAACACGAAGACCTGGCTATGAATTAGAATTTGCCTTACAACACTCGAGTCGAGTAGTGCACCCAAACCTATAGGACCTAAACCCTAAATAAACCCCAACCATAGGACGTTATATTAGTGAACCTAAACTCTAAGATATACACAGCGCCTAAATCCAATTTCCAAAATCCTAAAACCACTTGTTGATGCTATAACTACCTTAAGGATTGGGGAAACCAACCTTAAGCTTAAAAAACCCAAAATTCAATCCAAACAAAAACGAAACCTAAATGACAATAATTTACCTCATGATTAATGTAAAAGATCTAATAATTCAATTAAAACTAACCCAACTAATTAACCAAATTAGGTAAAGCAAAACATGGAAAAATAATCCCCAAAACAATCCCTATTGGTGGCATGATGAGGAGGGACAAAGAGGCCAATTCACACCCACCAAATGCTTAAACTAAAGACCCTAATTGACTTCTAAAACTTCCTTAACTAAATCTTATTTAGTCTACATTTATTTGCAATGGAAAAAACCAGACTAACCAACCCAATTCCCCCATCATGCATTGGCTAAGCTTGGGACTAAGGAAAATGATTTAACTTAGTTCCAATCACTGAAAGTACAATTAGAAGTAAGCAAATGACATAAGATGGCATAAAATTCTGGTATAAGTTAACCCCATTTGCAGATGAAGCATGGTGATTTGACTAGGCTTATCTTTTTACCTATCATGCTAAAACATTACCTAACAAACACACCCTTTAACCTATGTGAAAAACCACCTAAACAAGCTACCCCAACTCCCATAAAACTCACTCGTTTGCATGTGAAGTGGACTCCTTCATTTTAAAGTTTCACCATAAGAAATTACACTCCTAAAAACTCTCTAGCACTCACTCAAAATCATAAGCAAAATCCACTCCTAAACCGCAACCCTCTTCTACACTAAGCACCCCATTCCAATGAGAAAAACCAAGCATTAAAAAACACCAATCCAAACCCATTTTTAGACATCTTTTGTACCGTTTAGAAGCTCATTTAAGGAGCCAAGAACATTAGGAAAATCAGAAGAAAGCCCACACCAAGAGGGAGCAAGAAGGTGGAGATTAGAGCCTCCACAAGTAGCATTTAATTATAGGATTCTAACTCTTTCTTGTAATCTTTTTTTTTCCTTGTAATATTATTTTGTATTCAAAATAGAATAGGATATATTAATCTAATCTTTTTAAGTTTCACATGTTTATTTAAAATGTGTTTAGCTTAGGATATAACTTGTAGATGTAAACCTATGATTAGGATGAAGAACCATGAGAAACCACCATGTAATGAGTTGTTCATGTATGATCTTGGAGAAGTTTTATGTAAATCAAATTTGGGAATATTTATGTACCTCTAGACCCCAACTTTTTGGGAGCTAAACAAGTGTTTCTCTTATATACTCCCAACCATAGAAAACTTTAGGTGATGATTAACGCACTTTAGTAGTAGGAAAAAGTGGAAAAATGCAAGATATGCTCTTGAGCTTGAAATTGATGCCCAAATTGATTTCTATCCATACTTTTTAGAATTTCCAGAACCCAAATATGATAAAATAACATTAGGAAAAATCCGGAAATAAAATCCTAAGAGAAAATATACAAGATGATGCATAAAAATAAGGAATATGCAAAACCGAGACCTTGAGTAACCCACTCGAAATGCTCCCCAAATTCTAGTAATATTAGAACCTTCACATGCTTAAGAAAAGTTTCAAATAAATTTCCAAGTGATTAGAATGAAATTCCTTAGAGTATTAGATCTAACTAGGTGAAAAAGACTCGACAATGAACCTAAACAATCCGCACCTAGATTGCTCTAACCTTAACATAATTGTTTAAAGCTCAATTGACCAAAATTACTTAAAAAAATAGAAATAGCACTTGAAAACCATTCACATGACTATAAGTACATGAAAAATGGACTTAAAATGAAAATTTTATGACTAAGACATTAAAACATGCAAAATTGGGAAAACCAATGAATTTTTGTAAAGCCAATTGAAGTTTATATCCAACTTAAACTTATAAAATTATTGTTTGTCCTACTAGGTGACACTCATTTTGAGGATGACTTACTGTTAGAATATTACGATTAAGGGCGACATGTTTGGGTGAGTAAATCCAATGACTACTATTCCTGTTTGTGCTTGTAATTTAGTTGACCCGTATGTAATTGTGATATATGAACTAGATTTGTGTTAGGGAATAATTAGGATATTTATTGTGTTTGATTGCTATGATACGATTGCTAAACTACCTTAATTATATTTGGCTAATTACCTATTGATTTCCCTTGCATTTAGAAATAAGAAAATGCGAGTGTCTATATTGAATTGAGGTGGTTACCAAATAATTAAATTTAATATTATTTGATCCGAAAAAAATTAATCACGCATCATGAATTTCTACATGTAAGAAGACTGTTGATGTCATGCGGTGGTATAAAGAGGCCACATGGAGGTGTACTCCATATGTAAACCTTGTCTCAACCTTTGGGAATTAAGTGGAACCAAGAAATCCCACCCTTTGATTAGGACCTAGTTCGAGGATTCATCACTTTAGGGTGATTGAGCTTATGGGCTTTTCACAATTCATACCCTACATGGACCTAGTATATATATATATATATATACATATTTTTTAATCTATTTGAATATAGTCCAAATATATATATAGACTTTGCGAATGATCTCAAAAAGGAAGCCTAAGGTCACTAAAGCTTGGAGCCGACATGTAGTTTGTGATTTCTCAACCCAAGCAACAGAGGGCGATAAATTCATACTGTTTGTTGTATTCGATAGATCATATATATTGTTGCATTCATGTGATTGATCATGCATTGCATATGTTTGATTAAATAACTTGCTTGTTATTGCTTGTCAGCTCAGTAGGAGGGTCTATCTCACTAAGCTATGATAGCTTACACCCCTACAGTATTTCCTTGCTATAGAAGTTGATGTGGTTAGAGCCTGGCAGATAGATGCCAAAGGTTAGTGTGGGGCACAAGGGAAAAGTGAAGGTTTATAGTGGAACAGAGAGATCATTATTATATTTATTTTTATGTGAACTTGAATTTATATTTTAGTTGTGTCAATATGTAGTAGAGACTCATATGTTTTAAGTTATTAACCACTAGACTATATTGTTAACTTATGAACATTTGATATTACTATATTGTTTACTTTAATTTATTAGTTGTCTTTGTATTTGCCTGAAAATGTTAAACCCTGGTTGGGAATTTAGATTTAAGTATGCCTTGTATACTGTAAGGCTAATCCGCAAATAACAAAGGGATTATCCTTAGGTTTCTATGCAGTGTACAACGGACTGTTACATCCTAAGGGGCTTACAGGGGCGTGACACTAAAACTCGAGATGTTATAACCCACCATGTGTCTTTACGGGGTAAAGACACATTAAGGCTCTTAACTCAGTTAACAAACACTATATAACTTGCAATGATTGTTAACCATAATTGAAATAATTTAGTCAACGCATAAACTACTTTTAAGATAATCTTGGTAAGTCATTCTGATCAAAATCTAGAAATAGTTGAATTTTTAGCAATTTCTAACAATTAACTATTATATCTTACTCTAACAAAAGTCTCCATGTTAGCAATGTTAGAAAGTTCATTTTCCTTCTTTGCCTAGTCATCATAGTAGTAATAGTACTCCACATTGCTCTCATCTTATACATATGACCCTAGATCCTCATCATTGGAGGTGTATTCATCTATGCTTATAACTAAAAAAACAAAATAACCCCCAAAGGGCGAACTATTACCTAGTATATATAACCTACAAACACATGGGCATGATCAAGCATAACTTAAACCACATATACCAATGCAACAAATAAAACAACCAAATAGTAGGTTATTATCTTATTTAGTCTATAGACAACAAAGGAGTACTCATGACCCTACCACATCATATATAGGTGTAATATATAGTACGGTGTTGGGAACTGCCTCTATAGGCCCCAATACCCATGAGTCCCTAAATCTACCTAGATCATTTCAATGTAAGACTTCACTAGGGACAACGCTACACAAAGATCATAGGGGTGCCCCTTAGGGATCTATCACTATGAGCCCCTAAGCTAAGTTAAGTACAACCAGAAAACAACTTAATCTAATATGATATCAATTGTTCTAGTTCCTTAATGATTTACATGGAGTTAATAGGGGTACTGTTTAGGGATCTATCACTATAGGCCCCTAAGCTGAGTTAAGTAAAACCAACAAACAACTTAATCCAATCTGACACCAATTATTCCAATTCCTTAATGATTCTAATTTTTTTTTTTTTTTTAGAAAAAGCCAAGATGGCTGTTGTATTTATTTATTGGTGTCAATAGTGCTTACAGAGAGCAGTATTTAAAAAATACTATACAAAATGCATTCTCCCAAATGGAAGATGTATACAAAATCTGTCAATAAGATGAATAAAGAGGCTATCGACTTCTTATGTACGGACACCCAGATAAATCTAAGTGGTAGATACCTCTGAGTCTTCTCGGGAGATCTTGCCAGCGCACAATACTAATACGATCCAGTTGAGTTGCATATTTAGAAAGACCTTCCGCCAAGGAATTTGCTGCACGATACACATGAACAATGGAGGCCGATAGTGATTGCATCAGGTTCCTTGCCTCAATTATTTTAGGGGACAATTGCTACGGACACACTGTTTTTCCTTGAAAGTAAGACACAAGTAGCATACTATTAGTTTGAATCTGTATTAGGGAGATATTATTAGTAGCACATGAGCGTAGGCTAAAAAGAACACCCTCAAAATCCATGATTACACATACTTGAAAGGATGGTTTTAATCACAACCTATCCTTGACTAGCAATTAAATTGTAATTTGTTAAAGTATAGAATAATCGATCTTAGTACTAATCTAAGTATCGTTTAAGTTACTAACTCTTAGTTACCTAATTGTTATTAGTTCACTTCTTTTATTTTGGTAGAATTTCTAGGCTTGTACAAGGGTATAAGGTTTAACGAAATTCGAATAATAAGAAAATAAATTGAATCAAGAAGTTTCTTAAGGTATACGGTTGTACATTAAGCCATTTACATGAACATTGTGTACTTAGCTGCGTACCTTTCTGTAGACATTAGTCATTCTATATGACCAAGTACATGATCATGTACTTAGCTATGTACTTAGATAAGGGTAGGCACACGCTTGTGTACTATGCTGTGTATCCCTTGTAACATAAAATTCCATCTCCCTTTAACATAGTGAAGGTACGCGTTCGTGTACTTGACCATGTACCCTTTTTTTCAAGAATCCTCTTCCTCCTCTTCTCCAATTAGCTCCCTAACCTTAATTTCTATTAATCTAAATGAAATTGATTCAATTAACTTGTAAATTTTAATACATTATATGAATTTTGTACACTTACTTGCTTCGATTTACGATCAGAATCCCTAAATTTCTTGATCCCATATCTATGCTTGTTATGTCTCACCCTTTGTTCCGAATTCTAACAACACATCATTAAAATCATTTAGACCTATATTCTATGATAAAAAAAATGTACATCTTGACAATTAGAGCCTTTACTTGGTGAAAGTGGATTGATCTTATAGATTTCAGTTAAATTACCCTACATGTGTTTGAGAACATCTCTATGTCTTCAATTGTGCAAATGGGAAAAAAGGGAGACAATAGGTCACTTAGGATTTTAAATGCCTTGACTATAAAAAGACTAAACTACCCCCATACATCAGACTTATTACTTTTCTTGAACTTATGCTTAAATTATTTATTTAATGTTTATCTTACATTCTCCCTCCTCCCCCTTATGGAAACTTTCATCTTCAAAAGTTACCTATGTTTAGAAAAAGCTCTAGATACTTCCTTCGCATATTCTTCTAGCTCCCAAGTCACTTCATGTTTTGTCTAATTTGTCTACTATACTTTGATGTAAGGAATCACTCTTCTCCTCAATATTTGTTCCTTGGCGTCCATAATTCTTACCAATCTTTTAATGGAGGATAAATCTAGTTATACATTTAAAGGTTCCAAAGCCACTACTTTATCCGAATTTGGTACAAATTTCCCCAATATAAATACATGAAATGCATCATGTACTCCATCTAAACTTAGTGGTAAAGCCAACCTGTAAGCTACATTTCCAATCCATTCCAAAATTTCAAATGGACACACATAACTTAGGTTTAACTTTCCTCTTAGACTAAATCTGATCACCCCTTTAGTTAAAGAAATTTTTAATAGTACTTTATCTCCTACTTAGAATTCTAAGGGACATCACCTCTTGTTAGCATAGTTCTCTTGTTGAATCTAACCTGTCTATATTCTTTACCTTATCTACTGCCTCTTGGACTAACTTAGGTCCCAACACTTGTCTTTTCTCCACTTCATCCCAATGTAATGAGGATCTACATTTTCTTCCATATAAAGCCTCATAAGGGGCCATTTGGATAGTTGTTTGATAGTTATTATTGTAAGTAAACTTAACCAAAGGTACGTGTTTATTCTAATTACCTCTAAAGTCCAATGCACAAACTCTAAGTAGATCCTCTAAGATCTAAATGGTCCTCTCAAATTGTCCAGTCCATCTATCTGAGGGTAGAAAGCAACACTAAATTAAAATTTTGTACCTAAAGCTTTATGTGAGCTATTCTAAAATCTACTTACAAATTGTGTATCTTTATTAAAGTTTGTTATCGACACTCTATGTAACCTTACTATCTCCTATATGTACATTTTAGCTAATATCTCCAATTTATATCCCACCTTGATAAGCAAAAAGTGAGTAGACTTGGTTAATCGATCTACTATCACTCACACTGCATCTTGTTTCTCTTTAGTTCTCAAGAGAGTTGTAACGAAATCCATCATCATATGTTCCCATTTCCACTCAAGTATTGGGAGGGCCTGCAATTCTCTAACTAGCCTTTGATGGTCAATTTAGATCTACTAACAAGTGAGGCACTTTGCTATATACTTGGCTATCTCTCGTTTCATGTTCTTGCACCAATAGTGACTCTTTAGGTCTTTGTACATCTTAGTACTTCTAGGATGGAATGTATATCCAGAGTAGTGTGCCTCTTTCATGATTTCTTTCTTCAACTCTACATTTCCTGACAAAAACAATTGTGTTCTATACCTTAAGACTCCATCTAGATCATTATTAAATTCAAGAGACTTGTCATGTCCCAATCTATTTTTGATCTTTGGAATGCCAACATTGTTTACTTAGGTTGTTTTAATTATGTCCACTAAAGTTAGCTAAATGCGTAAAGTGGCCATCTTCATTCCAACTTCTTGAGTCAAAATCTCCAGCTCTAACCTGCATATATCATCTTACAATTCTTGTTGTGAGGTGATCTGAAAAGTAAGATTACCTTGTTTCTTTTTACTAAGGGCATCTACTACTACATTGGCCTTTCCAATATGATATTGGATCTCAAGATCATAGTCTTTGATTAGTTCCAACCAACTCTACTACCTCATATTTAGTTCTTTTATGTCAATATATACTTTAAACTCCTATGGTCAGTAAAAATCTTGCATTTCTCCCCATATAAGTAGTGTCTCCATAGTTTTAATGCTAGTACTACTACCACCAGTTCTAAGTCATGAGTCGGGTAATTTCTCTCATATGGCTTCAACTAATGGAATGCATATGCTATAACTTGCTCACCTTGCATCAAAACACAACCTAGCCCTTAAGTTAAGGCATCGCTATAAATAGTGAATTCTTACCCACTCTTAGGTAATGCTAGAATTAGGGTTGATACTAGCTTCTCCTTAAGGTTTTTGAAAATGGCCTCATACTTATCATCCTAATCAAACTTCACCTTCTTTTGTGTTAACCTAGTGAGAGGAGTCACTATTTTAGAGAATCTCTCTATAAATCGTCTATAGTAACCTACTAAACCCAAGAGGTTCCTTATGTATGTCACTATTTTCAGTCTAGGCTAGTTTATTATAGCTCTCACCTTTTTTAGGTCTATTGAGATTCCACATTTGTTAACTGCATGGTAAACCATCTACTCCAACCAGAATTTACATTTCTTGAATTTAGCATGCAACCTCTTTACTTGTAATCTACTTAACACCAACCTTAAATGCTCTTCATGTTCCTCCTTACTCTTGGAATATATTAAGAAATTTTTGATAAAGACGATCAAAAACTGGTCGAAGAAATCCTTGAATACTCGATTCTTTAAATCAATGAAGACTACTAGAGCACTTGTCAAACCGAAGGACATCACCACATACTCATAGTGCCCATACCTTATCTTGAAGGTTAACTTAGGATCTCCTCGTCCTTAATTCTGAATTGGTGGTGTCCTGATCTCAAGTCAATCTTAGAGAATACTTGAGCTCCTTATAACTAGTCATATAAATAGTTTATTCTGGGAGAAGATACTTGTTCTTGATGGTGATATGATTCAGTTCTTTGTAATCTATTCCTAGTCCCATGCTTTCATCTTTCTTTTTGACAAAATGGACCGGTACACCCTAAGGAGATGTACTGAGTCTTATGAATCCTTTATCTTATAGGTCCTACAACTATTTCTTCAACTCTTCTAACTCAACCAATGCCATCCTATATACTGGTTTCGATATTAGTGCAATATCGATACTAAATCGATGTTAAATTCAATTTCCTTAGTTGGAGATAAACCAAGAAGGTCTTCTAGAAAGATATCAGTAACATCCCTCACTACTAACACCATCTCCAATTTCATTACTTCACTTGCCTCAGCTGTCACAGCAACCAACATACTCTTTCCCCTTAACCCATAAGTAGGTAATCTTGTTAGTCTTTATGCTTCCAACTTAAACTTGAAGGAATTTCCTTTAGGTATCTTAAAGTGTACCGCCATGTTATGGCAATCAATGGTAGTGCAGTAATTTGACAACCAGTTGACTCCTAAGATTATATCAAGCTCCACCATCTCTATCATAAATAAGTTTACTAGCATTACCTTTCCCTGTAAATCTACTCTTATATTTCTACATATCCTATTTGAAGCCCTTTTAAAAGGGAGTATGAATATTCAAATGATCATCTAAATATTCAGAAATCAATCCACGATCATGTACAAAAGATTTAGAAACACAGGAATGAGTGGCACTAGTATCAAATAAGACATAGGCATTGTAGGTATGTATTTAAAGTGTACCTACAATAGTGTCTATATCAGGAAGGTCCTAGTGCTGTAGCTTTTGAAGTGCAAATACTTTGGTAGGAGCCCATGTCTTGGGCCTTTTACTTGATGTCTATCAGCCTATACCCATGCTAGAGGTCTTGCCGCTTACTGAGTTGAAGCTATTTGATTCCCCATTTAACCATGAGTATAGTCGACTACCGTATGTCCCCTCTATTTATACACATGGCAAAATACCAATGGGATGGATCTCTCAGTGCAATTCTTACTTATATGACTTGTCTTCCCACATGAGAAGCATGCACCCTTTGGCCATTTGCAATCTATAAGGCCCATAACATCCGGTACATCTTACTGTAAAGGTTGTTGGGGGAAATGCTAAAGGCATTGGTTGGATCTATAAAGGTGGAGTTGTAGTAGTTAGGGGTCTGTTTTGCAATATTTGGGGGGCTCTTGCCATTATCCTACATCACCACACTAGAAGTCGGCCTCTTACTTAAGGCCACCTCTAACATGCGAGCCAATTGCTCCTTTATCCTTCTCTTGTTGCTCCATAAATTTAGCCTTATCTACTACCTTAGCATAAGTGGTTAGTTAGAAGGATTTGACTTCATATTGGAAATTTGGCTCTAACCCCCTCACAAATCTCTTTACCTTGGATCCATCACCATCATGCATTACCTTAGGTAGGAGCTTAATTAAGTGATTCAGTTTCGCCTTATATTATTCTATTAACTTATTCCCTTGTTCACAATTATAGTATGTGGCTTCCATCTTGTCACAAATGTTGCTAGGAAAATATTTCTACTAGAACAAATCTTGGAATCTCCTTCAGTCTACATATCCTCTTACCAACTTAGGAACCGATGCCCCCCAACTTGCTGCAATCCCTTTCAATATAAATGCAGCATAGTCTTCTCTATCTCTTACTTCCAGTTCTCTACTTCTATCAAGTCATTGATTCTAAGGTTGAACTCCTTTGCCACTCAAATAAACCTCTCTAAGCTTATTGGCTCCTCATCTACTCTATTTTTTCAAGCATTTTGCATTTGTTGTTGCTATGCTAACAACCCCATTAGGTTGTCTACAATTTCCAAGAGTTGGGCAATCTGGTCTACAACTTGACCTTATCCCCCTTATGGTTACTGACCATGGGGATTCCCTTCATCTAGGTTGCTATGCCCAATGCCTCTTGATGATCTTGCCCAAGTGATTCTTCTTGGAGGCATTCTATTTGAGAGGAGATAATCGAATAGACCCGAGAGTTAGAGTTAGTTTAAAAGTTAGAGATAGTATACATCTGTTATATATATATATATATGTACACACACATACATATATATTTATATATAAATAAAATAGAGATTTAAAGAACTGCAAGTAAAGATAATAATTACTATAAAATAGACTACTAAGCAAAGCAATCGACCCATAATTTCACCCACTCTTTTCATATCACACCGTCCTACAAATTCAATCCCTAATTCATCTAACGATTACAACCTACTTTCTACTAGTTGAAACCTATACCTATTGATCATCACCTAGTTTTTAAAGATCATTAAACCTAAACTCTAATACCATTTAAGCTATAACACACTAAAACCCAAGATGTCATAACCCACAATGTGTCTTCATAAGGTAAAGACACGTTAGGGCTCTTAACTTAGTTAACACTATGTAACCTGCAATAACGATTAACCACAATTGATATAATTCATCTAACATCATATATGATGATTCGACTAGATCTTGCTACAAACCATAAATTGCTTTTAAGATAATCTTGATACATCATTTTGATCAAAATCTATAAACAATTAAATTTCTCGCAATTTCTAACAATTAACTATCCTATCTCACACCAACGAAAGTCACCATGTCAACAATGTTAAGAACTTCATTTGCTTTCTTCACTTAGTTGTCATAGTCATAATAGTACTCTACATCACCCCTATCCCGCATGTATGACCCTAGGTCCTCATCATAAGAGATATATTCATCCATGCTTATAGCTAAAAAAAAAAAAATGATTCCTAAAGGGTAAGCTAATCCCCCATATGTATAATCCACAAACACATGTGCATGATCAAGCATAACTTAAACCACATACACCAATGCGACAAATAAAATAACCAAACAGTAGGTTACCATCTCATTTAGTCCATAGATAACAAAGGGGTATTTATGACCCCGTCACACCATATATAGTTATAATACATATTATGATGTTAGGAACTACCACTACGAGCCCCAACAATTATGAGTTCCTAAATCTATCCATTTCATTTGAACATGATCATTGGGGTGCCCCCTAGGGATCTACCAATATGGGCCCCTAGGCTTAGTCAAGCACAACTAGTAGACAACTTAATCTAATTCAATACCGATTATTCCCGTTCCTTAGCTATCCTAACAAACACAAGTAGAAAATAAGATTACACATACTTAAAAGGATGGTCTTAATCACAACTTATACTTGACTAGCAATTAAACTGTAATCTATCAAAGTATAAAATAATCATTCTCAGTACTAGTCTAAGTATCATCTAAGTAACTAACTTTTAGTTACCTAATTGTTATTAGATCATTTCCCTTAATTTAGTAAAATTTCTAAGGTTATACTAGGGTTTAGGATTTAACGAAATTTAAATAACAAGAAAATAAATCAAATCAAGAAGTTTCTTAAGGTATACGACCATGCATTAGGTCGCGTACATGAACATGGTAGGGTACAAAGTCATGTAGTTAACCGTGTACCTTTTTGTACACATTCATCATTCCATGTGCTCAAGTACATGGTTGTGTACTTAGCCTTGTACTTCAACATGGGTAAGTACATGCTCATAGACTGTGCCATGTATCCCTTGTAACATAAAATTCCATCTCCCTTCAACACGGTGAAGGTGTGCGTTTGTGTACCTAACCATGTACCCTTCTATTTCGAGAATCCTCTTCTTCGTCTTCTCTAATTAGCTCCCTAACCCCAATTTCTATGAATCCAAATCAAATTGATTCAATTAACTTGTAAATTTTAATACATTATACAAATTTTGTACACTTGCTTTGATTTGCAATTAGAATCCCCAAATTGCTTGATCCCATGTTTATGCTCATTACATCTCAGCCCTTGTTTTGATTCTAACAACACATCATTAAAATCATTTAGACCTATAATTCTATAATTAGAAATATACATCTTAATGATCAAAACCTAATAAGAATCATATACCCATAGGACACATTATTAGGGCAAGAGCCAAAGGATTACAAAATTTGGCTATAAGTGTCCTCTTTGAACAATTAGACCCTGAAGATATTTGTTTACTATCTTCTTTTCCATTGTATAATTATTGTGTATTTCAATAGGTACAATTGTCGATTTTTACAAGACGGCGAGTAAATTCACTAATGCTCAATTTGTGGGTTATTCATAAACACTACATAAATCAAAGAAAAACTGATCCTACATTGCTCCATGGAATTGAAGGAAACTGACCACGTATGAGGGTTTTATTTGTAATTTCCTTTTGTTGAAAGTCGGCCACATATGTTGTTATTTTACTTATATTTTCTTTTATTAAATTTGTCTTATTTAGAACAAGTATAAATACTTGTAAAGTAAGGTTTGTAAAGGACTTTTTGAACATTACATACCTGAATTTTATGCTGTAGAGAGCTCCTCCTCATGCATCCTCTACTCTTATCAATTTCATTGTGAAATTGTGGCGAGTTGGCTTAAGGAATTATTGTGAGTCATATCAATATTTCTTGAGTTGCTTCTAATTATTACTAGTGTGTCATATCTAGTGTGTAATTGGTTGGTTCATTTCTTCTTGTTTCACGCTATTTAGTTGGAAATTGGAATCAATTGTGTTTGTTTTCTTTGATTGGTATTAAGATCCAATAGAGCACATCAAAACCCTTACTTGGTAAAAGTGGGTTAATCTTGTAGATTTCATTAAGTTACCCTACATGTGTTTAAGAGCATCTCTATGTCTTCAACTATGTAAATGGGTAAAAGGCGAGACAATAGGTCACTTGGGGTTTTAAATATCTTGACCATAAAAAGACTAAATTACCCCCATACATTAGACTTATTACTTTTCTTGACCTTATGATTAAATTATTTATATAATGTATATTTTACAATACCATACAGCATGAATAGAATAGTAAATTAAACTATAAAAACTTTATTGTATTTTGATAGTGAAATTTGTTTATTACAATAAGAAAATTGCTATGCCAAAAACTTTCAATCGATCAAATCTTTGCTTTTAGTTTTAGAGGTAGTTATAATAGTTATAATATTTTTCTTATACATTTAATGAGTTAAATACACTTATCCTTGCTAAAGCCTTATAGCCCTGTGGCATTAACGTTGATCCCGATTTAATGGATCAAGTTCGAACTTCTCTTTCTCTTGTAATCATCAAAAAGTTCAAAAAGAAAAGACACTTATTTTTTAATTATGTAACTTCAAATGATAATGGAAGATTTACAAACATTTACTGACCAAACCTTTGTGGTGTTAATTCTTTACTTTTATGGGTAAAAATGTGATTGACAAGAAGATGAAGAGCTAAAAAGTAATGTTGGATATACACAATAATATTTCTACTTTAGTTATAGTAATTTTTCTTTTAAAAGAATACTACTCTATCTTTTCTAATTTTTCACTTAAACTCATTTCCTAGATGATTTAAGGCTATTTGAAAAAGTAGTACTTCTGCTGTGTCTTCAATCTAAGCAGAGTGACAACAATTGTTTATTTCCCAATTGGGCCCATCTAGGAAATTTTGGCCCAATTTTAGGTTGCTCCTCGAGAATGCAATAATCAATTAATATACTGACAAACTCTCCTTTCTTTTCCTTAGATTTGCCTTGCCAAAAAAGATCTCTAGCTAAAGCATGCATCTTAGGATAGGCATAATAATAATAATAATAAACCAATCAATTGTAAAGCTAGAAACACAATAGAAAGTATGGTTTTTTTCTCTCAATTTAATTTGAAAATTCCTAAATCATACCAAAATAAAAAATTTACGATTATTGGTAAAGTTTAGTACAAAAATTACTACAAAAACCATACTCATGTGTCATAGTACATGCATGTCATAAATAACTAATGCAATGAACCATATTCATTAAGGCTATAGTTTTAGAGGTAACCATATAACATAGCTTCGATGTCTAAGGTTTTGAGTGACTTAGACTATAGCAACATGCAAAACTAAAAAAGTGCACTAGGGTCTACATAGTCTTTCTATATAGAAAAAAAAATGTTAGCATTCACATAACCCTTGCATATGTAACAAAAACTTTTATCAATTTTATATTAGATACAATAGCCCATATTAGTCATTGATAATTCAATCCATTGTAACCATTTACAGTAGTATCCCATACTACTAGTGTGACATATCTATAATCTTCTCTCTAGATTTCTTGACTTGTACCTATTATATAAAATTTAAATTATGTAACTTAATGATATGATGAAGTTTTAGGATGTATATAGTGAACAGTGAGGTACATGGGCCACTTCACAATTGTGTACTAAAGCATGTCGATTGTAAACATAAGGATCTAAGATGAACATACCTTATTATGGTTTGGAAAATGAACAAAAGGTACACAACTATGTTTCAAGTCATGTTCCTAGTTGTGTTATTTTCCAGACATCGTTTCTTTGTATCTTTTGATTCTTTAAGTGAATAGGTGCAATGTGTCAAGCTCCAAGAACTATGTTGCTTTGTTATGGATGCACAAGATGAATTTGTAACTGCTATAAATTCAATCTAATGATAAAAAATGAGTATTTTCGAAGATCATGACTTTTGCAAATGTTGTAATTCTTGGAAATTGATGTTTGGATGCCTAAATATATATTACTATTTTTAAACATTTTTTACATGAATATTCGCCCTTATTCTATATCCTTTCCTCTCTAAAAAAATCTCACCACAAATAAAAACAAATTTCCAAAGTTCTGCAAACTTGTGTGGTCATTAGGAACAAAAGATTACTATTTTTGTTCTTAGTACACACTCAATTGTATTCTTGAAGAGTTATGTATATCCTTAGCAAACTTTGTGTATGACAAATAAAACTCTTTCAAAAAAGCGTTTCATGGGCCTTTAAGTGTCCTTGATTTCCAATATCCTATTAAAATTTTTTAACAGTACTAATCATTGCTCCTCCATATCAATGACCTACCTATTCACATACAGTGGTCCCAATGGCTAAATTGCTAGCCACATCATTCTAAATGCTCACCTCTTAAGGAGCACAAGTACCAAGTAATTAACTAATTAAGAGTAAATAGTTGTTAATCCAATTAGTATTTTAACACAACATGCAGTAAACAAGTGACTCACCTATCTAGTTATTGCTTATTGACTGAAAATATCTAGAATATGATTCCACTCTTATAAGTATGTAATACATACTCCATTGATAACTTATTTTCAATGTATAATTGTTTTTCTAAAGTATGAGACTCATTTTATACTTATTTTGATCATTTTTCCCATTTTATTACTCATTTGGTAGACCAAAATGTTAACTCAATTAATTGCACAACTCACCTAGTTAAAAGCATAGCTCACTAGGTTAACCATCTTCTAGTCAACTACTCCACATACTTGGTTGACCATAACACTTGAACTTATATAGACCTAGAGTTATGATCTAGATTATCTTGGAAAATTTTTATAAATCTAAAATCCAATTTAATTCATTTGTTAATTCAAAATTTTAGCTCAATATATTGTTCAAATCTTACTTATTTATAATCTCATGAAATACACATTTTTAATGAACCCCCCCTAATCTTTCTTATAATCCATCAAGAAAACCAAATCTTTTAAGATTAAATTCTTAACATGGAGTATATTATACTCTAAAAGGTAAATATTTTAGGTCATTTACTTATAATTACATCACCTAAACAAGATTGATTCACTTACCTTACAATAAGTATGATGGGACCATTGTTGCTACTAGTTCTAAGATTGCTTCCTTTCCCCCTTTGGTTTCAATTACTCTAACAATTAGACAGCATTAGCAACAATTTACTCTTATTGTCACTAAAATATCTAACTTAGGGATTGTGATTTTTCTTACATTAAAAACCCAAGGTCTAGGATTTCTAATTAAAAGTAGATTAGTAATTCTTAAAGAACATGCCTAGTTTATCCATTGCTCTTGTACAAATGGTAGAGCAAATATATCATTTATGGCAACCTTTGTCTATGCCTCTAACTTAGCCATGAAAAGGAAACAACTATGGATTCAATTGGAGAGTATTGTAACAGCATTAGTGGATCAACCGTAGATCATCTTAGGTGGTTTCAATGTGGCTATAAGCATGTTAAAAAATCTAGGTGGTAATAGGAGGATCAATCAAGGAATCCTAGACTTCAAAAGATTAATTGACATGGTAGAAGCGGATGATTTGCGTTCTGTAGGTAACCTCTATTCATGGTCAAACAAACAGGCTAAAAATCCAATATTAAAGAAGCTTGACTAAGTCATAATAAATATGGAATGGCTGAACAGATTCTCGCAAGTAGAAGCTAGATTTCTTGCCCCACTACTATTTGATCATGTAATGTGTATGGTTTGTGGAAACTTTTCTATTGTGAGGGGAAAATCACCATTTAAATTCTTTGAATTTTGGATAAAAAGGGATGAATTCTTGAGTTTAGTGTCAAAAGCTTAAACAACAAAGGTGGAAGGGTCAAAACTTTACCAAGTGGTCAAAAAGCTTAAAATCCTTAAGGTTGAGTTGAAAAGCATGAATAGAAGGGAATTCTCTAATATATCCAATAGAGTGAACCAAACCAAACAAAAATTGAGTACTATCCAAAACTAAATCGGGCAAGGAGACTTAACCATGATTAGGGAAGAGAGAGAAGCCTTCCAAAAATATTATACCCTAAGGAATGTAGAGGAATGCTTCTTTAAACAAAAGTTTAGAATCAAATGGTTAGCTCTTAGAAATTAGAACACTTCTTTTTTCCATAAAGCCATGATTTAAAGACATAATAAGAGTGGGATCTGATCTTTGGAAAGGAGGGATAGATCTTTTGCAATTAGAGATGAGGCTTTAAAAGGAGGAAGTGTTGACCTATTTTTCTAACCTACTTAGGAGCCTAATGCGTTGCAAAATGAAATAGATGTGGAAAATGCAGTAACTTGAAAGTTGAATGACCAACAAGTGGAATTCCTTAATTTAACTTTTTTAGAGGTAAAGATTAAGGAAGCTTTTTTCAACCAATCAAACAACAAGACTCCTAGGTCAAATGGATACTCTGCAAAAATTTTCAAAGTAGCAAGCCCAATAATTAGGGAAGACATCACAAAAGCTATTATGGATTTCCTTGCTTTAAGTTCACTACTTAAATAGGTGAATAGTACCATTGTTACTTTGGTGCATAAAATTCCAAATGCATCAAAATTAATGGATTTTAAACCCATATATTGCTATAATGTCATCTATAAAGCCATATCTAAAGTGCTTGCAGCTTTAATTGAAATGCTTCTAAGCTCCTTAGTTGGTAGGGAGCAATTTTCTTTTGTACTAAACTAAAAAATCATTAATAATATTTTTGTTGCACAAGAATCGGTCCATGGGTATCATAGCAACCATGGTTCTCTTACTTATGCCATCAAAGTAGACATCATGAAAGCTTAAGATACACTGAATTGGGGTTTCTTGGAAAAAAAAAACTTCTGCGTATGGGGTTTCTTGCTCATTTTACGAAGCTTCTAGTACAATGTTTCACAACTCCAAGATTCTCTATTAATTTAAATGGGGAACTTATTGGATTCATCCCTAGCTAGAGGGGACTAAAACAAGGAGATCCAATTTCACATTATTTGTTTGCGTTTGCAATGGAGATTTTATCAAAATTATTCTGAAAGATAGCTAAAAGCCCAAATTTTTCTTACCATTAGAGATGAAAGAAGGAGAGAATCACCCATCTTTGCTTTGTAAATGAGCTTATGGTTTTTTTGTAAAGGAGATATTAAATCCATCATGTTGGTTAAAGAGGTACTATCAGAATTTCAATCTATATTAGGACTCAAAGCCAATCCAAGCAAAAGTAAAATTTTCTTCTCAAATGTGAATTAGACTACAAAGAAAGCTGCACTTGAGGCATTCGGATTTCAAGAAGGGAAATTGCCGATACACTACTTAAGAGTTCCTCTCATTTTAACTAAATTAAAAGGGGAGGTTTGTGACTTATTGGTACAAAAAATAGCATCAAGATTAGAAGCTTAGATGAGCAAATTTCTTTTATATACAAGGAGACTCCAACTTCTAAGGTCGGTTACTTTGCAATGAAAGTATTCCGAGCTTCAATATTTATACTACTAAAGAATGTCATAAGGAAAATAAAACAACTGATGAGGAACTTCCTCTAGAGTGTAAGACCCAACATTGTAAAAGCTAAAATAAGACAGGAAAATGTTTGTACTCCTTTGGTTAAAGGGGACTTAGGATTGCCATAACTTAAACTATGGAATAAAGTAGCTCAACTCAAGCACATATGGCAATTATGTAACAATAGTGTCAAAGGCATCTGGGCGGATTAGATACATACTATCTTGCTAAAGGGAAGGAGTTTCTATTCGATCAAAACCCCTTCATCACGCCCTTAGTCTTAAAGAAACTCTTAAAGTTGAAGGATCAAGTAAGACCTTTACTGATGAGTGGGAAATGGCCTATCAATAACCCTTTGGTTTGACTTTTGGCTACCATAAGGTCCATTGGATAAAATAGTAAATGCAAAGGAAATAGCTTCCTTAGGTCTACCACCAAAATGTGAAAGTTTGCAGCCTAATTGAGAATGGAGAATGGGTTATACCTCAAGGACAATTTTAGAACAATTTCAATATCCCTTCAAATGTATGTTGGATTCCAATTTTAGAAGACAAACTTATATAGAGACCCACTTCAAATGGTGTATTCTCCATTAAGAGTGCATATTCAACACTTAAGCCTCTTGGGAATAATATGCCATATACCAAATTAGTATGGAACAACAAATCCATCCAAAGACATAGCTTTATATTATGACTTGCAATTAATGGCAAGTTATACACTGTTAATAAACTAAACCAGTGGGGAATTACAACCTAAACAACATATTTCTTATGCAACCAAAGAATGGAAAACCATCAACACTTATTCTTCCAATACTCCTTTTCATTAGTAGTCTGGAAAGAAGTAATGTCTAGTTTGGGATAGTTAATGTCCCAAGCTTCATGGCAGCAGGTCTTAGATGGTTTATCCCATAGCCCATCAAACCAGTAGATAGAGAAATGGAAATTAGCATTAGTGGCTACCGTCTAGTGTATCTGGTGTGCAAGAAACTTGACTCGTCTAGGGTAAAGAATCCTTAGTACAAATAACTTAGCTAGACTTATTTTAAATTATATTTATGTATTCAATTAAAAGATAATAGTGTTAGCAACATTTGTCGCATAAGCTAAAATGGATAGGGCGTTATTAAACCTAACCAAAGTTCATAAATAATGGGCAATGCTCCATACCCGTTTTTCAATTGTAAATCTTTTTTTGGTTGAGTGAAATTACTAAACTAATCAAAAAAAAAAAAAAAAAAGGTAGAAGAGGTGGTGCCACCCTATGGGGGAGATAACTAACCAATGTGGAGGAAGATGGCAAAGCAACAAGTAGATTTGAAGTGTCAAAATCATTGAGGTTTCTATCACTTGGTAGGTTGACTAACATTTCATCGTTGTGCATGTTATGTATTATTGTAATCAATTAAGCCTCATAATTGATGTTGTTGTGTTTATTTTTCAATTCTTTTTTCCCTTTTAGTTAATTCACTTCATCAATATTTGTAGTTGAAAGCATTTGAAAGAAGAAAAGTTGTTTCTTTATTTTACTAAATCCCTCTCAATCTATATTATTCCCATGTGATAGAGAAGTAGATAAAATAAATAAAGTAAACTACTAAGCTAAGTAAATTTAAGGCGGTATTTGTAGTTGTTTTCTTTCTTTTTTTTTTCTTTAAATTTTGATTGTTTAATATTTTAAAATTTATAGAACAAGTCATTTGATTAATTTCGTTGAAAATTTTGTAATGGCTTGATTATCTTACTTCATTATGCCAACTAAGTCGATCGGATTATTTATGATAGGATTGTTCTATTGAGTTAAGTTGTAGCATGCCATGGCTTAATTAAACAAAAAAAAATTACATATACGCAATCCAATTTTATTAACTATATTAAATAGTTTCACTAATGAAGTTGTAATTTGTATATTTTATACCCTATAAAGGTTTGACTAATGAGTTCGTCATCATGGTCCAGAGGTTATCGTTGGGTGATCTTAATAATAGGGCGAATGCAAAATTGTACTATTAAAATGTCAAATTTATATTATTAAAATTAATATTAGAATTGCAAGTTGAAATATATTCACTTATCATTGAAATTATAATATATCATATATATATAGAAGCAAATATACTTTTAACACAATCTAATATTGAATGAAAAAATAAATTTAAACTTTTTTACTTAACAATTATGGATACTTGATATATTTTGTAAAAGATTAAAAAAAATAATTTTCTTAATATTTCATTAAGTACATATATTAATCAAAATGTTACTACTAATTTGTAATAAATGGAATCAAAACATAAAATTCATATAAGTTTTATTGTTAAAAAATATAAATCATAAGTATTTAAATAAAAAATTACAAGTAAAATAAAAATGACAATATAATATAAATGATATAGTATTTTATAATTTCTTATATTAACTTTATAAGATTATTTTATTAATAATGTTGTAAATATATATATATATATATATATATTTAGGTTTTTTCAATCTAAGTGATTAAATAATTGATAATTCAGTAGTGCTCATTACAAGTAAGCAATGTTACCAAACCGGTAAGATAAAAAATGCCAAGTCAGATTCTGTTAATATCTTTTTAGGTAATCACTCATTTCTATATTTGGTGAGTGGCTTTCACTAATTATTAGAACATCAAAAGAAAGCAAGAAATGTAGTTGCTCAAAATACATGTTCAATTGCCACAAGGATCTCCCTCTATATGGATAATCTCAACAGCAAGTTTCTCGTGTTTATGGTAAACATCTTATCTTCATATGGCAACAATATTTCAAGATGAAACCATTGAAACAACACCGCTAATCTCATAAAGGTGTCTTTTAAGGTAAGAGTTTGAGCTTAAATTAAAAGAGAGAAGGTAACAAGGAAGTGCAAGCCTGTCTAGCAAATAAACCATCATCAAGTGATCAAATTGCTGTAATTTCAACCAAAGCAACCACACACATTGACGGAAAGGTTCTAAACTTGGACCTTTTCTAGCTAATTAACATGATATGCATCCCAAAAAGTAGCAGCACAGAAAGCTAATATGACATAATTATCTTTAAGTAGAAAGATTATTTTATTTAACTACTACTGTTTCCTTTCCTTCTTTTTTAGGCTAATTTGAATGTTGTTTACAGGAAAAGATCTTCTTACTACTTCACGATTTCCAATGTCGCACAAAGAGAACATGATAGGGCATTTACAACTAAAATCATTAGGATATCCACATTCTTATAGAATGAGCACAAACTTTAATGGAGACCCTTTTCAAATGGTGTCTTCTCTATTAAGAGTGTATATTCAACACTTAAAGCCTTATGGGAATACTATCCCATAGACCAAATTAGTATGGAACAACAAATCTATCTCAAGACATAACTTTATCTTATGGCTTGCAATTAATGGCAAGTTATATACTTTTGATAATCTAAACTAGTGGGGAATTACAATCCAAACAACATGTTTCTTGTGCAATCAAAGCATGGAAAACCATTAACACTTATTCTTCCAATGCTCCTTTTTGTTAGTAGTATGGAAAAAAGTAATGTCTAGTTTGGGATGGTCAACATCCCAAACTCTGTAGTAGTACATTTTAAATAGTTTATCCCATACCCCATCAAACAGGGAAATGGAAATCAGCACTAGCTGTTATAGTTTATTGTATTTGGTATGCAAGAAACTCAACTCATCTAGAGCAAAGAATCTTTAGTACAAATAGCTTAGCTAAACTTATTTTAAACATATATTATTAAACATATATACATCATCAGTTATTTCTCTTTTTTCCTAAAGGAGATGGATGTCGACGATGCATTGGCTTGGGCAGTGCTCTGCCTTTCAATAGTGAAAGGCATCCCTACCTCCTGGTAATTTACATGTATATTATTTGTATATAACTCCTAAATTATGTGCAGGTCGATGATTTCAGATATACTAACAAGCTCACGTTCATCACTATTAGCTATTAATTATAACCATTTCTTTCTTTAATTCGTTTGCTTATTTTAAAAATAACTATTAATTATACCCATTTCGGATGTCATGTGCATATATATATATATTAAAATATTTATTAATTTTTGCTACTACATGCAAGGTTGTCAAAATTGCAATTTTACATAGAATCGCTACGGGATCCGTAGAATCGGAACATAGAAATATAAGTTTCTACAACCTATGTAAAATAACTATCAAATATTATAAATTTACTTACAATAGTCATTAAAAAATATAATGAATAATAGAAATAAGGAAATTGAGCATTTATTTTAGTCATAAATTACAAATTTGCAATAAAAGTCATAATATAGATAATCGAGCATAAGTTGTATAATATAGACATTTTATTTCTAAAATGATAAATCATGTATAAAGTAAGTTTCACATAGTTATATATACAAAAGTTAAAAGATAATAAATAAAATTTAAAAATCATTTGTGACTTTAAGAAATTACTAATAAATAAAAATTGATAATAAAGATATACCATTAGAAATGAGTAATATTAACAAATGACAAATAACTACTAACAAAAAGTACATAATAAAAAAGATATTATAACAAGAAAAACCTTCAAAATTATATATTACTAGGTAAATTTTTGCACTATTCGTGATTATTAATTTAAAATATATTTACTTAATAATATCTCACATTTACTTAACTGTGAGAATGATATATTGAAAAGATAGAAATATAAATACATTTATACCTTTCCTATAAAATTAAAAATCTAAAAAATTCTTATAAAGTTAAAGTTATCTACCATTTATTTTATTTACTATTACAAAAATATTAATTAAAATAAGAAAATTTGCAGCAATCAAACATGAGTGCTTTACTACGAACATGATCTCAAATAGGAACAAGAAGACTAACAATCGACAAACACAAACACAAAGACTTCAATGCAACGCAACACACTAACAAGAGAGGAGTGATGATCGAGGAACATATTGGGGTATGACTCATACTTCCCTACTACAGGAAAGCATGTGGGTCCTGCTCCATGCTGAGCGGGTAGGGGTCTAGGGAAGCTGCCCTGGCGAGGGTTTCAAGGGGGCAGTGCCCCCTAGACACCAAAAGGCTTTTAACAATTAAACTCATATTTATTTATTAAAAGTTTAGGCTTAAGCTATGAATAACTATTATTACATATTTGTTCATTCGAATCCGGATGGTTGAAATTTTACTTAATTATGCAATATTGTGGAATCGGTGGAAATATAGTAAAATCGTGATTTTGACGATTTTACTACGATTTTACCTCAAAAATGTTTTTACATGCGAGTTGACTAGGAATGTGTTCACCAACTCGTAAAATCGTAAAAACATGCGAGTGAACTTGTGGTTTTTACAACTATGGCTACGTGGTATTTTATTGTATATGTATGCTAGCAAACCCTTTTTTCATCAAAATCAAATTTCGAAAAATATAGATTGCACATTATAACACTCAATCCGATCACATGCTTTACTTTATCCAACATTATGGTATAACAAGGCTTTTTTTTTTTTACTTTGTTTTTTTAGCATTACTTTATAGGTCAGTTAAAAGGTATTCCATGATACTTATCAAGAATTGAAAAAAGAAACTTATCACAATTTTTAAATTTAGTTAAACACTTTACAAATTGCAAAGCAGTTCTTATTTATTTATTCAATTCATTACCAAGCACATAAAGTTACCTGTATTGTATTATTTTGGTATATAATGGCAAGAACTTTTCCTTACATCTTACAATTGAAGAAACAAAATTTCAATCTAGTCCCGGACTTTCTGAAAAGAAATAATGAAAAAAAGGTACAAAATATCTAGGACCAAGTCTTACTGTCTCAGTTCATTATTATACCAAAAACATATATAAAAACATTTGAAACAAAAAATTTACTAAGATTCAAAATTACATAAAAGCAGAAAAAAAATAGAAAAAAAACTCTCTTTTCATTTTTTTTGGCTACTTTTGTAAGGGACAAAATCACCAATTGGATATAAAAACATGTTTTATAAAATTTAAAGATTCAAACGTTTAATCTCAACTAGAAAGGATCTAATCACATATAGAGTAAACACAAGGGTATACTTGCAATTTCCCACTTTCTAAGGACAAAAGGCCAATAAAACTTTTGTATTTATTCTATTTGTAGTGAACTCCTATATCTTTAAAATTGTGTGTTGAGATATTAAATCTTTAAAAAATGAGCTTTTAGATTCTGTTTTACAGTATAAAATCGAAAAATGAGAGAAAACTCCCAATTTTTTTAGTTTTTACTTTTTCGATGTTTTATTGTACCTAAAATTATTTTCTTTCTTGTTCTTTTTAATATTTTTATCAAAGGTGAAAAAGGTTGTATAGTGACTTAAAAATACATTATTAAAATCTTGAAGTCTAAACAATCACGTTTAATGATAAAGGTCTTAACCATACATGAAAACATTCTTTTTTAATTATACCCTTGCACACCTTCAATCCACTATATCTGATGTAATTTATAACATGCGTTCATAGACTAAAACATACCAAGCCAACAATCCACTATATCTGATGAACGTATATTGTTGGTTTAAAATCCTCCGTTGATTTTTGGGTTATCTCAGCCAAAGGCGTCTTTGGTTCAGTTTCACAATCCGAACACGCACAACACGCGGAAACTCTAGCCAATGAGTTCGCACTGGACTTTCAAAGCCTGTGAGTATTCCAACTCTACAAAAATCGAGGCGGTTAATAAAGTATTTTATAATTTTTTATATTTACTTTATAAGATTATTGATACCATTCACAGCTTAAAAAGATAGGGGGGACGGTATTTTATATTTTTTATGTTGACTTTGTAACATGATTAAACTAATAAAGTACTTTTACGGCATTTTGGTCTGTATCGGGTTCCAACTAATTTCATGCGCCATCCATCATCCGTCAACTCTTCACTCTTTATAAAACCAGCTCTTCACAACCCATCTGATTTTTTTTCCTAGAGGAGATGGATGCTGGTGATGCATTGGCTTGTGCAGTGCACTGCCTTTCAATAATGAAAGGCATTCTCAACTCCTGGTAATTTGAACATATATTGTTAATCTATATGTGAAATATACTTCGTAATAATAATAGTATATATCTCCCGAATTGTGTGCAGGTCCATGATTTCAGATATACTGTCAGGCTCCCGTTCATCACCAATAGATCAGCCATTGATAGTTGGATTGGAGTTGCTCTGTGCATGTTGTTGGATTTCATACCCACTGTCTTCTTGGCTTGTAATCGGCAGCAACTTATCTTCTATCATCTTTCCACTGCTTTATTTCATCATATTGGCGTGCTACCACTGTTGCCGTCGTCAAAATGTTGTTATGGTAAGTATATATATGCCTCACTTTTGTTCTCCTATTTTTGGTTAATTTTCTGCACTTTCATCTTTAATGAGTTTTTGTTGTTCCCGACAGGCACTTTATCCGATGATAATACTTGGGATGTCTTTTATCATCTTGGCTGTTCTTAACGACTTACGGATTAAAGGTGTTGCGCGCCCCATCGGTTTTCCCATTTTGGCCATCGTCGCAAAAATTTTAAGTTCCCTTCTAACAATCGTTCAATCGGTATGAGATTAAAAAAAATTCACGAAACCTTTTTATCTTTTATGTTATTGACTCGAAACCTTTTTTTTTTTTTCTTTACTCTTTCCAAATTTTTGGCTTTTTGCAGTGGGATCACCCTAGTGATTGGAAAATCATACTACAAAGTATCTTAGGCCTAACCATTGGAGTAATTGAGCTGTTTATGGACATACTGCAACACAATATCCTTTCTATAGTATGCAACTCTACAAATGCAACCCCTAATTGTTGTAATTATTTAGGAGTTATCAGCTAAAGTGGTAGGGGTTTACACAATTTTTCTTCCCCATTTTCTTACTTTAAATTATTTCTTTGTACTTTCATTATTTTTATTATATTATATCATCAAATATATATGATATTACTTCTTAATTATATTATAAAATTAAATATATTTAATATTAGCATCATGCTTAATTAACAGTTATGAATCAATTTGCTTGCATGTTCCATGGATTGATAGAAATTTTAACAAATTTGATGAAATTCCTATTTTTACAAGAGTTTAGAAGTGTTGAGAGTTTCAATAAATTAAAAAGAAAATAAAAAAGAAGTTGAGAACTTAGATAGAAAAGTTAATACTAAAAGTGTATTTTTAATCTATATAACATGAATGAATCACGATCATACAGGTATGCTTTGTATTTACAAAATCAAATCTCTTTAGTGTATTAAGTAAGGCTGCTCGCACTAATTGAGCATTCATCAATTTTATTGCATCATCTTCAATATACTTCTAGCTTTGATAATGATTTTTTAAATAAATTTTCATGTTACAGATAAATTCAGTTGTTGTCCTGGTAGTTGAGCTTCTTCAGCTAGGAGTTGCCATATTTGCACATGAAAACCGCAGTTTCTGATGGAAATCACATTTAACTCCCTTCTGACTTTGTGAGTAGCTTTCTATAAATATGTTCTGTTTGTATTGTTACAAATTATAGGGGTGATGTATAGGCTTTGGTTTTGTAAGCTCGTCGTTATCTTGTGGTTGTAAGTCTTCTATATGCACTTGTGTGGCTTGCTATAATATTAAGTTAGTAAAACATCAATTTCATAGAAATTTCATGGCTTCCTTCACTTCAGGAACATATCTTTACAAACAACACAAGCTGGAAACACTGTTGTTCCATCATTTGGCTCATTTTTTCATGATCACTTCATTGTTAAACTCATGTCACACGGTCTGACTTAGAAAACCAGATTTCCTCCTCTTCTCAATCTTCATGGTCTGACTCCTCTATTGATGAAACTGGTTTTGCTCCACCATCCACTATATCTGATGCACGTATATTATTGGTTTGAAAACCTCCGCTGATGTTTGGGTTATCTCAGCCAAAGGCGACTTTGGTTCAGTTTCACAACCCCAACAGGCACAACTGCTATTCAGTTCCATGAACTGAAACCTGATGAATACGCTATTTCTACCTTCCTTCATCAACACGCAGAAACTGTAGCCGATGAGTTTGCACTGGACTTTCAAGGCCTCTTTCTTCTTCTGAATTCGACGCAATTATTTTTCGCGATCTTGGTCATTGCTCTCACAGCATAATAGCAGCTTCAATCTTAGTGTAGACACTATATCCTTTAATGATCTCCATGGACATCTCACTAATCATGAAATTTTACTGAAAAACTTGCATGTATCTATTCCTGTTGTTAATATTGCCACTATATCCTTTCATGATTTCCATGGACATCTCACTTATCATGAAATTTTACTGAAAAACTTGCATACTTCTATTCCTATCATTAACACTCCCAGTGTCACGATTACCTCTCTAACTGCAGTTCTACTAAAGGACATTCCACAAGTGCAACTTGAAACGAAGCTGCATATTTTGATCATTTCTCCTTGGATGCGTATTGTGGCAATAAAAATGGTGGGAGATAGCAAGTTCGTGAACTTTATCATATTTGTGGCCTTCATAATCATACTGCGAATCGTTATTCTAGACCACCATCTTTTTCGCCAATATTACTAGACTCGAAAATGGACTAGAACTAGTCCGAATAATCCCTGTTGCTATCATTTCTTTCACCAGCTTTTCAATCTCATTTTTTTGGACTTGTGCGTATCTATACGGCTGCACATTGATGAGCCCAACCCCTTCCCTTAGGGGAATCTTATTATTAGTTGGCCTTAATGGAGATACACCTGAATGCCTCATAAAAACATCTTCAAACTCCTCCAAAAGTGACAATAGTGGAGGGGAATCTTATGATTGGTTGGCCTTAATGGGGGTAAACCTGAATCCTCCATAAAAACATCTTCAAACTCCTCCAAAAGTGACAATAGTGGAGGGGAATCGACTGAATTAGAAGTCCCTTCAATTCCTGACATATCAAGAGCACATAACAAGCAACAAGTGTCCAAATCATCAAGTTTCAATAAGGATCTGTAAGAAATGTCATATTTGTGTAGAGTAGGATCACCACGCAAGACATATTCCCTACCACCCATAGGAATTTTCGTAGTCATCGTACTCGTACCCCAATCCACTTTCACTTTCCCTAGAGTTTGTAACCATGCTATACCCAAAATCAAATCTACTCCACCCAATTCTAAGGCAACAATCAACAACAGCATTCAAGTCGGCAATCAACATTTGCAAGTTCTATAAACACCACTAGATTTTACCGCATGTCCATCTCCCAATCTTACCTTAAATGACAAAGTTTCATGCTTTGGTAATAGTAGATCAGCCACTAACATAGAAGAAATAAAGTTGTGGCTTGCTCCGCTATCAATTAATATGGAAATTTGTTGATTAGAGAATATGCCTCAAAACTTCATTGTCTTGGGACCATTAAGACCACTGAGGGCTAAAAGTGAGCTCCAAACCTTGGTCTCCATGAACAGTAGCTGTACGAGTTTGTTGGTCAGCCAAGCGTTCCTCAACTTCAACCCAACCATCATCATTTTCCTCTAAGTCTTCCTTAAGGACAGTAAACCAAAGAGATTTGTTTGGACATTTATGCGTCGGATTGAAGGGCTGATCACAACGTAAACAATAGACCTTTATTTCGTTTTTCCATATATTCCAATTGGGTCATACTTCTCTGCCCTTTACCACCAAAACTGCATTGCCCATTACTACTTCCAACAATGGACTAGTCCAAGTTTTCTCTTCCATTGTTACCTCTCTTCATTCCACTAACAACTTGGATACTGGCGCTAGAGTTAAATTTTGCTCTCCCAGGCTATTGTAAAGGTTGAATTGCAGCGGTATCTGCAGGTAAAGGATTTGAAATATATGTTGAAGCCTGTCTAGCAAAATTTCCCTCTAATCAACTCAACCTATCTCCATCTCCCTATCTAACTTGTGTAACCAAGTACTGTCAAACTCCTTCTCTACATTTAATGCAATCTCCATAGCTTCAGCTAAAGATATTGGCCTCATTGTGTTCACATGAAGTTTAATATTGTTAGTTAGCTGCTTATTAGGACTGCAATTATTTTGTGTTTTTGGTTTGTTTCAATTTGTTCTAGTCTTTAGGAAGTGATTAGTTTGTTTTGATTTGTTTTGCTTAAATTTCAAATGCTAAGATTATCTAATTGTTGCTTCTATATATTTTAGAAGCTTGCTAAAATAAACATTTGCATATCAATATCAGTTCTTCCTTATTTTATACTCTGTTCCTTAACCTTCAAAACAACAATTGGAATTAGAGCAGTTTTCTTGCGGGATCTGTGTGTATGTTTTTGAAAATTTCATGGAAGCTGAAGCAAATTTCTCTTCAATAGCTCCGCCAGTGTTCGACGGAGAAAACTACCAGATTTGGGCAATTCGTATGGAGACTTATTTGGATGCTTTGGATCTTTGGAAAGTAGTGGAAGAAGACTATGATGTGCCTACACTTCCAAACAATCCCACCATAGCTCAAATTAAAACGCATAAGGAGAAGAAGACCAAGAAGTAAAAGGCCAAAGCGTGCTTGTTTGCTGCGATATCGTCAACGATCTTCACAAGAATAATGTCCTATAAGATGGCCAAGTCTATATGGGAATATCTTAAGGAAGAATATGCAAGAGATGAAAGGATCAGAGGAATGAAAGTTTTAAATTTGATAAGGGATTTTGAATTGCAAAAGATTAAGGAATCTGAAACAATCAAAGAATATTAGATATACTTCTTGATATTGCAAACAAAATCAGACTATTGGGTCAAAATTTAATGATTCAAGGGTTGTTGAGAATATCCTTGTCACAATACTTGAGAGATATGAGGCAACAGTAACAACATTGGAAAATACTAAGGATTTATTAAAGATTTCCTTGGTAGAATTACTCAATTCACTATAGGCACAAGAACAAAGAAGGCATATGAGGGAATATGTTAACATCGAAGGAGCCTTATTTGCAAAACATCATGGAGCTGATAAAAACAAAGGGAAAAAAGAAGAAAGGTGAAGAGGGAAATCCTTTTGTTCCTACTTCGAACAATAAAAAAGGAAAAAAAGAAGCTGTAAGGGTAAATATCCTCCTTACCATCACTGTGGAAAGGAAGGTCACCCACCATTCAAATGCTGGAGGAGACCTGATGTAAAATGTTTCAAGTGCAATCAATTGGGACATGAAACAATAATTTGCAAAAGAAAGGCTCAACAGCAGGTGATCGAAGCATGTTGCAGAACAAGAAGATGAAGGTCAGCTTTTTGTGGCATCTTGTGTTAGAAGTTGTTCATCTAAAAGTTGGTTAATTGACAGTGGTTGTACCAACCATATGACCGATGACAAAAAACTCTTCAAAAATTTGAGGTCAACTGACATTACTAAAGTCAAAATTGGTAATGGTGATTACATCTCTATTAAAGGAATAGGGATTATAACCATAACCGGTGCTGAAGGTTCAAAGAATATCTCTAATGTTCTTTATGTACCAGAAATTGACCAAAACTTGTTGAGTGTGGGTCAATTAATTGAAAGAGGCTTCAAAGTGATTTTTGAAGATAACTTCTGCCACATACTTGATGCCACTGGTAAGAAAATTCTTAATGTGATAATGAAAGGGAAAAGCACTTCTTTTGATCTAATCAAAGAAAAACCCACTGCGTTCTCTACGGAAGCTAGTAACATAGAGATATGGCATAAGAGACTTGGTCATTGCCACTTCAAAAGGATGCAATTTATGAAGAAAAGGGAGCTCACAGTTGAGTTACCAACCTTTAGAAATCATTTACCGAGATGTCATGCTTGTCAATACAGTAAACAAAATTGAAAACCATTCCTAAAGCCATCATGGAGAGCTACTAACAAGTTGTAGCTAATTCACACAAATGTTGCGGATCCTCATAAAACTCCATCCTTAGTAAGTAGTCAATATTACGTTATCTTCATTGATGATTTTACAAGAATTTGTTGGATTTTTTTTTTTTCTAAAATTCAAGTCAAAAGTGGTTGGCATGTTTTGGAGATTCAAGAGAATGGTAGAAAACCTAAGTAATTGCAAAATTCAAGCTATAAGATCAGATAATGGAAAAGAATACACCTCAGGAGAATTTAACTTGTTTTGTGATGAAGCGGGCATACAACATTAGCTTACTATACCTTACACTCCACAGCAAAACGAAGTTAGTGAAAAGAGAAACAAATACATAATGGAGATGACCAGATGCATGTTGCATGATAAGGATCTGCTAAAGAATTTTTGGGCTGAGGTGGCTAGTACTGTGGTCTTCTTGCAAAACAAATTACCTACCAAAGCATTGAAGGATAAAACTCCATTCGAGGCATAGTATGGCTATAAACGTTCACTAAATTTTCTTAGAGTGTTTGGTTGTTTATGTTTCTCTCACATTCCATGAGTCAAGTGTGATAAACTTGACAAGAAGTTAGAACCATGCATCTTTATAGGCTACAATTCTTCCTCTAAGGCGTATAAGATCTATCAACCTCAAATAGGGAAAATAATTGTCAATAGAGATGTGTTCTTTAATGAAGACGAGAAGTGGAACTGGAAGCAAACAAAGGAGATATACATGAACAAGCAAAAATAGAGTTTGTCCTTTTAAACAAGAGAAGAGCAAGCATCAGAATAGTGGCAAGAAGAGCTGGAAGATGATTTGCTAGTTTGTGGAACAAAACCTCTCCATGATGTCTATTAAAGACCAAAAAATGGCAGAAGGCAATAGAGGAGGAGTTGACAATGATAAAGACAAACAAGACTTGGGAGCTAGTTGATAGACCGAATGATAGAAAAATTATTGGAATAAAATGGGTGTTTAGAACTAAACTCAATGTGGATGGATCTATCAATAAGCATAAAGCTAGGCTTGTTGTCAATGGGTATGCTCAAGTCTTTGGAATTGATTACTTTGATACATTTGCTCTCGTTGCTAGATTAGATACCATTCGGTTGGTATTAGCAATGGTAGCGCAAAATGGGTGGAAAGTGTTTCAAATAGATGTAAAATCTGCATTTTTGAATGTATTTTACGAGAGAAAATCTATGTCGAGCAACCTGAGGGATTTGTGGAAGAAGGTAAAGAAGAGAAGGTCTACTTGTTCAAGAAGGCTCTATACGGCATGAAATAAGCACCTAGAGCATGGCATAGTAAGATAGATAAGCATCTATCAAGCCTAGGATTTAAAAAAAGCATTTTAGAAGCTACTCTTTATGTAAAATTCAAAGGAGATGATCTAATTATAGTTTCTCTCTTATGTTGATCATCTCCTAATCACAAGTGGAATTGCCAAGCTTGTTGAAGAATTCAAAACGGAAATGCTACAGATTTTTGAAATGATAGACTTTGGACTAATGACATATTTTTTGGGAATGGAGATTAAGCAGCTAGAAGATGAAGTTTTCATATGTCAAAAGAAATATGCAAAGGAAATTCTCAAGAAGTTTCACATGGAGAACTGCAAGGAAATGGCTACTCCTATGAATCAAAAGGAAAGCTTAAGTAAGGAGGATGGTGCAAACAAAGTCGGAGGTTATTTTAGAAACATGGTTGGATGTCTAATGTACTTAAGCGCAATTAGGTTAGATATTCTTTTTGTTGTAAGCATTCTCTCTTGTTTCATGCATTGTGCTAGTGAAATACATCTTAAAGCTGCAAAAAGAGTTATTAGATACATCAAAGGAACTATTGATCTTGGTGTAAAATTCAAGAAGTTTCAAAACTTAAATTTATTGGGATTTTCTTATAGCGATTGGGGTAGATCCGTAGATGACATGAAGAGTACATCTGAGTATTGTTTTAGTCTACGGTCAAGAGTTTTTTCATGGAGTTTAAAGAAATAAGAGATTATAGCAAAATCTACCGTAGAGGCCAAATTTGTTGCTGCTACAACAGCTATGAATCAAGCGTTGTGGCTAAGGAAGTTGTTATGCGATCTACATTTGAAGCAACAAAATGATACAAAAGATTATGTGGACAATCAGGCAGCAATTGCAATCTCACACAATCTGGTTTTTCATGGTAAAACTAAGCACTTTAAGATCAAATTTTTCTTTGTAAGAGAAATGTAGAAGGAAGGAGATGTAAGTCTCATTTATTGCAAATCCAAAAAACAACTTGCAGACATCTTTACAAAGCCTTTGCCAACAAACAAATTCGAGCTTCTTAGGCAAAGACTTGGAATTTACAGCTCTTAAAGCATGGAGGAGTGTTAGTTAACTGCTTATTAGGACTGCAATTATTTTGTGTTTTTGGTTTTTTTCAATTTGTTCTAGTCTTCAGGAAGTGATTATTATTTTTTTATTTGCCTTGCTTAAATTTCGGATGCTAAGATTATCTGATTGTTGCTTCTATATATTTTAGAAGCTTGCTAAAATAAATATCTGCATATCAATATTAGTTCTTTTGTTCCTTAACCTCCGAAACAACAAATATCTTCATGTAACCCTTCAAGAAAATGTCCCAATTGCTACAATTCTGTTATCTCAAGGGTTAAAGAACTTAAAGCTTCGAAGTCTTCTATGTAAGTAGCCACAGTTGCGATCTGTCGAAATGTGGATAGGCATTGATAATGGTTGCTAGCAGCTTGTCCTCCATACATAAACAACAATTCCCAATTAAAAATTTCCCATTTCAGCTGTGGCATTCGTTGATGAAGCATTTTAAACCAAACACAATTCTTCCCTGCATCACATAGCGGCCATTGGTACTTTACGATATTTGCAAACACAATGCACTTCAAAATACTGCTCAATTAGGCTATCCATGTAGTGGATCAATTCCCTCGAATATTGGCAAGGAAACATTCTTAGTAGCAGCTTGGGTTGTGTCCTCAACAAACAATGGATAATCATCCAATTCCTCCCTCTCAAATTGTTTCCTGATTAGTTATCTTTGCATTACAACTGGCGATACTCTCTCTTACTTCATCTCTCGTCTCATTCAAAGTTTTATCAATGAATATCAGCTTCTGATCCATTGCTTTCACACTTTTCTCGATCACTTCCACATTCTTCTCAAAATTTTTAACTAGTTGTTCCATTCTAGTCATTTTCTCCGGTAAATTTCCCACATACGGTGCCTAAGTTGGTACTACCGTAGTGAAAGAGCTTAATAAAGCAAAGAATTGTAGCTTGAATAGGTGCTTACCTCAGGAAGAATCTTCTGAAAGAGAAAAGAACATTCTAGATCGGAAAGTCCTCCTAGACGAAATGCTTGCTTTTTTATCGTTTCAGATAAAGGTTTCTACCTAATTGATACAAGTTCATCATGTGTAAGAACACTCGCAAAATAAGGATGTAGGAAGGATAGATATAAATTGTGTCAAAGGGTTGGCTTCTTATCATATGTCTATAACCTTTGTGAGGTTAGCCAAGAATTGTTGAACCACGATAGGTGATCTATTGAGATTAGATAGAAAATATCTCTCTATCTCTACTATGCCCACAGTTTTTAAAGGATTTTTATAGCCATTCGTCGACATCTATACCAACAAATCTAGACTTCAAAGAAGGTTTTTTCTTTTAAGATAATTAGTTACAAATATATATATATATATTTCTTCACTCTCCTTAAATGTTTTCTATTCCTCTACTTACGTTCTGTTATGTTGCTTTGAACTTTAATTCATAGATGCAGGGGTAATAAAAATAACAAAGATAGCTTTACTTTTACTATAAACTCTCCTTTGCGAATCGCTTGGACTTGTCTTGATGCTCATCAACCCGTATACCTCTTGTTCTACTCCATGTAATACATACAGGTTAACCAATAAGAGTTTTGTCGGATCCTAGAATGTTCATTCTTTCGAGAACAAACACAACCGCAAAATTGTATTCTCCAAGAAATGGTAAAAGTAGAAAATTTCTTTCGGCGTAACTTATAATGTTATTGTAAAAATAAACTCATATGCTTTGACAATAAAATCTCACAGTGGTTAGCTTACCTAATTATTTTAACTAGGCCTTATCGTTGAATTTAACCATGATGTTTGTCACATTATGTAGCTACTTAAGTGATGAGCCGAGTTCATGTAGATTTAGTTATGTCATTAGAAAATATATAATTAGGATTATAAATGAATCGGATAAAGACGTTATAGTTCTCTGCTCAACTTTGACTCAAAATCTCAAAGCATATGATCTCAACTTGAACTCCATCAAGTTTATAATTTTTGAGCTCGAAGTGACACCCAATGAGATTAAGTTTGACTCTATTATGCTCATTTTGACTAGGTTATCTAGAAAACATCGTTATTTTTCTAATTAAAATAATATTGATATTAAAACTCAAATCAAACTTAATTAATATTTAAGCTCAACTTAATCTTGATTAAGCTTCACAGTTAATTAACATGAACATCATAAAGTTTGAGCTTGACACAATAAATTACTTAAATAACTCAAGTTTAAGTTTAATTTGGCTATTATTCATCTGAACTTGAATAAATATCAAGTCAAACTCAAATAGTCTCCTGATAGATTTGCCTCATTTACACTCAGAAGTATTTACCCTTCAAGTTATCTCCTTTAAGGAAAGCTAGCTGCTGGACCTTTTTTTCTTGTGGCATCTACAGCACATTCCAGTCTGCAAGTTACTCCCTTGATATATTATATTAGATTCATCTTTTAAAATATCAAATCTGTATTTTGCCTTCCACTCGCTCCTTACTTTTAGTGGACCACAGCAACTCAGAAGACGCAGAAAATCAAGACCCAGAAAGAAGAAGGGCCAGGGGACACGGAAAAGAGTCGAATGGATCAAGCCCGACGGCCAGGAGAAGCAACTGAATTTTGGCCCAAAAACAAGACAGACTACAAATACAGTGACAGATCCAAGACTCCTGCCGAGTGATCCATCTTCTGCGTCTTAAAAATGTGTGTACAACTTATCCGTACGTGGAATTTGCAAGTTCAATACTAAATCAAAGCAAAAGAATATGCAAATATAAGCCAAATTCTCACAGACGAACTATTTCAATAATGATGGGAAAAATGGATATGAAGAATGAGATTGTACTGATTTACCTGGAGATAGTTGCGTTGAAGTTGCTCCATTCCAACCAATCAGTTTTTACAGTTACTATATCATCAGAGAAAACATGGCTGCTTCCTTTTCAGAATGGTTGCACTTGTATAACCGAGGGCCATAAGTCCTCCAAGTAAACACACACTAACTTCGAAACTTACTATTGGAAATTGATGAATCGTTTGACAACTTGACTTGCTGACAGGAAGTAGCTGCGATGCTAAATGGGGATGATCTCAGAGCGATCAGAATCTTTTCTTTCAAACTGGTTGCACCCTGATTCTTCACAAAAACCCGAACGACTTATTACAAGGCAAATAAAATTTCATCCCATGCTATACAGTGCAGTTTGAAGATTAAAGACGCAAAAGGCGTTAGATCTAGGGCTTCTCATGTCTCGAGAAAAAGGAATTGAACACTACAAAGCTGAAACGCGGTTGCGTATTGTGGGGCGATGGAGTCAACGTCTGGTCGTGAGACTTTTGTTGGGATGGAGTCAACGTCTGGTCGTGAGACTTTTGTTGGGATGGAGTCAACGTCTGGTCGGGAGACTTTTGTTTGATTTGGATGTGTCTTCGCTCGAATCTTCCTAACTTCCCAGTGAACTAGGCTGGAGCGAGTGAGCCGAGAAGTGGACTGGGTCCAAGTAGTGAGGCTCACTTATGGAAGGCTGTAATATCAATAAATAGGCTTATCATCAACAGCTTTAATAAACTATAGAGTACAGTTACGAGAATAGAAAAGAAAAGAAAGTATAGTGGTGCTAATATGTACAGATTTTGCACATGCATAGGCATAGGAATATTTTTCTATTATGGGGAAGATTTTGCCACAATCTAGAGTAAAGGAATCCATACAAATACACATCCACTATAATAGTTTTTTAAAAACAAAAAATTAAGTAAAAATATCTCCAAACTCTGTTTCAAACATAATTCCAATCAAGTCTTACCCGACCAAGTCATAAGTCACCCAATCACCACTTGGGGCAGGTAGCTCTATCCTTCCTAAGTGATGGTTGGCTTGCTCGAGCCTTAGGGTAGCCAAGTCACCATGAAGCAAGTGATAAATTGACATCTACTACCCTCAAAAACTAAATAAAGGGGAAAAAAAATCATATTGGGTTGCATAACCTACCTATACTAGGAGTAATAGGTTGCAACACACTGCTTGCTTCATGTTGGTTAGAGGATTTGCAATTTTTTTAGGAGATTGTGATATCTTAAATGTTTGTAAACTTTTATAATTTAATTTACTATATTTAATAGTAATATATTACTAAAATCATTACTATAGGCCTATTGGCAATTGAAATTTGATTTTTTAATAGAGTTAATGAAATACCTCAATTAGATTTTTTTTTTTTTAAAAAAAGTACATAATGGAATAGAAAATTGAAAAAAAAAAAACCTCAAATAACTGCACAATCAAATATTAAGAAATATAGACATCCCATTTTACGTCCTCATAGTTTTAAGGTTTCAGTTAAATAAAGAAAAGATCTTAATAAAAAAAAGAAAAGAAAAATACAAAAAATAGAAAATTAGAAAAATAGAAATTCTAGGTCAATATTGTTGTCAATGCATCTTATATTAAGGTTCAAAGTTTTTTTTTTCCTTTTTTTTAGGTTAATGGAAAACTTAGAAATTGAAATACATATATGTGATTTGGCAACTTTTGATTTTCAATGGAATATTAAGTTTTTTTCTCTAAAAAGTTAATATTTCAACCGTAGTCTAAGGTAATTATTTTTATATTATAAAATGATGCCAACTTAAGTCGATTGTGTCCTTAGATGGAGCTTTGGTTGAACATAAATTGTCAAATTTATGAGAAATCAATTTTGAATTAATTAGAGGAGTAATGAGTCAGAGCTTGAAAAACTGTTAAATTGGTTTTGAGTTGAAAATTATCTTTTAACATATGTGTACTATACTTAATCATGGAAATCAATGTATTCTAAAATTTTAGAAAACTAATAAATTAAAAAGGATAAATTTAATCTAAATAAGATTTAGCATTTAAAACAAGCTCAGGTTGGTTAGAGAGTTTAATTTCAAATAAAAGGCATTTTACGTTGAGAAATGAGCTAATAGCTCAATGGTTGAGGTGCGTGCAATAGGTGAATCGATTATGGATAAAATATATATAATATAATATGTATAAGAAAAGATCATAGCAATATAGGCTTTTTAACTCTCTCTCTTATAAGCCTAAACTTCTCATTTAAATTATAATATATACTTTATACTTTTTATGTTACATGTAATTTTTTTATGACTAAAAGTGAAAACTATAAGAAAAGTGAATGGCAAGTAAGAGTAGTTAAAGGGAGAAAAAGAGAAAAAATAAATAAATAAATTTATTGTGTAGTAGTAGCAATAACAGTAGTTTTCTCTAACCATAGTTTTCTATGAAAGAACAAAATTTACTTCCACGCAAAATAAAACTAAGAAATTACATTTATCTTTTATGTTATAGAGCCAAAACTTCTTCTTTTTTTTTTTTTTTTTCTCTCATTTACCAAAATTTTGGCTCTTTGCAATGGCATCACCCTAGCGACTGCAAAATTATGCCAAAAGGTAGCTTAAGCCTAGTCATTGGAGTAATTGTGCTGTTCATGGGCATACTGCAACACGATATCCTTTTTGTAGTATGTAAATCTACAAATGTAACCCTTTATTTATAGTAATTATTTAAGAACATTTAGCTTTAGAAAGGTTTATAAATCAATTGTCAAAAGCTAAAAAGAATAGTAATAATTAAAAATTAGATCTTAGATGCATATTTAAAGAAAAAAAATTAGACTTTCATGAATGATTAAATTTCTTCTTTAATAGAGTCACCTTCAAAAAAAAAAAAAAAAGAAAAAAGAAGAAAAAGAGAGGCCTTAACTAATAGATCGATGCGAATTTATAATATGGATTCATGGACTAAAACATACCATGCCAACAATCAAGGTTAACATTGCTTTTTCTTACTTGTCTAGTTTTTCTAGCTAATGAATAATGTAAATTTATAATTCCTTTTCAATAATTGAGGCATCAATAGCAAAGAATGAAATATGGATGGAAATAAAAACACATAATATATATGATCCTTGGATTCATACTAATTTAAGGGTGTGATTTTCTGTAACTTGTAGATTCTAAGTTGCAATAGAAATGGTAAACCAATGGTTTAGAAAATTGAAAAATAGAAGAAGTTATAGCAAAAGGGGAAATATATATTCTTATTCCATTAATCTTAATAGCAACCACCAAGAAACAAATAGTATGTAATTTTCTTCTCTTATAAACAATTCCACAATTAATTTAACACATAATGTGTGCACATCATCTTTCACACACATGTAAATATATTAATCAATAATCAGTATGCATCATTTTATAAAGTATATATATGTGTGTTCTACATAGATATCATACATATATATATAATTAAAAAATATATGCTTTTAGTTTTTAATATTTATCTATTTTTCTACTTAAATCTTAACTCTTTTTTTATTTTTTATTTTTTAATACTAATCGAGTTTAAACATTTTCAAATCCTTACAAAGTAGTACTTCCACTAAATTAGTTAAATGCTCTGTCCATTTTGAGCACATATTAAACTTCTAATTGGCTTTGGGGTTATCAGCTAAAGTGATTGGGGTGTGCATAATTTTTCCTATCCCCTTTTTCTTACTTTAAATTATTTCTTTGTACTTTAATTATTTTATTATATTATCATCAAATATATACAATATTATTTTTTAATTATATTATGTAATCTAAATATATTTAATATTATCATCTTGCTCAATTAATTGTTGTGAATCAATTAGCTTAGATGTTTCATGATCATGAATTGGTAGAAAATTTAATGAATTTCACAAAAGTGTTATTTCCACAAGAATCTAAAAACATTGAGGACTCAAATAGATATTAAAATAAAATAAAATAAAATTGAGGACTTAGATAGAAATCTAGATAAAGTTAATGACTAAGAGTGTATTTTTAATCTATGTAATATGAATGGATCTTGATTCTACAAGTTACTCATTGCTTACAAAATTAAATCTCTCTAGTTTATTAAGTAAGCTTGTTTACATTAAATGAGCATTCATTAATTTTATTGTATCATCTTCATGTATACTTCTAGTTTTGATAATGATTTAATTTTTTTTTTTCATTTTATAGATAAATTTAGTTGCTATCTTGGTAGTTGAGCTTCTTTGGCTAGGAGTTGTTATCTTTGCACATGACAAATGCTGCATCCCATGGTTTTCCAATGGAAATCACATTAACTCCATTGTGAGTTTACAAGGAGTAGCTTTACATAAATATGTTCTATATGTCTTGTTACAAATTATTAGGGTGGCAAATAGAATTTGGTTTTGTAAGCTAGTCTTGTTGGGGTTTATGTATAGTAATTGTTGTAATCCACTACAACAAAATTAGTCTTAGACTATGTTTAATAAACGTTGCTGTTGAGTTTAATTTTTGATTTTTTATTTATATTCCTAATTCAATTTATATTGGACCTATGCTATCTAATATAAATCCTCGATTGAAACTAGGAATTTTATTTGAGTCGCCACTTAACTGAGGTTGGAAAAATTATTGAATTAGAACTAATTGAGTGGATTAATTCTAATTTGGAAACTAGTCGACAAATCTCCTCTTTTTGTTTTTGGTAAATGAAAAAGGAAGAAAGTAAAACCAAAGATTCTCGACTCGAAGCTAACCTATTAAAACCTTAAAGTTACACTCTATTTTATGAAATTTTGGCCATATTCTATATCTTTTTTGTTATTTTTATTCTCTCTTTTTTTTGCTGTTTTTTTTTTATTATTTGGATACATGTAAAACAAATTATAATAATTGAGATAATGATTTTTTTATTTCTTTTTTAGAGTTATCTCATAAGGGTACCTACATACCACTATTCAGATCAAACAAGCCTTAGTTCGCTTTTTATAAAAATTTAGTGGGTTTTTAATTTTAATTATGGAAATACCTCGGTTTACATTTTTTACCATTTTCAATATTTTGGAAAAATCTAAACCTAAGCTTTATATTTTACTTTTTGAAAAAATTTTGATTTAAAAAAACCAATTTTGGATTTATTTTTTAAATTTTATTTTTCTAAGTGATAAAAATAATTCATTATTTTTATATCCCTATTTAATCCTACTTTTTATTTTTATTCTTTTTATTTTTATTTTTATTTATTTATTTATTATTTTTACATTGTTTATTATCTATTTATTTATTTTTCTACTATTTATTATTTTATTATTTTTTCGTATTATCTTCATTTTTAAAATATTTTTAAGCATTCTTTATTATTTCATTTTTTTATTTTTCTAATATATATATATTTTATTTTATTTTAAATTTTATAAAACTAAAAATTAAAAAAAAAAACTAACCAAAATTCTAACATTTTTCCTACTATTATTTTTATTTTCTCCTATTTTTGAATTATAAATAAATAAATAAGTAAAACAAAATAACTAAATAAAATAAAAAACAGAAAAATCTGACTTACTTGGGTCTAAGCGCGGTTCGCCGGTTGGTCGGGTCGGATCGGATCAAATCAGGTTGAATTGGGTGGCGGTTAGAGGTCCTTCAACGGTGGTGCTCCAGCAGTTTTTTTGAGCGTTTGAAGGTGGTTTCCTAGCTTTTAGGGGGTAGGGAAGCTACTAGTGGTGGTAGATTTCTTTAGAAACGCCTCTAGGTGGTGGTTTGGTGCTTGGTCGGCGGTCGTGGCTTGGAGGAACTCCAACGAGGCTTCAAACTCTCCTATTTTCCCTCTTTTCTCTCTTTTGATCCATGCTTTAGCTTCCCTACGTCATGCTCTATTTATAAGCGTCGGCAATCGAGTTGGATAAACTCGGATTTCCTCTGATTGGGACGAATCGGATTTAAGGTTGAAATCTTTTTCGATTTGGGTTTGATTCTAGTAAATCTTCAATTTTGTTGCGATTTGATTATAATTAGATGATGTTTATCTCATTTGGGTTAAAAATCTAGTGGATTTGTGCAAAAAAAATCGAATCAAAATGGCCGGATTTGGATTTTCCCGCATCGACGTTGATCTCGGACAGAGGTAGGGGATGAACACGCACTCGGCAAGTGCGCCTGTGTTGTCCAATCAGCTGTTGACACGTGGCCCAAGGAAGAAAAAAAAAAAGATTTGCTTCCCCTGCGATTCGAACTCGTGACCGAGCCACCCAACACCCCCCCCCCCCCCCCCCCCCCCCCCCCCCCCTGGTGTGCCTTAGACCATGGTTTGGATCAGTTGGGCTAACCCACTTCTCAATTTTTTTATTTCACGTAAATTACATATATGCGATGCAATTTTTATTATTTTTATATTATTTTGAAATTCCAAAAATTTTTAAAAATTATTTAATTTCTTTTATTATTATTTCTACTATTATTTTCCAAAATTGGGATATTTTCCTATTTATTTTATTTTTTTCTTTTATTTTTCCTAAAATTGAAAAAAAAATGAAAAATTTGCAAAAATGAAAAAAATTGTAAATTGAACATTATTAATTATTAAGGGCAAAAATGGAGTGTTTACAGTTACTTCTATTTATAGTAAAGTTTGAAAAACTTAATTACAAAGGCAAGAAAGACGCCATTTTTGGCCTATAGATTGAATGGATAACGCCATAATTGGCTGGTTATCTAGAACTTGGTCTTAATAGAAAAATGCTCCATGAGCTAATAATCCCATGAGTGCTTTGTGATGATTAGTTTTGCTTTGGGAATGATCTTAAACAATCTAACAACCTAGAGTAAGGTATCATTTAGAAAAGTGCTTTATGAGCTAACTAATCGACGATAGGAGGTATCTCAGAAGTTGTTTAAGAGTGTGTTATTGTGAGTGGAATAACTAGTAACAGGAAGTGTCCTATCGGACTAGCAACCGTAAAGAGGAGATTGTTTAAGGAAGTGCTCCTATGAGCTGGCCACCTGTCAATAGAGGCATCTGACTAGACCAGCGAGTGTTGGAGAAGTAGTGTTTTGGAGGAGTGCTCTCATGAGCTGACTCATCAATATTAGGAAGTGTCTTGTAGGACTAACAACCTTAAGGGGGATAATCTGGAGAAGTGCTCCTATGAGCTGACTAATCGCTAGATTATCTTAGAAAAGTGCTTTCATGAGCTGACTAATCAATTATCTAGAAAAGTGCTCCTATGAGCTAACTAATCAGTTATCTGGAGAAGTGCTCCTATGAGCTAACTAATTAATAAATTATCTAGAACAGTGCTTTTATAATAAATTATCTAGAAAAGTGCTCTTATGAGTTGATTAATCGATGATGGTGTTGCGTCTCATTTAGACTTGCGACCCTAAAAAGAAATTATCTAGAAAAGTGCTCTTATGAGATGACTAATCAATAAATTATCTAGAAAAGTACTCTTATGAGCTGACTAATTGATAAATTATGAAGCATCTCTTTGGACTTATAACTATAAGACAGGATATCTTAGGAAAGTGCCCCATTGTAGGCTGACAAACCGATAACGAGAAGCGTCTCCTTAAACTTGCAACCTTGAAGAACAGGTATCTTGGAAGGTGCCCTTATGGGCTAACCCTGAGAGCGGATGTTTAGGAAAGTGCCCTATTGTAGGTTGACTTTAAGAATGTATAACCAATAAAGTTTCCCATTGTAGGTTGACTTTAAGTTATTGTATCTAAAAAAGTGCTCCGTTGTGGACTGACTTTAAGAAAAATATAGCTAGGAGAGTGCCTCATTATGGGCTGACTTACTTAACATTTCTAAAAACACTTCTAGCGAACTGGTTAACTGATTGATAAGAGATGTCTTTTAAACTGCTTATCTTAGAATATGTGATTCATGATGAATGATGGTTATTTACTCTGAATGCTTACTGGTTTATCGTGGATAGCAACCAAACAACCGAACTTTCGTGCCAATTTGCTCCTTTTTTGCTTACTCTTGCTTCAAAACAAGGCTGAGGGTCTTGATGTGCTTCCTTTCTTGTGAGTGCGGCTCTTGTGATTGTGGTGCTATCCTATTAATGCATCAAGTTTAATACTAAAAAATAGGTGGAATTATATCACAAAATGTATTATGATTTATTATCATTTCAATGTTAATTATTCATTGTAAGGTGATGGGTAGTGTATTTTTATGAAAGTTTGTTTAATGAGAATTGGTTGAAATGTAATCGATCGTTCAGAGACATTAACTTTGCTTGTAAAAGGAATTAAAACTAAGTTCAATGAAATTTGTATTGAATATTGGTATTCATAAACCTTGGCAAAATTTCAATTTTCTTGCTTAAGGATAGTATATCTTAACAGCATCTATATTAATGGAGTCTCTCAATTCTGGACTATCCATTTAAGTTAATATTAAAGATCCTCCTGACAACACCTTTTTTACAACATATGGACCCTCATAGTTTGGGGGTGAACTTCCCTCTTAAATCTTGAACATTTGGGAGAACCTTCTTTAGCACTAGATCTCCTTCTTTGAAACATCGAGGTCTCATTTTCTTGTTGAATGCTCGGGCCATTCTTTGTTGATAGCACTGGCCGTGACATAATGCAACGAATCTTTTTTCATCGATCAAATTCAACTGATTAAACCTCTTCTTTAGCCAGTTTGACTCATCTAACTGTGCTTCTGATAGGATCTTGAAGGATGGTATTTTGACTTCAATTGGTAGAACTGCCTTAGTTCCATATACTAGAGAGTATGGTGTAACTCCAATAGATGTTTGAATCGAGGTTCTATAAGCCATGAGGGCAAATGGTAACATCTTATGCCAGTCCTTATAAGTGATTGTCATCTTTTTAACAATTCTTTTGATGTTCTTGTTGGCCGCTTCCACTACCCCATTCATTTGAGGTCGGTAAGTAGTTAAATTTCTGTAGCTTATATGGAACTGTTGACACAAATTTGTCATCGACTTGTTGTTGAGGTTGGTACCATTGTTGGTGATGATTGATTTGGGAACTTCGTATTGAGCTATTATGTCCCTCTTCAGGAATCGAAATATTACCCCTTTTGTGACGCTGGCATATAAAGAAGCTTCCACCCACTTGGTGAAGTAATCAATGGCTACCAGTATGAATCTATGCCCATTGGACACTTTTAGAGTGATTGGGCCAATGATGTCGATCCCCCACATGGAGAAAGGCCATGGTGCAAACAACGAATGAAGTTCTTTAGGCGGGGCATTTATTCGGTTTCCATAGACTTGTCACAAGTGACAGTGCTTGACATATTTGATGCAATCTGATTCCATGGTTAGCCAATAGTAGCCCATTCTCATGATTTTTCGGGCCAGCATGTAGCCGTTCATGTGAGGTCTACATACTCCTTCATGCACTTCTTTCATCAAGTTACATGCCTCTTTTTCATCCACACATCTTAGCAAGGTGGTATTAGGTGATCTTCTATAAAGTACAGGCCCATTTAGTAAGAAATGACTCACTAACTTTCTGAGTGTTCTTTAGTCATTTTTGCTAGCCATTTCGAGGTATTTGCTTTCTTGGAGGAAAGTTTTGATATCGTAATACCAGGGCTTATCATCTTATGCCTTTCCAATTACCAAACAGTAGGTGGGCCGATTTTCAATTTCTATTTTCAATGGTTAGACTTCGGCTCCCCCTGTTATCTGAATCATAGATGCTAGTGTGGCAAGGGCATCTATAAACTAGTTTTGAGTTCTCCGGATGTATGTGAAGGTGACTGCTTCAAATTCGTTAATCAGCTCTGTCAAATGTTAATGGTATGGTACCAATTTGGGGTCTTTAGTTTTGTATTCCCCTCTTATTTGTAATATGATGAGTGAAGAATCTCCATATACTTTTAATTCATAGATTTCCATGTGGCAAGCCATTTTGAGGCTAAGGATGCACACCTTATATTATGCGATATTATTAGTATGTGGAAATGTAAGTCTCGTCACTAAGGGGAATTGTGTTCCTTCTGGTGATATTAGTACTATCCCAATCCCACAACCGAATACATTGGCAGCTCTGTCAAAAAACATCTTCCATTTAAGGCTTTGTTCTGTCCCGTAGTCTTCTGTTGGTTCGCACTCCACTGTTAATATGTTTTCATCAGGGAATTGGGCTTGTGATTCTTGGGGATCTCTCTTAATTGGGTGTTCTGCCAACTAATCGACTAAAGATTACCCTTTTATCTAATTTTGACTTATATGTGTAATATCGAATTCTGATAAGAGCATTTGCCATTTGGAGATTCTCCTTAACAAAATGGGCTTCTCTGCTAAGTACTTCAGAGGATTGTATCTTGTTAGCAACTCAATGGGATAATAAAGGGTGTACTGCCTTAATCGGTGCATGACCTAAATTAAAGCATAACAAGTCCTCTATATTTCAAAATACTTCTGTTCCCTATTTGTGAACTTTTTGCTTAGATAATATATGGAATGTTCCTTCCCTTCTTCATCTTTCTACCCTAACATGCACCCCATGAATTCAGGGAGTATCGTGAGGTACAAGAAAAAAGGTTTTTCTTGTTTTGAAACTATCAAGACTGGAGGAATTCTTTTTTAGCAGATGGAATAGTGAACGACATTTGTCTGTGAGCTGTGAGATGAAACGGGCTATGTAATTCAACCTTCCCAGCAAACCTCTCACCTATTTGATAGTGTGTGGAGATGGTAGTTCCAGTATAGCCTTTACTTTGTTAGGGTCGATTTTGATGCTTTCTTGGCTTATGAAAAACCCTAACAACTTACCTGTTGTGACCAAAAAAGTGCACTTTTTCGAATTTAACTTGAGCTGAAACTTTCTCAATCACTTGAACAATTTCCTTAAGATAGTTGCATGGCTTTCTTCTTCCTTAGATTTGGTTATCATATCGTCAATGTATACTTAAACTTCTCGATGCATCATGTCATAAAGTATTGCGACCATGGCTCTTTGATACATTGCCTCGGCGTTTTTCAAACCGAAGGGCATAACTTTGTAACAAAAAGTTCCCCATGTTGTGATAAAGGTTGTTTTAGTTTTATCTTTTTCAGCCATTTTTATCTGATTATATTCTGAGAAACTATCCATAAATGAGAAGAGATGGTTCCCCACGGTATTATCTACCAGGATGTCGATGTGAGGTAGAGGGAAGTTGTCTTTTGGTGTAGCTTGATTTAACTCTCAAAAGTCTACGCATATTCGCACTTTCCCATTCTTTTTTAGAACGGGGACTATATTTGCTACCCATTCCGAATAGTTTGACACCTCAATGAATCCCACTTCTGATAGCTTTTTGACTTCTTCCTTAATTTTTAGTAAGATGTCAGGCCTAAATATTCTCAATTTTTGTTTTTTTAGGTTTAACATCTTCCCTCGTGGGAAGCTTGTGAACTATTATTGACTGGTCGAGTCCTGGCATGTCACCATATGACCAGGCGAATACATCTGCATATTCAGTCAACAGCTCGGTTATCTCACGCTTCTGCTCATCACTCAAGTTGGCCCTAACCTTGAGGTTTTTAGGTTCCTCGACGCTTCATAGATTTACTGTCTCCATCGGCTCATCAATTGAAATTTTACTTTGTTCATGTTTTTGCCAATTTTCTTGTATTATTTCGTGGTCAGGGACATCGCGTCCAATGGTTGACCTAATAGTGTTGGAAACAATATCGATGTTTTCATTACTTACCTGTGCGAAATGTCCCTGACGTTCGACAGTAGGGGATCTGTGGGTAAAGTGAAGCAAGAACATGTATGTATAAGCAAAAGAAATAAGCTGCAATTTATTGAATTTGAAAAATAATCACAATAGAAATTTATTTAATAATTATTCCTTATCCTTTAGCTGACCTAGTGCTATCAATAGGATAACAAAACCAATTGTTAAGAGCTGGATGCTGATTAGATGTGTGAAAGGTTGAGCCTTTATTGCTAATGTTGGCTTCGCTTATCCTTGGCTCTTAGACGGTAGTTGCTCGCCTGAATGATTGTTGGAGGGGTGGAAAATGCATCTGGATATTGCTTGGCTTCTCTTTCTTTCTGCCTCTAAAACCTCTTGCTTGTGCCTCTTCCTGGGATATAGGAACGTACCCTAGTCCAAACGTCCCTTGCTATCCTTCCTTGAACTGATGGCCCTCCTTGCTTGTTACCACACTCACTTCATTGAATATTTATAGCCCAAAGTCGTCGGAACCGTCTTCCCCAATGTAAGGTATGGCGGTCTCTTTATGGATAGCATAGTCTTGCTCTCCCATCACGGTGATGATCTGTCCGTTTGCTATGAACTTGACCTTTTGATGTAGACTTAAGGGTATGACTCTAGTGGTATGTATCCACGACCTTCCTAATAGTAGATTAAAAGACCTCGGAATGTCGAGAACTTGGAAGGAGACGTGGAACATCTGTAGACCAATCTCCACTAGCAGGCTGATTTCCCTCACTATTTCTCTCTTGGACTCATTGAAGGCCCTAACCACTATCGAGCTTGGCTTAATTTTGCTTGCATTGACCCCCAGCAGGTCAAGGGTAGCTAAAGGGCATACGTTGAGAGAAGATCCATTGTCAATGAGTACTCTAGAGACAATTGTGTCATTGCATTTCACCACTATAAACAGTGGTTTCATGTGTTGATCTCCATCTTCTCCTAACTTTTCAGGAGGAAAGATATCAGATCCATGGTGAAGATTAAATATGCCACATGGTTTAATTTCTCTGTTGCAATGCCTTCTGGTGCCTTGATCTGTTTGAGTACTTTGAAGAGTGCTTCTCTGTGAGGCTCAAACATTGTGAGGAGGCCCATAAGTAATATTTGGGCTAGAACCCTGTTAAGTTGTTCCGTGATCTTGTATTCGCTTGCTTTGACCATTTTTGTAAATGTAGAAAGCCCGTCTTCCTCCTTCTCCACCTCAGTGTTAGGCTCTTCGATTGAGATCTTATGTTTAGGATCATAAATTCTCCTAGAGCGGGTGATTCCTCCTATGATAGGGGGCCTTTCTTAATCGAGAGCTTGATAGTCGAATAGTGCTGCCTTATACTTCTTTGAGGGTATTGGGATATTGAATACATATCTCTTCTTTGGAGTTTGCACCTTAGTAGGTTATCTCTCATAGCACTTTATGATTATCAGTTTTTGGTCCGATTTAATCATGTTTATAGACTCCTCTTTTTCCTCTGGTGGGTTGTCTTCTTTTTCAAACTCGGGCCCCCATCCACTAGGTAGCCCATACTTGGTTAGGGTGAAAGTGTAATTCACTAAATACTTAAACCTCCCATGTGATTCACCTAAGGTACCAATTGTTGGGTCTCCAGCTAACAACCTCCTCTTGATCCGTGATTTAGGGATTTTATCTGAGACTTGGCGGGAGTGACTTTCCTGCTGCACTGTTGTTTTTCCGATTTTGGGGACTCTTTTGATTTGGAGCCCGACTCTTCAGATGTGATCATATTGACGGTAGGCTTATGGTTGGATAGCGGATTAGTGTTGACATTGGGTGTTGGTGCATTGACAAAGTCTAACTGCTCTATTCCGGTGTTAATCAGATCTTGAATCTTATTTTAGAGCCTCCAACATCTATATGTAGAATGCCCCTCTTAGCCCATATGGTAATCACACTTGAGGTTTGGGTCAAAATTCCTTGGCATGTACCAATTACTTGGGATCTCAAAGCTAATCAAATTATTGGCTCATAGCCGAGCAAAAACCTGGTTGAGCAAAGCCTATGTGTGATTCATTGGTGATTGTTAGATTGGTGCATTCATGGTTTGAAATGTCATGTGGGACCCAACCTTGTCTACTCTACTGGAGTTAACCGTGCTGACGGTAGATTCCTTAGCTTTGCTACCTCCTATAGGCCTCTGTGATGATGTGATTCTAGGAGGGTCTACCGTCTAGAGTCTCCCTAATGTGATGACATTCTCGATTTGGCACCTTGCTGCCACTACTTCTACGAAACTGGATGACGTTTGGCCTACCAAATGTGAGAAGTAAGTCTTCGCCAGAGTATTGACAAAGATGAATGTCAACTCTTTTTCAGAGATCGGGTTGTCACCCTAGCAGCCTGAGCTCTCTAGCGCTGGGCATACTCCTTAAAAGACTTAGTGTGTTTCTTTTGGAGACTTCTTAGATCCACTACCGAAGGGGCAACTTCAATGTCAAATTTATATTGGTCATAAAATGCCCGAGCGAGTTTTTCCCAGGTGTTGACTTAGCTGAAGTCTAAGTGTGCATACTAGACGAAGACAGGGCCTGTGAGGCTGTCTTAGAAGGTCTGGATCATGAGTTGGTCATATTAGGCATATTTGCTCATCTTTCGCACATATAGCCTTGTATGCATCTTAAGGCATCTAGTGCCATCATATTTTTCAAACTTTGGGGTCTTGAACTTCTCTAGGTACACCTCTTCCCCATATACTGGTAGGTTGGTGATTCTTGTTTGCTCAAAACCGTTAGGCCCCTCTAGTGTCTTCATCTTGCCAGCCAGTTATTGGAAAGTTTTCTTTCCATCTCCTTTTGCCTATATTCCATTTCTCTTTTTATGTTGTCCGAGGTTAACTCTCGGTTCATACTCGAATGCTGGGTTAAGGTGGGAATTGATCTCCTCATACTCTGGAGGTTGACTCTCTACTGCCTTCCCTTTTCTGGCCCCTGAATGTTCTTCCTAAGTCGGTTGGGTGGTGTGAAGGAGGCCAATACTCTCAGTCAGGAGGTAGACTTGTGCAGCCAATTATTGGACAGTTTGTTCTAGGGATACGATCCTAGGGTCCAAGGCGGTATTAGCGCTAGTGTTATTGCGGTTGTTGCTGTTGTTTACCATTTTAGTCTTTGAGTAGGTGTGAATTGGGCTCCTTGGAGGGTTTGATTGTTTGGGAGCTATCTTTGATACCTGGTAGACATTCTTCTCAGTTTAATGCATGTATCACACAAATGCTTAAAATAAAAGGGCCAACAATTGATTAATGGCATAATATTGAAACTTTATTTTTATTAATATTGGAAACTTAGAGTTCGATACTTAAAACATGAAGAAAAAAAAGTACAGTGCTAATCTAGTTCATAGTCCTCTTCTTCTTCTATTCAATAGGCAACGGTTTTCCGCTGATGATGGCTTCTAGCTCTTTGACTCTAGCTTGGTCTTCTCCAGCTGAGCTTCTAAGGCTTTGTTTCTTTTATCAGACTCTTTGAATTTGCCCTTCCAAACATTCTTTTTTTAGTCTATAGCTTCAAAGTATACTTCCATCTGGGCCCTAACTTGTTCTAAGTAGGTTCTCATTTTTAGACCCACTTTGTCTGGCTTGGGTTGGGTGACATCTGGGACTTGGTATTCCCTTTCTCTCGTCTAATATAGTTGGTGGATCACAAAATCCCTAGTGGCTCGATGCTTGCCTCCCTCACCTTCCAGGTCTCCGAGGTCTACATTAGGGCTCTCGATTCGGGCTTCGTATAGGGCTTTGACCTCTGCCAGCTTAGTAAACTTCTCAGCTACTAGCAGGCTTGGGTCCTGGTACTTAAATGTGATTCCCTCCAATGATGACCTATAAACTATATCTTGGATGGTACCAAACTGACGGACCACCGAGTTTAGATGATAACCTATGTACCCATTGACACCGATTAGTGGAACAGCCTAGAGGTTTCTGCGGGTTAGGATGACTTTGTTACAACAACTCCATCTAACAGTCCAAAGGATGTCATTGGCACTAAAGCTCTTGAGTACCTTTACCTAACTATGGCTGGTAAGGTTGTCGGGTAATTTTATCTTCTCTATGTAGGAATCTATAAGGTCTACTTGTTGAGCTAGTAATTTCCGGACCATGTTCAATTCGAAACATTTGAGATGGCTCACAAACCAGATTAGGATGAGGTCGATGTTTGAGTAGAGGATCTCGTGACCAAAGGAGCAGGCCTTCATCCAGTAGAAAATAGGGCCCACGGCTTTCTTCATTGGGCTACATGAGATTACTCCTACCCTGGAAGAGTACACCCAACTGCTACAGGCCCCAACATTAACCAACAAAGTGTATGTTCCAGATCTTGAGGCCGGGCCAGCCGGTATCTTTAGCAGACTTTTAGGTATCCACAAAACAGCAATCAACAAGGCCTTAGCGGACTGTAACGGATACTGTATACGGATGGATGAGCTAGAAGCCTGGTTCATAGCTCGAGAAGATAATGGCGATAGGAAAGACATATTATGTGGGGACCCCAAAAGTTATAGACAAAGAAGGGTGAGCGCTTTCATCTTAACAACCTTCGCCACCATACTTTTCCCCACCGGAACTTTCTATGTCCACTACCGAGTCGCAGAACTAGTGGCCCAATTCCTGGAAGGAAAATCTTACATCCTAGCTCTATTGGCTGAACAGATCCGGAATTTAAACTTCGTCAAGAAAAAAGGCCACGGGATCCTCCGCTCAAATATCAACCTTATCCTAATATGGTTCATGAGCCACCTCAAGTGTTTTGGGCTAAACATTGTCCGGAAAACCTTGGCTCAACAAGTGGATCTCGTGGACTCATGTATAGAGAAGATAAAGCTGCCCGACGACCATACTAGCCACAGTTGGGTAGAAGTTCTTAAAAGTTTCAATGCCGACGACATCTTGTGGACAGCTAGATGGAGTTGCTATAACAAGGTTATCTTAACCTGTAGTAACTTTCAAGCTGTGCCTTTGATCGGTATTAGCGGATGTATAGGTTATCATCCCAACTCGGTGGTCTGCCAGTTCGGTACTATTCAAGACATAGTTTATCGGCCTTCGCTAGAAGCAATCACATTTGAGTACCAGGATCTGAACCTATTAGTAGCTGAGAAGTTTGCTAAGCTGGCAGAGGTCAAGGCACTATGGGGGGCTCGAATCGAGAGTCCTAACGTAGACCTCGGAGAGCTGGATGGCGAAGTGGGCAAACACCGAGCCACCAGGGATTTCATAATCCACCAGCTATACCAGATAGGGGAAAGAGCATACCGGGTCCCAGATATCACCCAACCTAAGCCAGACAAAATAGACCTAGAACTGGAAATCTACCTAGAGCAAGTCAGGGCTCGAATTGGAAAAGACCCAAGCCAGAGTCAAGGAATTGAAAGCTGTCATCAATGGGAAACCGGAGTCTACGCAGCAGAAGACCAAGAGAATTAGAAAATAAATCTTTTGTACTTTTTCATTTTTTTTCAAGTATTGAACTCCAAGTTTCCAGTATTAATAAAAATAAATTTTCAGTATTATGTCATCAATCAATTGTTGGCCCCTTTATTTTAGTATCCATGTGACACATGCATCACATTTTCATGCATACATCATACTAAGAAAAATGCACGCCGCGTATCAAAAATAGCTCCCAAACAACCAAACCTTCCCAGAAGCCCAATCTGCACTCGTTTGAGAACCAAGATGGCAAACAGTGGTGACAACCACAATAACATAAGTGTTGACGCTGCTTCAGACCTTAGGATCGTATCCCTAGAACAAACGGTCCAGCAACTAGCTGCACAAGAAGAACATTGAGGGTCTAAAAAAGGGAAAGCAGCGGAGGGCCAGCCTCCAGAGTATGAAGAAATCAATTCCCACCTCAACCCGACCTTTGAGTATGAACCGAGAGCCAACCAGGGTCCGACCTCTGATGACTTGAAGAAAGAAATGGAAGACAGACAAAAAGAGATGGAAAAGAGACTCTTTCAACAACTGGCCGACAAAATGAAAACAATAGAAGGGCCCGACGGTTTCGAACAGGCCAAGATCACCAGCTTGCCAGCATATGGGGAGAAAGTATACCCCGATAAATTCAAGACCCCAGAATTTGAAAAGTATGACGGCACTGGATGCCCCAAGATGCACACAAGGCTATACGCTCGGAAGATGAGCAAATATGCTCAATATGACCAACTTATGATTCAAACCTTCCAGGATAGCCTTACAGGTCCTGCCCTAGTCTGGTATGCCCACCTGAATTTCAATCAGTTCAATACCTGAGAAGGCTTGCTCGGGCATTCTATGACCAATATAAGTTCAACATCGAAGTCGCCCCCTCAATAATTGACCTGGGAAGTCTCCGAAAGAGACACGTTGAGTCTTTAAAAGAGTATGCTCAGCGCTGGAGAGCTCAAGCTACCAGGGTAGCAACCCCAATTTCTGAAAAAGAGTTGACATTCATATTCGTCAACACTCTCGATAAGACCTACTTCTCACATCTAGTGGGCCAGACATCATCCAGTTTTGCAGAAGTAGTGGCCGCAGGGTGCCGGATTGAAAATGCCATCACAACAGGCAGACTCCAAACAATGGATCCTCCCAAGGTCACATCATCACAAAGGCCCTTGGGAGGTAACAAAGCTAAGGAGTCTACCGTCAGCACAGTCAACTCCAGCAAAGCAGATAAGGCTGGGATTCATGTGACATTCCAGACTACGAGTGCCTCAGTCTAGCACTCCCCGGCAAATTACGCCCAGACCGCCAGAGTCCCGAGACAGTTCACTCTAACCCCAATCCCGCTCAGCCAGGTATTCGCTCGGCTACAGGTAGATAATTTGATTAGCTTCGAGATGCCAAATGACCGATACAAGCCCAGGAATTTTGACTCAAGCCTCAAATGTGACTATCATATGGGCCAAGAGGGGCATTTTACAGATAGATGTTGGAGGCTTCAAAACAAAATCCAAGATTTGATTGACGTCGGGATAATGCAGTTAGACTTTGTTAACACCCTGGCACCTAATGTCAACACTAATCCGCCGCCCAACCATAAGCCCACCGTCAATATGATCACATCTGAAGAGCCGGGTCCCAAAGAATCCTCAAAGAAAAAGGCGACAGACCAGCAGAAAAGCTATTCCCATCAAACTCTAGAGAAAACCTCCAAATCACATATTAAAAAGAGATGGTTAGCTGGAGACCCAACAGTCGATACCTTAGGAGAATCACATGGGAGATTCGAGTACCTGGTGAACTATTCTTACACCCCAACTGTGTATGGGCCGCCTAGCGGATGGGGGCCTAAGTTTAAGAAAGATGACAACCCACCAAAAGAAGGGGAGAAGTCTGTGAACATGATCAATTCAAGTCAAAAGCCAATGGTCATAAAATGCTATGAAGGATAGTCAACCGAGATACAAATCCTAAAGAAGAGATATGTGTTCAATGTCCCAATACTTGCAAAGAGGTATAAGGCCGCACCATTTGACTATCAGACCCTCGAGCAAGAACGACCCCCGATGGTAGGAGGAATCACCCGCTCTGGGAGAGTTTATGACCCGAAATATAAAATCTCAACTGAGGAGCCCAACATGGAGATAGGAAAGGAAGAAGATGAGGGGCTCGCTGCATTTACAAAAATGATCAAAGCGAGTGAATATAAGATCATGGAACGACTGAACAAGGTTCCAGCCCAAATATCACTTATGGGCCTCCTTACAACCTCCGAGCCCCACAGGGAAGCGCTCTTCAAAGTGTTCAAACAAATCAGGGTACCAGAAGGCATCGCTACAGACAAATTAAGTCATGTGGCAGATTCTATCTTCACCATGGACCAGATATCTTTCTTCCCCGAAGAGCTAGGAGAAGACGGAGACCAACATACAAAACCGCTATTCATAGTGGTAAAATGCAACGATACGATTGTCTCCCGAGTACTCATCGACAACGGGTCGTCCCTCAATGTTTGCCCATTGGCTACCCTCGACTTATTGGGGGTCGATCCAAGCAATATTAAACCTATCTCGACGGTGGTCAGGGCTTTCGACGGGTTAAAAAGAGACATAGTAGGGGAAATAAGCTTGCCGGTAGAGATTGGCCCGCAAGTGTTCTACATCTCCTTCCAAGTCCTCGACATCCCAAGATCTTTTAATCTACTTTTGGGAAGGCCATGGATACATACCGCTGGAGCCATACCCTCGAGCCTCCATCAAAAGGTCAAATTCATTGCAAATGGGCAGATCGTCACAGTACTGGGTGAGCAAGATTATACCATCTACAAAGACACCGCCATACCTTACATTAGGGAGGACGGTTCCGAAGACCTTGGTCTCCAGATATTTAACGAGGTGAATGTGGTGACCAGCAAGGAAGGCCATCAGTTTAAGGAGGGGTAGTAGGGGACGTTTGGACTAAGGTACATTCTTACAGCCCAGGAAGAAGCACAAGCCAGAGGTGTTAGAGGCAGGAAGAAAGAGAAGCTAAGCAACACCTAGATGTGCATTCCACCCCTCCAACAATCATTCAAACAAGCAACTACCATTCAAAAGCCAAGGACAAGCGAAGATGACGTCAGCAATGGGAGCCCAACCCCTCGCACGTCTAAATAGCATCCAGCTCTCAATAATTGGTTATGTTATCCTATTGATAACGCTAGGTCAGCTCAAGGATGGGGAACAATTGTTAAACAATTTTTATTGAGACTTCTTTACATAATTCAATAAATTACAATTTGTCTTGCTTATATATATCTGCTTTCATCTCACTTTACCAAGATCTCCTACCATCGAACGTCAGGGACATTTCGCGCAGGTAAAAAATGAAAATGCTGATATCATTTCCAATACTGCTGGGTCAGTTGTTGGAGGCGATACCCTTGACCACGAAATAATACAAGAAAATTGGCAAAAACATGAACAAAGCGGAATTTCAATCGACGAGTTGGTGGAGACAGTAAATCTAGGAAGCATTGAGAAACCTAAAAACCTCAAGATTGGGACCAGTTTGAGTGCCGAGCAAAAATGTGAGATGACCGAGCTATTGATTGAGTATGTAGATGTGTTCGCTTGGTCATATGGCGACATGCCAAGATTAAACCAATCAATAGTAGTTCACAGGCTTCCCACAAGGGAAGATGTCAAACCTAAAAAACAGAAATTGAGAAGATTTAGGCCTGACATCTTACTAAAGATTAAAGAGGAAGTCAAGAAACTGCTAGAAGTAGGGTTCATCAAAGTATCCAACTACCCAGAATGGGTAGCGAATATAGTCCCCGTTCTAAAAAAGAATAGAAAAGTACGCGTATGCGTAGACTTTCGAGACTTAAACCAAGCTACGCCAAAAGATAACTTCCCCCTACCCCACATCGATGTTCTAGTAGACAACACTACAGGAAACCATCTTTTCTCATTTATGGACGGTTTCTCAAGATATAACCAGATAAAAATGGCTGAAGAGGATAAAACCAAGACGACTTTCATCACAACATGGGGGACTTTCTGTTACAAAGTCATGCCCTTCGGCTTGAAAAACGCCGGGGCAACGTATTAGAGAGCCATGGTCACGATACTTCATGACATGATGCATCGAGAAGTCGAAGTATACGTCGACGACATGATGGCCAAGTTTAAAGAAGAAGAAAGTCATACAGATATCCTGAGAAAGTTGTTTAAGCGATTGAGAAAATTCCAGCTCAAGTTAAGTTCGGAGAAGTGCACTTTCGGGGTCACAACGGGCAAATTGTTAGGGTTTGTCATAAGTTGGGAAGGCATTAAAATCGACCCTAACAAAGCAAAGTCCATATTAGAGCTACCTTCTCCACGTACTGTCAAAGAGGTAAGAGGTTTGCTGGGAAAGTTGAATTACATAGCTCGTTTTATCTCACAGCTCACAGATAAGTGCCGCCCACTATTCCGTCTGTTAAAAAAGAATGTTGCAATAGAATGGGACGACGAATGTGAGGAAGCATTCAAGACGATCAAAGACTATCTCATAAAGCCTCCAGTCTTGATAGTCCCAAAGTAAGGGAAGCCCTTATTCATATACCTCACGATACTCCCTGAATCTATGGGATGAGTGTTGGGGTAGAAAGATGAATAGGGAAGAGAGCGTTCCATATATTATCTAAGCAAGAAATTCACAGATGGGGAACAGAGGTATTCAAAAGTAGAAAAGACTTACTGTGCTCTGATTTGGGTCATGCACCGGTTAAGGCAATATACACTTTACTATCACATTGAGCTGCTGACAAGACATGATCCTCTGAAGTACTTGGCAGAGAAACCCGTTTTGATAGAAAGAATCTCCAAATGGAAAATGCTCTTATCAGAGTTTGATATCACATACATAAATCAAAACTCGATGAAAGGGCAATCTTTAGCCGACCAATTGGTAGAACACCCTGTCGAGAGAGATTCCCAAGAGCCACAAGCCCAATTCCTTGATAAAAATATATTAACAGTGGAAGGTGCACCAATAGAAGACTGTGGGATAGACCGGAACTCTAATTGGAAGATGTTCTTTGACGGAGCTGCCAACGTATTCGGTTGTGGGATCGGGGTAGTACTGATATCCCCAGATGATCCACAATTCTCTTCAGCCACAAGGCTCACATTTCCATATACCAATAATATCACGAAATATGAGGCATGCATCACCGGCCTCAAAATGGCTTGCCACATGGAAATCCATAAATTAGAAGTATACGGAGATTTATCACTTATCATATTATAGACAAGAGGGGAATATAAGACTAAAGACCCCAAATTGGTACCATACCATCAACACTTGACAGAGCTAATGGAAGAATTCGAGGCAATCACTTTCACATACGTCCCAAGAACTCAGAATCAGTTTGCAGATGTGCTCGCCACACTAGCATCTATAATTCAGATAACATGGGGAGTCGAAGTCCAACCATTGAAAATAGACATTGAAAATCGGCCCGCCTATTGTTTGGTAATTGAAAAAGCATAAGATGATACGCCCTGGTATCACGATATCAAAACTTTTCTCTAAGAAAGCAAATACCTTGAAATGGCTAGCAAAAATGACCAAAGAACACTCAGAAGTTTAGCAAGTCATTTCTTAATAAGTGGGTTTGTGCTTTACAAAAGATCGCCTAATACCACATTGCTAAGATGTGTGGACAAAAATGAGGCATATGAACTGATGAAAGAAGTACACGAAGGGGTATGTGGACCTCATATGAACGGCTACATGTTGGCCCGAAAAATCATGAGGTTGGGATACTATTGGCTAACCATGGAATCAGATTGCATCAAATATGTCAAGCACTGTCATTTGTGTCAAATGTACGCAAACCGAATAAATGCTCCGCCCAACGAGCTGCACTAGTTGTCAGCACCATGGCCTTTCTCCATGTGGGGAATCGATATAATCGGCCCAATCACTCCGACTGCATCCAATGGCCACAGATTCATATTGGTGGCCATTGATTACTTTACTAAGTGGGTAGAAGCTTCATCATACACCAATGTCACCAAAGGGGTAATAGTCCGATTCTTGAAGAGGGACATAATAGCTCGATACAAAGTTCCCGAGTCAATCATCACCAACAACGGTACCAATCTTATTAACAAATCGATGACAGGTTTATGTCAACATTTCCACATAAACCATAGAAATTCAACTCCCTATCAACCTCAGAGGAACGGGACAGTAGAAGCAGCCAATAAGAATATCAAAAAGATCATCGAAAAAATGATAGTCACTTACAAAGATTGGCATGAGATGTTGCCGTTTGCTCTCATGGCTTATAGGACCTCAATTAGAACATCTACTGGAGCTACCTCATATTCATTGGTATATGGCACTGAGGTAGTCTTGCTAGTCGAAGTCGAAATACCATCATTCAGAATTCTGTTAGAAACACAGTTAACTGAATCAGATTGGGTGAAGAAGAGACTTGATCAACTGAATTTGATTATTGAAAAAAGACTCGCTGCATTATGTCATGGCCAGTGTTACCAACAAAGGATGGCTCGAGCATTTAACAAAAAAATGAGGACTTGATGCTTCAAAGAAGGGGACTTGATGCTTCAAAGAAGGGGACTTGGTGCTAAAGAAAGTTCTCCTGAATGCTTAAGATCCTAGAGGGAAATTTATCCCAAACTATGAGGGTCCATATGTGGTAAAGAAGGTATTGTCTGGAGGTGCTCTGATATTAAGTCAAATGGACGGTCCAGAATTGAGAGACCCCATTAATGCAGATGCTATTAAGCTATACTATCCTTAGGCAAGGGAATTGAAATTTTGCCGATGTTTATGAAAGCTAATATTCAATACAAATTTCGTTGAGTCCAGTTTTCATTTCTTTTTACAAGTAAAGTTAATGTCTCTGAATGATCGATAATTCCAACCAATTCTCATTAAAACAAACATTCCTGAACACATTACCCATCACTTCACTAATGAATGATAAACATTGAAATGATAATGAATCTCGATAAATCTTGTGATATAATTCTACCTACTTTTGAGCATTAAAACCTAGTGCATTAGTAGGGCAATACTACCATCAAAAGAGCCATGCGTATAAGAAAAGAAGCGCACCAGGATCTTCGACCCTGTTTTAAAACAAGAGTAAGCAAAGGAGGAGCAAACCAGCACGAAGGTTCGGTTGTTTGGTTGCTATCCGCGATAAATTGGTAAGCATATTAGAATAAATAACTATCATCCGCATCCTTTATCAAGTCATTCAGTAGGAGCATTTTCAAAAAAGCATAAGGTTAGTCAGCCCACAATAGGGCACTTGTCTAAACATCCCCTTGAAAATGTCAGCCCACATTAGGGCACTTCCCTAAACATTCTTTCGTAGGGTCAGCACATTGAGGCACCTTTCAAGACATCTCTTCCCACTATAGGTTAGTCAGCCCACAATGGGTCACTTCCCTAAATATCTCTTCTTAAGGTCAGCTTGCAGGGGTACCTTTCAAAACATTTCTCCCCCAAGGTTGCGAGTCTAAGAAGACACTTCTCACTGTAGGTTAGTCAGCCCACAATGGGGCACTTTTCCAAACATCCCTTCAGAATGTCAGCCCATAGGGGGCACCTTTTGAGGCATGTCCTCTCGCTATAGGTTAGTTAGCCCGCAAAGGGGCACTTTCCTAGTCACCCTTTCCTGAAGAAAGCTCACAAGAGCACTTTTTGAAGCTGTTGATTAGTTAGCTCATAGGAGCACTTTTCGACTCTATCAATTAGTCAGCTCATAGGAGCACTTTTCAAATGTGTCGATAACCGATTAGTCAGCTCATAAGAGCGCTCTTCGAAGGTGTTTTCCCCAAATAGTCGCCAGTTTAGCCAAACGCTTCTGTTGACAAGTAGCCAGCTCATAAGAGCGCTTCCTAAGACAATCTTCTCTTCAAGGTTGCTAGTCCGATAAGACGCTTCCTATCATCAGCCATTCCACTTACAATGACACACTTCTAAACAATTCTTGAGATGGTTCCTATCGCCAATTAGTCAGCCCATAGAGCACTTTTTGGAATGATACATTACTCTAGATTATTAGGTTATTTAAGACCATTTCCTAAGCAATACCAACCATCACAAAATACTCGTGGGGTTATTAGCTCGTGGAGCATTTCCTACTAGAGACCAAATTCCAGATAACCAGCTAAACCAAGGCGTTATCCATTTAGTCAAGAGGCAAAAAATGGCGTCTTTCTTGTCTTTATAGTTAAGTTTTTCAAACTTTACTACAAAGAGAGGTAGCTGTAAACACCCCATTTTTGCCCCTAATGATCAATAATAATCAACAATAAAAAATTACCATTTTTTCCTATTTTTTCTCTAATTTAGCAAAAATATGAAAAATATTCAAAAAAATAAAATCAATAGGAAAAATACATCAATTTTGGAAAATGATTGTAGAAATGGCAATAAAAGGGACTAAATATTTTTTACAAATTTTTGAAATTTCAAAAAAAAATACAAAAAATAAAAAAAAATCGCATTACATATATGCAAATTGTGAAAATAAAAAAATCGCGAAAGTGGGCTAGCCTAGCTAGTCTAAACCATGGTCTGAGGCGCGGGGAAAGGGGCTCGGTCATGGGTTCGAAATGCGGGGGAGGCAGAATCCGCGTTTTGCAAATTTTTTCATCGCTTGGGACATGTGTCAACAGCTGATTGGTTGAAGCGGATGCACACGCTGGGCGCGTGATCATCTTCAACCTTCGTTCGAGATCGCTGGCGAGAAGGAAAAATCGAATTTCGGCCATTTTGATTCAATTTTTTGTACAAATCCAGCAGATCTTCAATAGAAATAAGATAAACATAATCCAATTAGAATCAAATTGCAACAAAATTGATGGATTTGCACAAATCGGAGGGAGGTTTTAACTGCAAATCCGATTTGCTTCAATCGGAGGAAATCTGAGCTTATCCAGCTCGATTCCTTGCGGCTATAAATAGAGGATGAATGCAGCAAGCATGGACACGAATCAAAAGTGAGAGAAAAGGAGAGAAATCGAAGCCTCGCCGGAATTCTTCAACCTACGACCGCCGATCGAGCTCGAAATTGCCACCAGGAGGCACTTTTAGAGAAATCCACCGCCACGGTTGAGTTCCCCACCCCCGAAAACCTAGGAAACGACACCTCAGTTGCTTCGAAAGGTCGTCGAAACACCGTCAACGAGCACTCCCAGCCGCCGTGATCGATCCGACCCGACTCGCGCACCGACCCGGATCCAAGTAAGTCGGATTTTCCGATTTTTTATTTATTTCTTAAATATTTATTTAGTTATTTTATTTATTTTTTGCATTTCTTTAGTTATTTATATGTTATTTATAATTCAAAAAAAAATTTAGAATTAAGATTAGTTTCTTTAGGATTTAATTTAGGATGAATGATAATAAGAATAAATAATTATGACAATAAATAATAAGAATAAAAATATATATAAAGAAAATGATAAAAATCTATATTAGAAAAAATAGTAAAAATTTGGATTTTAATAATATAGGAGAAAATTTTTCAATAAAAGTTAATAACAATTACAAAAAAGGAAAATTAATTACTAAAAATTAAGAAAAATCAATAACAATTAATAAAAATCAATAAGAATTTATAATATTAGAAATGGGTTGAAAAATAGAAAAAATGAAACTTTTATCACTTAGAAAAATCATTTTCTTAAATAAATCCAAAGTTGGTTTTTCCTTAACATTATTTAAAAAAAAATCAAATTATCAAGCTTAAGCTTAGGTTTTTTTTTTTAGAAAAATACTAAAATGGTAAAAACATAAATCAAAAGAAATTTCATAATTAAAAATCACCAACACATTAAGGTTTTTCAGGAAAAGCGAACAACGGCCCCGTTTGATCATAAATAGCAGGTACATAGGCACCCATTTAGGGTAACTCTAAAAAGAACAAAAAAATCATTTTCTTAGAATAACTTATTCAAAAACACAATAAAAGGACAAAAAAAAAAAGACATTTCAGATAAGGTTTAGATTTTAGGAGAATTAGGGTGGTAACCTTAGGGTTTTAATAGGTTAGCCTCCGAACTCAGAAACTTTGGTTTTCCCTTTCCTCTTTTTACAAAAAACGAAAAAGAAGAAATTACGCTAACCAGTGGTCCAAATTAGGATTGATCTGCTCAATTAGTCCTAATTCAATCTTTCCCAACCACAGTTGGGTGGCGACTCCAAAACAAAACGAAATTCCTAACTCAAGTCGAGGATCTACATTAGATGAGCATAGGATCTAGTATAGATCAGATTAGGAATGGAAAAATAAAAAATTAGACTCGACAAGAGGAAGAAGACAATTATCATTACTACTATGGCAAGTAGAACTAGGAAGGATTTTATTATCTTATTGTAATTAATTGAAGTTTATGGAGAATATTTAATTAGTGTTTTTGGACTTCCGCTGCATTAGATGTTAAATATGGATTCATGAAATTGGTTTTGAAGTTTGTGAGATTGATTGAATGTCTTTATACAGGAATTACAGGACGAAGAAGTTTCAGAGTAAATTAAAGCCCTAATATGTTATTATGTGATAAGGACACGTGGTGAACAGTAACGCAACTTGGGTTTCGAGGTGTTACAGTTTATATGGTATTAGAGCCTAGATTTGCGATATTTATGGACTTAAGTTTGAATATATAAATGATAGGTTGATGATCCTTAGGACTTAAGTTTTGATCTATAAAGCATAGGTTGTTGATCTTGAAGGGTTTAGGTAATGATCCTTAGAACTAAGTGATGATCAATAGATATAAGTTTTAAACAGTAGAGTATAAGATATGATCTTTAGAGGAATTAAGCGCTTGATCTATAAGATGGTAAGACATGAAGATAGTGGGTAAAGTTATGGGACGTTTATTTATTTATTTATTTTCTTGTTTTATTACTTTATTTACATTTCTTTGAACTAATAAGTCATTTATGAGTAAATCATCATGTAGAAGGGTATATATATGTATATATACCAACACATACTAATACTAATATCACTTGACACTAACTTTAAGTCTATTCAATTGTCTCTTCTCAATAGAATGCCTCCAAAAAGAATCACCGAATCTAGCTCAAGAAGGGGTGTTGAACATGACAAACCTAATGAGGAAGGACATATGTATATAAACTATATATTTGTTATATATGTGTTATACATATACATCTTATATTTGATAGTTATATAATGAATATATCAACTATATATATTAGATATATATGTTATATATAAATATATATGATTATATAACAATATGTTAAGTATAGCATAAAGTTTATTGTCATATAAATTATTATTATTTACTAATATTTTATGTAATATGATTGAAATGCTTATAGCATTAAATATAACTATTTATTTATCATTATAACTATTATTTATTATAAAGTTACTAATAAATAAATAGTATTGATTGGGAATTTATTTAGTTAACTATTATCTTTTTTATTAATGAAATTCAATTTTACTAGTTATAGTGAGGAAAAAACAAAAAGAAAACCAAAATGAGAATAAAAGTCATTGAGAGATAGATAATAAATATAACTTGAAAAAGAAAAGTAAAAAGGATTCTAATGAAAGTTAAACCCATGAGATTTAATATATAAAACAAATATCTAACCACTTATAATCAATTAAGCCTCATGAATAATTGACATTGGCGTGTCTGTTTTTCGATTCTTTTTGCCTTTCAATTAATTCATTTTATTAACATTTGTAATTATACCAAAATTATAAAGAATTTGGCTGGTACAAAGGAAAAATACGCATCGGCATGGATGGAATATAATGTCTGCAGTATAATTGTACTTTTTGACAATCAAGAGTGATGAGGGCTATAGGGTTTTGATCGAAACCAAGCCATCACACCGAGTCTTCATGTTGATGTCAATGTTGGCAAGTTGCCTTGGGGGATCAGTGAATGCTGAAGCAGACGCTGCCGCTTAAGAGCATTTTCCTGAAATGTCTTTTAGGATTGCGAGTGCGCGTTTCACGTGGCTTTTCCTCGGCTTTGGCTTGGGCACTGCTCTGCCTTTCAATAGTGAAAAGGTATTCCCACCTACTGGTAATTTGAACATATGTAATACATATCTCCTAAATTGTATCCAAGTCCATGATTTCAGATATACTAACAGGCTGTCGGTCAATACCGATAGAGCAGCCATTGACAAAGTTGAAACGTAGTTATTCTGTGGTTGTTGGATTTCATGTGGTTTTGATCACAACCCACCCTTGATTTGGTGGTCTTTTAGTATTTGTTTAACACGCTAAGTGACTTATGGCCAATGATTTAAAAAAAAAAAGTATACTAAGTGTCAAAATAAAAAAAAAAATTGTCCGCTAGCAGATTTCAGACAAAAGAAAGAAAAATAAAATCCCCACTAGGTCCCTCATTGCGTGAGTTTTCTGGCGATACCTTGTGCCAGTATTAAATTGCTGTGCGAGTCGTTTTCAGGAGAAAAATGGTCTACTTTGGTAATTTTCTTTTAACTAAAGCAGAGGATTATTTTTGTAGTGTGTATTCAAAAAGATTTCTAGTGATATTTTATTATACTATTGTTATGTGATTTGTTAAATACATAAATATAAATGTAAAGGCTATAATGTAAAATTTTATATAAATATATAAATTTAGTATCTTTTACTTTAATGATATAGATATATTAAAGAAGGAGAGAAAATAAACAAAATAAACTACTAAGCTAGATAAATTCTAAGGGGTATTTGTCTAGACAAGCACGTTGAACAATCCGCCGTATCCCGTCTTAAATACAGGTTGTTATTCTCACTATTATCATAATCAATGGTTTGACTTGGCGGCATTACATGAGCATATGATGCCCCCACCGTTCCCACTTCCCAGTGAGCCACAACAGAAAAAAATCAGACATAGTAATCTCATTCACCGTTCATTACCGTTCTTTTTTCTTTTATTTTTTTAGCTTGTAACTTTTTATAATCTAAAAAAAAACGATTCAGTTCAGTTCATAATTTGAACTGTTTTTATGCATGTGATTAATTTTTTTTTTATGTACAAATCAATAAGTCATGGAGAATCATAGTTAACATAAAAATATTTAATTTATTATCATTTTTCTAATATTATACACCGTGTTTAATACTTATTTGATATTTTTAAAGAAATTTTATTACTTTTCTTATATATCATTCAATAAGTAAAAATATGAATTAAAAAAAGTGGTAAGTTATTTGATGAAAATCAAACAAGAAAAAGAATTAAATAGATAATATAGAACTTTTTTTTTTGTTTTAGATATATATTTTCTAAATTTTTATCGTTGTTTTTTTACTTCTCATGGTTAGGTTTGGTTTGTCATTTTTTAGAATCTAAAAAAAAAAAAAAAAGAAGAAGATTCAAATCGATTTGTAATTTTGAAGGATTGCTTATTATAGGTATCTTCAACACAATCTAATATTGAGGAAAAAAATAAATTTAATTTTTTTTATGTAACAATTATAAATACTTGATATATTTTATAAAAGATTAAAAGAATAAACTTATTAACATTTTATTAGGTATATATATTAATCAAAATGTTATTGTTAATTTATAACAAATGGAATCAAGACATAAAACTTGTATAAGTTTTATTGTTAACAAAATATAAATCATAAGTATTTAAACAAAAAATTATAAGTAGAATGAAAATGATAATATAATATAAATGGTTTAGTATTTCATAATTTCTTTATATTGACTTTAAAAGATTATTTCATTAGTAATGTTGTAAAAAAATTATACATAAAACTAAGTGATTAAATAATTGATTATTCAATAGTGCTCATTCCTTTTCATAATATTAATAGTAAAAGAAAATGTTATACTTTAAATAATATAAACTATTATTATCTATTAAAGTTTCATAAAATATGATTAAAATGCTTATAGCATTGAATGCAACTATTTATTTATCTTTATAACTATTATTTATTATAAAGCTACTAATAAATAAATAGTATTGGTTGAGAATTTATTTAGTTAATTATTATTTTTTTTATTAATGAAATTCAATTTTACTAGTTATAGGAGAAAAAAAAACAAAAAGAGAATAAAAATCATTGAGAGATAAATAATAAATATAACAAAGAAAAAAAAAATAAAAACAATTCTAATGGGAATTAAATTCATGTATGTAAAACAAATATCTAATCACTTAGATATCATAAGTTAAAAAGGAAAAAAGTGGTGGTGGCCTCCTTGTGTTTTTTGCTTTTTTGCCATATAAAACAAGCTTTCTTACTAGAGCCGGGAATGCGGGTCAAATGGGCCAGCTTGCCCCGACCCACACCGGCTTGTGGAAAACTCAAACACTATTGGCGAATGGCAAGTGTCAGTCTGAGTCCACGTGTGGAGTGTCTGTTTGATGTGCTTGTGCCTACTCCTCCTCTCCTCGCCGAAGTCTTCAGCTACTGCGGGCTGCCTACGACTACGAGGATTCATCTTTGTCTGTGTAGGCCGTACTAGTGAGTAGTGATGTTGTCTCGTCAGTTGGCGTCGGCGTTGTCTCATCAGTTGTCAGTCATCACACTCACACAGCAATTTCTTTTTTGCGGGTCAACGGACCAACCCGCGCCTATGCGAACTTACCCACCCCACTCTGCGGGCCACACGGACACGGGCTAAAATTTTTGGCCCGCCCCGCAATTACCCGCTCTACTCCTTACTCTCTATAAAACAAGACGTCCTCTTCACATAAACAACACAGGAAATCGGAACACTCACTCATAATAATCTCATCTGTTTTTTTTTTTTTTTTTAAAGGAGATGGATGCTGGCGATTCGTTGGCTTGGGCAGTACTCTGCCTTTCAATAAAAGGCATTCCCACCTACTGGTAATTTGAACATACATATATTATTAATCTATGTGTGAAATATACTTCATAATAATAATAGTATATGTCTCCTAAATTGTGTGCAGTGTGAAATATACTTGAAAGTAATAATAGTATATGTCTCCTAAATTGTGTGCAGGTCCACGATTTCAGATATACTAACAGGCTCACGTTCATCACCAATAGAGCAGCCATTGATAGTTGGATTGGAGTTGTTCTGTGCATGTTGTTGGACTTCATACGGTTTAAGTCACGACCCACTATCTTGGCTTGTAATCGGCAGCAACTTATCTTCTATCATCTTTCCACTGCTTTATTTCATCATATTGGTGTGCTACTTTTGTTATGGTACGTACGTGTATATATATATGCCTTACTTTTGTTCCCCTATTTTTGGTTAATTTCATTCATTTTGGGTGTGTTACTCCATGACAGATGGAGAGATGACATTGGCAAACGGTTTTTAAGGGTGAACAGGACAAGTCTAATATTGTTACAGTGGGATTTATAAGCCATCTCAGGTTTATAATCTTATTGAATTCCATAATTTTTAAGGATAAATTACACTTATGTTTAATTCAAGTGATCTTGAGGTAGGACCAAATTGAGAGTTAGTAGAATAAACAAAGATGGATCTATGAATGAGAAATACAAGTTCCCCCCCCCCCCCCCCCCCCCTCTATTTTCATAAAAGGGTATTGTTAATGGGTACTAAAACAAGACAAAATCACCACTTGGGTCTAAAAACATGTTTTATAAAATTTGAAGATTCAAACATTTAATCTCTCAACTACAAAGGATCTAATCATATATTGAGAAAACATTAGGAGTATACTTGCAAGGTCCCACTTTCTAAGGAAAAAAGGTGAATATGTATAATAAAAATTAATTATATAATAAAATTAATTATATTACATATAATTAATTACATTTACAACTAATCATATTATATATAATTATATAATAAAATATAACTATAGATTCTATATCCCATAGTCAACCATGATCGTAGAGAGTCACTATCTCCTACAAACTAGTAAAATGGAATAAAATCCTAAGTTTCACTAATTCAAATTTTACATTAAGGTCCTAAAATAACATTTCATTTAAATAATCTATCATTCGCAATTCTTACTTTATCGTTCTTGGCTTAAAAAAAACTCTCGACCCTTCACATCTTATCTCATCCCAAGCTTTTATAATTTTACCTACAAAATAGTTTATAGAAGAGTGAGCACACTACGACTCAATGAATGGGAGTGTTATACTTTCAATGCTACGCACGTACAAGCAATTTCAAATCAAATTATCAAATCATATGCTATGCATGAACAATCATATGAATACAACATCTCACACGGTCTTTCGGTAGCCGACGTAAAGTTTAGGGTTTACACCCCCCTTGACCTTAGGTTCAGGATTCCGAAGCCACCATCAGTGCCTAGGTCTCATTACTCAGTTTATTTATCTTATCACTTTGATAATTATAATATTTTTACTTCAATATTGAATGCTCCTGTGTCTTTGCATCAGTCGGAGCAACGCTCTCGTATCTTTGCACAGTTGGAGCAATACCCTCAAGGACCGACCATACTCAGAATGGTTAAGACACGACAATCCCTTAATCACTTAGTTCGTACTTAGCGGAACAGTAATCCTTTGATTACTTCCGGCGAGCCCTGTAGCAGTGATGGCCTTCAATCTCATGCAATGTCTTGTGTAAATGCATGTCAAATTTTATTGAGTCCACTTCTTTAATTAATTGGTTCAAGGTGATCAAACAATATATAGTCGCAAACTAATCCACATTCAAGGTAATAAGTAATTATCAGCATTTAAGGAATACAATTCTAATGACAAACATTAGGAACCCAATCAATCCCACAAGCAACACAATTACACCTTACATCTACACCCATCACGACAAGAGATATCAACCATTACGTGTCACAGATGTGATGGGAAAGATTAAACGAACCAAATAAAAGTCAGTCAAGCCTAACACAAATCATGATTGAACAAATTTTTAGAATGAGTCGTTGCATGAAAACAATCAATAAGAGCGTAATATCATTCAATCTCATCCATCATTAAATCAACCCTTTTGGGTTTGAGCTATAGTCCTCATTTCTTGACACCTCCATGCCATTTCACTTAAACGTCAAATCAATCACTCGGGATTGATTTACGATTATCACTCTGTAACGCTTCTATGTCATTTCACCTCTCGATGGCAAGAATGCCATATTTGTGTAGATTAGGATCACCATGCAAGACACATTCCTTACCACCGATAGGAATTTTCATAATCATCATGCCCAAATTTACTTTGACTTTCGCAAGAGTTTGTAACCACTCTATACCTAAAATCAAATCTACTCTACCCAATTCTAAGACCTAACAGTCAACAACAACATTCAAGTTGTCAATCAATAAATGCAAGTTTTTACAAACACTGCTACATACCTTTAGCCACTACTTTGCAAACATACGAATTTTATTCGATTTTGGCTTAGTGCTTCTAAATCCTGGCTAGCTCAAATTTACGGTATATTTTCTAAAGTGAGAGAGTAGGATTAGAGACCCCAACCAAAACATGTCCCTTATATATCTCTATCCATTACATATCTTAACCGACGTAATTCAAGCTTAAACACGAAATTTTCTTACGTGGATGTGGATTGACTCATATTTAAAAAATGGACCACATTTCGAATCGATTTCCTGACAAAATAGCATAATATCTAGGTTGAAACCAAAAGGAAAATTTCAACATTCTCCCACTTGGTCCATTTGTCCTAACATCGAACATAACAAGAAACAAAATATATGAATCACGAAGATAGGTCCTCTTATAACAAGTATTATCTTCCATGTATTACAATATATCAAGTCTCTCAATATTAGCTCTTAAACTTAATGAATAAACCATATGTTTATTCTAGGTCTAAACTTAATAACATTTCTTAAAACAAATGAATAAACAAAAATGTGTACACAAAACCAAACAAGAAACATCAATTGAATAAGAGTTTCATTGAAACATCAAATGCATGTATAATGAAAGATTACACTATGGAACCAAGTCTCATTCTCACTACATGATCCTTAAAATTCTTTAGCGGCATGCCTTTAGTTAAAAGATCAACTATCATTAACTCGGTGTTAATGTGCTTAATGACCACTTTCTTTTCCTTGACACATTCTCTCATGGCTAAGTACTTGATGTTGATATGCTTACTCCCATGATTGTCAAACTCGTGAGTAAATTCGTACATTTTTATGGTTTTACAAGTTTGGGAGCATATTTCTTGGCAACTTGTATATAAAATCGATTTAGAGGTAAAATCGTAACAAAATTGCAATTGAAACAGTAAAATCGTTAAAATCATGAGTTAGAGCCGTTTCTACCGATTATATTGGATCATGCACATTTCGATCCAACAGACTACAATGGGCCACCCAATTAAAAAAAAGCCTAGCCCAGCTTCTATATTATCAGGATGGGTCATTTCCGTGTGCATCCAATCATTGCTTATTGTTGTACAACCTATACTACACACACACATAAGAGAGTGGAGACAAGACATGAGCACCACCCCTGTTCTGTAATCTGCTGTTTAGCTGTTCTATTCTTGTTCTTCTTCTTCTTAGTTCTTACTACTGTACAACTTATACTACACACACAAGAGAGGAGATTTGAGACAAGAGATGAGCACGACCCTCGTTCCAGTTTCGCTATTTAGCTGTTCCGTTCTTGTTCTTCTTCTTCTTCATCTTCTACAACTTGAACTCCATTCCGTTCAAGTTCAACCTTTAGCCTTCATCTCCTCACTTCTTATGTAATTCAATCAGTTTAGAGTTTACTTCTCACTCAGGTTTTGTCCTTCTCTAGTTCTGGTCTTGGTTAATTGTTATTTACTATTTTCATTTATGGGTATTGTTCTACTAGATGCGTTTGGGTATTTATCATATTTTCATATATGGGTATTTTTGTTGATGGCCTATGGGTATTTTCTTGAGTATGTAGCAACAATCCCTTGTCCTGTGCAATTTTTGTCAAATCAAAATTAGATTGTTGACTAGCTTTCTATGTAATTTACTTCATACAAGCGCGGATTGTGCGATGCCAATGTTGTGTGCAATACTATTTAGAAAACGGGTGGAGTATAATTACTAGCTGATCTATTGGTAATAATCGTAATCCCATTTCTTGTAGGTTAAACTTATGTTTTTGCAGTTGCCATCCATTTGGTTAATTTAGATATTCTTGAATCTTGATCACTAGCTTTACATTGAATCTCAATGCTGTGAGAATGATTGTATCTAGCATACTTCATTTAAATGTCGCCAAGAATAACCAAGAACATTTGAACAAATACGTAGGTAAGCTAAAAATTAAAATTTTCACTCAACACTTGATCTTAGCATCACTTTAGAATAATAACGAGTTCCAAGTACATTTTAAATTCATCTAAACATGTGTAAAATGATTCTAAACTTATAATTGGTAGTCTATACAACATCCCCCCCATAGATTCCTATGCCAGTCATCAATACCAAAATATTGAAATATACAAATAAAGGTATCATTAGACTTAAACCACTCCTTAATGTAAATTATTCAAGGTTGTAACACGGTGTTAGGTAACTTTTTTCTTGAACTCTAACACCTTATGTCACATATGGAAATGTCACAAGGCTAATCACAACAAAAACCAATTATGTGGATTTCATACTAATGGCACTTACAAATGTCTTGTATTCATCCCAACTTCATGAATGCTTATTATAAGAAAAGTACCCATTAGCTTTTGCTAAAGGTAGTACCACTTTTATATTCCTATAGGTGGAGTCCATTCGATGCACATTCGAATAATTCAATGCATCTATTAAGAGATATTAAAATACCTCATCATCCTAATTACTGTAGTGTAAGAGGCTTCTAGTGAATAGCAACTTGCTTTTACCCTTGAACTTCTAAAATAGTGATGTTCCATAACGATGTGGGGTACCATTACTATCAACTACGCATGTATTGTTAATTACATTTCATGATAATCTTCATCTAGGAATTCACTATTACTCTTGGTCAATACAAAGGTCATAATTATAACCTCATTCCCTATTATCACCAATTTTTGTTTTTACTCTTTAGTTTATTTTTTTTATAGGATTTTAAGTAGTGGTTGAGTTGAAATTTCATCTTCCAAATCATCTAAAGAGAGCTTTAAAAGGAAAAATGCATTTGGAAGTAGATCCAGTATTAGTTGGAAGCATGGAATTGATGTAGATAATAATGGGAAAAAAGTAAAATGCAAGTATTGTAGCAAAGTAGTTAGTGGAGGCATTTATAGATTCAAGAATCACTTAGGTTGTGCACGTAAAGATGTAGAGCCATGTAGTAGTGTCCCGGATGAAGTAAAATCTCAAATGTTAACAATGTTGCTGAAAGCAGCCAAAATATCAGAAATGAAAAGAAAGCAAATTCATAGCATTAAAGATTCTGATGATGACAATGATGAGGTAGAGTAGACATCCATACAAAAAAAAGAAGAAAGGAATTAAATGGATTATTTCCTAAAAAAGAAAAAAAAAATTGGTGGAAGTAAAACACGGGCAATCTAAGGTACAATTAACCAATTCATAAAGAATGATCTGAAAGAAGAATGCTGCCAACAAATTGCTCGTTTTTTTATACTAGTGTAATTCCATTTAACTATGTAAAAAATCCAGAGTTTGCCAAGATGCTTCAGGTGGTTGGTCGATATGGTTGTGGGCTCACACCTCTTTCTTATCATGAGCTGCAGGTGACTTGTTTGAAGAACGAAGTAGTTCGAACAATGGAATTACTTGAAGACTACAAAGCTGAATGGAAAAAAAACAAGTTACTCTATTATGTTTGATGCATAGACTAATAGAAAGAGGCAATCCATATGCAATTTCTTAGTGAATAGCCCCAAAGGAACGGTCTTCTTGTCGTCTATATATGCTTTTGATGTATCCAAGACAACTAACAAAGTTTTTGCAATGTTAGATGATATTGTAAAGATGGTTGGAGAGGAGAATGTCATACAAGTAATCACAGATAATGCTACAAATTATAAAGCAATAGGGAAAAATTGATAGAAAAAAGAAAATGCTTATATTGGACACCTTGTGCAGCATATTGTATTGATTTGATTTTGGAAGACTTTGAGAAGAATTTGAAGATCCATCAGGGGACAATTGCAAAAGTGAGGCGAATTACTACATATATTTATTCCAAGACTATATTATCTCAATCTTGAGGAGATACACTGAAGGAAGGGACTTGATTAGACCCAGTGCAATTCGTTTCGCCACTTTCTATTTGATATTAGGTTGCCTTAGTGAGTTGAAAGGTGCATTGATGATGATGTTCACTTCAAGTCACTGGAAATCATGTAAGTACTCGACCATAAGTGATGAAAAGCGGATTCAACAAGTGGCTTTAGATAGTAGGTTTTTGAAGAATATTATTACTTGCCTTAAAGTAGCATTTCCCCTTATTAGAGTGCTTAGATTAGTGGATTCTTATGAACAACCAGCTATGGGTTTCATTTATCCAGAAATGGATTGTGCTAAGGAAAAAATTAAAACAAATTTCAACGATGTGAAGAAAAGGTAATATTTCAACTTATTAGCTATATATATATATATATATATTACTTTAATGTTCATTTTAAATGCTCATTTGTAAATTAAAATCATATTTATTAAATGTAGTTATAGACCTATCTTCAAGATTATTAACAAGAGATGGGAGCATCAACTTTATAGATTGCATGCTGCGGCTTATTATTTGAATCTCTATTACCATTATATTCCCAATTTTAAAGTTGATATTAATGTTAAGATTGGATTATGGTTGCATAAAGCATATGGCTTCTAATCGAACTGAAAGGTGTAAGATTGATATATAGCTTGAAAGATTTAAGGATGCTAATGGACTATTTGGTATTGAAGCTGCAAGGTTAGCAAGAGACAAAAAACTCCTGCTAAATGGTGAGATTCATATGGAGATGAATGCCCAGAATTACAAAAGTTTGTTATTTGTGTTTTAAGTTTAACTTGTAGTTCTTCAGGTTGTGAGCGTAACTGGAGTGCATTTGAAATGGTATGTTATAAATAGTTCTTTTATTTGATCTTATATGTTATTATTAGGATTATAAATTTTATAAAGTTATATTTATATATAACCTTTTTCATTTTCAGGTCCATACCAAAAAGAGGAATAGGTTGCATCAACAAAAGATGAATGATTTAATGTTTGTAATGCATAACTTGAAATTAAGAAATAAGAAAGAAAGATGCATTGCTAACACTTCTACTTTCACTGTTGAAGATCTCTCATCTGATGATGAATGGATAGTTGAAGAAGAGAATGTGGTTAACTCATTAAATGAGAATAAGGGTGTGTTGCATATATTTCGAAGTGCAAGGGGTGAAGAAAAAGATGAGGAGGAGGAGGAGAAAATTGATGCTTATGTGAATTTAGAGAGTCCTGGAAGTAAGCCCCCAATCCTAGATGATTTGAACATTCATGATATTGATGAAGTTGAAGCTAAAATGCAAATGGGAACTTTAAAAGATTTGGAATTAGAGGATATGGAAATCATTGGTAGCAGTACAACTCATGATGATGTTGATATTGGTGAAGAAGAAGATGATGAAGATGTAGATGATGATGGTGATATAGATGGAAAAGATGGTGGAAATTGTGATGATTTATTTTAATTATTTCGTATTATGATTTATGAATTCATAACTTTTATTGGGACTTGTGGTTAATTATCTATATTGCATAACTTATGCTTGATTGTTTATATTATGACTTTTATTACGATTTATGACCAAAATATATGTTGAATTTCTTTATTTCTATTATCCATTATATTTTTTAATGACTACTTCAGTAAATTTACAATATTTGGAATTAATTACAAAGGTTATAAAAACTTATGTTTCTACGTTTCGATTCTCCGAACCCCCTAGCGATTCTACGTAAAATCGCGATTTTGACAACCTTGCTTACTCTGACTACCACTCTTATTATTCTTAGCTATAAATACAACAGTTGAGTTATCACAATACAATCTCAATGGCTTAGAAATAGAATCAACAATTCTAAGCCTAGACATGAAACTCTTCAACCATACACCATGTGAGGTAGCCTCCAAACAAGGTACGAACTTAGCCTCTATAATGGAAGTAGCAATTAGGGTCTACTTTACACTCTTCCAAGACATGGCTCCATCGATAAGCATGAAAATGTAACCAGATGTTGATTTGCATGAATCAACACAACCAGCAAAGTTAACATTAGAATATCCAATAACCTCCAAATTGTCAGTCCATCTATACAGGGAGCATGTAATCCTTTATTTCTTGAAGATATCTCATTACCTTCTTTGCAGCTCTCTAATAGTTAATACCTAGATTATTCTAATATCTCGCTAGCATCCTGACAACAAATGTAATGTCAGGTCTGGTATAAACTTGAGCATACATTAGGCTTCTTATAGCTGATGCATATGGGATGTTTTTCATTTGTTCCCACTCAAGCTCATTTTTTGGGCATTGGTTTAAGGTGAATTTATTACCCTTTATAATGGGTGCTACATTTGGTGAACAATCTTTCATCCAAAATATCTCAAAAACTTTGTTGATATAGGTCTCTTAAGACAAACCTAAAATGCTTTCGATTGGGAGCCGGTACAATTTCTATTACTCTATTCAAGACTAAACCTTACATAGAAAAAGGGGAAACCAAAATGAAAAAGATACCATATGAAGATGAACATTATGAAGCATCCAGATAAGATCACGTGTGGACTTTATTGAAGGGAATGCCATAATAGAAGAACTTGCCTACGTTCACACAATAATGGTATATGATGAATAATCATACACATAATTTGTTGAATCTTAGCTTACCCTTGCACATTTATGATATCAAATCATTGTCTGTACAATGTTAATATTTTCTATTTCCCTTGTGCAGATTAGATGAAGCTTGACCATTTTATCTACTTTGTTTTAATGCTGTAGAATAAAGATCTTTCATGGATGTTGTAATTTCTTAATATTTTATAATAAATTATTTTATTATGTTTTTTAACATTTTGTATTTCTTTCATAGATTTTGGTAATTCTTCTACCCTTTTATATTTTCTTATATAGTTGTTTGTAAACTTTTTTAATAATCACCAAATATATTAGATAATGTTAGATAATGTTAATTTGTATAAATAATTTATCGATTTACTAGACTCCACTCTATAGTACACTACATCCATTTATTATACACTAATAAAATTATTTTTTTTGTTATTCTTTATGTAAATTTTTATTTTTTTAAAAAAATTATTTTTCTTTATATGATTTTTCATAAAAAAATTAATAATAATAATAATAATAAATTACACTAAAGACAGTTTCAAGTTTATGCCTTTACGATCTATTTTTAAATAATTTTTTTGAATATATTATTTGACAAATTTAATATATATATATATATATATTATTTTACAGCATTCCTTTATAATCTTCCTCCAAATTCATTTCGCACGGTTGAACAGAATTTTCCTCCAATTTCATGGCGTTGTTTGGGTCTAGACTACCTCTCTCCAATTTCATCGGCCGTTGTTTGATTCGCCGAGTCGCCCGCCGAACCAGTAGAAGAATAGCCCTCTGACAACACCCCGTAAGCATATCTTTCCTTCCCTTTCGGCTTCTGTCCAGCTCAGCTCTACAGCAAACTCAACTTCCAATTTCATTGGCCTAGTTGTACCGGTGGGGCCTGCGATACCGACTTGCGATGGCTAGAGTCAAGGCATGTTAAAATTACATTTCAGCCCTTGGCTTATGTTCATTTAATTACATTTCAGTCCGTGCCTAAAAGAAAAAGGGTGCGTTATCGAAACCATCGGTCAATCGGACAGGAATTATTCCATTCTACATGCATTTCCCTGCAAAATCACAGTGCTTCCATGGCATTTCTTTACAGATTTACAGTGCACGTGCTTACATAGGATCGCGCATTAGCTGTCAGGAACAGTAACCTGACAAACATGTCTGCGTCACGCACTTTTCCAGATGCTAATAAATTATTGTATGAAAAAAAGAGAATAGCATTATAAAAATATTATAATATATTTATAAATTTTAAACCATCTTAACCATTAAATTTTATAATTTTACTTAAAATATTTGAAAAGATTCATTTTAATTTATTATACGTAAATTTTGCATTTTGATCCACGGTTATCATAGTATAGTTATGTAAATAATGATTTTTAAGTTGAGTGAATTAGATTTAAATCCTTAATTGTAATTACTAAAAAAAAATTGCGTTTGACACCCATCTTAAAAAAAAGTCTTACATCTTTCTATAATTAGAAAAAAGATTTAATGTATAATAAAATTTATATATATATGATAGTAAAATAGATAATTTTAAATTAATTATCATTTGTTTATTATAAAATTATATATGTTAAATTCCTATTAGTATGTATATATCATACAAATATAACATATTGCATATAATACTCAATTATTCTTTGTCTTGAATAATTACCCTTGTACACTTGCTGACGTGTAAACATGTATTAGTTGTTGTTTCCATTCCATGGCATGTCTGTGGACACCGTCTCACACATATCTCGGCGTAAACTCCGAAGAACCACGTAGACATAATAATATCGTCAGTGTTTTTTAGGAGAGACGGTTGACAGCAATGGATTGGCTTTGGTAGAGATTTGCCTTTCACCATTAAGAAGCACCCTCAGCCCCTAATAATTTAAACATGCTTCGTAAATTCATGTTATTTATGGAGGGGTTCGATACACTTCATAATAACATACATGTCTTTTCAGTTGTGTGCAGGTTCATGCTATCAGATATACCAACAGGTTCAAGTAATAGAACTTAAGCTTAAAGTGCTTAGTCTTTCTATGAAATTTAGGATTGAAGGAAATGGAAACTGCAGCTTGATTATCAACAAAAATATGAGTTGGTTTTGATTGCATCATCTTCAAATCTATCTATAATTTCTTTAGCCAAACTATATGATTTACATTAGCATTTGTAGCCACAAACTTGGATTTAGCAATGCTTTGGGCTATGTTCTCTTGCTTGATTGAACACCGATTAATCACACTAGATCCAAGGTTGAACACTAACTTGTTGTGCTCCTCATATCATCCATTGATCTAGCTCAATCACAATAAGAAAATCCTTCAAGCTTGAAATTCTCACTTCTTGAATATTTTGCACTAAAATCAATAGTTCCTTTATGTAGATATCTCATTTTTGCCCTCATCTAGATTTGTTTAAAAAACATAAATAAAAAATAAATAAATAAAAATAAAAGTAATAAAGAGCTTGGTTTTAAGAAAAATTGAATAAAAATATAAGTAAATGAAAAAACTTTTGAAATTATAAAAAATAACAAATAACAAAAATTGATAAAAATTGTGGATATTTTCAATAAAAATGAGGAAAAATGAGACTCTAAATTAAGTTCGGGAACCTTAAATCAATAAAAATCAATCAAGACCGTTAGTTTATATGTAATTTAAGTGCAACAATAAACTGAGAAATGAGCTGACTCAACTAGTTTGCATGTTGGTCTAGTGCGCGTGGGGAAAGGGTAGGTCGTGAGTTAGAATCCCACCTAAGGCACTTTGTGCCATTTTCTTTTTTCTTCCTCTAGGTGGACACGTGGTAGCACATGATTGGATGGAAGGCGCCATGTGTCTCACACTTGATCATCTTTAACCTTCGACCGACGACCTAAGAGGAGAAAAACGATCGGATAACGACAAATCTAACTCGCCCAAACTGATTTTTCCATGCAAATCCATTAACATTCAACTAAAAGATCAATAAACAACAATTTTAACAAGAAAAAACAAACAAATCAAATAAAAAAAATGGAGTTTATCCCTTAAATTTGGCCTACCACGATTCAACCTTATCCTAAGCTCTAAATGTGATTCGCCTTGCACTGCTATAAAAGGAGTTTAGGAAACACTCGAGGCACTTTATGCCATTTTCTTTTTTCTTCTCTTAGGTGGACACATGACAACATGTAATTGAATGGAAGGCGTCATGTGCCTCAAACGTGATCATCTTTAACCTTTGGCCGGCGACCTAGGAGGAGAAAAATGGCCGGATAACGATGAATCTAACTCGCCCAAACCGATTTTTCCATGCAAATCCATTAACATTCAACCGAAAGATTGATAAACAACAATTTTAACAAGAAAAAACAAACAAATCGAATTAAAAAAAAATGGAGTTTATCCCTTAAATTTGGCCAACCATGATTCAACCTTATCCTAAGTTCTAAATGTAATTTGTGTTGCACCACTATAAAAGGGAGTTCAGGAAACACTCGATGCACTTTGTGCCATTTTCCTTTTTCTTCCTCTAGGTAGACATGTGGCAGCACATGCTTAGATGGAGACATCATGTGCCTCGTATGTGATTATCTTCAACCTTTGGCCGATGACTTAGGAGGAGAAAAATGGCCGGATAACGACAAATCTAACTCACCTAAACCGATTTTTCCATGCAAATCCATTTACATTCAACCGAAAGATCGATAAACAACAATTTTAACAAGAAAAAACAAACAAATCATATATAAAAAAATTGAAATCCCTTAAATTCGGCTAACCATGATTCAACCTTATCCTAAACTCTAAATTTAATTTACCTTGCACCACTATAAAAGGGAGCTTAGGAAACACCAAAGGGGTTAGAAATTCATGTTTTAGAAGCTTAAGAACACCCAATCTCACATTTTCTCTCTCTAGAAACACCTACCATTGGCTACCACCTTTTCTCTAGAATTTTACCATTTATACTCAACCTTGAGCTTAGGTTTATGTGCCATTAGTTCCCTTAGGTTGCGAGGAGTAAGATGTCAAATTTACCAACAAGTATGTGGCCATCACTGATACTAACAGTAGAACAACCATTGATAATTGGATTGGAGTTCTATGGGGCATTGTCTTGGGTTTTTTATATGGTTTTTTATCATGACCCTGTGCTTTGGATTCTAATAGGCACCAACAAATACGTTTTTATATATGGGCATTGTTCCTGTTTGTTTTGTATTTTTGAATAATTTCATTCATTGTTTGCTCGGTGAGCGCAACAAACGCAATCAGATTCACAGCCATCTCCATTGTCACGCCCCAAAGGGGGCCTGGAAGTTTTCACTAAAAATTATCATGACACATGTACACCCGTTACATGATAATCATCTTACATGCTAGAGATCGTAAGACTTTAACTAATTAATTATATTTACAACTGATCATATTACATATAATTATATAATAAAATATAACTATGGATTCCATATCCCACAGTCAACTATGATCATAGAGAGTCAATATTCCCTACCAACTAGTAAAATGGAATAAAATTCTAAGTTTCACAAATTCAATTTTTACATTAAGGTCCTAAAATAACATTTCATCTAAATAATCTATCATTCGCAACTCTTACTTTATCGTTCTTGGCTTCAAAAAAACTCTCGAGCCTTTACATCTTATCCCATCCTAAGCTTTTATAATTTTACCTACAAAATAGTTTGTGGAAGGGTGAGCACACTATTACTCAATGAATGGGAGTGTCATACTTTCAATGTTACACACACATAAGCAATTTCAAATCAAGTTATTAAATCATACCAAACACCAAATACATGTTTTTGCGCCACCCCCTCCCCCCCCATTTTTTTTTAATTTCTTTCTCTTTCCTTTTTCCCTGTTAGACTCCTTTCCCTTTTTCCTTTCCCCTTCCCCACGCTGGCACCCTTCCTCTCCTCGCCGATCCTATATCTGTATCTATATCTATATATAACGATTTGGACAAATTAGTTTCCCTTAAAATACACCAAAGTTATACTATTACATGCTATTCTTGCTCAAAATACTTCTACCTAGTATATTTCTAGTTATTCTAAAATTTTCTAAGCTAAATACTAATTTTGATATGATTTGATATTGTATTTAAATTTTGAAAATTAAATTTGTTTTGTATAAAATTGATCTAGTTGAGTTGCACTCACTTCAAAAAATACACTGGTGGTCACGAATCGTTGATCGGAGGTCATATACGAAAGTTATGAATTTTTTTCTTCAATTTTTCTTTTCCCTCTTTTCTCCCATTCTCTCGCTGTCTTGTCTCCCCTCTTTACTTTCTAGAGCTTTCTTCTCTTTCCGCTATTCACACCACCCCTTTTTCCTATATATATATATAATATTATATTTTATATTATAATTATTTATAATTTTTTTTCAAGACTTGTTGCCCCTTTCCAATATATATATATTAATATTATATTATATTTTATATTATAATTATTTATATTTTAATATTTTGTGCGTGTACGACAATATTTTTAAATTTTAAATTTTTAGTATTTTATTACAAAACTTTACGTCTAAGCTAATTTGATTATTTTGGACATAAATATTTATTCTAAATTTTCATTTGAAATTCTTAAATCTATAGTTTCAATTAATTTCATTATTTAACCTAATATTGTTCGAAATTTATGTTTTAAGGAATTTATTCTTTTAATTTAAATTACACAAACTAAAATTAGGACTTACAATTGTTTTTATTTATATATTTATTTATTTTTTTATTTACCTATATACGGATATTTTCCAATTACTTTGCTTCCTACATTTATTTAATAATATATTTCATAGAATTTGAAATGCTACGTTCATTATCCTTTTTCTTTGCATATGGTTATTCTTTCCAATTGTTTTAATATCTATTTCTCATTGTTTGTTATATTTATCAAATAAATCTTATGTCTTCCTCATTTTTTTCTATTTTTAAAGCTTATTATTAATTTTCATAAGTTTTTGGTTATTCGTAAATTATTAAAATAATATTATTGCATCGCAACGTTTTAAATTTTTCGTTATAAATTTCTCAAAATTTTTAGTATTACGAAATTGTTATTCTGGCTACCTCAACCTAGAAGTATTTATTATTTTACTTATTTTCTTTAATTTTTTTATAGTTTTTCAAAATTTTCGGGACATTACATCCATTCTCTTGCCATCCTATTAAACTTTTTAAAACATAATGAATTCTGCAATTTTTAAGCAAAAATTAAAAAAAAATCAAAAGATAAAAATTGGTTTTGTCTGGTTGGTCTTCTTCATATAACCCATTATACGAGATTACATATAGAAATAATTCTTTCTTAATCAAGACAAAAAGTTATATAGCAACTTAATAACCTTTTCCTGCATATAAGCGTCCTAAATAATTGTGCTAATCCAAAAGAGATAAGTGCTTTTTATGATTAAAATGAGTAAGAAAAGTGGTCTGAGGAAAAAAAGGCTAGCTTCTGTAGCAGTAGTTGTTGTTTTCTCCAATCATACCTTTTTATAGAAGAAGAACAAATTTTATAAGCACAAAAAATAAAACTAAGGAATTACATTTATCCTCTATGTTATTGAGCCAAAACTTTTTCTATAATTTCACCTTTATATCCAATTTTGACTCTTTGAAGTGTCACTATCCCGATGACTGGAAGATCATACCACAAAGTATCTTGGGACTAATCATTGGAGCAGTTGGGGTGGTCATGGGCACACTGCAATACAATATCTTTTTTCTGGTATGTAGAGTCAATGGTGCAACCCTTAAACATACCAGGCCAACAATTGAGGGGTGGAATATGAATGGAAATAAAAATGAATCCCAGGTTGCAATAGACATGGTAAACCAGTCGTTAGAAAATGAAATAAAATAAAGCAAGTCTAATTTTTAATTTTTATTTTCCGTTGTTGAAATGAGAAAGGTGATTTCGATCTTAAAAATGGGACATCGTTTTTCCGTTTATATTGGAATGTGATAAAAAGAGAATATTGATCAAATAAAGTGAAAAATAAAAGGACTTATAGCAAAAGTGGAAATCTTTGTTCTTGTCTATTAATCTTGATAACTGCCACCAAGAGATAGATAATATGTAATTTTCTTCTCTTTTAAATTATTCCACAATCAATTTAACACATAATGCTTATGCATGTATACAAAATGAATGGATCTTAATCATACAGGTTAACATATTTTATAAAATCAAATCTCCCGTGTATTAAGTAAACTAGTATACATCGATTGAGCATTTGTCAATTTTATTGCATCATCATCTTCAATATTATTACGAGTTTTGATAATGATTTTTCATAATTTTCAAATTTGCAGATAAACTCAGCTGTTGACTTCCTAATTGGGCCTGTTCAGCTAGGAGTTGCTTTTCTTTGCACATAAAAGGAGAAGTGTCCCATGGTTTTCTGATGGAAACTACACATGATCATCTATCTCCCTTCTGAATCTGCGAGGCTGAGCTAGAACTGAATATTACATAAATATGTTCTGTTTGGATTGTTACACAATATCAGGGTGGCTGAGCTTTAGTTTTGTATGCTTATCCTTATTGTGTACTCATCATTATCTTGTGGTTGTAACTCTTCTATATATACTTAACAGAACTCTCGCTGGAGCATATTTCTTATAACATCGGCTTCTCGTATTGGATCTTTCATTGCAGCTTCTATAACCTGGTTAAGCACATGCTTTGTTTCCATTTTTCCTTTCGGATTAATTAGTGGCATATCTTTATTTATAGAAAATTTCCATTATATTCCTTGAATTCACTAGACCAGGCATAACTATCACAAAAACAAGCTGGTTATTCTGTCTCTAAAATTCGACTTTTAAAAAGTGTTCATCTTTTTTTTTTCTTTATTTATTTTGTCCTATTATTGCATCTCATTTAAAATAAATAAAATCCCCCAAATGCTACTGTATTTTTCAGAAATACTATCCTAACCATGAAACTTTTATTTTGATCATTGAAACCTCTAAACTTTTTTTGAAAAGTCAAATAATTATACTACTCTTATACAATAGAAATACTTTATAACCCTAATACACATGAAATGACTATGATGTATCTTTCTGCTTGGATGCTCCAGCAATTGGCTTTAAATTATTTTCAGTAATCATAGCCCATCAAAATGACTCACTAATGTATGAATGTTAGAGGATTACGTAATATGATATCCATACTTTTTCTATGGCCACCTTGTAACTTGCATAAAGGTTGACTGTAGTTTCACACCTTTCAACATATATGCCATTAAAAGAATATAGTAAGACGTGAATGCTTATGACAATATAATTATCATTTCATTTGATATCAACAAAATATTCTAGTAACTCCAGTATTATTCAATATTTTCATGGTCATGGATCGTAAGGTCAACACAGCCCGATTTACTAAGTACTGCGTTTATGAGATCAACAAAAGATGTTGAAGATGCATGAAAATTTTGGAATTTATTGCGTAAAGCCAAAATGCTATATACTAGCTTCTTTTGTCCAGGTAAATATTAACTAGGCCCATTATTTATGGTTGGGCTCCTTATTGGTGGAAGCCCACATGGAATTTATTCATTTAATATGAATAATTTCTCCCAAGAGTTTTGCATGGATTCTTTTTTTTTTTTTTTTTTAAAGTTAGTACTTGAATCTTATGAAGCTGCTTATATATAATTGCTGACACGGTAAACTTATATAATATATTTAATTAATAAAATTAATTAAAAATTTTATAAATTGAAAAAAGAAAAATAGAAGGAAAAAGGAAATAAAAAATAAAAGAAAAAAAAAACACTATGACCATTGTTAGCCACCTAATTTCCTTCTGATTTTCTTTTTTCTTTTCTTTTTTTTTTTCATTTTCCCTGTATTTTTTTAATTCTTTGAATTTTTTTTTGTATTTTTTAATTAAATATATTACATGAGTTATCCACGTCTATAAGAAATTACAAATAAGTAACCAAAATATTAAAAAAGTAGGCTCCAAAGCAAAGTCAAGCCCTTTAGGTGTTAACTTTTAAAAATTTGGAGAGTCAATGCAATTACAAAACATTTCAAGGGGTAACCCTTATAATTTACCCGTAATAAATTGGCAACTAAATGGTTGTATCAATTTTCTTTTCATATTTTTTTTCTTTTTTCTTTTCTTTTCCTTTTTCTTCTTTGAGGGGATGCTTTCTGATTTGATGAACTTGTCTAGGCTGCCATGGCTGTAGTTGAACCATCCAGGTTGCTTGTGTCGCATCAGGTCGATGTAAAATCAATTCTTAACAATTGAGTGGCATATTTTCATGGCCAGTTCTAGTTGAACCAACCTAACTGATCCGAGTTTAACAATATTAGAAAAAGCTGTAGAAATCTAATTTCATTAAACGAAAGAGTGCCTAAGGACACCAAAGATTACTATAAAAAAATTTATATAATGTCTAAAGTGAGCACGATAAGTATCTGTACTTTCTATTATTTATAATTTTGTGTCAAAAGTCATCCTTTTTTGCAATTTAGTGTTTTACTTTCAATTTGGTTGTAATTTAGTATCTTTACTTTCAATTTAATTGGTAATTTAATATCTAAATTTTCATTAAATTACAATCAAACCTAAAGCACAAGTGTATACCATATAAGGTGAGGTAATATGTTTGTCAAGTAAAAATTTGATTTAGTGTGACGATTAGCAATTTTAATTTTAGGTATAATCTAGAGAAAACAACTTAATTCAATAATGATTTTGATATTACCTTATCTCTTTTACCTTAACCATTATTATTCTTTCTAATTGCTATAAATAGAATGGGAGAATGTAAGAAATAGGAATTTGAATTTCGATGCCAACCAATGGTAATACTGAATGCTTGAGAAAGGTATAGGTTTATTACATATTATTAATATATTGTTTGAAATGTGTAAAAATATAGTTGTTTGAAATAGGTTTATATGTTTAATTAGATGTTGGTTCTAAAAAGTAAATTAAGCAAAAGTCAGAACTGTACAGTCGAAATTCTTGCTCCAATCATCTCAAAAGAAAACAAGATGATTTTGAAGAAGAAAGAAATGAAGATATATGACAAAATAAATTCATAAAGAAAATATAGGTTGTAAAATAAATCAAGGATATAATTTATTGCAAGTCAAGACCCACCTTCACTAGTTAAGCATATTTAAAAAATATATTTGACCAATTCCACTAAAGTTGGACATAAATGTCATGGGTTATGTTTTCATTCAATGGAAGATAGTTATATATAGAAAACCAATAATTGATTCGAAGACAAAAAAATGAATGAGTTTTGAAACATTAATAGGAGATTGTTAACATTAAATACAAATTATTATCCATATCTACGGCATAACAAAATTGAATTGAAGAAATTAAAAGCATGATTATGAAGATAGGCGACAGGCGAGATTAAAGAGAAAATCAAGTTTTGAACATTGGGACATTATCTATGAATACGAAGCAAGATGGATGAGACAAAACAATAATTTTATCACATAAAAGAACCAAGTACAAGCATATTCTAAGAGTTGTCAAGAATCATTCATATACATGATAATCTATATTCTAATCATCTGAATTTTTAGCTAAATTGTAGAGGATCATACTTGTCAAATCCTCATGGACTAAAAACTACATTCCAAAGTTGAGTGTTTTTGTTTTCCCTATAGTTTCTATGCTTCAACGTGTCATAGAGTTAAGTGATACAGAGTAAAGGAAGTGACTAGAAACTATGTTAGAGTGATTGTGGAGTGAACTAATGCATAAGGCAGAACCATTATAAATCACTACTTGATTTTCTAATCCTTTACTCTTAATTTATCTATTTATTTACTTCTATTTGCAATCTATTTGTTGTTTAAAGACTTACAAACTCCATTGCTAAAATAGTTTAATTTAAATCAAATATTTGTCAATAAATAATTAAAAGGAATATTTTAATAAGAAAATGTTTTGTGAAGTAATCAATTCAACCCCCTCTTAATTACTTATTGGGACCAACAATTAGTATTAGAACTTAACTTGGTATTATTTGAGTTTAAAGATCAATGACAGAGAATATGAAAATCTAAACGAGTAAGGGACTGTGTTTTGATTGATCTAACTTTGCTTCTAGAAAATACAAATGGAAATTTTCATAAAAGCTTCAAACTATGAGACATGGGATGTATTTGCCATAGGAGAGAATAATTACTAGAGATGTTAGCAACCGAATGATAAAAAGAAGGTTGAAGCAAATTTGAAAGCAAAAAATCTACTTATGACAACCATTACTCCTTTTGAATTCTATATAATCTCATCTTACAAGAAAACTAAAGAAATTTAGGATGCATTGTGTGAAACACATAAAGGAGTAGGTACTATTAAGAACACCAAAATCAACACTCTCATGCAACAATATGAACTTTTTAGAATACCACCTAGAGAGGAAATTAAAGACACTTTTGGAAGGCTCACAACAATCACAAATGAATTATTATCATTAAATAAGAAAATTATATATCAAGATTTAGTATGGAAAGTTTTGAGGATTTTACCAAAAGCATGCAATTCTAAGCAAATTGTAATCAAAGAAACATGTGACTTAACTACACTCATACTTAGTCAACTTAGAAGCAAACTAATGGCATATGAAATAGAAATACTCAAATCGGAAAGTAGTGAAATTAAGAGCAAGACAATTGCATTCAAAGAAAAAGAGCGAGAAGAAGATTCTGATGATGAATCAACCAATGAAGATGATTAAGTGACTATGCTAGCTCGTAAATTGAACAAATTGCTCAAGAAGAAAGGCAAGAAATGTATTATCTATGAGAAAACTAACAAAAATGTAGATAAAAGCAACAATGAAGAAAAGAAAATGGAGAAGAAGGGTCTTTTATATTATGAGTGCAAAAAGCCTTAATATATTAAGTATGAATGCTTGGTTCTCAAAAAAAGGATAGATAAGTACAAAAAGAATAAGAAGTGATCACTTATGGCTACTTGGAGTGATCTTGAAGAATTTGAAATTGAAACAAAGGAATCAAGAAAGGAAGATGAAGATGCCAATCAATGTCTAATGGCAATTTTTGAGGTAAATTTTGATTTGGATTCCAAATCTATATTCAAAGATATATATATATTAAAATGTTAGATGCTCTCTGAAAACCTAAAGCAAAAATTGAAAACTTAGAATTAGAAAATAAAATCTTGGTAAAAGATTAGGAAAAATTATCTAAGGAAATGAACAATATAAAGATAAAAAAAATGTAATATTACAAGTAGATAAAGAAGCTTTTACCAATGAAAATCTAGTTCTTGAGGAGGAAATAAAGAACTTGAAAATCTACGCTGAAGATTTATCACAATTATTAAAAGTAACATTTAATAAATTCAATGAAAGTGATAAGAAGTTACAAATGCTAATATCTAGTAAGTGAATTAGTTCATTTAAACATGGTTTAGGATATGAAAAAAGAGAATGTTCAAACACAACAAGAAAGACATTGTTAAAGCTAAGGAACTAGCATAAACAAGTCTTAGGGTTAACATAAAAGAAGATAAAGGGAACGTTGTTGTATTTTAAAGCAATAACCATAACTTTAAATGGATATAAAAGTCGATACAATCCTAGAAATAAAAGGAGGTATTATAAACCAAAAACATGGAACAAGTATCAACATCTTATTCCCTATGCTTGTTATTTTTGTAAGGTTGATCATATTAAAAAATATTTTTTTTACAAGAGGAACAAGCTTAGTGATCATCGAATCAATAGAATTAGGAATACGAGCTTGAACTTTAAAGAGCTTAAGCTAGTTTAAGTTCCTAAGGAAATATAATACTTGTTGATGATTGCATGAACTCAAAGAAAAATTTAAAGTAACATCATATCTAGGTAATGGATGCTCATGGCACATGATTAGAAATGCTTCATTGTTCATAGCTATAACAATATAAGATAAAGGATATGTAACCTTTGGAGACAACAGTAAAGGAAAGATCATTAGATAGGGTATTATTGATCTAACTCCCCATACCATTGAAAATGTTTATTTAGTTAAACGTTTAAAATATAATTTGTCAAGTATCACTCAATTATATGATAAAGGTTTTAAGATAATTTCTAGAAAAGATAAGTGCATAGCTTGTAATGCTCTAAAACCTAGGCCATGTGATAGGAATCAAAATCCTACAAGACTTATTATTAGGGCAAGAGCCAAAGGATTTCAAATCTTGGCGATGAGGGTTCTTTTTGAACAAACCGACCTTGGAATTATTTTTATACTAACCTCTTTTCTATTACTTATGTATTGTGTATTTTAGCAGGCACACTTATCGAGCTTTATAGGGCGATGGATAAACTCACTAAGACTCAACTTGTGGGTTATCCATAGACTAACCTAAACCGAAGATGAGTTGGACCGACGAATTGATTTGAAGAACTGGCTTGTGAAGACTATTTTTGTATTTTGTTAGTTTTCTTTGAACCATTTATTTTGTAAGCTTTTGGGACATTTTATTTGGTTGTATTTGGAGATTTAGGACCCGTCACCCTTTAGTGGCATAGATGTAATTGTTTAGTCATTTTAACTTTAATTGGAGCAAGTATAAATACTTGCTAACTAGGGTTTTTGAGGGACTTTTTGAACATTTGAGAAATCTAAAAATTGTTGCCGTTAGAACCCCCTCTTCACGCCATCTACTTTTATCAATTTGACTTGTGAAATTGTGGCGAGTTGGCTTAGCAAATCTTATGAGTAATATCAAGATTTTACTAAGTTGCTTCTTGTTATTACTAGTGTGTAATATCTAGTGATAATAGGTTGATCTTTGTTTGTTTATTCACACCTAGATTAGGGTTCATATATTGCTTAGTTTTCATGTCAATTGTAAGGAGTGGAATTGAATTGTTCCATTGAATTTGATTGGTATTGGAATCCACTTATTGTACTTCTAATTTGGTTCACGCCTTTTGGGATTTTATCTACAACTTGTTCACGCCCATTTCATTGTAATAGAATCGATTATATGTGTGTTATTGTTGATTGGTATTACGATCCCTTGAACACATCAACTTTTGATCATCCGAGCTTACTTGTTCATACAATTAGGGCTCATAATACACTTGTTGTCACGCCATTTTTGGGATTGTTTGAAGAGGTTCTTCAATTAGGTTCATGTGCTTAGATTTAATCATTTAGGCACATCACTGTGGTACTACTCGTCACATGTCCTTATCTCACAAGAATACGTTAAGGTTTTGAATTAACTCTAATACCTTTTTATCTTGTAATTCCTATATAAAGATGTTCAATAGATCTCATAACTTCAAAATCAATTTTATAAATTCATATTCAACATCTAATGTAGCGGAAGTCTATAAACTCTAAGTTAACATTTTCCAAATGATAATATCTATTACGTTCATTTAGCAGAATTCTCTCAATTTCTAATCACCATAATAGTAATGGTAATCATTTTCTTCCTCTCTCCATGGTTCACCTAAACCTTGATGATCTTTTAGGTTATCATCTTCATCAACACCTGCGTCTAAAAAAATGTTCCTCAAAGGGCGAGCTAATGCCCATTACGTATAACACAAGCACACATACATGAACAAACACGAATAGTTATCATATGCATTATGCAGTACTTAAACACAAGCACAATTTCATAATATAATTTAAGTCCACAAGCAACAATAGGGTACTCATGACCCCCTTAATACTTAACACATTAGAATATAAATTGGTGATAAGAATTGCTACTATGGGCCCCACACCCATGATCCCTTAACCCTTAAACTTGGTGATGGAATCTGGTAATGAGTCATAATAGCTTTTTCAAGTAAACCCTTTTTATTTTCATAAGTTATGAGTCATAGTGATTGTGGAAGTTCATACACCTCTTTTTTCCTAATTCAACTAACAATTTATCTCTTTATTTTATGATTTGCATAAACACAAAAACCATAAAAATATTTATTTTCAACATTATAAACCCAAAAAATACCAAAATGATTTCGCCTTTATTTATTACTTACACATCAAATTGTGACTTGAATCTAACCTATGAAGTTTATGCACATCACAGTCTCAAATAACCCAACCACGAAAGAAGTCTTTGCTCATAACTAAAGGTGAGCTGAATTAGGTTGTAATTTTTGGAGAGCCTATGTTTATGTTACTAATTAGATACTTGCTAGAGATGAGAACCATGGTATCTACACTTAAGGAAGTGCATAAATTTTTAAATGAGTTCTAAGATCTCTTTCTTGAAAAGTTGCTCAAAGGGTTACCACCACTTTGAGGTATAGAGCACAGTATTAATTTGCAACTAGGGACATCTTTACTTAACTAACTAGCTTATTATGGTCGAGTAAACCCTAAAGAAACAAAAGAATTAAAATGCTAGGTGGATGAATTGATCAACAAGGGATACATGAGGGAAATTATGAGCTTGTATGCAATTCCTATGCTACTAGTGCCCAATAAGGAGTGATCTTAGAGAATGTGTGTAGATAGCCAAGTAATAAACTAAATTACCATTACATACAAATATCCATTCTAGGGCTTGATGATTTATTGGATGAATCCATTGGGGCTAAAGTCTTCTCTAAGATTGATCTACAAAGTAGCTATCACCAAATTCACATGAAGCTTGGAGGTGAGTGGAAAATGACTTTCAAGACATGCCATGGTCTCTATAAGTGAATAGTTATGCCATTCATCCTAACCAATTCACTAAACACCTTCATGCATCTCATGCATCATGTCCTACATGATCTCCTTGGGAAGTGTGTCGAAGTTTACCTTGATGATATTTTGGTCTACAGCCATGACTTGTTAAGTTATGTTAGTCACTTATGACTAGTGCTTGAAATGCTAATAGTTGAACGACTCTATGGGAATCTCCAGAAGTGTACCTTCTATTAGTTAGAGGTGATATTTCAAAGCTTTATAGCTTCTAAAGAAGGAGTTAGGATGGATAGAGAGAAGGTCAAAGAGAAGCTTACCACAACACCAGTATTAGCCTCACCTAATTTTGGGAAATTCTTTGAACTGGAGTGTGATGCTTTAGGAGTCAAAATATGGGGCACGTTATGTAAGAAAGAAGATCCATTGTCAATTGGACCTTGACTACTTTGCTTAGGCTATGGACGGTAAGAACCTTATCGATTGGAACTTATGTCTACCTATTATGGAATCTTCTTACAATAGGTCTACACATGGTATCACTAGTAAGTCTCCATCTAAAGTTGTGTATGGATATAATCTAACAATTCCTTTGGATTTACTATCCATACTAGCATCAAAGGAGGAAACTTTAAGTGATGTAGATAAGGACTAAGAAATCTCGAAGCTACATCAAAAGGTTTCTGAGTACATTGCCAATATGTGGCTAAGAAACAAAAACAAAAAACTAGAGAAAAGAAGGCAAAGCATTTTAAGTCGAGCAATCTTATATGGATCCATTTGAGGAAGGACAAATTTCCTAGTCAAAGGGTTAGCAAGTTATGTCTAAAAGTGGATGGTCCAATCAAAGTATTCTAGGAGATCAATGACAATGCATGCAAGCTTGAACTTCTCAAAGACTATGGTGTTTCTGTAATCTTCAATGTCTCTATCATGACCTATACATACCTAAGGAAGCTAACTAGCTTAAAGATCCTTCAAATTTAAGGGAAAATCTCTAATAGCCTCAAAGATGTGATAAAAATTAGATTCTAGAATTGATAAGTCAGGTGAAGGCTTAAGGACGTCAAAATTTGGCCGAAAGGATTTTAGCTAAACAACCCTTTGAGAATGAAGCTACCTTTGCGTAATGCTATGAGTTAATACCATATGTCATGCAGGAATCCATCTATGTCAGTCATATGGGTTGTGGAGGACTAGGCTAATCAAATCTTGTGCACTAATCAAAAGACTAAAATCAAAGTGCATCATCTTAGCCTTCTAAAAGTGCATCATGCCAAATAGGTGAAGGCTACACACAATAGCTAAACTTAAGATAAACACCTACTCATAAAGGAAGCTGATTCGATCAAATTTGTTTAGCCAAATTTGTTCATTTATTCTCTATAAGGATATCCATTTCCTTTCCAATCAAGCAATACGGTGTCCACTAATGATTGAGGACTATAGTGTTAATATTTTGTTACTACCTTGTTAATACTATAATATTACTCTATTATGTTTTTATTACCATTTTATCCTTCCCTATTTTAGTATAAATATAACACTTCTTATAACATTTGTAATGAATGAAGAATATTTTTTAAAACCTTAATTATTGGATCTTTTTGCTCTCAATACGCATACTCTCATAAATCCTTTAGCAATATTGTGCTGAGTAAACCCTAATCTAATTTGTGCATTCATCAAATTGGATTCGGTTAGTACATTTATTTCTTGGTGAGTCATATCCTTGAACTAGTGTATAGAAATTGCTAAAAACTTATTAAAATTGTAATTTCCATATTTAGGAATTAACCCATTTGCCACCCACTATTAACCTATTTTTTTTCCTCAGTGATTCCTTCTAGGCACATCATCTTAGAGGATATGGAGTAAGACTATAGAGCTGTAGGTAACATAGTGACAACATCATTATCATGACATTTAAGCCATTACTCTTCGTTAATTTGTTTTGTATAAACTTGTTTAAAGGTTAGAGAGATCGAAGGGTGGTTGAATATTGAAATCAAGGCATCATAATCACAAGGAACACCATGAAAGGCAGAATTAACAAGGCCAATAGCAACTAATCAGTGACTACTAGAAGAGTGTTGATCAACAATTAATTTGAGGTCATTGAGGTAATTAGACATAGGTTCATTTTAGAGAAGAAGGTTAGGAAGTTGTTGTTAGAGTTCCATTTCTTAAGCCACTATGTTCTTAAGAAATGTTATTTAGTGGTAGCCCAGATATCATAGGTATAGGGATATAGTTTAAAGGATATATATGTGTATAGTTATACTTGGAGACCTAAAAAAGGCAATGATGACCCATCACATATCCCACTTAATTAGGACACGCTAAGGCTGCTAGAACCTCTAAACCTATTAATTAGCCTTTATTTGATTTAATTTTTGAAAATCGTTCATTAATTTTATTTGAAGAAAATATATTACCATCATAAATGAAAACTAAGTTCAAAAGTCCAATATAGGAGTTCAATAACTAATTTGGTTGCAAAGTTATACTAATCTTTGATAACTCTCCATCTAGCATCATCTTAATCCTTAAAATGGCTAGCTAAACATATAACACATGTCATGCATACCTATTATCATGCAATATCAAAGATTCATTAAAATATATAATTTAAGCATAGCAAATAGCATGGAAGCACTCATGAATTTGGACACATAACTAGGAACAAAGGGGTTTGACCCTACTCAATAGGTATCAAGGGACTATCATGACATGTCCAACTACCATGATTGAAAGTAAATCAATACCTTATCCTTTTCCAATGCTAATAGTCTCATCTAGGTTTTCACTCCAAACACAAAGCTACCATTATAGTCATAGTTCATTCCTACCATCTCGTACAAAACCCATACCTTATACAACATTTAGTTGAATTCTCTCCACTTCCATGGCTATTTTGTGCAAGTATTAACCCTTTTGACTACTTACAGTACCATCTTTATGGCTCAGGTGCCTAAAACCTTCTAGATCGGGAGCCTATGCATAAAACAACACACATATACGTTAAGCCAAGTCTATGTATTAATTTATTATAGTTTCTAATATCAATCTATCCTTTTATCCTTAAAACCTATAGGCAAGTGCACTTATTAATTTTATAGTATAGTAGATTTTAATATCAAGTGTCAACCCAACCAAAACTATGAGTACTAATATTAACCTTTTCCCTATTATCTAATTTGCAAAACCAAATCATTAAACTAATTAAAGTAAATAAGAAAATCACTAATGAAAATATGTATCTAGATATTGAATCCCCCTAAAATTACTAATTCAATAAACTAATTATTAATCAATTGTATTATTGCATTCTTAAAATGAACTAATAGGTTTCTTGATTCTATTCATTCCTAAATCTAGGCTGATTAACTGAAATCTCTTCCTAAGAAAAAACTCCTAAAATCAAATTATTTTTTATATATGAATTCTACTATTAAGTTTAAATCCAATCTGGAAGATTTATGTCATCCTATGTCTAGAATTGTGTACAACTCCTAATTATGTTAGATTTATTCAAATATAGGATCTCTTGATCTCTATGTGTGAAATCAAATATTTAATTAATACTCTAACAATATTAGTCTAAATTACAATTAAGAACAATTTAATAAAAGTAATGAATTATAATCCCATCTCTAAGACTACTAAAATCTTGATATCTTTCGCTTGGACTATGCCCCTCCTTTATAATGATCAACTGCTACTTAACTAGGAAATTTGTAGTTTCTTAGAATGTAAATTGAGTCTTCATAAACTAGGAAATTTGACATCAATAGCAAAGAAATTGGTTGTTTATAAATTGGAAAAGTAATCTTTAGTAGCCATGATTAAATAGGAAAGTGACATCCTTATGTAACATAGCCTTAACACGATTGTGTAAATGCTTGTGTATCTCTTGACAACGAATTATCTTGAAAAATTACAAATTAGCTTTGACACAGTCTTCAAATGAGCATATCCATGCCCATGTACTTCTGCATGACTTTTGACATGGTCATACATTAAGCCTTTTAACTTGTCTTCTCTATAAGCTCAACACAACTCCCATCATGATCGTATTGGTGATCGTATCATGCATTCTGCTTTTGCAACTTGATCATTTTAATTTCAATTCACGTAAAATTTATGGGAATTTGCTTCATTTCATCTAAAGTGCTTTTAAAGATTTGAAGTCAAAATATCTACTCAAATGTGCTTATAAAATAGATAGAAACATATAAAAATTAATTAATTATAAGTGTTTTTCCAATACTTACCAGTTTCTTAATAATTCTAATGCACAACAAGCAAACAATCCCATACTTGAAAGTCACCAATAACAATGAACTTCAATTAGTTGATCCTCTAACTTGAATTAATGATTCACATACAACTAAGAACACAAATTATTATTGATTAGTATTAGTATACAATGATCAATTGAATTAAACTTAGTTTTATATTAATTAAGTAATTTATTTCCATTTAGTATTCTTAATTAATTAGTATCTTGACTTAACTAATTGAACCAATTCAATAAGTGAACCAATTAAAGAAAAGATTGAATTAATTGGGAATAAATTTTGGACTCGGTTTAGCTTTAGGGGGATTAGGCCCTAAACTAATTAAATAAAGTATTTTAATAATTTAATTAATTCAATCTAAGTCGAAAATTGGTTTTAGGTGAATCGATTGAGACAAATCAACTTAGTTCATTGTGAAACAATTTAGACCAATTGAATCCCCACATGAGGTCCTAACCACTAATCCTAATTCTCCATGTAACTGTCATCAAATTTAGTCATATATCATAGACATTTCATTGTTACAAACATTAAGTTCAATTACACTTACCACTAATTATTAATCATATTATTAGTTATTCATATGTCATAATAAATTTTAAATAAATTATTTACAATTCATTTCTAAAAGCTATAATGTGTTTATAAAGGTCCACAATTATATTGCATTTACACTGCCTAACTTTAAATGAGTTTGACAAGTTTAACAACGTAACTATTAGGTTAACTAAGTAACTCATCGCATAAATCAAGTGTGCACTAGAATCATTTTATTAATGAATTTTGTTAATTTTAATGAGCATATTTTCTACTAATGAGAAAGTAACAAAATCATGAACAAAAGGTCAAACTCAAATTAATGAGTTTATTAGTTAGTAATAGCAAATACTATAACCATGTCATTACTTTAATAGTAAACATTATAATATAATACTTTTACTATCAAAGTAACTTAATTGACAAATCAATACGCACCAAACATACTTTACTAATTGACTTCCGTTACTTTAATAGCGATAAATATCATAATATTGTCAGTATGGCGCTATTATGCCAAAACCGAATTCAAAACACCTTAAAGTTACTAGTCATCTTCTCCATCACCCCATAATAGAAAAATCAATTTACATGTCAACATATTTGACATTTTTTATTTTAAGATATTATAATATTTTAGCATATTCCTTGTTAATGTACCTTAACTTTTCATTTATTTTTTATGTAATACTTATTGTCATAATGTTGTTTATAAAAAGGGAACATGACCAACAATGATTTGTTTCCATTATCGTGTCGTCGAAAGAATTTAAACCGTAGTAGGTCATCTTCCCCATAAAAGGACTTAAAAAAACAACTGAACATCAGAAATATATATATATATATATATATAATTAATCAAAATCAAACTCATAGCACATTGATAAATTAATGTCATACAGTATTAGTAATGCTATTATTTATTAGATTCTTCGTACTTTTAATTTGGACTAAACAACGATTTATTTAAAAGTGAGATCTAGTCTTACGTCTTTATCGGATACACGTTCACCACCGTCAACGTCGAGTTACACCGCTAGACTCTGAATAAACCTCCTTCGACATTTCCATACATTCTCCGCCATCGATTCAAGCTTGGATACTCCATCGCAGCCTCATCAATATGAACACCAAAGCAACAAATGAAGCAAAGATTTAAAGATAATACTATGAAATAAAGAAAGACTTGATTCGATGAAGCAAGTGAAATTCACTAGATATCCAATATCAAAGATCGTAAACATGAAATCCAGCGAGCTCGAATACATAATAAACAGACTCCATCATGCAACTCAGTGACGAAGGACCATAGCGGAGCAGCTGGTCGAAGACTCGTTGGAATAGGACATTGGAGCAGAAGACAATTGAAACCAATTATAGTTATGTCACAGAATCAGTGAAGGAGAGAACTCATGAGAGACCTCCATCGCAACTTCTTGTTAGGCCCAGCCCACTACGACAAACAAAAGTATTTCTATTCTCAAGAATTTTCAACAGAGACTTACAAACCTTAATTTTGGTCACTTTCTTCTTCTCTACTATTTCCGTCTTTTCCTCTTTTATGTCCTCTCTTACTGTTTAGCCGTCTGTGTGTGACTTATGCAGGTAGAATATGATAATGGCTGGATTTGATAGAGCCACTTTTCGGAACTAATTTTGGGTTGTAACTTCATGCCCTCTTTCTCTTTTTCCTTACTATTTATATGTATTGCATGAAGTCACTATAGATTTAACTATTTTTCCTGCCCAAAGTACAATCTCTAACTATGTGTACAATTATTATCATCAGTATTTACCAAATGTGTACATACTTGTAATGTCCTAGAACCTGGAACGCTATAACCCGCCATGTATCACTATTAAATAGCAACACGCTAAGTCTCTAAATCTCCGCTCCAATTTCAAATTGTTCATTGCTACTATACTTTAATATCATTGTTACTTCAATAATAGAAGCCAATGATTCTCAAATGAATCATTCCGGTCATCATTACTTAAGTCAAATATATTAAAGCCCAATTTCAAAACTAGAATAAACATCTATTAACATATAATAATTAATATAAATAAAAGTCTAACAACTATCTTCCATGTCAATAACCTAAGTTCTATCAAGGAATTCTCCAACAACTTTCACATTATTCTTTACCAATATAATAGTAGTACTCTCTTCCATATTCATTGTGATAATGTTTCACTAAGTTTTCATTCTCATCATAATCAATATGTTCATCATTTTCACCTGTAGTTGAAAAAATAGTTAAAATGAACTTATACCCAGTACGTTAGTATCACATAAGCATGCACATTCAATTCAAACAACAACAATATCATCACACATAAATGCAATAGTAATACACAGCAAGCCATTAGATTATCATCTTCGATTAATCAACATACAACATAAGGGTACTCATGATCCTGTTACTCATATAATATTTATGTAGATAAAATCCTAAGTTAAGAATTGCCACTATAGGCTCATTATAACCCTAATTTACCCCTTATCATTTCGATACATGACTCTATTATGGACAACGCGACATATCGATCCTCAGAGTGCCCTTAAGGGATTTGCTACCTCTAGCCCCTAAGCCGAGTCAGGCATAAACAATGTATACAATTAAATCCAATATCCAAATATAATCATTTAAATACTATGCTAACAATCATAAATAGCAAACATGGTAAACACATACCTAAAAAAGTGTTCTTATGGGTACCTCTTATGTCGCTAGGAAAGAGATATAAACCTATTAATCATAAAAGGCTAGGTGCAATTCTATTATACAATTTAATCTAGGTCTCCTAATTGGTTAATTCTATATTCTAATTGCAGAATTCCCTTCCTCAATGTCTTGTTATACATAATTTGTAATTTAAAATCACAATATAATGAAATATAATTGAATAGAAAGTGTTCTAGAACTATATGGTTGTGTAAGAGACTGTATAGTGGAACATGGGCTGGAGCACGACCATGCTAGTGGTCGTGTATCTTTTTGTCTAAATGCCATTTTAGCACCCCAAGTACATGGACATGAATCTGACTGAGTATCTTTCTATGTAATTTTGTCATTTTAGCATGCCTAAGTATACAATTGTGTATTTGGCCGTGCACCTTTCTATGACTTTTTATAGTTTGACATGCCCAAGTATATGAGCATGTCCTTTACCCATATACCTTTCTATACACATTCATGTTTCTATACGGGCAGGTACACGAATGTGTATCCGATCACATACGACACTGTTCGTCATGATCCCCTTTTCCCTCTTCTCCAATTTGTTCATAAGGCTAATTTCTATGATTCTAAGCCTAATTAATCAATTAACATATTAATTCTAATGTATTATATAGATCTTATGCACTTACTTGTTTCGTATTGTGATAAGAACCCTCAATTCACTTGATTCCACGCCCGTTCCATCTCATTCCTTGTTTGAGCTCTATCAATATGTCACCAATTTAATTTGTACCTATGAATGATTAATTGTAAAATGTACTTTAACGATCAGAATCCTTACTTGATAAAAAAGGGGTTGATTTTGTAGGTGTTTGCTAAGTCTCCTTGTGAGTCTCTAAGAAGGTCTCTTAAGTTGTAATTATGCAAATAAGGGAAAAGAAGAGGCACTAAGTCAAGGGATGTTTAAATACTCTATCCTTGAAAATACCAAACTGCCCCCATCTCTTTTTGCTATTTACTTATTTACCTTATTTTTATTTTTATAATAATTAAATAATAATTTATATATTATGTGTATTTACATTCTCCCTCCCTTATAAAAACTTTCATCCTCAAAAGTTACTTGGGTTTAGAAAGAGTTCTGAATGCTTTCTTCACATGTTTTCTTCTAACTCTTATGCTGTTTCCTGTTCTGTTTGATTTGTCCATTATACCTTAACATAGGGAGTTACTCTCCTCCTTAACACTTGTTCTTTATTGTCTACAATTCCTATAGGTCTTTCAATGAATGGTAAATCCGGCTACACATTTAAAGGCTCCAAAGTCACTATTTGGTCTAGGTTTAGTATAGATTTTCTCAACATTAATACATAAAATACATCATGTACCCCAGCCAAACTTAGTAGTAGAGTTAACCTATAAACAACAGTACCAACTTTTCAAGAATCTCAAATGGACCCACATATCTTGGATTTAGTTTCCCTCTCAAGCTAAATCTAATTACCCTCTTAGTTAGAGATAACTTCAACAGAACCTTATCACCCACTTGAAATCCAAGAGGCATCATTGTTTATCAACATAACTTTTCTAGTGACTCTAGGTTGAAAACATCCGCCACCTTATCACCTTTATCTTATCTACCGCTTCCTACACTATCTCTAGCCTAATTATCAGTCTTTTATTAACTTCATCCCAGTGTAAGGGAGATCTACACTTCCTATCATACAGTGCTTGATATGAAGCCATTTGAATAGTAGCCTAATAACTGTTATTGTATGTAAATTCTAGCAAAGGTATATGATCACTCCAATTAACCCTATACTCTAAAGCACATGCTTGTGATAGATTTTTTAGAATTTAGATTGTCTTTTCAAACTGTCCATCTAGCTGAGGATGGAAAGCAGTACTAAACTGTAATTTAGTACCCAAAGCCTGACGTAAACTTTTTCAAAACCTACTCATGAACCCATTATCCCTATCAGAAGTAATAGTGGCTAGTATACTATGTAATTTAACAATTTCTTTAATGTACAGTTGAGCAAGCTTCTCTAATCTATACTCTACCTTAATTGGTAGGAAATGGGTAGACTTGCTTAATCTATCTACAATCACCCAGATTACATCATATTTCTCCTTGGTTCTTTGAAGGGCTATCATAAAGTCCATAGTGACATGTTCTCACTTTCATTCAAGTATAAGAAGTGGTTATAACACATCAACTGGTCTTTAGTGTTCAATCTTGATTTGTTGGCATGTCAAGCATTTGGATATGTATTCCACTATCTCCCATTTCACATTTCTCTACCAATAACGTCTCTTTAAATCTTTATACATCTTAGTGCTTCTGGGATGTATTATGTATCTTAAGTAATGGGCTTCTTTCATAATCTCCTCCTTCAATTTCATGTCATATGAAACACACCATCTCATGCTATATTTAACTACTCCTCTAGCATCCACATTAAATTATGTGGTTTCATCCTATTCTGTTTTGCTCTTGATCTTTTGAATTCCAGGATCTCCAATTTGTGCTATCTTAATTCGTTCAAGGAGACTCAGTTGAATACAAAGAATAGCCAACCTGGTTCCCACTTCTTGTGTCACCATCTCTAGTTCTAACTTACACATATCCTTTAATATCTATCTCTAAGAAGTGATTAAAGTTGCTATGTTAATTTGCTTTTTCTGACTCAAGGCATCTACTACAACATTTGCCTTCCCGAGGTAGTAATGGATCTCCACATCATAATCATTAATTAATTTTAACTACCTTCCTTACCCCGTATTCAAGTCCTTCTATGTGAATAATACTTTAGGCTCTTATGGTCTATGAAAATTTTGCACTTCTCTCCATATAGGTAATGTCTCCACAATTTCAATGCTAAGATTACAGTCGCTAACTCTAAGTCATGAATAGGGTAGTTTCTCTCATATGGTTTCAACTAGCTAGAGGTATAAGCGATGACTCTTCTATTTTGCATGAGTAGACATCCAAAGCCTTGAGTTGATGCATCACTAAATACCTCAAATTCTTCCCTTGTCTTAAGTAAAACTATCACCGAAGTTGTTACCGATTTTTCCTTTAATGTTGCAAAACTATTCTCACAGTCTTCATTCCACACAATATTGACCTTCTTCATTGTTAATTGAATCAATGGAGTTGCTAAACATGAGAACCTTTCCATAAGCGCTCATAATAGCCAACTAGTCCTAGAAAGCTCCTGACCTTTATCATAGTTCCCAGTTTGAGCTAGTCAATAACCGCTTTTACTTTCTCAGGATCTACTAATATACCATCCTTATTTACCACATGTTCTAATAAGGATACTTGTTCCAACCAAAACTCACATTTACTGAACTTTGTATATAACTTCTCTTCGCGTAGTCTTTCTAAAACTATTCTCAAATGTGCCTCATGTTCTTCCTTGCTCTTGGAATAGATGAGCATATCATCTAAGAATACCACTACAAACTAATCCAACAAGTCTTTAAGCACTCTATTCATCAAATCTATGAAAGTAACTGGAGTATTTGTTAATCCAAAAGGCATTACTAGAAATTTATAATGTTCGTACTGAGTCCTGAAGGTAGTCTTTTGTATATCTTCTTCCTTGATCCTTAATCGATAATATCTTGATCTCAAGTCAATTTCAGAGAAAACTTGAGCTCCTTGTAATTGGTAAAACAAGTCATCTATTCTAGGGAAGGGATACTTATTCTTAATCATGACTTGATTCAACTTGATGTAGTTGAAACATAATCTCACACTCCCATCCTTCTTCTTAACAAAGAGTACTGGAGTAACCCATGGCGAGGCACTTAGCCCGATAAACCCATTGTCTTGTAACTCTTGAAGTCGGGTCTTTAACTTAAACAATTATGTAGGTGCCATTCTATAAGGTGCCTTTGATATTGGTACCATTCCTAGTACCAAATCAATGTAGAATTCTATTTCTCTAACTAGCGATAAGTTTGACAGATTTTCTACAAAGACATCCACATATTCTTTGACAACATAGACATCTTCTAACTTCATAAGTTGTTTGGTCTCCATTGATAATGTTGATATCCTTCCCTTATACCATAACTCATATGTAGGAAAAGTTGTAAGCCTATGTGCATTCAGCTTGAACACAATTGGATCTTCATTAGGGAAATTAAAGCAAACCACTAGATTGCAATAATCTATAGTGGCATAATGCTTAGATAACCAATTTAGCCTTAAAATCATATGAAATTCTATCATCTCTAACATAAAAACATCAATTGGCATTTTCTTTCCCTATATTATGATTCCTATATCCCTAAACATTTACTCACTCCAAAAAGAGTGTCAACAACCATAGCATCATTCAATAGTACAGGTTTTAAGCCACACATAAGTATGAAGATAGGTGATATGCATAAATGTGTCACACCTATATCAAATAACACATGAGTTGTATTTGAATTGACAAGCAATGTACCTACAATGGTATCTTAGTTTAGAGCATCCTACTATTGTTGTTGTTGTTGTAAAGAAAATACATGATCAAGTGCCCTTTGTCTCAGTCTAATGTGATAAGGTCTACCTGTTGGTTCTCTGGGTGGAGGTCTTATTAGTTGCTATGCTAGAAACTATTGAGGTACTATAGTCATTTGGTTATAGCTGGCACCATATTCAAAGGATCTGTGCTCACTTTGCTTACAAGTATAGTAGAAGGTTTGAGGAATAGATTTCTCTATGTAATTCCTGCTAGGATGTCCTATTTTTCCATAGGAAAAGCATGCCCTTTTAGGCTAACCGCATTGATGCAATTCATGTGGTCCTAAACACTTGGGACATCTTCTCTCTAGTCCTGCCTATGGTAGTAGAGGTAATGCTAGAGGCACTAGCTTAGTTTAAAGAGGTATAGGGGCAAAAGCCATAGGTCTAGCTTGATATACTACAAGCCTCTTTTCTTTATCAGCATATGACACATTAGAAGCAAGTCTCTTTCCTAAGGTGATTCCTGACCTATAGGATAACTATTCCTCTGTTCTCCTCTTACTCTATTGTAGGAACATAGACTTGTCAACAACCTCTACATAAGTGGGTAATTAAAAGGACCCCACCCTATGCTAAAGGTTTGGCTCTAAGCCTCTCACAAACCTTCTTATCCTAAAGGCATCATCAATATGAACTACTTCAAATAGAAACTTAGTCAAGCAGTTTAGCTTCACTTCACATGCCTCTACAATTTGGTTACCCTTTTAGTAGTTAAAATACTTTGCCTCCATTTGATCTTTGATACTACAGGGAAAATACTTCTTATAGAATAGCTCCTTGAACCTCTACCACTGGATATGGGCTCCTATTAACCTAGAAATACTAGTGCACTGGTTTACAGCTGACCCCTTCAACATAAATGCTGTGAATTTCACTTTCCTGTCTTCTAGCATCATGAAAGCTTCAAACGTCTTCTCAATTTTAGTGATCCAATGTTTAGCTTTGATTAGATAATCAACTCACGGATAAAACTCCTTTGCTAGCCTGACAAATTTGTCTAATCCACATGGTTCCTCTACAGGCTTGACAAGTCTCATGCCATGTTGCTACTATTGTGCCAACATCCTTATTAGGGTGTAAATACCCCATTTTTGCCCTTTAATCACAAATAATGTTTAATTTTTTAATTTTTTTTATTTTTCTTCTATTTTTCAAAAATAAAGGGAAAATAATAAAAATAAATAAAATAAATAGGAATAATATACCAATTTTGGAAAATGATGGTAGAAACAATAATAAAAGATGTTAAATAATTTTTATAAATTTTTTGAATTTCAAAATAATATAAAAATAATAAAAATTGCAATGCATATATATAAATTGAGTTTAATAAAAAAAAAGAGAGAAAAAGGGCTAGCCTAGTTGGTTCGCATCCTCGCCCGGAACGCATGTGGGAAGGCATCAGGTCACAAGTTCGAATCTCGCAGGAGGCACTTTGTGCCATTTTCTTTTTCTTTCTTTCCAAATGCCACATGGTAGCAAACCATTGGGCAAGAAGAATCATGTGCCAGCCACGTGATTATCTTCTCTAACTAGTCAACAAAAAAAAAAATGGACGAAGAGAAATTAGAGCAAAATCTGAACAATATGAGGCGGTTTTTCATCAAATCTTTTTGGATAAATCAGAAACAACTTCAAGATAAGACGATTTACATCAAATCTTTAACAAACAAAAAATCAAAAACAAAAAAAAAGAGGAAAAAAGAAAAAAAACCTAAAAATACGGTTTAGATCTGTGTTTATCCTTAATTGACCCCATACCCCTATAAATAAAGCAAGGAATGGAGGCTAGTTGAGAGAGAGGAAGAACAAGGAAGCAATCATAAGTAAGAAAAGGGAAGGTGAAACACACGAAAAAAAAGAAAAGAAGAAGAAGAAACCCACAATCATAAGAGCTAAACCCGCAAGAAGAAACACGTTAAGATTTTCTACTCTAGTCAAAGAAAAGATAAGTGGAGATGGATTAGATTATCACAAGGGTTTGGTTGTTTGGTTGTTATCTACGATGAGTAGGTAAGCATCTAAAAATTAAGTAATCATTCATTAGGAGTTGCATTTCTATTTAAGTTAGCTAATCTAAAAAAGACACCTCTTATTATCAATTGGTTAGCTCACAGGAGCACTTTTTAAGGATGTTAGTCTACTAAGACGCCTCCTGATATATTGTCCAAAAAGATATTTCCCACTATTGGTTAGTTAACTCACAATAAGGCACTTTCCTAGATATTTTCTCTCAGTGTTGCGAGTCTAATGAAACATTGCCTATTATCAACTAGTCAACTCATAAGAGCACTTTTTCGGTTACGAGTGGGGTAAGACACTTCCTATCGTCAATTAGTCAGCTTATAAAAACACTTTTCCAGATAATTTCCTCTTTTAAGGTCACTAGTCTAGTAAGACGCTTCCTACCATAGATTAGTTAACTTATGAGAGCACTTTTCTAGATCGGCTTTCCGTATAGGACAACTGTTTTCCTTTTATGACATAGGATTACTAGCTCACAAAGCATTTTCCTTACTTAATTTGTTCCCCAGCAAATTTAGATCTAGATAGTCAACTTAATGTGGTTTTGTATGACCTATACAAAAATGGTGTTTTTGTGGTTTTTGTAGCCAAGTTTTTCCAAACTTTACTACAAAGAGGGGCAACTGTAAACACCTCATTTTTGTCCCCCATTTATTATTATTATTATAGAAAATAACAAAAATAATAAACAAATAATAGAAAATAATAATAATAAGGATAGCAATAATAATAGAAGATGTTTGGATTTCTAAATTAAATTTATAAATTTCAAAATAACAAAAAAAATTAGCAAAATTGATAAGTTAATATATAATATGCATGTAATAAAAAAACGAGAATTGGGCCAGCCCAACTAGTTTGCATGGTCGCTTGGTGCATGGGGGGAAGCCTACGGTCGCTAGTTCAAAACCTAGGAAAGGCACTTTGTGCCATTTTTTTTTTCATGCAGTAGCCGATTGGACGACACAAGGGCACGTGCTTAGCACATACTCATCTTCAACCTACAGCCGAGAACGATTAAAGAGAGAAGGACAAAATCCAGCCATTTCAAATCCAATTTTTAATGCAAATCTAACAAATCTTTAGATAAGAAAGGATAAACATTATCAAATTAGCATAAATCTTAACTAAAAAACAAAAAATTAACTCAAAATCTAAAAAAAAAAAAAAGATGGAGATGGGTCTCAACGGCAAGGAGATCCGAGCTTATCAAGCTCGATTTTGGGAGTCTATAAATAAGACTTAATCCTGTAAATGGAAAAGGGGGAGATATCAGAAGAAGAAGAAAAAAAGAAGGAAAACACGAAGAAAAAAAAAAGGTCCGCTGGAGCTCTCTCTCTCTCTAGATCTCCATTGTTGTAGCCATTTGAACTGCCGTCTAGGGTGATTTTCGACAAAAACCAATACCACCAATCAATTTCTCATCCTTGAAAACCTAGGAATCCACCTATCGATCACCTTTAACGATCGCTAGAATGTCATTGTTGAGGAGCTCCGACCGACCTGATCTGACCTGCATCCGGGTTAGTTGAATTTCATCATTTTTATTTTATTTTATTTTATTTATTTATTATATTATCATTAGTTTTTAATAAATAATAATAATAATAATAAATAGTAAAAAATAAATACAAATAATGAAACATAATTGAATAATAAGGAGATATGTTTTAGGAATAAGTTTTATTGTTAACAAAACTAAGTTTAGAATTTTCTAAAAATATATATATAATGATAAATAAAAATAATAAAAAATTAATAAATTAATAATAATAAAATTAATAAAAAACTAATAAATAAAAAATATATATTTTAGCACCTAGAGATTTAAAATAAATAAATAAATGAGTGATAATTAGTGATTTCAAAAATTAAAGGTTTTGATAAATCAATAAATAAAGCCATATATGCTTAGACTTTTTAAAAATAAATTTAAATGATAATAAACATAAACCTAACACATTTTCATAATTAAGACTACATAATCCACTAAAGTTTTATGAAAGTAAACTATGACTTGTTTGATCCCGAATAGTAGGTACGTAGATACCCTTATAGGGCAACTCTAAAAAATAAAAATAAAATTCAAATAATTATTAATACAATCGTTATATCATCTTTTCTAGTATTTCCTTTTTATGCTAAAAAAGATATCATAACATAAATACATAATTCAGATCTTAAAAGGATAAGGTCATAACTTTAGGGTTTTAATAGGATTACTCCTGAGTCGAGAATTTCTAGTTTTTCTTTCTTTTTTTTTCCTTTCTAAAAAAAAAGGGAGATTTTGTCGACTAGTTGTTTAGATTAAAATTAATCCGCTCAATTAATTCTAATTCAATAATTTTTTCCAACTTCAGTTGGGTAGCAACTCTAAATAAATAATAAAATTCCTAGTTCAAGTCGATGATTTATATTAGATGGGCATAGGATCTAATATGAATCGAATTAAGAAGATAATATTAAATTTTAAATTAGACTCGACACAACCTAAGAGACCCTCTTAGAGACTCAAAAGGTGACTTAGCGAATACCCACAAATTAACCCCTTTTATTAAGTAAGGATTCTAATCATTAAAGTACATTTTACAATTAATCATTCATAGGTTTAAATTAAATTGGCAACATAATGATAGAACTCGAAATAAGGAATGAGATAGAATGGATGTGGAATCAAGTGAATTGAAGGTTTTGATCACAATCTAAGACAAGTAAGTGCATAAGATCTATATAATACATTAGAATTAGTGTGTTAATTGATCAATTAGGCTTAGAATCATAAAAATTAGGCTTGGGAAGAAATTAGAGAAGAGGAAAAAGTAGTTCGAGGGAATAAGACATAATGAATGTGGAATCAAGCGAATTAAAGGTTTTGATCACAATCCAAAACAAGTAAGTACATACGGTCCATATAATGCATTCGAATTAGTGTGTTAATTGATTAATTAGGCTTATGAACAAATTAGAGAAGAGGAAAAAGGTCTTCGTGATGAATAATGTTGTATATGATTAGATACACACCCGTATACTTGCTCGTGTAGAAATATGAATGTGTATAGAAAAGTACATGGGTAAAGGATATGCTTGTGTACTAAGGCATGCCAAATTATAAAAAGTCATAGAAAGATACATGGCTAAACACACGACTGTACACCTAAGTGTGTTGAAATGAAGAATTTACATTGAAAGCTACATAGCTAGATATACAACCATATACTTAGGTGTGCTAAAATGGAATTTAACATAGAAAGATATACAGCCACTAGCACGGTTGTGCTTTAGCCTGTATTCCTCTACACGGTCTCTTACATGACCATCTTATTTTGGAACATTGGCCATTTGATTATGTTTCATTATATTATAATTCTAAATTACGAATTATGTATAACAAGACATCGGATAAAGGAATTCTATAATTAGAATATAGAATTAACCAATTAGAAGACTTAGATTAAATTGTAGAATTAAACTGAACCTAGCCCTTTATGATTGATAGGTTTATATCCCTTTCCTAGTGACACAAGAGATACTCGTAAGAACACTTTTCCAAGTATATGTTTACCATGTTTGTTGTTGGTGATTATTAGCATAATATTTAAATAAATAAAATTGAATATTGGATTTAATTGTATAGGTTGTTTATTCTTGGCTTGGCTTAGGGGCCGGAGGTGTCAAATCTCTAGGGCATAATGATTGGTATGTCATGTTGTTCCTAGTAGAGTTATATACCGAAATGATCTAGGGTAGATTTGGGCTAAATGGGGCCTATAGTGATAGTTTACAACTTAAGATTATATCTACGTAAATATTATATGTATAATGGGGTCATGAGTGCCCCTATGCTATATGTTGATTAATCGAAGATAATAATCTGATGACTTGATGTGAATTACTATTGCATTTATTTGTGATGATATTGTTGTTGTTTGTATGGCATGTGCTTGTCTATGTGATACTCACATACTGGGCTTATGCTCATTCCAATTATTTTTCCAACTGTAGGTGAAAATAATGAACATATCAATTTTGATGAGAACGAGAACTTAGTGGGACGTTATTAAGATGAATATGGAAGAGAATACTACTATTATATCGATGAAGAAGAATGTGAAAATTGTTGGAGAATTCCTTGATAGAACTTAGGTTATTGATTTGAGAATACAGAAGATAGTTGTTAAACTTTTATCTATATTGATTATTATATGTTAATAGACGTTTATTATGGTTTTGAAGTTAAGGTTTAATGTATTTGACTTAAGTAATGATGATTGGAATGATTCACATGAGAATCATTTGTTTATATGATTGAAGTTACAATGATATTAAAGTATAGTGGTAATGAACAATTTGAAATTGGAGTGGAGATTTAGAGCCTTAGCATATTCCTACTCAATAGTGACATGTGGCAAGTTATAGCATTCCAAGTTTTGGTATGTTACAACTTAGGTAGTATTAGAGCTTAGGTTTGATCAATAGAACTTAGGTTTGATGATCCTTAGAGCTTAGGTTTTGATCAATAGCATATAAGTTTGTGATCTATAGAGCTTAGGTAAGAAGATCATTAAGTTTCAGGTTATTGATCATTAAGTGTAAGCTTGATCAATAGAAAGTAGGTTGTAATCTTTAGATAGATTAAGTAATGAAATTTGTAGAACAATAAGAGATGAAGAGAGTGGGTGAATTGCAAGAAAATTGTTTTAGCATAATAATTTATTTTATTTCAATTATTACCTTTAATTGTATTATCCGTTAAATTTTGTTTTACTTATACATATATATGTACATATGTGTAGACATGGGTATACATAGAGGTATACCACCACTAACTCATTACACTGACTTGAACTTTAGAACTTCTTGGTTATCTCCTATCAAATAGAATGCCTCCTAGAAGAATTACCAAACAAGGCTCATTTAGTGCCAAACAAGGTGGAGATGCTCCAAAAGAAAGGTATCTTACATTACAATTGCTCAACTACTGAAGACTATGAATGCCTTATGTCAAGTCTAATTTTTAATTTTTTTTTATTATGTTCCTAATTCGATTCATATTAACCCCTATGCTCATTCAATAGAAATCCTTGACTTAAATTAGGAATTTTGTTATTTATTTGGAGTCGCCACCCAATTGAAGTTGAGAAAAATTATTGAATTAAAACTAATTGAGCGAATTAATTCTAATTTAGACAACTAGTCAGTGAAATCTCCTTTTTTTATTTTAATAAATGAAAAAGAATAAAGGAAAAACCAGATATTCTCGACTCGAGGGCTATCCTATTAAAACTCTAAAGTTACCACATTATCCTTCTAAAATCTTGGTCATGTTCTGATATCTCATTTTATTTTATTTTATTTTATTATTTTTCATTATTATTATTTTTATTTTACTTATTTATTTATATATATATTCAAAAAAAGGGTATTAAAACAACTATACTAATTTGGAAAATGATTTTTTATTTTTTTTAGAGTTACCCCATAAGGGTGCCTACGTACTTGCTATTCAATATTTTCATGAAAAAACTTTAGTGGATTTGTTTAAGTTTTAATTATGAAAACATGTCGAGTTTATGTTTATTATTATTTTAAAGATTTAAGAAAAAAAAATTCTAAGCCTAAGCTTTAACATTTTTTTTTTAAAAGAACTTCTGATTTAAGAGAAAAAAAAATCAATTTTTTGTATTTATTTTGAAAAGAATTTTCTAAGTGATAAAAAAAATATTCATTATTTTTTTATTTTTTAATTCATGTTAGTAATCTAACCCTTATTAGTTTCTAATTGTTTTATTTTCATTTTTTATTTATTTTATTATTTATTATTTATTTATTATTAATTATAATAAATATGTTTATTTATTAATTAAAACTCTAAACGTAATTTTATTTAACATATTCTAAAAAAAAATCTTTTTTTTTTTTATTTTCGTATATATTTTTATTATTATTCATTTTTTATTTTCATTTAGTATTAAATCTAATAACAATAACTCAATTAATAAAAAAATGCAGATATCCAACAAACCTAGGCACGGGTCGTGGATCGGGTCGATAGCACGGGTCGGGTCGGGTCGAGTTTGCGAGTTAGATCGGGTTAAGACCTTGAACGTATGCAAAGGCTGGGATCGTCAGCAACGGCTGTCTCCGATGGTCATTGAAGTGTAGGAAAGCATCGGCTTGGGCTTTATTGGGCCTTCCCTTTTCTTACTTATGATTGCTTCCTCGTTCTTGCTCTCCCTCCACTAGCCTCCATTCCCTACTTTATTTATAGGGGTACAAGGTTGATTGAGGATAAACACGGATCTAAACCGCACAAAGTGCCTCTTGCGAGATTCGAACCTATGACTTGATGCCTTCCCACAGGCATTTCGGGTGAGCATGTAGACCAGCTAGGCTAGCCCATTTTCTCATTTTTTTTATTAAACGCAATTTGCATATATGCGTTGCAATTTTTAGTATTTTTATATTATTTTGAAATTCAAAAAATTTATAAAAATTATTTAACATCTTTTATTATTGTTTCTACAATCATTTTCCAAAATTGGTGTATTATTCCTATTTATTTTATTTTTTATTATTTTTCCTTTATTTTTTAAAAATAGACGAAAAATAAAGAAAATAAAAAATTAAACATTATTTGTGATTAAAGGGCAAAAATAAAGTGTTTACAGCTACCCCTTTTTGTAGAAAAGTTTGAAAAACTTAGCTACAAAGACAACAAAGATGCCATTTTTTGTTGATAGACTGAGTGGATAATGCCATAGTTGGTTGGCTATCTAAACCTGGTTCTACTAGGGGGTTGTCTGATTTTGAGTACTAAAAATGCTCCATGAGCTAACGATCCCAAAATGATCACTTTAATACTACTTGAAGAGTGGTCTTAAACTAGAAGCATCTCATCAGACTAGCAACATGGAGTAAGATATCATCCAAAAAAGTGCTTTATGGGCTAACTAGTCGATGATAGGAAACATCTCAACCTTAAACAGAGATTGTTTAAGAATGTGTTATTATGAGCGAACTAATTGATAGTAGGAAGCGTCTTATAGGACTAGTGACCTTAAAAGAGGAAATTATCTGGAAAAGTGTTTTTATAAGCTGACTAATTGACGATAGGAAGTGTCTTACCCCACTCGTAACCGAAAAAGTGCTCTTATGAGTTGACTAGTTGATAATAGGCAATGTTTCATTAGACTCGCAACACTGAGAGAAAATATCTAGGAAAGTGCCTTATTGTGAGTTAACTAACCAATAGTGGGAAATATCTTTTTGGACAATATATCAGGAGGCGTCTTAGTAGACTAACATCCTTAAAAAGTGCTCCTGTGAGCTAACCAATTGATAATAAGAGGTGTCTTTTTTAGATTAGCTAACTTAAATAGAAATGCAACTCCTAATGAATGATTACTTAATTTTTAGATGCTTACCTACTCATCGTAGATAACAACCAAACAACCAAACCCTTGTGATAATCTAATCCATCTCCACTTATCTTTGCTTTGACTAGAGTAGAAAATCTTAACGTGTTTCTTCTTGCGGGTTTAGCTCTTATGATTGTGGTGTTATCCTGCGAACATACTAGACCTACTGTTTGAGAAAGATGGGATCATATAAAAAATTAATTGAGTTATCATTCCATTGTTGTTCATTATTTATTATTTCCCTGCATGTGTGATGAGGCGATGGGTAATGTAGAAAAATGATATAAAAGTTTGTTCAATAGTGACTGGTTAGGGTAATTGACCATTTGGGGACATCTATTTTGCTTGTAGAGAAATGAAAATCAAACCACAAAGTGGTAATAATGTTGGCACTTATGAACTTTGGCAAAATTTTGTTACTCTTGCCTATTAATAGTACATCTTAACCGGATTTTCATTTATGAGGTCCCTCAACTTTAGATCATCCATTTGGGCTAATATTAAGGCCCCTCCTGATAATACTCTTTTTTACAACATATAAACCCTCATAATTTAGAGTAAATTTGTCTCTTGAATCTTGTGCATTCAGAAGAACCTTTTTTAATACCAAGTCACCTTCCTTAAAATGTCGAGGTTGTATTCTCTTGTTGAATGCTTGGGCTATCCTTTGTTGGTAGCATTGACCATGGCATAATGCTATGAGTCTTTTTTCGTAAATCAAGTTTAGTTTACTGATCCTTTTCTTTACTTAATTAGATTCATCCAACTGTGTCTCTGATAAAACCTTGAAGGATGGTATTTTGACCTCAACTAGCAATATTGCCTCGGTACCATATACCAAAAAATATGGAGTAACTCCAATAAACATTCGAATCAAAGTTCTACAGGCCATGAAGGCAAATGGTAACATCTTGTGCCAGTTTTTATAGGTGATGGTCATTTTCTCAACAATTCTCTTGATATTCTTGTTGGCTGCTTCTACTTCCTCATTCATTTGAGGTCGGTATGGAGTTGAGTTTCTATGATTTATCTTAAATTGTTGACACAACTCTGTCATCAATTTTTTGTTGAGGTTGGTGCCATTATCAGTGATGATTGATTCAGGAACTCTGTATCGAGCTATTATGTCCGTCTTCATGAATTGGACTAGTACTCCTTTGGTGACATTGGCATATGATGAGGCTTCAACCCACTTGGTGAAATAATTAATAGCTACCAGTATAAATCTATGACCATTGGATGCCTTTGGAGTGATTGGCCCGATAATATCGATTCCCTACATAGAGAAAGGCCATGGCGTGGATAGTGAATGAAGTTCCTTAGGTAGGGAATTTATTTTGTTAGCATAGACTTAGCACAAGTGATAGTGTTTGATGTATTTGATATAGTCTGATTCCATTGTTAACCAAAAGTAACCTATACTCATGATTTTTCGAGCAAGCATGTGTCCGTTCATGTGAGAGCCACATGCTCCTTTGTGTATTTCTTTCATCAGTTCACCTACCTCTCTTTTGTCCACACATCTCAACAATATGGTGTCAAATGATCTTCTGTAAAGTATAGACCTGCTTAATAAGAAATAGCTTACCACCCATTTGAGTGTTCTTTGGTCATTTTTACTTGCCCTTTCAAGGTATTTGCTCTCTTGGAGGAATGTTTTGATATCATAGTATCAAGGCTTGTCATCTTGTGTTTTTTCAATTACCAAACAATAGGCGAGCCTATCTTCAATTTCTATTTTCAGCGGTTGAACTTTAGTTCTTCTCGTTATTTGAATCATAGATGCAAATGTGGCAAGGGCATCGGCGAATTGACTTTGAGTCCTCAGGACGTATGTGAAGGTGACTACCCTAAATTCCCTTATAATTTTTGTCAGGTGTTGGTGATACGACACTAGTTTACGGTCTTCAATTTTGTATTCTCCTCGTGTTTGTAATATGATGAGCGAGAAATCTCTATATGCATCTAATTTGTGGATTTCCATATAGTAGGTCATTTTGAGACCGAGGATGCATGCCTCATATTCTGCAATATTATTAATATGTGGAAATGTGAGTCTCATCGCTGAGGGGAATTGCATTCCTTCTAGTGATATCAACACTGTCTAAATTCCACAACTAAATACAATGGCAGCTCTGTTAAAAAACATCTTCCATTTAGGATCCTTCTTTATCCTGGATTTTTCTTTTGATTCACCCTTCGCCATTAGTATATTTTTATCTGGGAATTGGGCCTGCGATTCTTAGGAATCTCCTTCAATTGGTTACTCCACCAACTGATCTGCTAATGATTGCCCTTTCATCGAATTTTGATTTATATATATGACATCAAATTTTGATAAGAGCATTTGCCATTTAGAGATTCTTCCTGACAAAACATGCTTCTCTACTAAGTATTTCAAAAGATCATGTTTTGTTAATAATTCAATGGGATAATAGAGGGTATATTGTCTCAATCGATGCATGATCCAAACCAATGCGCAATAGTTCCTTTCTATTTTGGAAGACTTTTGTTCCCCTTCTATGAATTGTTTACTCAGATAGTATTGGATTGCTCCCTTCCTCTTTCATCCTTTTATCTTAGTATACACCCCATAGATTCAAGAAGTATCGTGAGGTATAAAAATAAGGGTTTTCCTTGTTTTGAGACTACTAAAAATGGAGGATTCATAAAGTACCTCTTGATCTTTTCGAATGCCTCTTCGCATTCATCATCCTATTCTACTGTGGCGTTCTTTTTTAGTAGACGAAACAGTGGATGACATTTATCTATGAGTTGTGAGATGAATCAAGATATGTAATTTAACCTTCCCAATAAACCTTTGACCTCCTTGATGGTACGTAGAGAGGGCATTTCTAATATAGCTTTTACTTTATCAGGGTCGATTTTAATACCTTCTCGACTTACAATAAACCCCAATAGCTTGCCAGATGTAACCCCAAAAGTACATTTCTCCTGATTTAATTTCAACTAAAACTTTCTCAATCGTTTGAATAATTTCCTTAAGATTACCTCATGGCTTTCTCCTTTTTTAGATTTAGCTATCATGTCATCAACATATACCTCGACTTCTCGGTGCATCATGTCATGAAGTATTATGACTATTACTCTTTGATACGATGCTCCAGCATTCTTTAAACCGAAAGGCATGACTTTATAATAGAAGGTACCCCAAGTTGTGATAAAGGTTGTTTTGGTTTTATCTTCTTCTACCATTTTTATCTGATTATATCCTAAGAAACCGTCCATAAACGACAAGAGATAACTTCCTCCGGTATTGTCTACTAAGACATTTATGTGAGGTAGAAGGAAGTTGTCTTTAGCTGTAGCTTGGTTCAAATCTTAGAAGTCTACGCATACTCATACTTTTCCATTTTTCTTTAGAACAAGGACTATGTTTGCTACCCATTATGGATAGTCTGATACTTTGATAAACCCAACTTCCAATAGTTTCTTGACCTCCTCTTTAACTTTTAATAAGATGTCAGGCCTAAATCTTCTCAATTTTTGTTTTTAAGGTTTGACATCCTCTCTTGTGGGTAGCTTATGAACCACTATCGATTGGTCAAGTCCTAGCATGTCGCCATATGACTAGGTGAATACATTTGCATATTCAGTTCATAGCTCTGTTATCTCGCACTTTTGTTCGTCACTCAGATTGGCTACAATTTTATGGCTTTTGGGCTCTTCTTTGATTCCTAGATTAACTATCTCTATTGGCTCATCAATCAAGACTTTACCTTTTTCATATTTTTGCCAACTCTCTTATACCGCTTCGTGATTATTAATATCGCTTTCAATGGCTGACTCAGCAGTGTTGGAAACATTATTAATATTTTCATTACTTACATGTACGAGATGTCTCTAATGTTCAAAAGTATCGAATTTAGTGTTATCAGGGAATAGAAAAACCAATTATTAAGAGTTGCATGTAGATTGGATGTACAAGAGGTAGAAGCCTCTGTCGATAGGTCATTGTTGTTGAAATTGGCTTGGATTGTTCCCAACTTTTGAGTGCTAGTTGGCTGAGAAAATTTTTTTTGAAGGGGTGGAAAATTCATCCGGGTATCATATAGCTTCTCTCCCCTTTTGCCTCTGATATATTTTGCTTGAATTTCTTCTCTCCAGGTAGGAACATACCCTAACCCAAACATCCCTTACTGACCTCCTTTGTATCAAGGCCCTTCTTTGCTCATTTCTTCCTTAATGACCATACATACTTCATCAAATATTTGAAGTCCGAAGTTTTCAAGGCTATCCTCCCCAATGTAGGGTATAGTTGTTTCTTTGTAGATGACATAGTCTTGTTCAGCTAATACGGTGATTACTTGGCCATTTACTATGAATTTGACCTTATGGTGGAAGCTTGAAAGTATGGCCCCTATGGTATGTATCCATGGTCTTCTTAGTAGTAGATTGAAGGACCTTAGTATGTCAAGGACTTGGAATGAGATATTAAAAACTTGTGGGCTGATCTCCACTAGCAGGCCGATTTCTTCCACTATTTCTCTCTTAAAACCATCAAAAGCTTGGACTATTGTTGAACTTGATTTAATATTACTCATATTAACCCCTAGTAAGTCAAGAGTGGATAAAGGGCACACATTAAGGGAATACCCGTTATCTATGAGGGCCCCGAGAGACTAATGTGATGTTACATTTTACCACGATAAAAAGTGGTTTTGTATGTTGGTCCCTGTCTTCTCCTAGTTCTTCAGGTGAGAAAGATATCTAATCTATAGTGAAGATTGAATCTACGACATGGCTTATTTTTTTTATAGCTATTCCTTCTGGTACCCTAACTTGTTTGAGCACTTTAAAGAGCATCTCTCAATGAGGTTCAGATGACATGAGGAGGCCTATGAGTGATATTTGGGTTGGAATTTTATTAAGCTACTCTATGACCTTGTGCTCACTTGATTTAATCATTTTTGTGAGTGGAGGCGGTCCTTCTTCCTCTTCTTTTTCCAAGTCAATGGTTTGCTCTTTGATGGAGATTTTGTTTTTAGGATCATAAATCCTTCCTGAACAGGTGATCCCCCCTATCATTGAAGATTTCTTCTGATTAATGGCTTGATAGTCAAACGACACTACTTTATACCTCTTTAGGGGGATTGGGACATTGAACACGTATTTTTTTCTTTGGGACCTTTACCTCTGTTTCTTGCTCTTCATAACATTTTATAACTATCGATTTCGGGCTTGATTTAATCATATTTATGGACTCGTTTTTCCCTCTTAGTTGATTGTCTTCCTCCTCGAATTCAGGCCCCCATCTGCTATGCGGCCCATAAGCTACTGGTGTGAATGAATAATTTACCAAATATTCAAACTTCTCGAATGACTTGCCTAGAGTGTCAACTGTTGGATCTTCCGCTAACTACCTATTTCTTATGTGTGATCTAGGGGCTTTATTTGGAATTTTATGTAGTGAACAACTTGCTCGCTACACCATCGATTTTGCTGGGCCAGAAGGCTCTTTTAGTCTTGGTTCCAGCCCTTTAGACGTGATCATGTTGATTGTAGGCTTGTGGTTGGGTAGGATTGTTGTTGACTTTTGGTGGTGGTGCGTTGATAAAATCCAACTATATTATTCCTGCGCTCATCAAATCCTGGATTTTGTTCTAGAGTCTCCAACATTTGTTAGTGGAATGTCCCTCCTATCCCATGTGATATTCACATTTGAGACTAGGATCAAAATTCCTAGGCCTGTATCGATCATTAGGGATCTTAAAGCTGATTAGATTGTCTGTTCATAATCAAGCAAAAACCTGGCTGAGCGGGATCGGTATTAGAGTGAATTGTCTTGTAGCTCTCATAGTTTGGATTTGACTTGCCGATGATTGTTGGATTGGGGTGTTCTTTGCTTGAAAAGTCATGTGAGACCCTTGTTTGCCAACCCTGCTTAAGTTAACCATACTGACGGTGGCCTCTTTACCTTTGCTGTTCCCCATAGGTCTTGGAGATAATGTGATTCTGGAAGAATTGATAATTTAGAGTTTTCAAGACGTAATGGCATTCTCCATCCTACATCCTGCTCACTAATTCTGCAAAACTGGATGACGTATGTCCCACTAGATGTGTGAAATAAGTCTTCTCCAATGTATTAATGAAAATGAAAGTTAACTCTTTCTTTAAAATTGGAGTTAAAACACTGGTGGCTTAAGCCCTCTAACACTGGGCATATTCCTTGAAGGATTTGTTGTACCTCTTCCGAAGGCTTCCTAGATCCAATACTGAAGGGGTGACTTCAATGTTGAACTTGTATTGCTCATAAAATGCATAAGCCAATTTATCCCATGTGTTGACTTGGTTGACATCTAATTGCGCCTACTATATGAGAGTAGGGCCTATGAGGCTGTCTTGGAAGGTTTGGAACATAAGTTGGTCATATTGTATGTATTTACTCATTTTCTACACATATAGCTTCGTATGCATCTTAAGATAACTGATACCATTATATTTCTCAAATTCTAGGACCTTGAATTTCTCTAGATAAGCATCTACTCCATATACTAACAAGCTTATGATGCCGATTTGATCAAAACTATCAAGACCTTCCAAAGTCTTCATCTTAGTAGCCAACTATTGGAAAAGCTTCTTTTCTATTTCCTTTTGCCTATCTTCCATTTCCCTTTTTATGTATTTGAGGTTGGACCCATGTTGATTTTTTGTTCATATTCGAATGCAGGATTGAGTCGGGAGTTGATTTCTTCGTATTCTGGCAGCTGGTTTTCTACTACCTTTCCTTTTTGAGCTCCTAAATGTTCCTTGTGAGTAGGCTGGGTAGCACAAAGGAGGCTAATGTTCTCAGTCAAGAAGCAGACTTGTGTGACCAATTATTGGACTGTTTGTTCTAGTGATATGATTCTTGGATCAGAGGAGGTGTCCGTGCTGGCGTTGTTACCGCTATTGATGTGGTCATTATTGTTGTTGCCATTTCTAGCCATTTTAGTCTTAGAGCGGGTGTTGATTGGACTCCTTGGAGGGTTTGGTTATTTAGGAGCTATCTTTGATACTTGGCAAGCATTTATTTAGTTAATGTATGTTTACGGGTGAATATGATGTATGTATCACACAGATACAAAAGAACCATCATTTCGATGTAATAATACTAAAATTTTATTAATATTGCAAACTTGGAGTTCAGTGCTTTTATTGAAAACATAAGAAAAGAATGCTATAATATAACTCCCTAATTTCTAAGCTTCTTCCTCTTTGACTGCATAAGTGTTGACTCCCTATTGACGACGGCTTTTAGTGCTTCAACCCTTACCTAAGTCTTCTTCAACTGAGCCTCCAATGCTTTGTTCCTTTGATTAGATTCCTTAAATCTACTCTTCCATAATCTTTCTTACTGTCTATGGTCTTAAAATGGACCTCATCCGAGCCCTCACTTGTTCTATGTAATTTTTTATTTCTGGGCTTAGGTTGATCGGCGTAGGTTGAGTGATATCTAAAGCACGGTACATCCTCTCTCATGTTTGGTACAGCTGGTTGATAACAAAATCTCTGGTATCTCGGTGTTTACCTACTTCACCATCCAGTTCCCCGATGTCTACTTCAAGACTCTTAATTCGGGCTTCCCATAGGACCTTGACCTCTGCCAACCTAACGACCTTATCAACCACTAATACATCCGGGTCTTGATATTTGATCATGATTCCTTCTAATGATGGTCTATAAACTATGTCCCGGATAGTGCCAAACTGAAAAACTACTGAGTTCTAGTGATATCTTGTACATTAGTTAAGCCCGATTAATGGAACCGCTTGAAAGTTTCTGCACATTAAAACAACCTTACTAGAGTAACTCCACTTGGAAGTCCACAGAATATCCTCAGCACTGAAACCCTTAAGTTCCTTCACCCAACCGTGGCTGGAAAGGTCATCTGGTAGGTTTATCCTTTCCACACATGAATCTATGAGGTCTACTTGTTAGGCCAATGATTCCTAACTATGGTTAGCCTAAAACACTTAAGATGGCTCACGGACCAAATTAGGATGAGGTTGATGTTTGAGTGGAGAATCCCATGACCTTTTTTCTTCACAAAATTTAGATTTCGAATCTGCTTAGCTAGTTGGGTAAGGATGTAAGATTTCCCTTCCAAGAATTGGAATATCAATTCTGCAACTCTGTAATGAATGTGAAAGATCCTGGTAGGAAAAAGGATGGTCGCGATTGTTTTTAAGATGAAAGCATAAACCTGTCTTAGTTTATAACCCTTGTGATCCCTACATAAGATATCTTTCTTGCTTCCATCATCGCATTGTGCCATAAACCAAACTTGCGATTCATCAATTCGGAGGCAATACCTATTGCTATTTTCCAACACTTGGTTGATCACTACTTTGCGAATTCCTAGAAGTTTGCTGAAAATACTTGCTTGCTAACCTCTAGATTTGGCACAGACACCCCATTAGAAAGTGGAGGGGCCTGGAGAAGCTGAGCATATTCTTCTATGGTTGGCATGATCTTGTGTGGCTTAATAAAGAAAGCCACGGGCTCAATTTCCTAAAAGTGTAATATAGCCTGAATTACAAGTAGGTTGACATCCAATTTCATTAGCGAGAGAATGGGCCCTATTTTGCTTTAGATGAAAGTCTGCTCTTCAAGGCTGTATAAGGTGAACCAATGGTCCAGTACTAGCTTTGGATCTAAAGGTTTACAAACCTGGATTTCCTTGTGAAGGAGGCTGTTAATTACAACGCTAGCCATCTAGTAAGATTACAATAAATAAAAATTTCTAATTACAAACAAATATCTTACAAAACACAATAAAAATTCTTTTACAAGAGATTGCATCCGAACTCCAAAGAAAAAAAAATTACATCGTTAATCATTTGCTGGTTCATGATTTCATGTATACAAAGAGGTAGGTTCTAAAGGTTTCCAAGCTTTATGGCCTCTCACATTTTTTAAGAAATGGATCTTAGGCCATATTGAAGCATTGGGTGGGGTAGCTTAATCGACCCCGAGCAATGAATATTTCACTTCACCCGGAGCTTACCTAATGGCTCCTCGTCCTAGGGTCCTAAATGGCCTGAGTCTAACTGCATCTAATCACACAATTGTATGCATGAACACTTAATAGAAATAAAAAAACTAAACTTTATTGAATCCCTGGATCACGAGCAGATACAAACATTAGTGCAAATGATATTTTACAACATGAGAGCTAATTAAAGATATCTTGTCAAGTCTAATTTAAAATTTTATATTATCTCCCTAATTCGATTCATATTAAATCATATGCTCATCCAATATAAATCCTCGATTTGAACTAGGAATTTTATTATTTATTTAGAGTTGCCACTCAACTGAAGTTGGAAAAAATTATTGAATTAGAATTAATTAAGCAAATTAATTCTAATCTAAATAACTAGTCGATGGAATCTCCCCCTTTTTTTTAGAAAAGGAAAAAAAAAGAAAGAAAAACTAAAGATTCTCAACTCGGGAGTAGTCCTATTAAAACCCTAAAATTACCACATTATCCTTCTAAAATCTAAATAATGTATTTATGTTATGATATCTTTTTCAGCATAAAAAGGAAATACTAGAAAAGATGATATAATGATTGTACTAATAATGATTTGAATATATATATATATATATATTTTCAAAGTTACCCTATAAGGGTGCCTATGTACCCGCTATTCGAGATCAAACAGGCAGTAGTTCACTTTCGTAAAACTTTAGTGGATTATTTAGTCTTAATTATAAAAACGTGCCAAGTTTACATTTATTAACATTTAAATTTATTTTAAGAAAGTCTAAGCATATGTCTTTATTTATTGATTTATCAAAACCTTTAATTTTTGAAATCACTAATTATCATTCATTTATTTATAAAAAAAAATTCTAGGTGCTAAAACATATATATATTATTTATTAGTTTTTTATTGATTTTTTATTTATTATTTCTTTTACTTTTTATTATTATTTTATTATTTTTACTTATCATTATATATTTATATATATATATATTAGAAAATTCTAAACCTAGTTTTGTTAACAATAAAACTTATTCCTAAAACATATCTCCTTATTATTCAATTATGTTTCATTATTTGTATTTATTTATATTTATTTTTTTACTATTTATTATTATTATTGTTCTTTATTAAAAATTAATGATAATATAATAAATAAATAAATAAATAATAAATAATGTGAAATTTAACTAACCTAAACGTAGGTCAGATCGGGTCGGTCGAAGCTCTTTGACGGTAACATTCTGGTGGTCGTTGAAGGTGTTCGATAGGTGGATTCCTAGGTTTTCAAAGATGAGAAATTGATTGGTGGTGTTGGTTTTTGTCGAAAACCACCCTAGACAATGGTTCAGATGGCTACGACAGTAGAGATCTGAAGAGAGAGAGAGAGAGAGAGAGCTTTGACGGACCTTTTTTTTTCTTCGTGTTTTCCTTCTTTTTTTCTTCTTTTGATCTCTCCCCCTTTTCCATTTGCGGGATCAAGTCTTATTTATGTACTCCCAAAACCGAGCTTGATAAGCTCGGATCTCCTTGTCGTTGAGACCTATCTCCATCTTTTTTTTTTTTTTTTTCATATTTGAGTTAATTCGTTGTTTTTAGTTAAGATTTATGCTAATTTTATGACGTTTATCCTTTCTTAGCTAAAGATTTGTTGGATTTGCATTAAAAATTGGATTTGAAATGACCAGATTCCATCTTTCTCTCTCTCTATTGTTCTTGGCCGAAGGTTGAAGAAAAGCACACGCCAGGTTCGTGCCTTAGTGTCGTCCAATCAGCTGCTACAATGGCTCAAATGAAACAAAAAACAAAAAAAAAAAAAAAAAAACAAAACAGCAGAAAGTGCCTTTCCCAAGTTTTGAACCAGCGACCGTAGGCTACCTCCCCTACACACCAAGTAACCATGCGGACTAGCTAGGCTGGCCCAATTCTCATTTTTTTTTATTGCATGCATATTATATATTAACTTATCAGTTTTTCTTTTTTTTTTTGTTATTTTGAAATTTATAAATTTAATTTAGAAATCCAAATATCTTTTTTTATTATTGCTATCCTTATTATTATTATTTCCTAGTTTTTATTATTTTTATTTATTTTATCTTTTTCTCTTTTATAATAATAATAATAATAATAAATGGGAGACAAAAATGAGGTGTTTACAGGTTGCAATTGTGTAATTGAGGGAAAAGAAGAGGCACTAGGTTAAGAAATGTTTAAATACTCTAACCTTGAAAATACTAAACTACCCCCATCTCTTTTTATTATTTTCTTATTTACCCCTAGTTTTATTTTTATAATAATTAAATAATAATATGTGTATTACGTTTATTTATAATATCTCCTATATATATTACAAAATTACCCTACATCATAGTCTCTATACCACTCTGCTACTTTTCTTGATCAAATCTTTATAGTCGTAACATGTTCCTCCTCTCCATGAAAAAAAACCTTGTCCTTAAGGTTGTGGTGAGGGTAAATCTTACAAAAGTGAGTCCAATCCTCCTAGCTAGTATCTTCCAATGGCAATCCTTGCCACTAATCTAAGACTTGTATGATTTTTTTATTATTCCTATATATAACATGAGTAACTAGTATACTTAAAGGAGTCAAAAGCGAATGACTATCAATAGCTATAGAAGGAAGAGCCAAAGATGATAAATCTAACCCATGAGCTTTCTTTAGACAAGAAATATGAAAGACATTATGAATCTTAACATCAAGAGGTAGCTATAACTCATAAGCAACACTACCCACTTTGCAAATAACCTGAAATGGCCTATAAACTTGCTTGTAGGGTTGTAACTTGATAAACACCATATCTCTAGGCATAAACTCAATATTAGTTCTATGCTTATTTGCCTTCCTCTTCATCCTAGCTTGGGATCTTCCTAAATTAGCATTTAAAGTGCATAAAGAATATCTTTAGCAGCCAACTCAATATCTATAGCATCTAACTTAGGGGCATGTCTAATATAAGCAAGGATGGGTGGTGGAGGTTTACCAAAAACAACTCCAAAAGGAAGTGTTTTGACCTTGTAATACTGGAGGGAAAAAAAAAAGAATGGACAATGGAAAGCAAAGTAATAAGGTTTCTAATGATAGGGGCATTTTAGACTTTTATGAGGGGAGCTATAAATACGGTAAAAGAACCCTATTTTTCCTTTTCTATTTTAGCCACCCAATCTCTCACAAGAAAAATCTCTCGCTCTCTCTCTCTCTCTCTCTCTCTCTCTCTCTCTCTCTTGCTTGCTCTCTCTCTCTAATAAAGAGAACCTTATTCAATAAACTCTCATCAACAAGCTCTACATCTACTACACTAATCCACTCAACTCAACATTAAATTTACAAGGTAAGCCTTAAATTCAATTAATTAAAATTTTAATTTTCTCATTTTATGAGAGTTGATTAAAGTGTCGAGTTTTATCACATTTTAGGGGTTTTTGGTATAATAACATTGAAGTAAGTTTTGAGTTCAAGTGAAATTGAGATCTGTCGAGTCTAATTTTTGAATTCCCATTCCTAATCCGATCTAAACTAGACCCTATGCTCATCTAATCTAGATCCTCGACTTGAGTTAGGAATTTCGTTTGATTTTTGGAGTCGCCACCCAACTGTTGTTGGGAAAGTTGAATTAAGACTAAAGGAGCGGATTAGTCTTAATTTGGACTACTAGTCGTCGTTATTTCCTTTTCTCGTTTTTGTGAGAAAAAAGGGAAAACCAGAGTTTCTAAGTCCGGAGGCTAACCTATTAAAACCTTTACGGTTACCACCTAATCTCTCAAAATTGTTCATCTCTAGAAATGTGTTTAATTGTGTTTTTGTTACTTTTTATTGTGTTTTTGATACTTTTTATTGTGTTTTTGAATTCATTTCAAGAAAAAAAAAATTTCATTCATTTTAGAGGGTTGACCCGAATGGGTGCCTACGTACCTGCTACTCAGGATCAAACAAGCCGTAGTTCGCTTTTCTGAAAACCTTTAAATTTGTTGATGAATTTTAATTTTGAAAAAACTCTTTTGATTTATGTTCTTAACATTTTTGGGATTTTTTCTAAAAATTTCTAAGCCTAAACTTTGAATTTGATTTTGAGGGAAAACATCAATTTTGAGTTTATTTGAAGAAAAGGACTTTTCTAAGTGCTAAAACTTATTTTTTATGATTCTTTTGTAATTTTTTTAAATTTTTTATTTGCTTTTCATAATTTTTATGATTTTTGTGATTTTTGGGAAGTTTTATGAAAATTTTATACTATGTTTTATCATCTATCTTATTTTGAAAATCTAAAATTTTATCATTTCTTTCCTAATATTTTTTATTATTTTTCTTCATTTTATCATTTCATTTTTTTTATTATTTCTTTATTTTTTTTATTTTACATTATTTTACATTATTTAAACCTAAAAAACCTAATTTCTACATTTTCCTATTTATTGAAAATAGAAACAAATAATTAATAACTAAACAAATAACAAAAACCCAAAAAAAATAACAATAATAACAAATAATGAATTTAGAATAAATAAACAAACAAAATAAATAAAATAAATAAAAAAATCTAGAAAATCCGACTTACTTAGATCCGGGTTGGTGCGCGGGTCGGGTTGGATCGGTTGGACACGGCGGCGGGGTTGGCTCGTTCACGGCGTTCCGGCGGTTGTTTGCGGCGGGTGAAGTGTCGAATCCTAGCTTCTTGAAGGTGCTGAATCCAACGGTGGTGGCGGTTTACTCCCAGAACGTCTCTTTACGGCGGCTCAACTCCGATCGGCGGTCGCAAATTTGGGTTTCCTCCGATCTACACTCTTTTCTCTCTCTCTCGCAATTCTGATCTGTCCTCTTGCTTCCTCATCTCCTCCTCTATTTATAGGCACTTGAAACCGAGCTGGATAAGCTCGGATTTCCTCCGATTGAAGCTGATCGGATTTTCGGTTGAAAAACCAACTCCGATTCGTGCCCATCCAGCGATTTGTTGCGATTTGATTCTAATTAGATAATGTTTATCTTATTTCTGTTGAATATCTATTGGATTTGTGCAAAAAAGATCGAATCAAAACGGCCGAAATACGAATTTTTTCTTTGCCGGCGATCTTGGGCTCGAGGTAGGAGATGATCACGCGCCTGGCGCGTGCGTTTCCTCCAGCCAATCAGATGCTGCCACGTGTCCTGGATAAGTCGAAAAATTGCAAAACGCGGAAACTGCTTCCCCCGCGTTTCGAACCCGCGACCTCGCACCCCGCACCGCGCCTTAGCCCATGGTCCGGACCAGCTGAGCTAGCCCACTTTCCTGATTTTTCTAATTTCACAAATTGCATATATGCAATGAGATTTTCCTATTTTTTTGTATTTTTTGAAATTTCAAAAATTTGTAAAAATTGTTTATTATTTGTTATTGCTATTCCTGAAATCATTTTTCAAAATTGAAGTGTTTTCCTATTTATTTTTTATTTTTTGAATATTTTTATTATTTATGCTAAATTAGGGAAAAATTGGGAAAAACTAGAAAAAATTGAGAATTGATTATTATTGAGAATTATTGATTCCTAGGGCAAAAATGGGGTGTTTACAAGATCGATTAAAGTGACTGAAACAAATAAGTCTACAATCTTTGAAGGAATTACTTGTTTGGATGCTCTAATAATTTTAAAATTAAGCATGGAATTTTCAATTTTGAGATTTATGATGGTGAAGGAGCAAATTTGAGAAATAGAAAGAAGAAAAGAAATGAGTTGAGGGGTATGCTAGCCAGGTACACAAGCCTGTACCTATCCATGTAAAGGTACACTACTAATTACACAACTATGTACTTGTGCATGTCGAGAGACTTTTTTGCATAGTGAGATACACGATTATGTTTTTCCCCGTGTTCTTCTACACAGCCATGTACACAATCGTGCTTCCTTAAAACTTTTATATCACCATTCTCTTTTTCTTTTTTCTTTTTCTTGTCTTTTCGTCCATCTTAAACTACTTTAATCCAAAATAATACAACATGAGTAGGGAAATACCCAAATTGCTTTAGTAATGGAATCAAATCATCATAATTAAAGTTTTAGGTTAATATTGAGATTAGCTTTATTTTGTCATATAACAGGTTTTGATAGTATTAATAGTTGTAGACAAATCAAAACAGTTCTTTCAAGTACATGTTTACTATGTTTACTATTTATATGAGACAGTAATAGAAATTGAAAGGACTAATTATTGATTTAACTAAGAACTTGCATGTTGTTTTTATGTGACTCGGCTTAGGGACTGGAGGTAACAGATCCTTAGGAAGTGCCCTAAGGATTGAAGTACAATGTTGCCCCTATTTGAAGTTCTATACGGAAATAATCTAAGGTAAATTTTAGGGGTATTGGGGCTCGCAATGGCAAGTCCTAATACCATTTAAAATGCCGAGGTTAGAGGTTGTTAATGTTAGGGGGAGAATGTTAAGTTCTCTAATTTAGTTTTGATGTTACCAAAAGAGGAATAATGTGTAAAGAATGTTTAAGCTTGTCAGAAGTTGTTTCAGAAGATAGCACGTAATTTTTCTAAAGTCGAACAAGGAGACAGAAGCTTGTTCAGAACCTTTAAAAGTGTCATATAAACTATTTTTGTTTTGATAGAAGGTGTCTCAGAAGTTATGTAGTGTATCCGTAGTTATCGTGCTAACCTTTCAGAAGCACTTTCAGAACCTTCATAACAGGAGGACAGTTGACAGGTTTGTTTCAGAAGCACTTTCAGAACCTTCATAACAGGAGGACAGTTAACAGGTTTGCTTCAGAAGCACTTTCAAAACCTTTCATGTCTGTTATGAATTTTTCCAGATTACGTTCTAATTTTTATTACGATAGTTTTAATAAATTTCAAGGCTTAGCTCCACGTGTCAGGTATTTTTGGGTAACATACTTGATGTGTTTTACTAAAGTTGGATTTTATATCATGGGTTTTTTAATTTACACAAAGTTTTACAAGATTTTATTCAAAGATTTCATTTTATGATAAAGTGAGATCATATAAGATTTACAAGTTTTATCCAGATTTAAAATTGGATATTTGTACTATATTTTGGAAGATCCAGCAGTTACAAAGATAAAGATAAGAGATATGGTTGTTATATCAAGATAAGGTTCCACAATGTGAGGGATATCTTCAACAAACTTGATCCAAGAGATTTATCTAAAGAAGATCTCGGTCAAACTAATTATCCAAGCTTATCCTCATCAAGAATATCACGAAATGCAGATCTTTTTCAACAGATCCAACTTATTTTTGAATTGAAAATTCAAAAATAAATTCAAGATTATCACATGGAAATTAGCCGTTATGTTTTCTCCATATATGAAGCGTTTAATTCAAATGAAAAAGTGAGTGGAGAATGTTGGTCAACAACAGAAAAAAAGAACGTTGTTGAAAGAAAAAATACACACGAGAAGAAAAGACTCATACATCTTCAAGCAAAAATCTTTACATATAAATGTGATCTAGAGGAAATCTGATATTCCTCATTGATGTTGTAATTCCTTTCGTGAATAAGGAATTTTTTGTTGTTTCATCACTGTAGTTGAGTGATTAGCTTAGTGAAGAAGCTAGAAAGACTCAACAGTGAGACTTTGCCTTGAAGAGGCTTATGTTGTATATCTTCAATTTGTTTGATATAGTGAAACACAACCGGTATAGACAACCGGACCCCGGCATGGAGCTGGAAGAGAGGACTGATGCTCGAGGCGGAAGCTCTATAAATATTTGAGCATTCTACTCTTCTCTACTTTTATTTACTGCACATTATTGTTCTTCATTATTATTATTCACGTGATTTTATTAGTCAAGAGTTTTGGTTGATTTGCGAAAAAGTGAAACTTTAAGTAATTAATCAATTCACCCCCCTCTTGATTAATCTAATTGGGACCAATAGAGGTGGTAGTTCTTAACCTAAGATCTAAATACTATATATATCATATATGGTGTAGTAGGGTTATGAGTATCCCTATGATGTTTGCCAGCTAATATAACAAAAATAAATTACTTGGTTGTATTATTATTATTACATTTTTGTGTGCATATATGTTATGAATTAAGTGATACGCGCATATACTTATGGTACTCATATACTGAGCTTAGGCTCATTCCTTTTTCTTTTTTAGTTGCAGGACTTTGGGAGTGGATTTAAAACTTGTGCAACAAGATATATAATAAGTTAGGTTGTTATAGGATACATTTGATTAAATTAGATTGAATTTAAATTATCTAAAAAAAATTAGAATTATGTCTCTTGTCAAATAAGTAGAAGATATTTCAGTGCAATATCTAAGAAACTGATAAGATATTTTATATTATGGAGATATGAAAATATTTTTTTTTTTTTTTTAGATTGGTTAAGACTCTCAATGTATCACTATTTAGTAATAAGACATGGCGAATTGTGACATTTTAGGTTTCGGGGCATTATCGACCCTTTTAATGAAAAGATGTGATGTAGGCAAATTCAACCCAAGGAAAAAATTTGACATATGATGTGGTGATTCCATTATAAAACATCTAAAGTACTATTGTATGATTCTATTAAGTACCTTAATTTGGCCATCCATTTGAGGATGCTAAACACTACTTAGAGTTAAACAAGTACCTTTCATCTTGATTAGCTCTTGTCAAAATTTTCTCATGAAAACCTAGTCTCAATCAAACACAATGGTCTTAGGAAAAACATGCAATTTGACCACCATATTTAAAAACAATTGAGTAACTTTCCAAGCTATGAAATGAGTATCTAAAGGTCCCCAAATGGTAATACTTGGAAAGTCTATCCACAACGACTGTAATGACCATATAACCTCATGACTTGGTTAAGCATATCACAAAATCTAAGCTAATGTCTTACCAAATTCAATCTGGAATAGGAAGAGGTGATAACAAACCAATAGGAGCTTTGGTGGAATACTTAACCTATTGGCAAACTTGATAGTTGCGAACAAAATCCTCTACATGTTTCCACATTTCCTCCTAAAAAAAAAATAAATCTGCTACCAATCATGTAGAAGTCTTGATCCGTCTAAAATTTCTAATAGTAAGGGTACAATGAAACTCAGATAATAACTGGGAAATCAATAGAGATGAAGGTCCCAAAAATAGCTTATTATTATAGTATTATAGACCATTCTTCCAATTAAGATGCCAATTAAGTTCCTCACTTTTTTCTAATGCTATGATAACATGGATAAACTCTAGTAGCTATGTATACTCCTTTTGTAAATCACTAGCAAATGAATATAGAGGCATAAGCATGCCTAAATGAGTAGATTCCTTCAATTGTTTGAATAGTGACTAGACCACTTGATTCCCACTTCCCGCTTTGTAAACTATGGAACAATCAACTTAACTAAATATTTATGTTGTTTTGGTGTGTGAATAACTTGATTCCATATTTTTCTTAAGGCTTCAATTATCAATGCATATAAGAAAATGACTACCCAACAAGTATTAATGCCATTTTTAATTGCTTTGACTATAGCATAAAGCTCTTGAATATAAGCTAAGGCCTTCCTCATATGTATTGGCAATTTTTTACTAAAATATGCTATAGGATGAGAATCTTGTAATGATACGACTCTTATACACATACCAAAAGCACTGGTTTATACAATAAACTACTTTACAAAATCAGGTAGAGCCAAAATAGGTGCACTGATCAGCTTCTATTTAAGTAATTCAAAAGCATTATGGGTAGAAATATTTCATTTAAAGTGGTCCCTTTAAAGCGTATTAGTAAAAGGAGATACTAAAGAAGCATATCCTTTCCCAAAGCATCTATAATAACTTGTAAGTCCAAAAAAAGCACACATCTATTTAACTTTAGTAGGCAAAGGCCAATCCTTGATTGTAGCCAACTTCAAAGGCTCAAGAGATACCCTTCTTATTCAAATTATATGCCCCAAATACTTAATTTATAGCAAAAGTGCATTAGCTAGTTTTTGAGTAAAAAGTGTTTGTAACCAATATTTACAACACTTTAGATAATTGCTCAATATGTGCTTCAATCCTCTTGCTATAAACTAAGTTGTCATCAAAAAATACTTCGACAAAATTCCTAAGAAACGGTTGGAAAATTTGTTCATAATAGATTGGAATGTTGTAGGTGCATCACTTAGCCTAAAGGACATAACTAGAAACTCATAATGACCTTCATGAGCTCAAAAAGAAATTTTCTATACATCACTCATATTTATACAAATCTAGTGAAAACCAAATCATAAATCCAATTTAGAAAAAACTAAGGCACTATATTATTCATCTAGTAATCCATCTATGGTTAGAATAGGGAATATGCTTTTATTGTCACTTGATATAGTGCCCTATAATCCATATAGAAACACCAATTACCATCCTTCTTTTTAATTAATAGCACTGGTGAAAAGAAGGGACTAGCACTGTGTTATATAATGCCTTGTTATAACATTTCTTTGACCTTTTTTTCCATCTCTCTTTTTAAGGTGATGGTATCTATAAGGTTGCACATCAACAGGAGGAGTACCCTCTTCCTTGAGGTCAATTTTATGCTGTATATCCCTCATAGGTGACAATGATGAAGGTGTCTCAAACATTTGAGAAATCTACCCAATACTTACTCTATGGAAGTGTTGCTGGTAGTATTCTCACATGTGTTATTATTTACTTCTTAAGGCAATAGTAAAAGCGAAATAAAACATCATTGGAGGCCACTAGACATCTCAATTGTTGATGAGAGACCTAGCTTAAATAAGGCTATGAATCACCTATCAATGTTACACAAACACCCTCCCCTACAAAATCCATAATAAAACAACCATAATCTATCATCTCTGGGCCTAAACTTTGAAACCATTAAACACCTAATACCATTGGAGCTTCATGAATTGATAAGTCATAAAAAGCCTCAATCAATGTAATGCCTTGAAATATCACAAGAATATCTATACATTTTCCTTCAAACTCTAACTTGCTTCCATTTCCAATTAAAACTTGAAATTTTAGAGTCGGAACAATTGTTAAACTCAAGTGTTTAACAAGTTTCCTTCGCAAAAAATTGTGCCTACTACTAGAGTCCACCAATATAGAAATTGGATAGTGATTCATTGTCCAATGAAATCGTATAGTGCGAGGCATCAACAAACTAAATGATGTGTGAAAGCTAATAACACAAGTATCATCCATATTCTCTACCATGTCTAATTCATTAATAGTAGTATCTTGATGTAGCTCCTCTAACTCTTCTTCATTAGAAACAAACAATAAAAATTTGGCCTTACATTTATGAAATCTATTATATTTCTCATCATAGATAAAACTTAACCCTTGCTCACGACAAGCATTCATCTTAGCTTGTGTTAGGCATTTCATTGGTAAAGTAGAAGTGGATTTGATATTAGAATAAGTGGTAAGAAAAGAAGTGGGTTTAGAAATAAGAGATGCTTTATTGAACTATAAAGGAGAAGGTTTATATTTAGATTGTAAAGAAGGATGATATATCCCCAACAACAGTGCCAAAAACTTGGTATTAATCTATCTTACTACTCAGGCCTGTAGATAAGTGCACCTATCATTTCTATAGTGTAGTGGACCCATATATCAAGTGTCAATCTTATAGGGATTATGATTACTAATAATTACCCTTTCTCTTATTATCTACTCTAAAAAATTAAGTGAGTGAATAAAATCAACAATGAATAAACTAAGGAAAGCAATAATTATTAATAGTGTACTCAAATATTGAATCCCCCCTAAAATTACTATTGTAATTAACTAATTACTATTCAATTTCCTTATTGTATTCTTGGACCGTGGGAATTCCTAAATTAAACTAATAACTCTCTTAAGTCTACTAGTTTGTAATTTCATGTTGATTAATTGGAACTTCTTCTTAATTAAAAACCCTAGCATTGCATTACATTCGATCTATGAACTTCGCTATTAGGGTCAACCTAATTCGAAAGATTTGCATTGTCTTATCTCCAAGATTATGTGCAACTCCCTCGAATTATACTAGATCTATTCTAATATAGAACTTCTCAATCTTTATATTAGAAATCATATTTCAACTAACATGCCGACAATATTAAATTGAAAGTAATGAAAAATGCATAATTAGATTGCAAGAATGATAAATAACACATTGAATAATAAATCAAAAGAATTGCATATTCATTCTAAGGTTCATCATACATGAGTACTAAGGAAAAATTAAGCTAGCAATGTATTAAATCTAAAAGTAATAATAATAAAAAGAGTGCATAAAGAAAAGCATTAAAACTAAAAACTAAAAATACCTAATACTTGATGTGCCTAAAATGATGATCTAATCGGATGATTCCAATTTTAAGGTGACAATCAATAGCAATCGAATTCTAAGATTCAAATAACAAACAGTCACATAAAATAAACCATAAACCGTTATCGGATATGACGCACCAGCAAGAGAGTAGTTCTAGTACGAATTTGTTGATATGATGTATAACAATCCAATACCTTCACTCGCTACAACCCCACAGATTGATAAGAGTACAAATTGAAGAATAAACTTCACAAAGTGTTTTCTCAATGTTCCAAATGTCTCCAAAACTCTTACAAAGCAACCAATATGTAGCAAAGGGAAAACAAATGTGAATCACCTACATAAGCCGCTGACCTTGCATGGTAAGCCATTGACCTAGATAACCGGTTTAACTTCTAAAGCTACCAGCTTTGGTAATCTATGTCGTTGGCCTTAAAGGCTGGCCTTAGAGACTAAGATCAATATCTAGCTATTAATGTACTACTCAGGGTTTCTTTTATGTTATTATTCGTTATTTGAATCTTGGAATTTAATTGCTATTGATTGTCTCCTTAGAATTGGAATCATCCGATTAGATCATCATTTTAGGCACATCAATACTCTATTCTAATCCTTTTATAATCTTTACTCTAATCTCCTCTTCTTTCTAATCTTCACTATGAATTTGTCACTTTATATAGACATCAGGCTTAGTGCAGTCATAGCACAAGTGTGTAGAAGCCCATGCTCATTATGTCTAGATTTTTCTTTAGCATGAGCATGTTTGTGCCCATATTGAGTTACACGACTGATTAACATGCCCCTTTGTATGATCTGTTTTGCTCTATTTGGACACAATTGCTTTGCACAATTGGTACAGTCATGTTCTTCCACTTGTTGGTCTTTCAATCTTGCAAATTTGATATTTTTTTTCTTCAACTTTCACATAATTCTTTCATTAAATCATAAATTATATTTCAAGGCTCTGAAATCAAAATACAGATTGATTAAATGCAATAGCCATACAAAATATTGAAGAATTAAATAAAAGGTTATTATAATTGTTATAAATGATAAGTATTTTATAACCCTTATTACATTCTCTCACACTTAAGTCTTTGATTTTTCTCAAGCAAAAATAAACCTTTAAAGATCAAGGATAAATTTCTTAAATAACAATCACTACTTTCGTACTTAAACAAATTGCATTCATGATAAAATTTTTTATCCTTAACATCTTCTTTACTTAATCATATCTAATGTACTATAAATACTAAAATCTTAGTTCAAAAGTGAATTTATGCAATATCAAAATTTATCATGCCATTTAGATAAAAATTTACAAACCCAAAACCATACTAAACATTACTCAATCAAGAAGAAAGTTTTCATAATTTTGTCCACTTAATTAAAATATGTACTTCCTCTTTTTTCATCCCCTTAAGTACTATAACGTCCAACAAAGGCTTAAGCCAAAACATGATATATTTGACTTGATTGATGATTATCCAATAAGTGATGGTCTTACGTAGTCAAACGTCATTCTCTCCTCTTGATCATTAGCCATGTTGATTGATTGGTTATCATCCAAGTCTTAAGCCAAAACATGATATCTTTGACTTGCTCTATAGTGTCCCCTAGGCATACACAATAGAAGAAAACCAGAAACTATGGAAAATAGAGATTAATGAAAAGTAAGCAATGAAAGAAATAATGATGACATTAATAAGATATAAGTATTTTTAATATCCTAATCCCCAGCAACAATGTCAAAAACTTGATATTGATCTATCCTATTACTTTAGACCTGTGGGCAAGTGTACATATCAGTTCTATAGTATAATGGATATATATATTGAATGTCAATCCCGCAAAGAATATGATTACCAGTTGTTGATGTTAAGGGGGACAATGTTGATGTTAAGGGGAGAATGATAAGTTCTCTAATTTAGTTTTGATGATTAACAAAAGAGGAATGAGTGTAATGAATGTTTAAGATAGTACGTAATTTTTTCTAAAGTTGAACAAGGAGACAGAAGCTTGTTCAGAACCTTCAAAAGTGTTATATAAGCTATTTTCATTCTAACAGAAGGTGTTTCAGAAGTTGTGTAATATATCCGTAGTTATCGTGGTAACCTTACAGAAGAACTTTCAGAACCTTCATAACAGGAGAACAGTTGACAGGTTTGTTTCAGAAGCACTTTCAGAACCTTCAGGACAGTTAACAGGTTTGCTTCAGAAGCACTTTCAGAACCTTTCATGTCTGTTACGAATTTTTCCAAATTACGTTCTAAATTTTATATCGATAGTTTTGATAAATTTCAAGGCCTAGATCTACGTGTCAAGTATTTTTGGGTAACATACTTGATGTGTTTTACTAAAGATGGATTATATATCATGGGTGTTTTAATTTACATCAAGTTTTACAAGATTTTATTCAAAGATTTCATTTTATAATAAAGTGAGATCATATAATATGTACAAGTTTTATCCAGACTTAAAATTAGATATTTGTACTATATTTTGGGAGATCCAGCAGTTACAAAGATAAGGATAA